>CM073600.1:44137316-45337316 GCA_037074985.1 Solanum bulbocastanum
GCTGCCAGAATTGTCCTATACTTTGCCGTCATATAAAACGCCTTAACTAAGTGGATCCACTAGTCTATGCTAAAAAGCACTTAAAGAATCATCTAAAAAGTATGATCCTTTACTACCCATGATGGCTACATGATTTATGGAGACGTGAGATATCTGAACTCAAACTCGTCCCCATATCGGTACTCAATACTACTCCCAAAATACTCAACTCATATATTTAAAAACATAACTTTTTTCTTTGGTTTGAGATAGTTACTCAAAACTTAGCTTAAAATCTCTCTTGGAATCGATGTTCCCTTTCTTGCTCAAAACTCCTTTAGAAATCTCAGTTTCCTCTCATCTTAAATGTGAAAACATTTACTCTTAGAAATACTTAGTTCTCATATATCATTTTAAAGAAAATGAACTTTACTCTTACTCTTTACTCAACTTCAAAGCTTAAGTCTTATAACAAAGTTTAAAACATTTGTAAAAGACTTCTTAAAATATGGTTCATACCGAATTATGGACGTGAACGACTCAATGCAAGGTTTTCAACAACCATAGATAAAACTCAATACTTGGAACTCAAGAACTTCAATGATACTACTCATTTCAATGATGCTCAACTTGGAGGGTTCATGCGGAATTATGAGCATGAATAACTCAACTCAATGACTCAAAGATACTTCTTATCTCAAGATTGTTCGACTTATACAGTTCATGCAGAATTATGGGCATGAACAATTCAACTCAAGGACTTCATGGGTAACATGTAGTAGTACCCTGATTGGAAATATAATCTCAAAAGAGATTAGGAACTCAATGCTAAAGACTTAGAACGTGAAGATACTACTCCTCTCAATGATATTCAATTTATGGAGTCCATACGATAATCGATAATGGATCTCAAAGGATTCACAATTGAACTCAAAGACTTTCTTGTACTCTACTGCTAACTCTTTCTTGAATGTGAATTATGAATTCAAGAGTTATAGTTCATGATATGAAAGGTCTCGTGATGAAAAAGTAGACTCATGAATACATGTTCCTCATCCTCTTACTCACTTATTCGTGTCTTGAAACAAGTTACTAGAAGTTGTAGAAGACTCCTTAAAAGACTCAAAGGGACTTTCTCAAATTGTTCGAAAGAGCTCTCAAGACCTGACTCTCAACTCTACCTTGAATGTGATTTATGAATTCAAGGTTGTGATTTGTGATAGAAAAGATCTCTTGATGTTTAGGAGTGTTTTTAGATAGTTTAACATGAAAAATGATCAAGAAATTATTATCTAGAAGCAAGTCCGCCACGCGGAGATGAATTAAAATGCTTGGTCGAAATAATTTTTGAAACTGTGGAGTCCGCAACTCTCCGCGATGCGGAGAGAAAATTTTCACACTAAAGGAACATGTCCACGACACAGACCTAGTACCTGTTCCTTGTCTGACTTTTTCTTCCTCATTTTCAAACCCCAATTCGCCTAAATTCGATTCTTTTACTCAACTTCACTTTAGATTCAAATGCCCTACCTATGTAAACAAGAATATACTCATAAAAAACTCTAAAATCGACACGATTTCCTCAAGAACTCAACAATCCCATCCTAACTCAAGAATGACAACCAATTTCAAGAACACAATTCAAGATCATCAAACTTTCAACTTTCTAGAATGAATTTCACTAAAATAAACATGATTGGCGTGTGGGTGAAAAAAACCAACACAATGGAAGCTTACATACCTCTTAGGGATTAAACCCATGGCGAAAATCCTCAACAAAATGCAAGACTCTCAATGAATGATTTGATCCTCTCGTCTTTTCTCCTCTTTTCTCTTCTTGAACTCTCAACTAAAACCCTAAGCGTATATTAGGATTATAAGACTGAACCCAATAGGATTAGACCCCTAAAACATTACTAAAAATGAATTAAATCTAATTCTGTAAGGAAAAGACCAAAATACCCCTTACTATTTTTGAGTAACTCTCCTTAACTGGACAACCTGACTTCAAAAGGGCATATCTCACTCATCCGAACTCAAAACTTAGCAAACTCGGAGGCATTGGAAATATAATTCAAAGAAATTTCATTGGGTACCTTGTATCCAACCTAAATAATCAAGTTATAAAAGTTATGGTCATTTGAAGTTGACCCAAAATTCAAAGGAAATTAGGAATAACTTGAATGCTTCTCTTTGGTTCTTCTTGGAACTTAAGGTGCTACATCTGGTGACCTTAACACTCAAGAAATTTTGAATTCCTTGCAAAAATCTCACTCACTACGAAGAATGGTTTGAGTTTTAGTTCAAAAATTTTTTAGGGTGTTACATATACAAACGACTCATACATACACTTACCGTTATTTTTTTTATAATTAATTAGATCAATTAGTCAACATCATATCATCATCATAAAACTATAAAAGAAAAGTAACTCTCAGTTCTCTATTCCTACCCTGTCTCTCCCTAAATCTCTTAACAATTGCTGAAAAACACTAGATATGGCCAATCCGCCACCATCAGAAAAAGCAAACTTCATCGGGGTGTTTGACGGTCTTGCAGTTCACCCTCTTGATCATACTTTTTACGCCCTACACATGACCACAACATACCAAGAAAATGTCGAAGATTTTCCTGTGAAATTTCAGCATGTCAATTTCAAGATCGATGACATCATTCTTGATGAATCATTCAATGATATTTTTCCAAACCCTACCAATGGTGATGCATTTCAAAACCTTAGTTGTATGCCAGATTGTATCAGGTCAGAGTCGGGTTTGGACTCGAGTCAGATGAACCCTCATAGCTTTGGTCAACCTGAGAGTCAATTATTGGGGAGTTCTGATGATGCTTCTAGAACATTCAATTTGACCTCAAGATATTGTCTCTGGAAAGCTCCAGTTTTAAACAAACTGGTACATTTTTACCTAAATTTAGGAAATAATTCAGTAAAAGGTGGAGTTGTAGAACATAAACTCAAATTAGAAGGTGTCAATGCTAATATAAGTAACTGTAGTTATTTGTTGAAAAGAAAAAAGAGTAGTAAAGAACCGAATGATGTAAGCAAACATCAAACCTCCACTATATTTTCCTTGAGTGAAAATGTTAACAATGATGAGGATAAAAAAGGGATGGCTAGAAAAATTAGGAACAGGGGAAGTGCTCACTTGTCAAGGCAAAGAAAAGAGCATTATGTTAAGGAGTTAGAGAATAATTTTAGAATATTTCATTCAACAATTCAACATTTGAATGCAAATTTATCTTATGCAATGGCAGAAAATGTAACTCTAAAGGCACAACTTAGAGGTACAGGTGTACCTGCTCAAGTGTCGCCACCCCCTGGGATTTATCCCTATCCTCCTCCATAGATGTCATATACATCATCTTATATGATGAACCGACAAGGATAACAAGTGCCATTGGTTATTCCAAAGTTGAAATCATAGGCACTAGCACCCGCGCCAAAAATTAGTAAGACAGTGGAGAAAAAGAAGAGTGAGGTGAAAACAAAAAAGGTTGCTAGTGTTAGCTTCCTTGGTGTGGTGTTCTTTATGATGCTCTTTGGTGGGTTGATTCCTTTATTGAAACTTAGATATGGAGGTATTAGGGAACCATCTATGGGTGGAGAGTCTTTTGTGAGTGGATTTTATGTAAAACATCATGGAAGAGTTTTGACTATTGACGGGCCTGTGAATGAGACCGGTTATTCTGGGAAATACGATGGAAAAGATCATAGCTCCCATTATGGCCGGGGAGGTCAGGGTGAAAGTAATCAGAAAAATACCAATAAGGCTGTAGATGAGTTTGTTCATGTAGGGTAGTGATCCTCTAGCCGCCTCTGTGTATGTCCAAAGGAACTTGATAATTCAATCTGTATTGGCAAGTGAGAAAGCCATGGCATTTCATGTAAGTGCTGATAAGAAAAATAGAAAGGTAGGCCTCGCAGTTCTCGATGATTTAGCCCTTGCTATCCCTGAAATCCATCCTCGCCTTTATCGAAGTCCTGCAAAGGGACAAAGCATTTTTGGATCTGAGGAGAAGGGGAATGTAAAGTCAACTATGCAGGAGTGGTACTTTGAAGGTCTTACCGGTAAGTGTTGTTCAATTTAGACTGACTATTAATTCTTATCTTTGTGATATGACTACTCTAGTGTTTGCCTTGAGAATTTAGGCCCTTTTAATTGCTTTGAGTCATAGCCTTCTGCTTTCAAGTATTTTAATTCATTTTTGCGTTCATTTGAGCAGGACCTTTGTAGAGTTCACACATATGTACAGAAGTGTTCCAGTTTGATGAGTCATCTTCTGCTAGAGATATATCTATGGAAGAAAGGTAGAATGGCACACGCCTCCACAGAAATAGAAGGATCCTCAATGGCCCTCCAGTTTCCCTTGCTAGAACCTCTCACATGAACAAATGGAAAGCAAGAGAACTTCAGCAAGAACAAGTCACTTTCTTCCATGGTAGTATCATTTCTGGTTGATGGTGATGGAATCATAGGTCCAAAGTCTGCCTCTTGGATATTCGTTGTTGTGTTTATTGATAGTGTCACCTATTCTTGCATGCTTCCATTTAAAGGATCTGCTTCTCTAGTGAATGCCCCTGAAGATGGAGTGTTCATGTAGAAGAAGTTGGTCATCTTCTTTAATTATCGAAAGAAGAAAGCGAACAATTCGTTAAGTTATATGTATTATGTTTGTGCATTTGATATTTACTCAAAAATTATAATTGCAGTTGACAATTCCTTACATTAGCAAATAACTAGAAAACATTTGACTTTCTCCGAAATAATATTACATCTTACCTGGGCAAACCAAAGCTTGGAACGTCGGTGAATTAAGCAAATAAGCGTAGAATGATTATACAACCACACACCTAGCGGAAAGAGAAAAGAAAGGATAAAAGAAGAGAGCGCATCCATATAGAGGCACAATTGATGTTGTCGACATAATAACAAAACTCGTGAAATAAAACTTGAGGTATTTTCTTAAGTTGTGATTTATTTTATTTAGTTATGTGTTTGCTATTAGCTTGATCATGACCATAGTGAGTAACTCAACAACAATATAATAGAAACTTCTCACGTAGCTTATATGTTTGAAGTCCTTAAACTCTACTTCTCTCTTCTCTTGGATAGAGGAAATGTATGAAGCATATTCAATTACTTAATTAGGTTAGTTATTTGAGAAATCACATCATAAAAATTAGGTGTCATTAGCGTATAAAGAAAGATGATTTTGTAAAGAAAGATATACCTAATGGAATGGAATTAGCGTGTAACTATAATTTTGAGTGATACCAGAGTATAATTGTTCATTGTCTGTGCGGAGCTACAAATTGTTCTAAATTTCTGGCTCGTACTGAGATTCCAGTGATCTCTGGAAACTCTTACATTGTTTTAATGAATTGATTTTCAAATATACTAAAGAATGTGTTGAGATATGGAATTTCAAGAGACAAAAAAAATCAATAGAGCACACTAAACTGAGTACAAATTTTATGGGACTTCTAAATGGAAAAATAATACTAAAAATATTACAGCCAAGGTCCTAAGGTATTTTTCTTAAAAATCAAGGTTGCAACAATTGCTTATGTCTTCAAAAGCTTTTAAAGCAATGAGGTGAAATCATGAAGAGCACGACAAAGATGGAGCTCTATGACATCCTGCAGATTCTGAAACTTGCTTATGTTGTACTTGTTACTCTCTTGATTTAGTTAATGCTCTTACTTTGTTTTAATGAATAGATTTCCAAATATAGTGAATATTGTGTTGAGCTATAGAATTTAAGAAAAGAAGAGCATGTTCTCTCAATAATTTTTTATCTGGGTGCAGTTCACACAGATAGATATCAAATCAGGCTTAAAGCTTGAACAATTAAATGCATTAGCTAAAACTCAAGCAATTAGTTGTTGTCCAGTTACATCGACTAAATCTCGAACAAATATTGTAATGATGGTTGATATTGTTACTACTATTACATGCCTATGTTCTTTGTAATTATGTCTGGGAATTGCACTCGCAATTCCTTTTGATTTATTACTAGATAGATTGCGAGTTAAAAAGAATCCTTAAGTGAGTTGCAAATCCGTCTTTTTTGAGATGGTAACGTATTTTGTTGATTGAATATTCATTGTGCGAGCTTAGGACTCTAATTAATTGGTGATCCAATCTTTGTTTTTGATGAAAACAATCTACTCTCCTTCAACATTATTTTTAGAAGTTTGGCTTCACCTTTGATAAAACTTTTTACTTCCTCAAATTTTCTAAGTGGATTTCTACTTGAAGAACATTAGTAACATCACAGGTAGCACTTCTACATTTAGTTGTTGTCTAGCTATACAAGATCAAGCTTTGAAGTGGCTTCATTTTTTATCCCCTCATACTTGGTATCTTTCTATCAATTGATACGAAAAAAAAATATTAGCGTCACGATCTGAGTCTACGCACTACTTGTGACCGGCACTCAAGATCACGAATTACCCCAAATGGACCCCTGGTTATGGCATGTTGCTAATGAACTACTTTGACATTCTATAAAGTGTGAGCGGAAGCTAAAGCATAATTAATTGAAGCAATGATTAACATATATTTGAATGATATGACTGAAAGATCCATGAAACTAAAAAATTAATATATGAAGTAACACTTTCCATACTTCATGGGTGTAACATCAACAAATTCGCACATGATCAAGTTACAACCTAAGATCTATGACCATATTATGTTAACTGTTTGTATGTCATTCATTCCATCGATATGCTCCCAAGTACCTATAATTGTGATCCGTTTGCCAAAACCAAGGGGTCTTTCTGTAGAAACCTCCACAAACTATCATCGTTTTTTTGATGGTTTTTTCGCTTCTCACAGCTGCTCTTTCCACACCTTTAACGTCTCTACTTACTAGAATAAAGAAGATTTATGTTTTGTCGTGACATGGCTCCCAAATATCGCAAAGCAATTAATTGTCCTGATGAAAAACCTAACTACTTGCTACTTTTTGAAGTCTCCGAATGAGGAGGACTCACCAACTGCTGATTGGAGAGCTACAACCTGTCTAGCCACAAGTCTGAGAGTGAATGCCTGAACTACATTAAAAAAGATGCAGTGCAAAGAAAAGTATGTGGTCAGTAATGAAATATACTAAGTATATAAGGTGGCACTAAGATAATCAACTCAGGTGGCAACATGTAACAAGAACTTATGAGTTTTTAGTAAGCATAAGCACAGTAAAATAAATGAAACACATCTTGAAATCAGTATATAAATATCATTTGAGAATCTGCTTTCAAATACATAAAGGTGAACCTATTTCAGTATCCCATAACTAAAAATGAATCTAAGATGTCATATTGTTTCAGAGAAAGTCAAACATTTATGGTTATTTGCTAATGCAAGGAATTTTCAATTACATTAGTCATTTTTGAGTAAATATAAATATAGAGTGCACAAAGATATTACATACTAGTAGCAAGGAGCGTGTATTGCACATTTGTCCCTTATCATTTTAAAAAAAAATTGTTTTATTTAAAAAAAAGTTCAACTATAATATAGAAAATGTTGAAATCAACAATATTAATTTTACCTTTTATATTTTATTCATTAAATAATAAAACAAACAAAAGTGAGACATTACATTTTCCATCAAACAATAAATATATGAAGCTAGTTAAGATAATATAGTATCTAATGGTTTGAATATGTCGATGAATTTCCTACTTGAAAAATTAATAAATACATGTAAAAGCCTTTGATGAAATTAGCAAAGATATGATGAAGAAATAATTATATTTTTGTAAACCCTGCAAATAAAGCACAATAAATATATTTTTATTTTAGACCCAAACAATCAAAGGTAGGATAACTTATTTAAATTTCGAATATTTACGTATACCAAATTTGATTTAATTCTAGTAATTGATGAAATAACAAATGTAATTTTACTTTTCAAAATTTGAGCTTAATAAAAGACATTGCTCTTTTAATAATACTATTATTTTAAATGAAAAAAAGAAAGATTTTGATGAACATTAATCTGGCTGGTCAATACCTTCCAATACCACGTTGGCCATACATATATCATTTTTGTTTTTGTTTCCCACCCGGTATCCGGAGCCTACATTGGAGCTCCGACTAAATCCGAATCGCTCTTCATAGGGCCCATTCGGGGGTGACGCTCCCAACAGGATTTTCTTCATACCCAGGGCTTGAACCCGAAACCTCTAGTTAAGGGTGAAACACTCTCACCAGTACACCACAATCCATGTTGGTACATACATCATTTTTTGACCAGTACCTAAAATGCAATTGGGTCAAACATATATATATATGGAACAAAAATGGCTGGAAGATAGGGAAAAGATCACTTATTATATACTTTATACAGTATTGTAACGTAAAGGATAGGAAAGGTTGTGGGAGAAAATTATTAATGCAGAAAAATACTCCCTCTGTCCCTAATTACTTGTCCACTTTCATTTTATAGTTGTCCCTAATTACTTGTTCATTTTGACAAATCAAGAAAGGAATTTTTTTTTTTTACCTATTATACCCTCAATTAAATGACTAATTACTTTGAAAAATGTAGAACTTTTCATCCACTTCATAATTAATAGGGGTAAAATGGTAAACTCACTATGTCATTAATTGTTTTCTTAATATGTGTGCCAATTCAAAAGTGGACAAGTAATTAGGGACAGAGGGAGTGTTAACATTAATCAACAATAAATAAGGAAATTATATTTAGAAACGTTTTGGATTGTAATTAAGGAGATTATGAATGTCCATGTTCAACCTTAATATATTGAATTTAGAGTGAAGCATTAAAGTGTTGTTGGAATGAGTTTAGCGGACAGAAGTTAAGAGGACCAACAATTATAGCTCATTAAGAAATATAAAATGGTAAGTTCTATCATCTAATTATGCATTTGGTCTGATTAAGATGTCATTATTTATTTAATTATAAACTATGAAGGGTATTTTCGTAATTCAACTTTAGATTTATAACCTTCCCACTTTTAGTATAATATATACGATGATATGATGTGATTCCTTTCATATTTGGGCTACTCATTGGTGATTTTTTGTTGGTATCCCAAAATAACATTTCTTAACCCTGATGAAGAAGATATCATTATTTAATTGATCGTTCACTTGCATGATTTTACCATGCGCCAAATTGTATACTTGCATTGTGGAGTTCATCATAGAAAAAAAAAATCACCCAGCATAGTTCCTGATCGATACGATAGAAAATGTTTTTCATAAAAAGTATAAGTGAATTTCTTACTTATTTTGTTGTGTTTGGTATATACATACAAAAATTATCCTAAAAACATTTCTTGGCAAAACAGCTCAAAAAAAGGTCATATTCAATTGATAACGAAATCTAATCAATAGAATGAGGCATTTCTCGTAACTTTTAAAACCTTTTTGGATTGACTTAAAAGTCGATCTAACCTACTTATAAGTCACTTTTAGCTTTTGAAAGTATTTGTCAAAGTTGCAAATAGCTTAAAATTTTAAGTTAAAATTTAAATTGCTTAAAAATGATTAAAAGTAGATACTCCTCTACTTTTCATTTTAAACTTAAAAGTTACTAAAGTTTGATTTTTTAAAAAGCTAATCTTTTAAGTTAAGCCAAGTGGGCTCTTAGTCTTGGAATTCAACATAGTAGAAATCAATAACGAGATAATATCTCAGATGATGATCACTCAACTTAACTAAGGAATTTTCTCTCAGAAAGTTATTTAAGTCACTCAACTATGAGCGTTGTACTTGTAAAGTCATATAATCTATTTAATCAATTTTTTTTCACTAAAATTTGATAAAATGAAAATTTTATTTGAAACAAAAAAATTTCAAAAAGATATTCTTTGAAACCATTTATGATTTATGAGAAAATGTGGGTTACCCATTACCAAAACTATGGAAGCAATAGAGGTCCAAGACTCCATGTGCAAAGTCCCAAACATTGAAATAGTTCAAAGTTATACTATTTTTCATCTTGCCATATACTGATATACATGTACAAGATTTTCAAATTAAATATTAGGTAGTCCCTTGTGCCATGTCCCAAACATGAAAAACAGAAAGAGTTCAAACTTGGGACTATTTGACAGTTTTCCATTTATGTATTAAAGATTTTAAGTATAAGAGAAGTATCGAAAGCACTCATGAACTTAGCGTGAATTATTAACTTCATCCTCGAACTATGACAGTCTTAAAAACACCCCTCTACTTTCATGTTTGCTAAACGTGTCATAAGCCAAATTGCTAAAATATTACGAGGAACTATTTATTTGTAAAGACTAAAGTTCTGATATATATTCAAGAAATGTTAATAAGTTGAAGGTACAACATTGTAACGATTGCCAAATGCTGCAACATTGCCTGGCCTTGAGAATACAATCTACAAAAAAAAAAAAAATGGATCATGCACCTTTGAGTTGTTTTACTTCTCAAACTTGGTGAAACAATATGTTTTCAAATGAAGTAGTTCACATAATTCAATATGATACAGACATAGTTTGAATTTCACCACGCAAAAAAAAAGATTTTCAAAGAACATGAAGCGGTATGTTAAAAACATAGTATGTAATGTTTTGTACCATCTATATTAAATTTTTAGAAGAGGCAGTTAACATAATTCGATCAAAATTGCTCACATTTTGCACCTATGAGAAATATGTTTTGAAAGATTTATCACCATACTTGATAATCTCCTAGCGTGCACGTTTTAAATCCAGCAGCACAGTAGTCAAAGTAGTACTCCCATGTCCTGATGAACTTGTCATTGAATCCCAAAGCACGGATTTGGCTAGTGACACAGTTAAGATTCAACATTTAGAACTGATCAAGCTATAAATTGTTCATGAAGGAAATAATGGCTTTAACTCCGCGGAGAAGGCTGAGGACTTATTTTGGTTATCTTACGTTACCTTTTGTTATTCAGGAAGTTTTTTCGCCAATATCTCAGTGTCTGATAGTAATGAATTCCTATATCTTCCAGGTGCACTACACTGCATTTATATCATTTATCAAATGCTTTTGAAAGATTGGCAAGCATGTACGCTAGTGCAAAATCACAAAATCAACTCTTTGTTACCATAGTCTGGATGCAGCAGCCATAGCTGATGTTACTTGACTTAGTGCAGGCACACATGCACCTGGGAATATATACTCTTTTATGAAGTCTGAGTTTTGTATGTATTCTGAATACCTCACATCTGGCGTTGAAATGAACCAAGGAAAGCCAACATTTGTGATAAGCATCATAAAGAAACAAGGGTGACATAACAATGAAGGAAATTAATGTTGGAAAATGAACCTCGTATTTGAAGAAGAAAAGCCTTTTAAAGATTTTCGCGATGAATTATCTTAATATATGCTATGCTAGAAGAAGTCTTAGAAGATCCTATGTTGCATCTTTCTTTCTAACTCCAATGTAGCTAATCTTTTTATGTAAATAAAGTTGGATAAGTAAAGAAGAATGCTTTCATCCACTTGTCTTCAAAGGAATTTGAGTGATTTGAGAGTGCTCCTTCTTTCCTAATTTTCTAACAATTGAAGGGAAAACGTGAATAATGTGAAACGCGTTGAGGATTCACTTTAATTCATTACCTGCAGAACAAGAAGGCCATCTTCTGCTAGTGCGTATTCACAGCAAGTAAAGAATTCCTCCATAAACTCGTGACCAACAGCTTCTAACATCTCACTGAAAATGATTATTAGTAAAATTATCACACTGGCTTGACTTGTAATTAGTAATATAACATGTCCAGATCTATAGATGGATAAAAGCTCACCATGATATAAACCTGTCATATTTGTCCTTATTTGGGATTTGGCGATAGTCACATAGGAGAAATGTTATTTGATCCTGTTAAAAAGTTTCATTGAATTGAAATTTAATAGATAACACTAGCTCTGAAATTGCCCAAATTTGGCTTCAAGTGTTAAGCATATAGTGTTCCCATGTTAATCACTTCTTCGTACAATTGTGGGAATATAAAAATACAACAAAGAATTAAGTTGTGCGTAAGTTGGCCTGGACAGAGCCATGATTAGAAAACATTTAGGTTAGAAGCAAGACAATGGAAGAAGGTTTAGTTCACGAAGTGGAATTTCCTAGTTGCTTTTATCATTTGCCTCAGCTTATAGCAATTATTTTGTAGTATAAGCTTCATGTTAGTCAACAACAACATATCCAGTGTAAGCCTACAAGTGGGTCTGGGGAGGGTAGAGTGTACGCAGACCTTACCCCTACCTCGTAAAGATAGAGAGGTTGTTTCCAATGACCCTCGGCTCAAGTAACACATCTCAAAGCAGTTTGAAAAAGGAAATACGGAAATGAAAGCAGTAACAACAATGAAATAAAGCTTCGTGTAAGTTTCATGTTAGTCATCTAGAAAGTTTGAAGCTTCCATAGACATTGTAAGTACTATACCTGAAGTCCTGCTTGCTCAACTTTCAATAGTGCATACTCCAGTTGCTTCTCCGAGAGTGTTATACCAGTATATTTGCATCCTGTTTGCTTGACAACTTCCATAGCCAAAGTTCCTCAACCAAATCCAATCGTGATGTTCCTTGCTAATTTTGCCTAAACAGAATCGACGAAGCAGAATCAATTTTTTTCTGAAATTTATTTAGCAATTTTTACTTAGTTGATGACTTACCTTTTCAATGAGTAGAGAAATCTTTCTCAACTGTGCAACTTTCAGGTCTTCATCCTCACTCTAGAAAAAACAAGAAAGAAGACTAGACCATTACTTCGGGAATATAGCTTGACTAAGAAGAAGAAAAGTGGCAAGCTATGTTGCTCGGACTCTTCAAAAATGTCAAGGGGTGAGTGTTAGATTCTCCAAAAGTAGTGCATTCTTGGAGAATCCGACACGGGTGCGGCATTGAAAGTGAAGAGTCCATGCAACTTAGGTGGCAAGTAGTTAAAAGTTTGAGAGCTAACCTTGAATCTGCACATGAGTATGTCATTGTCTCATCCAAAAAGAGTGAGAACAGTTCATTACTCTGGAAAAAATAATTAACACCACAATGCTTATAATCGAAAAAACGGAAGCCCATTTTAGGAAAAAAAAATGTTACATTCTTTGGTAATGTGCAAGTTAACTAAATACCAGGTTATAATGGAGAGAAATGTTCTGACGAGCCTGAGTCAGGGTGTTCCAATTTGAAACGTGTCGAATGAAATATTTTGCAGATGACAGTGCTGAAGTAAAACACAATGGTGTCCACCAGCATCTAGAGCAATGAAAAGTGAAGAAGAACATTAGCATATGAACAAAAGTTTATATTTCTTGATTTCAGGCCAGTAAATTATTTTACCTTTTCTTGCTAGATGTTCTAACAGATGCTTTCAAATCTCTGTTGGCGATAAATATCAGCAAAAGAACTCAGGGAAGCTAAGTACCAATAAAAAGCTATTCACAACGATAACGAGTCATTTGCTCACCATGAAAAGATTAAGAAGACCTTCATTCTTATCAACAAAAGAAAAATCCCCGTGAATAAAAGCATCGGCAAGACCTAGACCAGCTTGGGTTGCAACCTGTAAGAGATGTCACAGAATTTGCCTTCTGAGTATTCTTTTCCGGGTTTAACTTTTTAAGAAAAAGAAGATATTAAGTTACCTTCCAGTAAAACTGCATATTATGAAATGTAAGAGAAACTCTGGGAGAGCATTTCCTATCTGTTCCTTGGAAGGTGAAAATTGTACCTCCTTCCAACAAGCTGTATATCAAGACATGTAAAATTATTATCAAGGTATCTTTAATTATCAGAAAAGAAACTAGGAAATCTTCGAGTAATGAAATAAGCCACGATTCACACGTGTTTCGTTCTGCAGAATGAATAAAACAAGTGTAGTTTCTCAATAAATTAGTCATTCTGCATGTGCTGCCACTCAAATAGCAAGATCACATATGTGATACATAAGAAGTAGAATCAATGAAATCTGCCAGTATTTCGAGATTGAAAGTAATACAAGATAAAACAATCATCACTCACATTATGCATCCTGTTTGAATGTAACTTTTGAAAAATCTAGTAACGAGAAGGCGTGCTCCAGTTTCAGGCCAGGTTGGTACCAAATGTTTGGGGTTGTAAAGAACACTACAATTCCTTCTAAGCATACAATCTGCAGCAACCGCACCCGCACCCACCTGAGGAGGAGCAAAGATGTCACAGTCATCCACAAAAGCTGCAAAAGACTCCAATTTGTTTACTGAGTAAGTTACAATCTTTATTTGCAGAAGTAGTACTACCTTTAGTCCATTGACATTGAAGCCATAGCCTGAAAGTATTGCAATAAATACACATCAATAAGCCGTGAAACACAAAGTGAAAAATAAAGTGTGCACTACAAGTGTTACAGATCGCTTTCCTTTAACCTTATGCGGAAAAATGCAGTGAATAAAACAAGACATTAGAGGTTGTTGTAATCAGTAGCTGGCATTGAGTAGAAATAGAAAGAGAACTGTTAGAATATAAATAAGTATTTCCTACTTAGAATAGGAATAGGAATAGGAATAAGAATAGGAATCCTAGTTGGAAAAGGATTCTAATGTAGTGTCTATAAGTAGGGTCTCAATGTAACAATTTACAACAATTCAATAATATTCTTTTCCTATATTTCTCACATGGTATCAGAGCATTGGTGAGAACAAACAAGTCACCGTATGTCTATGTCAATTTCCGGTGACTGTTGGATCTGATTTTGTTATTCTTTTTTTCTTTCTGTGGGTGTTGTGCGAAAATTAACACCACCACGAGGCTCGGAAGGCTCCCGCGACCAAACCCCAGCCAGAACCACCGGAAAATACCACTCCACGCGCTCTCACGCGCCGATCGGAGGTGGCAGTTTCCGGCGAGTTCTGTCTCACGCGCCGGCACGTGAGGGCTTTTCTGATCAGATTTTTTGAGAAATTTTTTGACAGTTAGGGTCGTCCAGCCATTCCGACCAGGCCCATACTGTTTTTGACCAGATTCGATCGCCAGAATTAGTTTCCGGCAATTTCCAGGCTGTTTTCGGCGACTTTTCCGATAATCAGATCTCAATAATCAAGTTTTTTTTTTATTTTTTGTTGTTTCCAAGACAAATTTAGCATAATGTCTTTTGGGTGTGATGGTTTTGGTTCTAAAAATATAGGGATTGGAAGTTCTAGCCCTATAATCACTTCAGAACTATTATTGGGAAGTTCAAACTATTTATCTTGGGCTTCCTCGGTTGAGCTGTGGTGCAAGGGTCAAGGTGTGCAAGATCACTTAACGAACAAGACTTATGTGGTAGATGTAAAGACAAAGACTAGTGAGGAAGATGCAAAAGCCAAAGCACAATGGGAGAAAGTAGATGCTCAATTATGTAGTCTCCTATGGCGTTCTATTGATTCCAAATTGATGCCCTTGTTTCGCCCATTCCAGACGTGTTATGCAGTTTGGGAAAAGGCTCGTGCTTTATACACTAATGACATATCTCGATTCTATGATGTGATATCTCGATTGACCAATTTAAAGAAACAAGAATCCGATATGTCTACTTACTTGGGACAGGTACAGGCAGTCATGGAGGAATTCGACACGTTGATGCCAGTTACTACGAATGTGGAACAACAACAAGAACACAGACAAACATTGTTTCTAGTTCTTACTCTTGCTGGACTTCCTCCTGATCATGATTCTGTGCGTGATCAGATTTTAGCTAGCCCTACAGTTCCTACAATCGATGAATTATTCTCTCGTCTCCTTCGTCTTACGGCACCTCCCAGTCATAAAGTAGTTTCATCACCCACTGTTGACTCCTCTATTCTCGCATCTCAAACCTTTGAAAAACGTACATATCAGTCTATGGAGAATCGGCGAGGGGGAGGGCGTTTTGGGAAACCTCGATCCAAGTGTAGTCATTGTCATAAGCCTGGACACACTCGTGACATATGTTATATTTTGCATGGTCCACCACCCAGTTATGATCCTATTGTTCTAAAGGAATATAATGAGTTTCTTCGAAATCGCGCAAACAGACACCTCCACCAGTAGCATATGGTGCTCAACCTAATCAACCATCCAATAATGCTCATATTGCTCAGACAGAATATGATGAGTTCCTTCAGTATCGTGCAAATAAGCAAACGTCTCCACAAGTAGTTTCAGTTGCACAACTTGATGTGTCTGTTGCGGGTAATTCTTTTGCTTGTGTGTCGCAATCTAGTACTCTTGGAACATGGGTCATGGACTCTGGGGCTTCTGATCATATCTCTGGTAACAAATCACTTTTATCTGATATTGTTTATTCACAATCTCTTCCATGTATTACTTTAGCCAATGGGATCCAAACAAAACCAAAAGGGGTTGGAAAAGCCAAACCCCTATCTTCTATCACCCTAGACTCTATTCTTTATGTCCCTGGTTCTCCTTTTAATCTAGCATCTGTTAGTCGTTTAACGAAAGCCCTACATTGTAGCATAACCTTTTTCGATGATTTTTTTCTCATGCAGGACCGCAGTACGGGACAGATGATTGGAACAGGACATGAATCACAAGGCCTTTACTATCTTACCTCTTCAAATTCCTTAACAGCATGCGCCGTTACAGATTCTCCAGATATAATTCACAAACGTTTGGGACATCCGAGTCTATCCAAACTGCAAAAGATGGTGCCTAGTTTGTCTAGTTTATCCACATTAGATTGTGAGTCGTGTCAACTTGGGAAACACACTCGTGCTACGTTTTCCCGTAGTACTGAGGGTCGTTCAGAGTCTATTTTTTCATTAGTTCATTCTGATATTTGGGGTCCTAGTAGAGTCAGTTCCACCTTAGGATTTCGTTATTTTGTTAGTTTCATTGATGATTATTCAAGATGTACTTGGGTTTTCTTAATGAAAGATCGTTCTGAGTTATTTGCTATTTTCAAAAGTTTCTTTGCTGAAATACAAAATCAATTTGGTGTTTCTATTCGTACTTTTCGTAGTGATAATGCATTAGAATACTTATCCTCCCAATTTCAGGAGTTTATGACTCACAAAGGCATTATTCACCAGACTACTTGTCCATACACCCCTCAACAAAATGGTGTAGCTGAAAGAAAAAATCAGCATCTTATTGAGACCGCTCGTACTCTTCTCCTTGAATCCAATGTTCCACTGCGTTTTTGGGGAGATGCAATTCTGACGTCTTGTTATTTGATAAATAGAATGCCCTCTTCTTCTATTCAGAATCAGGTTCCACATTTCATACTGTTTCCTCAGTCACATCTTTATCCTATCCCCCCTCGTGTCTTTGGGAGCACATGCTTTGTTCATAACTTAGCCCCAGGAAAAGATAAATTAGCTCCTCGTGCCCTCAAATGTGTCTTTCTTGGTTACTCTCGAGTCCAAAAAGGGTATCGTTGTTATTCACATGATCTTCATCGATATCTTATGTCTGCTGATGTTACATTTTTTGAGTCTCAGCCTTTCTATACATCCTCTGATCATCCTGATGTATCTATGGTCTTACCCATACCTCAGGTTTTACCTGTGCCAACCTTTGAGGAATCTATGGTTACTTCTACATCTCCAGTTGTAGTGCCACCATTACTAACTTATCATCGTCGTCCACGTCCAAACCCAGTTCCAGATGATTCATGTCATGCGCCGGACCCTGCTCCTACTGCGGACTTGCCTCCTCCTAGCCAACCGCTTGCACTTCAAAAAGGTATACGATCCACTCGAAATACTAACCCACATTATACCTTCTTAAGTTATCATCGTCTATCATCACCCCATTATGCCTTTGTGTCGTCTTTGTCCTCTATTTCCATTCCTAAGACTACAGGTGAAACACTTTCTCATTCTGGATGGAGGCAGGCTATGGTTGATGAGATGTCTGCTTTACATAAGAGTGGTACTTGGGAACTTGTCTCCCTTCCTGCAGGTAAATCTACTGTTGGTTGTCGTTGGGTTTATGCAGTCAAAATTGGTCCAGATGGTCAGGTTGATCGACTTAAGGCTCGCCTTGTTGCCAAAGGGTATACTCAGATCTTTGGGTTAGATTATAGTGACACTTTCGCTCCTGTGGCTAAAATAGCTTCTGTTCATCTTTTTCTATCTATGGCTGCCGTTCGTCATTGGCCTCTTCATCAGTTGGACATTAAGAATGCTTTTCTGCATGGTGATCTTGCGGAAGAAGTCTATATGGAGCAACCACTTGGTTTTGTTGCTCAGGGGGAGTCTAGCAGCCTTGTATGTCGATTGCGTAGGTCACTCTATGGTCTGAAACAATCTCCTCGAGCTTGGTTTGGAAAGTTTAGCACAGTTATTCAGGAGTTTGGCATGACTCGTAGTGGAGTTGATCACTCTGTATTTTATCGGCATTCTGCACCAAGTCGATGTATCTATTTGGTTGTTTACGTTGATGATATTGTTATCACCGGTAATGATCAAGATGGTATCACCGATTTGAAGCAACATCTCTTTAAGCACTTCCAGACTAAAGACCTTGGCAGATTGAAGTATTTTCTAGGTATTGAGGTTGCTCAGTCTAGATCAGGTATTGTTATTTCTCAACGCAAGTATGCCTTAAACATTCTTGAGGAGACAGGAATGATGGGATGTAGACCTATTGATACTCCTATGGATCCGAATGTTAAACTCCTTCCAGGACAGGGGGAGCCGCTTAGTAATCCTGAAAGGTATAGACGGCTTGTTGGAAAGTTGAATTATCTCACAGTGACTAGACCTGACATATCTTTTCCTGTGAGTGTTGTAAGTCAATTTATGACTTCCCCTTGTGATAGTCATTGGGAAGCAGTTGTTCGTATTCTGCGATATATAAAGTCAGCTCCCGGTAAAGGACTACTCTTTGAGGATCAAGGCCATGAGAATATCATTGGATATACAGACGCTGATTGGGCAGGATCACCTTCTGACAGGCGTTCGACATCCGAATATTGTGTTTTAGTAGGAGGTAATTTGGTGTCGTGGAAGAGTAAGAAACAGAATGTGGTTGCTCGATCAAGTGCAGAATCAGAATATCGAGCAATGGCGACAGCAACTTGTGAACTAGTTTGGATCAAACAGTTGCTGGGAGAACTAAAATTTGGCAAAATTGATCAGATGGAACTTGTGTGTGATAACCAAGCGGCTCTTCATATCGCATCAAATCCAGTGTTTCATGAAAGGACTAAGCACATTGAGATTGACTGTCACTTTGTCAGAGAAAAGATACTCTCAGGAGATATTGTTACGAAATTTGTGAAGTCAAATGATCAGCTTGCAGATATGTTCACCAAGTCTCTCACATGTCCTCGTATTAATTACATCTGTAACAAGCTAGGTACATATGATTTATATGCACCAGCTTGAGGGGGAGTGTTAGAATATAAATAAGTATTTCCTACTTAGAATAGGAATAGGAATAAGAATAGGAATCCTAGTTGGAAAAGGATTCTAATGTAGTGTCTATAAGTAGGGTCTCAATGTAACAATTTACAACAATTCAATAATATTCTTTTCCTATATTTCTCACAAGAACAAAGGAACATTTATTGTGAAGCAGCTCTGCATAAAAAGAGATTCATACCTTGATATGCTCCACAAAACCATATTTCTCTCTTCCCTTGGATTAGATGCAGCTTACGTGAAGCTTTTGATGCAGCAACTGAGGGGACTAAGTGGTTTGTTCTCCACTTAACCAATGTATGCTCTGGTGTGTGAGGAGGATCGACAGTAACGAGATAAGGCAGCTTTGATTCACCAAGATTCTGTAAATTTAAACAGCTCATAAGCTAAGAGAGCAGTTGCAAGAGAAAAGACTCCCCACCGAAGAGCATTGTCTTCTAGATCACCAAGGTCCTAAATCACTGTATTCCATAACACACCTGGATTATATTGAGCCAATATGTCGTACATCCTCTATTATTTATGGTTCCAAAAAAGTTACAAGCACTCCATACTGCCAGGTTGCGAGGCAGGAACATTTTGTCATGATGAAGGTAAGTATCACTGTTGTACAAGAAAGAGAAAATGATTTTGCCTTTTTATAGTACTGGACAAAGAAGATGTAACATTTCAACATGATATTTAGAGGTCGTGGTTAGAATTTTATTGGCGGAATTACTAACTATTTTAATCTTGGCTTCCAGTACCATTTTTCATAGTAGCTCAGAATAGCAGGCTGTAACTGTTAATTTAACTAAAACCAACCACCATTAAAACATTCATTTTAACCGATCTTCACCAAAGCACAAAATAGAACTCCTCTGATGATAGAAAATATGTATAGGAACATGGCTATATTTTGGTACCTTTTCTTATAGGTAGAAAAAACAATTAGTACCTATAGACATAGTGGAAAGCACTCAGTATTCTTGTTTCATCATATGTTGCCTCTTTGCCTAACATTTTCAGAGTATCTGGTGCATGTACAGCGATTATGCATCCGTCATATACTTCTGTGGCACCATCATTGCAAGATATGGTACAACCTGCAAGGGCCCTTTCTTTTACACTTACAATCTGGACTAGTTTCTAACTATATGATAGCGAAGATAAATAATGTATATGAACTCAAAGCTAGACCTTGTTCATTTGTCGATACAGAATTTACTTTACAACCAGTTCTTATTTGGCAGCCTATTTTCTCAAGCTCCTCCTTAACCTGCATTTGTTAATGCCCCATCAAAGGATGAACCATGCTTAACAAATCTTGCAAGAAAGTGAAAATTGGTAACTATAAAAAAAAAAAAAAATTACCTTGTTGACATATGTATGTGTTCGCCTTCTTATAGTGAGCAATTGAGGGAGACCAAAGAGCTGTAATGCAAGAACAAAACCTTCCTCAGGCACTTTAAAGACATGGCACCTGGACATAACTCAACCCCAAAAGCTAGCTCATGAAGAGAGGATTTCTCAAGTCCATATGAGCAGACCATCAGCTCATTCCCCAATTAATGTGGGACTTTAACCCACTCTAACAGGCACAAGATAAAATGATACAGCTTATTCAAATTCCGTATATGTAAGAGAATAAAAACCTGCAGAAGATGGTGGTCGCGACAAAATGAAAGAATGGAATAAGCAGAAAAGCCCATTACTCCTTCCAAGCGGCAGGACCAAATTGAAGCACATATCGGAACCTGGGAAACATAATTGCTTGTTGCAAGATTAATATTTTGAATGAACAAAAAGGCCAAATATATACAAGTATCAAAATCAACAATAAGGCCAAACAGCAGTGTCACCAGATAAGCCTTCATAAATAGCACCGAGTAGCCATGTGACCCGATAAACTGCCCTAATGTTTCATTGCAATCAATGTCAGGGTTGTTGTACAATTCTTCAAGGTAACTGCAATGCAATGAGAAACGTAATCATGATGAAATAAATTTCATTGAAGATAGCTCTTTTGCTTGACATATAAATAATGGAAGTGCACAAAACAGAACAATTTAGTCCATTTCCTTCAAATTCATGATGTTCAAATGAACAAAAAAGATTTCTGTGCACTAAATTTCTAATGAGATCAGTAATAAATCAACAAATTGTGCAAACAATAACAAATACTAATAAGAAGTCACAAATAGTAAAGACAAAAAGTTATTGGTACCTTATAACATCCTGCTTGAATCTGATAATTTCTCTAATGATTTGCCAAAAATATGGATTGAAGACATTCTTTTTCTGTGCAAACAAACTAGAGAATCCATTTCAAGTACCCCATTCGCAACCACGGCCTTGGTCTAAGCTCACAGAGAAAAACATATCAGAGATTTCCATATCAACTCCAAGGAACTCGAAAAATTCCATCAGGTTAGGATAAGTTACCTGTCAAATACACATGAGAGTAAAAATGTTACTTGTCAAAAATTTACCGGAGAGTAAAATTGTAAGCTTTTGACAAATTTAAAGGATCAAAATTATACAATGCATACGGGACTATTTGAATTGAACCTACTCGCAAATATAAGAAACCATTGTTCTCTTTACTAATTAGTTAAAACTACTTTTTCCTTACCACTTTTTTCTAATTTCTTACAATAAATTAGAAATTCAAAATGACTTGAGTTTGTCTTCGTTCCATCTATTGGATCCTAAATACTCTTAATATAAATTTTCGGAAAAAGTACCCTCCCCTTCCATGCACACACTCAATTTATGAGCAACTTTAGCATTTATCAATAACGCGCATTTAAGTAAAAATAAATAAATTCTTAATTACAACTAAAGTGATTTGATCATTTTATAAGCTTACTCAAACAGCCTCTGATGGTACTTACACAATTGAGGACCATAAAGCCAAGGTCAAGATCGACGCCATTGATGGTAACGGTGTTAGGATGGCCGCCGAGATAATGTTCCTTTTCATAAACCACAACTTTGACTCCGGATTTTGCCAATTCATATGCAGAAAGCAGTCGACTTATATTTGCCCCTACAACTGCTACTTTCATGTTTACAACATATACAGGCTTCAAAGGCAATAATTAATTAAGAATATATGAAGATGTAAAATGAGAGGAGTAAATATCTCAAAAAGATCACTCAACTACAGTGAAATTATTTAAGAAAGTCACTTAACTTGATTTTATATCAATAACGTTATTCAACTTATAGATTTTCTTTTATAAAATCAATCCGTTTAAACCATTTTTCTATAAAATCATTATAATCAAAAGATAACAGAGATAATTGCACAAAATATTCTTCAAGTTTAGTTTTATAATACTTACTTTCATTATAATTTATAATATTATGTTTATTTCTCTTATTTTATTTTATTTTTAATAAGTATTTTATTTATTTTTGATAATTATCTTCTTAACCTAATTATTATTGACATAAAAATTTATGATTTAACTAAATTTCCCTTTATCATATATTATTTAATTTAAATGATTTTATAGCATCTTTTATTCAATTTATCAAAAAAATCTAACTTCACAAAATAAACTAATTTTTTATTCCATATAAACATGCACGCCACACTAAATAATACCATATTAAACACTAGTATTAAATATTCGACCCACATATTAAAATGAAATTTCACTTCAAAACCACATAAATAGGACTACTGAAGGTATATTCAAAAACTAGTATCCAATATTTAGTTGAAATAATTTTTTGAAAAACTTTTGCAGGGGACAGAAAGGAATGGTTCTTTTTTCTTGAAAAAAACATCTTCTCAGGTTGACGAAGGAAGAAAAAGAGGGAAGAATTTGGAGGTGGGGGAGAAAGAGGGAAGAATTTGTGTGTGTGTGTGTGTGGGGGGGGGGGGGGGGGGGATTGTTAGGGGGGAGGGAATGGTTTATCTCAGCCTCATCGTTGGGGTGGGAGGGGATGATTCAGCTTTGGAGTCATCGAAATTGGATTTGTCCGGACTAATTTTCAAGTGTTGGTGTATATGCATTTTACCATCAAAATAAAACATTTAGTGCACATGTTAGTGGGTATAAATCATTAAATTGTGGTAGAATATGATGAAACCTGAGCCAAGTGGAATCAATGCTTAATGCTTGGACAATTGAGTTGATATTAATTAAGTTAAGACAATTATTAAAACTAAAATACTCTAAGAGATAAGCAAATAGTATAAACTACCATGAAAGTAAGTATTACGAAACTAAACTTGAAGGGTAGTTGTGTAATTATTTTTTTTATCTTTTGGTTATAATGATTTTCTAAAAAAATAGTTTAAGTTGAGTGATTTTATAAAAAAAAAAAAAACCATAAATTGAGTGACTTTATTGATATAAAATCAAGTTGAATGACTTTCTCAAATAATTTCACATATTTGAGTGAACTTTTAAGATATTTACTCAAAATGAGAGATGTTAAAACTATATCATGAATTACACATTCACTCAGAGTTGGATGATAAATTGGTGTATTGAGGCATAAATTTATAATGGATGACAAATTAAACATACAAAATTAATATGTGATAAAATGCTTGCACTAGCTATAGTGTCACCTATCTATATCACTTGGTCCTAGTTTATAATTAAAAGACATAGTAATATATAAACATGACCCTTAATTTGATTTTGGCTGGCAACTATGACCTTTAACTTTGGGTCTGCATAATTAGACATTTAAACTTGTATAAAATTGAACAAATAGATACATTCATCTGACATGACAATCTTGTGTCCTATGTGGTGTCCTACGTGTATTATGTCATGTAGGGCATGTGTGTCTACTTGTTCAATTTTATACAAGTTTAAGTGTTTACTTATACAGACCCAAAGCTAAAGGGCATATATGTCATGAGTTGAATCCAAGCTAAAGCAAATATTTATATATTATGCCTAATTAAAATTATGAGTCCATATTTTCAAATCTTACCCAATTTAGAAAGACTCAATTCAATTTAATTGTGGCCATTAATGTCGTAATGCATATGTAATTTACAAAAATAAATTGTCATATTAATGCAGAACAATGACTAGTGTTACTTCTTAATAAGTGTGATTAAACCACTCATTTAATCTAATTAATCTTCAATCTCAAATTAAACACGTCTTCGACGATATATAGTGACTTATCAAAGAGATAAATTTTCCAACGGAACACATTTTCCTCTAATTTCTGGAAAATACTTCTTTGACAAAAGTTAGATAATTTGTCATGTTATATTTTCTTGAAAATAACTTAAATTGAATTATTGTAACTTGGAGTAACATATAACGTGCTTCGAATTAGTGTAACATCAAAAACAGATTCGACTTTATTGTACCATGTATTATTGGTTACACATAAATTGAAAATGTGTATATATTAGAAATACACAAATTTATTTGATGCATTATTTTTTCTAAGGCATAATACATAAATATGTCCTTTAACTTGGCATCATTTTCGATTTATGCCCTCCAATTTTGCTTGTGCACAAGTAGAATCTTAAACTTCTTTGAGATTGAACGAATAGACACACATATCCTATATGACATCCAACATGGTAGTTTGCATCTTATATGGTGTTCTGCGTGTATTATGTCACATAGGACTCATGTATCTACTTGTTCAACTTATACAAGCTTAAGTGTCTACTTGTGTACACCCAAAGCTAAAGTGCGTAAATGTGAAATGACATCAAGTTAAAGGGCACAATTATAGTTACTCAAACACCCTCTAACCGTGCTTACCCGATTGAAGACCATAAAACCAAGGTCAAGATCAATGGCCACCGAGATATTTTTCCCTTTTGGATATTGCTGGAGTAGTTTTAAAGTTACATGAAAACAATATTAATGGTGTCGATGATCAAATTTATAATGGTGACAAATGTATTAAATTTGTAAGATTGATTTTACATGTGATCGCTAAACTAGTAGTACTCTAAATTTGTATGGATATTGAAGAAAGGAAACAAAGTAATAGAGTACTGGTTGTAGAGTATCATATTTTGTTGGAAAACTTCTAGAGCTATTTACCCCTAGTTAGCATGGCTAAATTACTTGCGTGACAACCTCCAAGAAATCCTATTGTGTGCATAGAAAAAAACATTTTCTTATATATGGCCTATTGCATTGAAAAGAATTACTTACAAAATATAGAACATGTTTATTCTTTTTTATAAGCATTTGATATACGATATTTCCTGACTCAACTAATTTAAATTTACATTGCATATGACTCATTAGAGAGGGAAACAACACTTTCAGCCAAGGATTTCTCCATTTGCTCGAATATGACTTCTAATTAATTTCTCATTTATCCCATCATATCTTTTGATTGTCACATTTATGCATTTCAAAATGTAGACCGCATAAACTCTTGCCTAGTTTCTTCTTCTCTTTAGTTTGCTTCCTCATATGTGAAAATTGAAACATTTGTAGATAGCGTCATGGTGAAATGACATCATTAAAGAAAGAGATAAGTGTCAAAAAAACACTTAAACTATTCCATTTTTTTAGTTTCATATCTAAATTATTGAGAGTGAATTTCATAAATAAACTATCACTTATTAGTTTGAGAAACACACATCGGTGGTGTGTAATGCACTTTCTCTTTTATTTGAAAAAACCTTGACACTTGACATTCCACATTGATAAAAATTTTCACCTTGACAAAAATTAAATAATAAACTATTAATATTAATTAAAAATTGAAGATTAAAGTATTACTATCCAAAAAAAAAAAAAAGAATTTAAAAAATTTTTAATTATTTTTCTTACCCCATTCCACCACCGCCCCCCCCCTCCCGATAATCCCCCGCCCTTTTTTTTTAATTTCTTTTTTTAAAAAAAAAATCATAACCCTCCACCCCCCTCCCCCCGCAAAAAAAAAAAATAATCACCCATTCATTTCCTAAAAAAATCCACCCCACTCTATTTAAACCTCCACTCCTAATTATTTTTATTTTTTTTACATTTTTCTCATTTTGTGTTAGATATGTACATATATTTTTAGGATTTTTTTCTACTTGTGTACCAAATATAACATAAATAAAAAAATTATTTTAAAAAAAGTCTTGTGGCGGCAAGTAAAAAGTATTTTTCGATATGTATATATCTAAAACAAAATAAAATAAAAATTGGAAGTGGTGGGTTAGGTGGAGTGAGTAGAATTATTTTTTAAAAAAATATCTAAATTAATATTTTAGGGGGGGGGGGGGGGGGGGATAGGGTGAGAGGAAGTGTTGGAATGGGATAAGAAAAATATTTTACATTTTATTTTATAAAAAAATATTATTTTTTGGGATAATAATTTTTTAATCTTTAATTTTAACTAATACTAATAATTTATTTAATTTTTGTCAAGGTGGAATGTTTTGTCCATATAGAGTGTGATGTGATAATTTTCTTAAAATAAAATAGAGAGTGTATTACACACACCATGATGAGAGTGTTATAAAAAATAGAAGTGTATTTCTCAGACTAATAAGTGATAGTTTAGATATGAAATTCATACTCTCAATAGTTTATATATGAAATTGTGCTTTTGACACTTATCTCTTAAAAAAAAAACACACCTAACTTTAGAAATAATTGAGTATCTTAGTATGGCATTTTGCGTCTACATATTTTTATTTTCCTCTTAAATATATTCCTAATTTACGTCTGAATAATTCAATACTATCTAAACTAAGGAGGACCAATTCTGCCTAACCACTTGAATTTAGGTGTTATTTGCAACTAGTAATTAACAACTCTGACTCAAAAAATGGTCCAGTCCCTAATTGATGAGCTAATAAAAGTAATAATTATGCAAAAAAAAAATAAAAAAAATCAATCATTTTAATTACAATGTTTATAGGTCCATCCCCTAATTGGCATGTGCTAAAGTACTTGAATGAAAACTCCCAAGAAAGATCAATTGTGTGTGTGGGCATCAAACGGTCTTAATCCCTAGGTTACTAAAGTCGTCGCTTGGAGCCTTATATTTTTTGTGGTCCCATTTTCAAAAATATAATTACTTATATATGTTATTTAAAAAAATTAAAAAAAAAATAATATATATATATATATATATAGCTTTTTCTAAATTCTTTATGGATTGATCCAAGTTGTATAGAGCTATTTGATGTTTCCATGCTCTTTTTCTTACTTGATGCAAGTGTTATTGTATGTTTTTCACATACAAGTGATATTGTGTGTTATTTTTAAAAAAAAAAAAAAAAAAAATATATATATATATATATATATATATATACACACACACACTATGAGTGCTATAATTTCTACTAAGGAAATTGCATATGAGATGAATATAAACATGAATTTCATAAGAAATAATTTAATGAAAATATGGATAAGAAAATCACAAAGATTCTTGAAGAATCTTTTAGAGTTGATTTCTTTATATATGTAGACTATAGAGTAGATCAAACTATTTTTTCACTTCAAAATAGATTTGAACCAATTGAAGCATATGAAAATATTTTTGATTTCTTATTTAATGGTAAAATATTGAGATCACTAGATGATGAGAATTTTAAAAAATATTGTCTTAACCTTGAATTTTCTTTAACACGTAATAGTTATTCTGATATTGATGATTTAGATTTATTTTTTGAATTAAAAGTGTTAAGAGAAATAATACAAGTAGAAGATAGTGGTCTAATGAAAATACTCAATCAAATAAAAAGACTTAATTCCTTTCCAAATACACATATTGCTTATAGAATAATGTTAACAATTCTTGTAACCGTTGCCTCAATCAAAAGAAGTTTTTCCAAAATTAAAATTGATTAAATCTTCTTGAAGATCAACAATGTATTAGGAGATATTGAATGAATTAGTTATATTATCATTTGAAAAAGAAATTATTAAAACAAATTGATTATAAAACGGTACTTAATGATTTCGCATCTAAAATAGTTAGAAAAATAGATTTTAAATAAAAATACATATGATGAAAAAAATAATTAGGGTCCCTCTCTTAAGTTTCGCTTTAGGTCCCTAATGTTGTTGAGTCGGCCCGGTGGGAAATTTGACTCTTCCCTCACTATTTTAAAAGTAACAATAATTATTTCAAGTCTGACTTTATAAAGTAAATTGATGAAAAAAATTCAAAATTTAAAATTTGAGAAAATATATATATTGAGAAATACCAACCCATATGAAATCTTGTAATCGATCAGAAGAAAATTAATTATAAAAATAAAATCAAGTGCAGAAAGTCGAGTACTTCACGTTTAAAAAATTAATTTCTAAAAGTTAAAATTAGATTTAACGAAACTGATAACATTAAATATAAATTATTTCACTCGTTACTTCACTGTTAGCATATTTTCTATTTCTAACTACCTTGCGCCTAACATGTTGTACTCATATCTTTGTTCATATTCAATGTGGAATTAGGGGTGGGGCAAACACTTTTGACTTTTGATCTTGAAGGTTTGCTCATGGGACAAGCGAGTTTAAAGTTTAAAACTATCTATTTTCAAGGTCATCAGGTTAATTAGGAGCTGCAAGCTCGTTTACGGGTATGTCAGAACTCAAAAACTTTGTCACAAATCATGTATTTGTGTTTGAAAATCCACTTAAAATGTACAAATAAATTTTTTAGAACTCAATTTTAGTGATATTTTCTAAAATGCCATATTATAACCTCAAAATATTAGCGCCTCAATGTGCAACACCATTGATCTCCACCAACAATAAAAGTTTATGTTTGTAATCAACACACTCCCCTTTAGGAGTCGCAATTTTTATTCCTTTTTTTCTTCCCATAATATAATCTCCTTTTAGATTATGAAGCTCCTCCTCTATCTTGGTTTCGATATCACTTTACTTAACATGTTAATGTTGTCTGTTTGATGTGTCACCCTTTTTTTATTAGTCAATCCCATAAAGAATAATATATTTATATGTTTAGAAACAATTTAACTTTAAAATGCCAATTTTATCTTTTATGAGATGTTAGTATGTTTTATAGTCACACAAATACGTGCAAATTTAAGAGAAGACATTTCTTATTTTAATAATAATAATTATTTCCTTGAATAAGTTTTATTAGGTAATTGAAAAAAGTTCACACAGTACAGTACAAGAGAATCACACAATTAAGCATGAGCCAGTGACACATGTTTTCATTAGATCTTTCATGCTATTTTGAGGAACTGATTTATTTGCAAAAAAGACAAAGTTACAACATACTATTCCAAACAAAGGAACTCTAATAAGCTGAAGGCATAGTATCATTGTAAGGATCACCAAATGTTGCAACATTCCCTGGCCTTGAAAATACAATCTACAAGGTAAGAAGCACCACTTGATCAGTTGCTTTACTTCTCAAATTTAGTGAAACAGTTTCAACATTCATAGTAAAAAAATAATGGAATAAGTGTGTGCGTGTATTTACTGTTAAACAGAGTTTGAGTTTCACCGCCACCTTTCAGGCACCAAAAAAAAAAAAGTTTTTCGAACAACATGAAGTGGCATGTTAAAAAGATACACAAGTAAATAAAATTTTGTACCATTCTAATAATTTAAATTTTTAGATAAGGTAGTTAATTAACCTAATTCAACCTCGCCTTTATGTTTTTATATAACCTTTTTCCTTTATTACTACCTCGATCTATTCCCCTGTATTTTCTATTTTTTTATTGACAACCTCATGTGTTTAGATTATCACACTATTGTTAGTGTTATTGTTTCCTTCTTAACTGATATGCTCTCTTCACTGTTTTCTTCTTGATGTACTTGTGTTTGATGCACTTGAGTTAAGGAACTTTGGAAACAGTCTCTCTACCTCCACGAGGTAGTGGTAAGTCTGTGTACACTCTACCCTCCCCATACCCCGCTTAGTGGGATTTCACTTGGTATGTTGTTGTTGTTTGACAACCCCTATATTTCCACTTGGTCCAAACAAACATGCATATTGACATTAATTTATTTTTCTTTCTATACTACCTACAAGTGTCATTGAGCACCATCCACAAACTGCACCTCCTGCTTGTCACTATGATTATATGTTACACACCCCAAAAGTTCCTAAGCCTAGATCAGACCTTGATCAGAAAGAACTGAAAGTTGCAGAAAAGGGTTTGTACGAACCCTTTCACGGATCGTTAAAGGAACCATGGGCCGTGATGGGATCCGTAGACCAGAGCTCAGAATTGAGAAATTTCAAGGAATGTTTTACGAACTCAATTACAAACCATTGTAGGTTTCATGGGCAGTAAATCGAACTGTAGAGCCAAGACTCCTGGACCAGAATTTCATGTCTTTTTCGGGTTCCTTCATGGGCTGTAAAGTGATCTATAGAACGTAGAAGGATCCGTAGAAGTTGACCCTCAAGACCCACATTTCCTTCCCATTTACGGGAACTTTTGCGGTCCACGGAAGGCAACCATAGAAGGCCTCCGTCAATTTTAAGTCAGGGTTATTTAGGTATTTTTCCACTCTTTTAATTCCTATACTATGTCGTTTTGACATAAACTAAGTGGGATTAGGGGTATTTCATCAGACTAAGACTCCCCATTCCCTCATAACTTCCCCAAATTAGATTTCTTCTCTCTCAAGTCTCCTCTCAAGCAAGAACTAGGGTTCCAAGCTTCAAGTCTTCATTCCAAGAATCAAGCTAAGGTTTCTACTTCAGGAAAGTCCCAAATAAACTTCAGAGTTACAAGTTTATGATTCCTACAAGATAGAATTTTCTATGATCTTCACGTGTTCTCAACGTAAATCAATTTTCCTCATGATTTACACCTAAATTGCATTGTTTTACTTATGAATTCCATGTTATTTCATAAATGCTAAGTATACAAGTATTTCCATGATAAGAATTATGCTATTTTCATATGCATGTCTCATATTATCAATTTTTCATGATTTATGATGCTTTCAAATAAAGTATCTTTCATTATTTTCAAATATCAATACTTTTAGATAAAGTATGCCTCGATATGATTTTAGTTATTATGATTTATGAGCTTCTCAATATGTCATTTACTAGTATGATTCAGTAATATCAGATTATTACTATTTTCAAATAAATACATATTTCCATGAGAGTATACGTAGCACCGAGTGGACTTTAGGGATGAAAATTTTCGTTTAGCGTTTGTGGACCTTTAGTAACAATCCCTAAATTCCAGAACTACATGTCACCATAGGATTTGTCTCAGATAGACTTTAACTTAGTGGATCCACATTAGCTCAGGTTCTTACAATGACAAGTATTGGACACTCTCTTTTCGATGTGGGAGCAGTGCACTGAACTCCATGAAGTAGCTCACATGGTTTATACAGGTTTTGGTATCTCACACAATTAGACTTTCAATTATTGCATGACCTTGTACTAATGTATTTCACCCCAGTATATCTCAGTGTTATGTTAATATACTTGGTCTTTGCATCAACATGTTCTACAGATTCAATATGTTCAGATATGTTTATTTTGCATATTCTTCATACTCAGTACATTCAACGTGCTGACCGCATACTTTCTGCCTATATTGTTTGATAATATAAGTTCTAACACTCATCATCATGCCCACGGTTAGAACTGATCCAGCCAGCTTGCAGCAACTTTGGTGAGTCCTGTTGATTAATTGCCTCAGTTACTGCAGTAGTTAGTCATTAGAAGTTGCTGGATTTTCTCCAGCTTTTTAGCCATCTTCAGCATTTTAAGTTAGTTGTTGTTTTATAGGGGTTAAGTTGTTATTTTTAAGAGTTTGTTTATCATGCAATCATGTGCAAAGTAGTTGCTTAGATATAGGCTTTAGTTATTTTATTTTTTCTGTATTTAAGTTCAATTAAAGTTTATCTTTCCATCATAAAGTATTTTCTTCTCTTCTTCTTGCCTTTATTTTTGTTTATAGAGTTGAAGTTCAGTCAAAGAACTTCAACAAAAGTGGTATCAGAATTTTCTTCTTGAGGGACCTGTAATTGAGGGAAACTCATTTTCCTTATTCCTTTTTGTCTGATATGGATTCAGAAACTCCTTTCACTGCACTAGCTCCACCTGTCTTCAAAGGTGAAGGCTGTTATGTCTGGGCAGCAAGAATGGAGGCAAATGATCTGTGGGAAGCTGTTGAGGAGGACTACGAAGTTCCTCCCTTGCTTGCAAATCCAACCATGGCGCAAATAAGGAATCACAAGGAGAAGAAAACAAGAAAATCAAAGGCTAAAGCGACGTTATTTGCTGCAGTCTCATCTGAATTTTTTGACAGAAATATGACAATGAAATCAACATTTGAGGCCTGGAATTTTCTAAAGAAAGAATATGAAGGAGATGAACGGATAAAAGGAATGTGTCTTCTCAACCTCATAAGAGAATTTGAACTTCAGAAGAAGAAGGATTCAGAGACCATCAAAGAGTATTCTGACAGATTACTCAACATTGCCAACAATGTAAGATTACTTGGCTCTGAATTTCCTGTTTCTAGATTGGTTCAAAAATTTCTTGTAACAGTCCCCGAAAGGTTTGAAGCAACTATTTCCTCGCTGGAAAATTCCAAGGATCTGTCAACAATCAGTTTGGCGGAACTATTGAATTCTCTGCAGGCACAAGAACAGAGAAGACTTATGAGGTCAGAAGGGTCTGTTGAGGGTGCACTAACTGCAAAAGTTCAATCAAACCAGGGAGACAAAGGAAAGAAGAAGTGGAACAAGAAGGAAAACTCAGGTTCTCATTCTCCTCGGTTCAATAGGGGAACAAGACATGATTTTCCTCCTTGCAAGCATTGTGGAAAGATGGGTCATCCACCATTCAAATGCTGAAGAAGTCCAGACCAGTAGTGTGAGAAATGTCAGAAGATGGGACATCATCAAAAGATTTGCAAAACTAACACTCAACAAAATAATGCTGCACAGGTGGCAAATAAGGAAGATGAAGAGCAACTCTTTGTAGCAACCTGTTTTGCAACTAGCAGTTCAAGTGACAAGTGGCTTATTGACAGTGGTTGCACAAACCACATGACATTTGATCGTGATCTGTTCAAGGAGTTGGATACTTCAGTAATTTCCAAAGTACAAGTTGGCAATGGAGAGTATATTTCTACTAAAGGCAAAGGTACTGTGGTACAAAACTAATCAAAGATGTGTATTTTGTACCTAATATAAGTCATAGTCTGTTAAGTGTTGGTCAGATGCTTGAGAATGGTTTCAAACTTTTCTTTGAAATCACTTATTATCAAATCAAGGATGAAGATGGAAAAATTTTATCCAAAGTAATGATGAAGGGAAAGAGCTTTACAATGGATCATTTAGTGCATGAGCAAAAAGCTTATTCTGCAACTGAGATCAATACAGAAGTTTGGCACAAAAGACTTGGACATTTCAATCATGATGTTGTAAGGAACCTACAGAAGAAATATCTAATTCGAGGGTTGCCTAACCTTGAAGCTGAAATACCAGATTGCAAAACTGGTCGATTTGGCAAGCAAGCAAGGCTTCCTTTCAACAAAGCAACTTGGAGAGCTACAGAAAAACTAAAGTTAATCACACAGATCTGGCTAGTCCTCAAAGAACTCCGTCCCTCAAAGGGAGTAACTATTATATAGTTTTCGTTGATGACTATACGAGGATGTGTTGGATTTACTTTCCCAGGTTCAAGTCAGAGATTGCCACTGTCTTCTGGAAATTCCAGCAGGGAATCGAAACTCAAAGTAGTTGTAAGATTCAATCTTTAAGGTCCGATAATGGCAAGGAGTACACATCTGATTAGTTCAATATATTTTTGTGAAGAAGCTGGGATTGAACACCAACTCACTGCTCCATACACTCCACAACAAAATAGAGTTAGTGAGAGGAAGAATCGTACCATAATGTAGATGGCTAGATGTTTGTTGTACGAGAAGTGTTTGCCAAAAGAGTATGGGGCTGAAGCTGCGCATACTTCAGTCTTTCTACTCAACATGCTTCCAACAAAAGCGTTAGAAGGAAAGACGACATTTGAAGTCTGGTATTGTTATAAACCTTTTTTGAAAAATCTCAAAGTGTTTGGATGCTTGTGTTTTACTTATGTGCCACAGGCTAAAAGTGATAAGCTGGATAAAAAGGCAGAAGCTGGAATATTTGTGAGTTACAACACTGTTTCTAAGGCTTACAGGGTTTTTCAACCTCATTCGAGGAAAATACTGATAATTAAGTAGAGATGTGCATTTCAAGGAAGATGAACAATGGAACTGGAAAGAAGTAGAACCAACATTCATTCCAGATCGAAGTGTAATACTCCAGCTGAAAGAAGATGAATTGGTGGATGATATCCCGATAAGAGGCACACAATCTCTCTCGAATATCTATTAGAGATGCAATATGGTTGTTCTTGAGCCAATGAATTTTTGGGAAGCAAAAAAGATCCAAAATGGAGAGTTGTAATGAAGGAGGAACTCACCATGATTGAGAAGAATCAGACATGGAAACTTGTGAAAAGACCTGAAGACAGGAAAGTCATAGGAGTGAAGTGGATTTTCAGAACCAAGTTAAATGCAGATGGCTCTATCAACAAGCACAAAACCAGACTAGAGTCGTAAAGGGGTATGCTCAAATTTTTGGTATTGATTTTTCTGATACATTTGCTCCTGTTGCTAGATTAGAAACCATCAAATTATTGTTGGCTATAGCTGCACAAAATGGTTGGAAAGTGTTTCAGTTGGACGTTAAATCTGCATTCTTGAATGGCTTTCTTGAGGAGGAAATTTATGTTCAGCAACCTGAAGGATTTGCAGTCAAAGGGCATGAAGATGAAGTGTATCCGCTCAAAAAAGCTTTGTATGGACTAAAGCAGGCACCAAGAGCTTGGTACAGTAGGATTGATGAGCATTTGGTTCTACTGGGCTTTAGAAAATGCCTTAGTGAAGCTACTCCCTACATTAAAGGTGATGATATTAATTTTATTGTTATTTCACTATATGTAGATGATCTACTGGTTATTGGAAGTAATAATGAACTTCTCAAAAAATTTAAAGAAGATATGCAACATAGTTTTGAGATGACGGATTTGGGAGAAATGGTGTCTTTTCTGGGAATGGAAATCAAGCAAGAGAAAAATGAAGTGTTCATCTGTCAAAAGAAGTATGCAAAAGGCATTTTGACAAAGTTCAGAATGGAAAATTGCAAAGAGACAGCTACTCCATTGTGTCAGAAGGAGAAGTTGAGTAAGAATGATGAAGCTGAAAAAGTGGATAAGACTCTTTACAGGAGTTTGGTTGGTTGTCTCATGTATCTTACTGCAACTAGACCCGACATTTTATATGTTGCAAGTCTTCTATCTAGAGTCAGTAATTGTGCTACTGACACTCATCATAGAGCAGCTAAAAGGGTGATAAGATATGTTAAGGGAACATTGAATTTTGGAATCACATTCTATGCGAATAAGAAGTATGTGTTGCAGGGGTATTCTGATAGTGATTGGGGTGGCTCTTCCGATGACATGAAAAGTACTTCTGGTTATTGTTTTAATCTTTGTTCAGGAATATTTTCTTGGTGTTCTAAGAAGCAAGAGATTGTTGCACAATCAAGCCTTATGGCTTAGAAAGTGCTACTTTATATGAATTTAAAGCAAGAAAATTGCACAAAGGTGCTTGTGGATAATCAAGCAACTATTGCTATCTCAAATAATCCAATTTTCATGGAAAAACCAAGCATTTCAATATCAAATTATTCCTTCTTAGAGACGCGCAGAAATAAGGATATGTTAGGTTAAAGTACTGCAAGACAGATCTTCAACTGTCAGATATTTTTACCAAAGCCTTACCAAGGAGCAGATTCGAATTTCTCCGAAAAAGACTTGGAATTTGCAGCAACTGAAGCAAGGAGGAGTGTTGATTAATTGCCTCAGTTACTGCAGTAATTAGTCATTAGAAGTTGCTGGATTTTCTCCAGCTTTTTAGCCATCTTCAGCATTTTAAGTTAGTTATTGTTTTATAGGAGTTAAGTTGTTATATTTAAGAGTTTGTTTATCATGCAATCATGTGCAAAGTAGTTGCTTAGATATAGGCTTTTGTTATTTTATGTTTTCTGTATTTATACACCATTTCAGTTCAACTGAAGTTTATCTTTCCATCAGAAAATATTTTCTTCTCTTCTTCTTGCCTTTATTTTTGTTTATAGAGTTGAAGTTCAGTCAAAGAACTCCAACATGTCCTCATCTATCCAAGGATGATCCCGTTATCTCTGATTTCAATATTTTCTTTCAATTTCAGACAGATGGAGTTACCTAGGGGTTTGTCCTAGCAACTCATGTTAGTAGAGGCTTCCAGACAGTCAGTTTAGACTTCCGCTTATATGTACTCGTATATTTTGTCTATTGAGTTGTTAGACGACTTCAGATTAGTTCTGCATATAGTTGTTCTCTTGTGCTATTTCATGTACATCGTCGTGTCATGACATGCCATGAGGTTAGCTTGGGGTCACTTGTGACTCAAGCCCTGTGTCGCGTCTAGGGATAGTCTCGGGGCGTGACAATATGTCATCAACATTTACTTTTTGTCCATATGTAAGATTAATAGTCAACATTTACGTCCAAACAAACATTAGAAAAATTGCCTGCATCTTTAGAGGTGGTTTTACCCTATGAAATATTTTGAAAGATTTGTTACCATACCTGATAATCTCCTATAGTGCGCGTTTTGAATCCAGCAGCACAGTAGTCAAAGTAGTACTCCCATGTCCTGATGAACTTGTCATCGAATCCCAAAGCACGAATTTGGCTAGGGACACAGAGTTATCAATAGTCAAGTATCAGCAGTTAGAACTGACGTAGCTACAAATGATTCATGAAGAAATCGGGTTTACTCAACATAGAAGCTGTGGACTTATTTTTGTTTTGTTACCTTTTGTTTTTCTGGAAGTTTTTTCGCCAACTTCTCAGTGTTTGATAGTAATGAATTCCTATCTCTTCCAGGTGAACTATACTGCATTTATAAAATGCTTTCAGAACAAAATGCTTTTAAAAGATTGAGAAGCACAAACAATGATTTCTTACCATAGTCTGGATGTAGCAGCCATGGCTGATGTTACTCGACTTACTGAGGGCAAGCATCCACCTGGGAATATGTACTCTTTTATGAAGCCTGTGCTATGCCTGTATTCGTCATAACTCCCATCTGGCATTGAAATGAACTAAAGAAAGCCAACACTTGTAAAAAGCATAAAGAATCAAAGTGGCATGTATTAGGGTGACTATAGTCAATTACCTGCAGAGCTAGAAGTCCATCTTCTGTTAGTGCAGATTCACAGCAAGTAAAGAATTCCTCCATGTAATCATGACCAACATGTTCTATCATCCCGCTGAAAATGATAATTGGTACAATTGTAGCACTGGCTCAACATGTAGTGAGTAATACAATAAGTCAAGATGTAGATCGGATAAAAGCTCACATTGATATAATCCTGTCATACTTGTCTTTACTTGGGATTTGGCGATAGTCACATAGGATAAATGTTATTTGATCCTGTGGAGAAGTTTCATTGAATTGGATATTAATAGAGAACTATAGCTTTAAAGTTGCAAGTGCTAAGCAGATCATCTTCTTATGTTAATCTTTGAAAGACAAATGTGGAATGCATCAAACAAAGAAGCACTTTAGTTAATCTTGTGTCATAATTTCCCTGGACGGACTTGCGACCTAGCTTGTTCAGGAGCAGAAACTGGAAGAAGGTTTAGTCCATTAAGTGGAATTTCCTAGTTGCTGTATCATTTGATCCAGCTTATAGCAATTATATGTTGGTGTAAGCTTTATCTTAGTCATTGTAAGTACTATACCTGAAGTCCTGCTTGCTTAACTCTCAACTGTGCATACTCCAGCTGCTGCTCGGAGAGAGTTATACCAGTATATTTACATCCTGTTTGCTTGACAACTTCCATCGCAAAACTTCCCCAACCAAATCCAATCTCTAAAATGTGATGTTCCTTCCTAACTTTAGCCTAAATAGAGTAGTAGAATCAGATTATGCCAGAAATTTACGTAGAAATGGGAGAGATTTTTACTTAGTTGATGACTTACCTTTCTAATGAGAACATAAATCTTTCTCAGCTGTGCATCTTTTAGGTCTTCATCCTCACTCTATAAAAAATATGAAATAAAAATAGATCACCATAAATTGAGATAAAGAACAGGAAATGTAGGTTAGCATACGAAGAAAAAAGTGGCAAGCATTTATAAGGTTTGAGAGATAAACCTTGAAAATTGCACATGAGTATGTCATTGTCTCATCCAGAAAGAGTGAGAAGAGTTCATTACCCTGGCAAAAATATGGCCAAGATTGAGCACTTTCAATAGCGAAGGTTGACCTCCCCTACGTACTTTGGGTGATATAGTATGCAAGTTAATTACTTACCACGTCATAATGGCGAGAGATATTTCGACGAGCCTGAGTCAATGTGTTTTGATTTGAAACATGTCGATAGAAGTACTTTGCAGATGATAGCGCTGCTGTAAAAAGCACCGGTGTCCACCAGCCTCTAAAGCCATAAAAAGTGATGCAGAACTTTCATAACAACAGAAGTTTATGTTTCTTGATTTCAGGTCAGTAAGCTATTGTACCTATTCTTGCTAGTCGGTTTAACAGATTCTTTCAATTCTCTGTTTGCAATAAATATCTGCAACAAAAATCAGGAAACTAAGCACCAACCAAAAGCTATTCACAAAGATATCGACTCAGCTCCTCACCATGATAAGATTAAGAAGACCTTCATTCTTATCAACAAAAGAAAAATCCCCATGAATAAAAGCATCAGCAAGACCTAGGTCAGCTTGAGTTGCAACCTGTAAGATATGTCACAGAATTTGTCTCCTTTTTTAGGTTTTAACTTTTGATAAGTTGAAGGTGCAAAAGAAAATTTCAAGTTACCTTCCAGTAAAACTGCATACTACGAACTGTAAGAGAAACTTTGAGAGAGCATTTCCTATCTCTTCCTTGGAAGGTGAAAATTTTACCTCCTTCTTCCAACAAGCTGTATTCGCAGCATGTAAAATTATTATCCGGATATCTTTAATTATTAGTAATAAAATAAGTCGCGATTCACATGTGTGTTTTGTTTTGCAGCATGAATTCAACTTGGATATGAGCTCTAAGCCAAACAGATTGGAATAAAAGAAGTGTAGTTTATCAATACATTAGTCGTTCTGCATATTGCTGCAAATAGCAAGATCACAAACGTGATAAAATAAGAAATAGAATCAATGGAAATAAGCAAATTGTCAGGCATGTATCCGCCACTGTTTCGGGACTTAAGTAATACAAGATGAAACTATCACCACTCACATTATGCATCCTGTTTGAATATAACTTTTGAAAAATCTAGTAACGAGGAGGCGTGCTCCAGTTTCAGGCCAGGTTGGTACCAAATACTTGGGGTTGTATAGAATACTACAGTTTCCTCTAAGCATCCCATCTGCAGCTATCACACCCGCCTGAGGAGGAGCAAAGATGTCACTGTCATCCACAAAAGACTCCAAATTGTTTTCAGAGTAAGTTAAAATCTTTATTAGCAGAAGTGGTACTACCTTTAGTCCATTCTCATGGAAGCCATAGCCTGAAAGTATTGCAATAAATACACATCAATAAGCAGTGAAACACAAAGTGAAAAATAAACTGTTTGTACTACAAGTGTTACGGATAGCTTCCCTTGAACCTTATGCGAAGAAAAGGTAGTGAATAAAGCAAACCACTAGGTTGTTGTGCTGAGTCACTGGCATCAAATTGAAATAGAAAGAAAAGGTAAAAGGTGAATATAAGATTTCGTTTGCAAAGACAGTTTGACAAGATAGTTTATTTCATATAATTAGAAATTGGAGTCACTTTATCCGTAAGGAGTCATAATACTCTCTTAAAATAAGTTCAAACTTAAAAGCTGCAATTTCCGAGGACTACAACAGTGGGTTCTGCAAATAATTTAAATGACAATAGTGAGTGGTACAGTCCTTCAAGTTTCAGTTAACGGAACTGGTTCTCTAAATTGAACATAGTTGACATAACAGCAGACTAATGCACGATAGCAGGTTACAAAGGAACATCTATCTTCGACTTCAAGAAACTCTCAATACTCTGCATAAAAAAGAGATTCATACCTTGATATGCTCCACAAAACCATATTCCTCTCTTCCCTTGGATTTGATGTAGCTCACATGAAGCTTTTGATGCAGCAACTGAGGGGACTGGATGGCTTGTTCTCCACTTAACCAGTGTATGCTCTGGTGTGTGAGGAGGATCGAAGGTTACGAGATAAGGCAGCTCTGAGTCACCAAGATTCTGTAAGTTTAGACAGCTCATAAGTTAAGAGAAAAGACTCCCTACTGAAGAACATTATCTTCTATTTTCTATAGAAGGTCCTAAATCACTGTATTCCAAAACACACCTGGATTACATTGAGCCAATATGTTGCACATCCTCTATCATTCATGGTTCCAAGAAAGTTACAAGCACTCCATGCTGCCGGGTCATGAGGCAGGAATGTTTTGTCTTGATGAAGGAAAGTATCACTGTCGCAGAGGAAGAGACAACAATTTTGCATTTTGACATCATAAATCTTATTAAGTAGATGTACCATTTCAACATGATACTCTACCCTTTAAGTAGAGCTCGTGGTCGTGGCTAGAATTTCAGAGTCAGAATTACTAACTATTTTAATCTTGGCTTCCAGTACCATTTTCATATTAGCTCAGAAATCTAGCAGGTTGTAGCTGTTTATATGATTACACCAGCCACCATTAAAACATGGCATAATACATATATCATTTAACTTGACTTTAGTTGACATCTATGCCCTCCAACTTTCGGTGTGTACACGTACACACTTAAACTAGTATAAAATTGAACAAGTAGACACATGCGTCCTACATAGAGTCCTAATGTGGCAATTCGCATCCTACATTGCATACTACGTGTAATATGTCACGTAAGATGTGTGTGTCTACTTGTTCAATTTTATATAAGTTTAAGCGTCTACTTGTGCACATCCGAAAGTGGAGGACATAGATGTCAGCTAAAGCCAAGTTAAAAGGCACATTTATGTATCATACCTTAAAACATTCATTTTGACTGTACTTCTCTAAAGCACAAAATAGAACTCCTCTAATGATAGAAAATATGTATAGGAACATGGCTATATTTCGTTACCTTTTCTTATAGGAAGAAAAAACAATTAGTACCTATAGGCATAGTGGAAAGCACCCAGTATTCTTGTTTCATCATATGTTGCCTCTTTGCCTAACATTTTCAGAGTATCTGGTGAATGTACAGCGATTATGCATCCGTCATATACTTCAGTGGAACCATCATTGCAAGATATGGTACAACCTGCAAGGGCTCTTTATTTTACACTTAGAATCTGGACTAGTTTTTAACTATGTGATAGCGAAAATAAAGCTGACCGAAGAGTTTTTCTTAGGTAAACACCAAAAGAGAAACAACACAGAGAACTATTGCAAGAAGACATAAATAAAAACCAAGCTAGACCTTGTTCATTTGTCGATACAGAATTTACTTCACAACCAGTTCTTATTTGGCAGCCTCTTTTCTCAAGCTCCTCCTTAACCTGCATTTGTTAATGTCCCCAACGAAGGATGAACCAAGCTTAACAAATCTTGCAAGAAAGTGAAAATAGGTAACTATGAAAAAAAAAAAAATCACCTTGTTTACATATGCATGTGATCGCCTTCTTATAGTGAGCAACTGAGGGAGACCAAAGAGCTGTATAGAGACACAAGATAAACTGATGTAGGTAATTCAAATTTAGTATCTTGCATGCAACACATTGAATAATAGGCTATAATCTACATATATACAAAGTATTCTAACTTAACAGTAGGTAAGAAAATAAAAACCTGCATAAGATGGTGGTCGCGACAAAACGAAAGAATGGAATAAGCAGGAAATCCCATTACTCCTTCCGAGGGGCAGAACCAAATTGAAGCACAAATTGGAACCTGTGAAACATATATGTGAATTGCTTATTGCAAGAGTAATCTTTTGAATGAACAAAAAGGCCAAATACAAGTATCAAAATCAATAACAAAGACAAACAGCAGTGTCACCAGATAACCCTTCTGAAATAACTCCGAATAGACACGTGACTCGATAAATTGTCCTAATGTTTCGTTGCGATCAATGTCAAGATTGTTGTCCAGTTCTTCAAGGTAACTGCAATGCAGTGAGAAACATATTCATGAGATAGCTCTTACGCTTGACATAAATAAATAAAGTGCACAAAACAGAACAATTTCGTCCATTTCCATCAAATGCATGATTGTCAAATGAACAAAGAAGACTGTGCTCTAAATTTCTAATTATGAGATCAGTAAATCAACAGATTGGTCAACAAATAACAAATACTAATAAGAAGTCACATATGAGAAGATAAAAAAGTTATTGACACCTTATGACATCCTGCTTGAATCTGATAATTTCTCTAATCATTTGCCAAAAATACGGATTCAAGACATTCTTTTTCTGTGCAAACAAACTAGATAATCCATTTCGAGTACCCCATTCGCAACCGTGGCCTTGGTCTAAGCTCACTGAGAATGACATATCAGAGATCTCCATATCAACTCCAAGGAACTCAAGAAATTCCATCAGGTTGGGATAAGTTACCTGTCAAATACAGCATTTCAGCATCCACATATGCTCACCCCAAAAGATGGGGTTAAAATAACTCTAGCTACAAGCATTTCAAAATTGAATACCCAAAAGAAGGATACAAATAACTTTTTTGGCTTTACATATGAAATTTGATTGAACAAACCAATGATTTTACCATAGAAACTCAAAATGATGGGATTTGCCTCAAGCAATTTTGCATAAAGTGAAAATAACAATAAATAAAAATTGAGTGTAAAGTTGATCATATACCTTTTTAGCTTTCTTCTTTGACACATCAATATGCATCACAACTGTACACCCAACTTCCAAGGTATTGTCTTGGTAGAAATTTCGGGCTTCGAAACCATTTTATTACATTGGTCTTTAACCCCAAAAGGCATATCAACCGTTGAATTCATAGAAAAGTGAATAGGTTAAAATCCCTCAACTTTTATTATTTTGCGAGTTTTATATTTGAACAGTTAGGTGCTCACAAAACCATTGTGACCTATAATTTCCTTTAGATTAAAAGTTCTCCCAAATTGAATATATGGTAAAAATGTTTTGTCAGATGAAACAAGTCTTCAAAATGAGATCACGTGATCGTCTTTAACAACTAAGGAAGCTCATAATATTTTTCCTATATATTCTTAGCTTGTTCTTCATATTCTTACCTTTTTTCTTCGTTTAGACAGATTTGGCTTTGCATATTTTGGGTTTTATTCTGAAATTTTTCATTTCATTTCTTGTTTTAGTCTTCTTCAATCTTTATTTTGGTAGTTCTGGGACTATATTCATGAGAATAACAAGCACACAGCAGGAAATAACCTAACACAACTGAAATCCCACAATAAGACAGGAATTAATCAAATACAAATGGGCCTCAAATTCGAAATGGATAACAATTAGTATAAAAGATACAATTTAAGCATGCATGTATGAGTTCATGGTAGTTCAGGGGGACAAAAGCTTAGGTATGGAACTCGCATGACGATAGTTAGGAGGTTTTAACCTATTCACTCAGATTTTTATTTCACGTATATTGCCACTCAGAACTCTTTGGAGGAGCTCTTGAGCGTGATGTTGATGTAGTAGGTCATATTCCTCCAGAAAGTATATTATTTTAAGCTAGTGATAGTTACAAGAAGGATTCTGTAAGCATTCAGTAACTTAGGTAGATTTCATGGAGTTTGAACCCTTATAACTACCACTACACCAAAAAGGATCTTTAGCGGCAATCAATTAACGCCAATAGCTTAATTTCAGCTAAATATGTTCTTTTAGCGACAATTAACACTCTCTGTAAATGCCCTTGAAGCCTATAGTGGCAACAGATCCAATGACAATTAAATAATGTCGGTAAAGGTTTAAGCACTCTTTGTTAAATTTTATTGCAGCTAAAAATTAATTTTGTTGTAGTAATGGATGTCATGCTCTTAGACAACCATTTTGTATATATAATACAATGCACTTAATAAATGAGCACACATAATAAGTCGCAAAATGCTTATAATTAAACTACTTTGATCATTGTATAAGTTTACTCAAACACCCTAGGTATAATACATAAGTGGGCCCTTTAATTTGGCCTCAACTGACATATGCATATATGCGCTCTAACTTAGGGTGTGCACAAGTAGGCACTTAAATTTGTATAAAAATGAACAAATAGACTCATTTGTCCTACATGAAAATTTTGTGTCCTATGTGGTGACTTACATGTATTATGCCATGTAAGACGTGTGGTTCTACTTGTTTAATTTTATACAAGTGTGCACACCCAAAGTTGGAGGATATAGATGTCAACTGAGCCCAAGTTAAACAATATATTTATGTATTATGTCAACACCCTTTGGACGCACTTACCCGATCGAAGATCATAAAGCCAAGGGAAAGATCCATGTCGTCAACGATGACAGTCTTATTAGCATGGCCGCCGATATAATCTTCCTTCTCATAAACTACAACTTTGACACCAGCTTTTGCCAATTCATATGCAGAAACCAGTCCAGTTAACCCTGCCCCTACCACTGATACTTTCATGTTTAAAACTGCAATAACAATAAAGATTAGAAGAGGTAAAAGGATATATATATGTTAAAAGTATTATCTGGTCATGAGTTATACATTCACAAAACCTTTTAAAATATTGCTGGCGTTTTTAAAGTTGAGTGCATGATAGAGTACTAGCTATACACCTTAGTCTTTGTAAAAAAACTTTAGAGCCATCTAGAGAGTGTATATTTGAGGCCTTGAGGGTCTATCCTTTAATTGGTTGAATACATTGACAATCCCTTAAATTTATCGGTAAATTTCATCTAGACACTTAAATTAGAACATATTCCAATTGAGTGAGATATTTTTGGTATGCACTATTGGTTGCTTACAACTTGAATTTTCTAATTGCAAAGTAAGGACCTGCTTTGGTCTTACAATCCTAATTACTCACTTGTTGCTTTCTTTAGCAATAGTCTTTACTTGAGCACTCACTCTTGTTTTCTTACTTGCTTTATTTCTTTCAACTCAAGTGACCACCTCTATTTATAGGTGGTGATGGAAGAATATAGCTAAAGATATTTACTTCTATTCTAGATTGTTCCTCCAACTACTTATTTATATAACTATCCTTTCTAGAATATTTCTAGACTTTTCTCTCAACAACACTCATTCTAGAGATCTTCATTTCTTTACAACTCTGGAATTTTAACATTGAGCACATGAACATAAATGTTTCTCCTGACACTTCCAACTCAAATATTGGAAAACTGGATGTTCACAAGCATTCATTATATAGATAAGTTAATCAATCAAAATATAGGCATAATACATACATTTGTCTTTTAACTTGGCCTCCTTTCACATTTATGTCTTTTTACTTTGGGTGTGCACAAGTAGAAACTTTAACTTGTGTAAAGTTGAACAAGTAGACACATGAGTCCTACAAGGCATATTACACATAGACACCACATGGGATGAAAATTGTCATGTAGGATGTCACATAGAACGCGTGTGTCTATTTGTTTAATTTTATACAAGTTTAAATGATTACTTGTGCACACCCAAAGTTGAAGGGCGTAAATATGAACTAAGACCAAATTAAAGAGCATATTTATGTGTTATGCCTTTTCCAGCATTTTTAATTATACACATTTTCGTTATCCCATTCTAATATATATTCCTAATTTGCATATGAATAATTCAACTATTTATCTAAGTATTATAAGAAGAAACAATTCTGCCTAACCACTTGAATGTAGGCACTATTTGCAACTAGTAATAATTAACAATTATGACCACAAAAAAGGGAGAGGGAGGTCCATCCCCTAATTGAGTTAACAATTATGGCAAAAATAAATTCAATCATACTAATAATTTGTAGGTCCATCCCCTAATTGAATTACCAATTTTTTCAAAAATAAAGTCAAATCATACTAATAACATTATTTGTAGGTACATCCCCTAATTGAGTTGGCAATTATGGCAAAAAATAAAGTCAATCATACTAATAACAATATCTGTAGGTCCATCCCCTAATTGAGTTAACAATTGTGGCAAAACTTAAAGTCAATCATACTAATCAATCATATCATATCATACTATAAGTGGAAATAATTTTAGGTAAAAGTTAAATTACTATTTTGCCCCTACACTAAATCATAATCTAATTAATTAAATATTAGTAAATAAATTTCTAATTTATTATATAGTCTTAATTACTCTTAATTTAAAAGTTGAAAAGTTTAAAAAGATAAGTACATTTAATATATATATATATATATATATATATATATATATGAAAAGTCGGAAATTTGAAAGGTTAATTACAATTAAAATAAATATAAAAAAGATAGAGCATAAAATTTAATTCATTAACTTTTAAAATTAAATTAATAGACTTCTAAACAATATACATTGAATCTGATTGTAGAAAGTTGTTTCATATTCCCACGTTTATTAAAAATTTCAATTTCTTAACTATTACCTATAATTAGTTCAATTAAAATATTTAATTCCTCTCATCTTCCATGGAATTAATATCATGCATTTTCATATACTTTATAGGATTCTATAAATTTGGATAGAAAAATTTATGCTATTCAATCACAATCACATGATCTAAAAAACTCAAAAGTAAAAATCATCTTATTAGTTTTGTATTCACAACTTCTACGAGCTTTTCATCGTTATGTATTCATCACCCATTTCCTACTTTTGGGTTTCAGTTACAAAAACAATATTCAATTTTGGGTATAAGAATTATATTGCTTCATCGTGAGATTATTGGAGGCAAAACACATTATGGTCCTTCTTTCGATTTTGAAAATACCTTTATTTGAGTATGAGGAATAGGCTGAAAACAATTACATAATTTATGTTTAAATATTCTTAATTATTTTTTTATTTATATGATGAAACTTCTTTCAAGGTGGGTTGTATCATTATTTGTCTTTTTTACTAATGTTCCTTAGTTATCTTGCTCAAAAGATTCTTCTTTTTGTGTGTACATATATTTGCACTTTATTTACTGATTTTGTAATATATGATAAGTTTTTTGGGTTGCAAATATTTTCTTCTTTTAATAGATTTTTGGCGATGATCTCTTATATAAAGTGAATAGAAAATATTAGTCCACTTCGTTTTGTGTTTCATCATCTTAAAATTCTTATACATTCATGTAAAATCAATTTATTGGTCATTTTTTTCACTCATTAACATGGTAAATATATATTTATTCTTTGTCTTTATTAATTTTGTTATATATGTTACGTCCATTTCTTAAATTTAGAGCAAGAGTTCATCACTATATCACACACTATATGCTATATTATCATAATTAGTTTTATAGTTTTCAATATTTTTTTATTTTGCAGACAAATAACCAAAATTAAATGAAAAGAATTAATTGACATTGTTATATTTACACAGAACAACATATACAAAAGAATAATGTAATTGATAATTATCAACGTTAGATTAGACATATACAAATTTGTATGACAATAAAGAATAAACGTGCGGCCACGTTTCCGGAACTAGTAACAATATTTGTAGGTCCATCCCCTAATTGGCATGTGCTAAATTACTTGTGAGAACTCCCAAAAAAAGATCAAGAGTGTGCATGGAGACAAATACTGGGGCATTTTTTTCTATTTTATTTTTGGAGTTCATGGTACATATTTTAATAGATATAGAGATAAACAAATATTCTTTTATTACTCATCTCAAACCTTTGATTTATATATGTCTTGCATGTAATACGAAAAAATGTGTACTAGGCCATTGTCTTGTTTTTACTCTTCTGACTGTTATTTAAAGCAATAGATTACTTATTCTTTAGCAAGTGTGATAGAAGTCTATATAAGGACTGCAAGGTTATTCTGACTGAGTATCTTACAGCTCAACATAAGCTTTTGGCAATGGATTTAGAAATTAAGAGGAAGAGGAAGAAGAGGACTCTTAATGAACTACCAAGGATCAAATGGGGTGGTTTGACCCTTCCCAGAGCTCTGGAGATGGGAAGAAGTTGATGGCTATGGGAGCTTGGGGGAGTCTGGGGATGCAAACAGTTTGTGCAATTGGACAGCTAAGTGCATTAGAAAAGAAGCTAAAGAGGTGTTGGGGATCTTCGAGAGGTAACGCTGGTGGCCTTCGAGGGGATTGGTGGTGGTATGGAGTGATTCAATGAAAAGGCCAAGAAGGCTGTTTATAAGGAGGTCAGAGGAGAGTAAAGACGAGGAGGAAAAAAGGAAAAATAGGGAGAGGTATAAGGCAGCAAAGAAGAAAGCAATGTTAGCAGTTATGATGACTAAAACAACAATGTTTGAACACCTGTACAAAGAACTCCAGGACAAAGGCGGAGATAGGAAGTTGTATAGGCTGACCAAGGCGAGAGAGGAGGGCCCGAGACCTGGACCAAGTGAAGTGCATCAAAGATGAAGAATTAAAGGTGAAGTATTGGTGGAAGAGGCACACGTTAGATGAAGATGACAAACATACTTCCATAAACTCTTGATATTAGCTTTTAACTTTCCCCAATTTTAATTTTGTATATTTCCCAAGGTTGAACACACCTATTTTCCATGTACTTTAAGTACTCTTTTTTTCTTACTCCCTTCAACACCTTATATATATTGTTATACATAAACATCCATTTATTATACATTATACATTGAATATACACTGTTTATTCTGTGGATATACAACACCTGAAATAAACAATCTAAACCTTCTCCACAATTATATACACTACTATATAATTGTGTGTATGTATCTAGTAAATTCCCTGATTAACTTTTATTAGGTAGATGAGAAAGTTCGCACAATACTGTAACAAGAGAATCACAGAATTAAGCATAAGCCAGTGACACATAAGTCATTATTAGGTCTTTCATGCTGTTATGAGGAACTAACTTATTTGCAAAGACAAAGTTACAATATAATATTTCAAACAAAGGAACTCTAATAAGCTGAAGGCATAGTATCATTGTAAGGATCACCAAATGCTGCAACATTGCCGGGCCTTGAAAATACAATCTACAAGGTAAGAACCACCACTTGATCAGAAGTTTACTTCTCAATTTAGGTGAAATGATTTCAAGATTTCTTGTAAAAAGATGGAATAATTAAGTGCATGCATGTATTTACTGTTGAAGACATAATTTAATATAGGCTTGATACATAGACAACAGCTTGAACTAGTTAGTAAATTTCATTTGTACACTTGAACTATGCCTAAACACATGATAAAGTAGCTCACATAATTCAACACCATATAAACAGAGTTGGAATTTTACCGCTACCCTTAACAAAAAAAATGCTTTTGACGCAACATGTTAAATATATAAGCAAGTGAATAAAAGTTTGCATTGTCTCTAATTTCTTAAACTTTTAGATGTCTTAAATTTTTAGATGAGGTAGTTAACATAATTCTATATTGTTTTGATGCTCTTATCTAACATTTTTTCCTTTATAAACACCTCTATCTACTCCTCCTGTATTTTCACTTTGTCCAACAAACATATTGACGTTATTTCATTCTTTGCTACCTACAAGTTTCACTAAACACTATCCACATGCCGCACCCCTGCTTTTCACTACTATTATATGTCATCGACATTTATCTTTTTAACACTAGTAAGAATCATATATCATATATATATATATAAGAGAATCTTAGACCCGCCTACGTGGCGCCATCACAAACCAGAATTTCCTTTTAATTTATTTTATTTTCAAATCTAGTCTTCCCCTTTCATGAAAAGTTGTGACTTTTATGAAGAGTTGCATTTTTATGAAGAGTTGCGACTTTTATGAAAAGTTGTGACTTTTATGAAAGGTTGTGACCTTTTCGATAAGACATAATAAACATTTGTTCACACTACCTTTTGTTGTCTATAAATAGAGGAATTTCCTCTCATTTTAAAACAACGAAAATTTTGAACTACTTCTTCTGGACAATTAAATAATTGTGAACTTTGCTCCTATTGAATGACTCACTAACACCATTTTTCAATACACTAGTGAATAGAATTGTTCTTTTCTGAGAAGATCTATTCCTTTAAATCTTGGGTACTAGGGGGAATAATTTCCTTAAGGGGACACTGTGCATTCAGTGGATTAGATTTTTTCCATTCTGTTTCATTCTATTGTTACAGATGCTGGTACGTTTTTACAATCATTAATTTATGCTCATATTATTAATTTTTATTTTTTAGTACATGCTTTAAACTTTGTTGTTTATGTTTCTGCAATATTATTGTCATAAGTATTTGTTAGTACATATTAAATAACAAACGTTAATTCAATATTCAAGCAAGTTTTCTCTATTGGAATTGTTGAAGGTACAATTAAAAAAACCCTTACAAATCTCTAATTTGTTCATCAACAACGTCATTTTTTCACATACAAGGATGATATTTTGTTTTCTTTAAAAATTTCTCTGAGAGTTAATAACTTTGCATGCCCATACTTTTTTGTTATTATGTTGTTGTATCTATTTTTACTAAATTTTATCATTGGATATTATGAGTACTTTAAGGATTGAAAGTTGATGTGTTAGTCAATTTTCAAAGGTATGTTATTTTAAAACATGAGAACTTTTCTGGTTAGAATGAATTGTTATCATCATTGGATATCTCATAGTTTACTCCCTTTAATGTATGTTTTTTCTCGCTATTTTGTTGTCTCCTTAAAATTGTATTGATTATTTTTCGTTTGGTATGTATATGATCTCACTTGGACAAAGTTTTCATCCTTTTAATGTTTTTCTTTTTTCCCTTCTCATTCAGCTCTACTAAATATTTTTTGTGTGAGTTAGGACTATTTTCAGCAAGCTTAATTTGTAGAATATGAAACAAAACCTGCTCTAAATAAAAGTAATATCTTAAGCTACAAAAGATATGTCTATTAACATAGATTTGTTGTCCTTTATGTCCCAAGTCATTGCTGAGCATTAGAGTTATCTAGGTTAGACTCATTTTAAATTTTTTAATGTTCGAGAATATTTCTTTAATATGAGTCTAGAATCCAACTTGTTGATTTACTTGTACTTTCATAATGCAACAACTATACATACATAGTCCTGAAAAAGTTGTAAAGTTGCATTGATGAAGCATCTAGAAGGGCCTTCAGAGCAGCAATTTAATGAAGAATGAGTTTTTAAAAGTGTCAACAATATTACTTTGTTGTTGTTTCAAATTTATTTTTCTCCTTCTATAAATTTTGTTAGAGTAATAAAGTAACAATAACGAAAAGTGGTGAACGTTTGACATCAAACAAGTATATTGTCTCTAAAAAAATTATTTATGTTGTTGTGGGGTACATTTTTAACGGTCTTAACTTATTTATAACTAATATTGATTATCGAAAACTTTTATATAATTTGTTTTTAACAAGGAGTTATTTTAACCATAAAATTATCAGTTCTATATTTTTCATGTACAAAAAAAATAGAAAAAAATATGTTTAATCGCTACATAAAAACATCACTCAGTTTTAACAAGACAATTATATCATCAAACATATATTATGATAAATTATGTAAAAGATAAAAATAATTAGATATCAAGATATTTCTAATCATTCATTATATATATATTTAAAATTCTTGAGATATGTGATAATGTCAAATCATTTAATTTATGTTGAAATGTTCTTAAAACCTACTAAAATTTTATTTTTTTATAACAGTTGATTATTGGAAAGGCTGTTCAAAAGCTTAGAAAGATTATTTATGCCCGCACGAAGCGCGGGTAAATTACCTAGTATGTTATAAACATTTATGTTTAAACAATAAAAGAAAAATCACTTCTTGAGATGTGGTTTTCTATAAAATATATTTGAAAGCATCCTTTTAAAAGAAGACTAGAGCACGAAAGAAGAAGCTCAAATGAGTTACATCAGATAAAGTTATTCATCACCATACCTGATAATCTCCTATTGTGCACGTTTTCAATCCAGCAGCACAATAGTCAAAGTAGTACTCCCATGTCCTGATGAACTTGTCATCGAATCCCAAAGCACAAATTTGTCTAGTGACACAGTTATCAATGGTCAAGTATCAGCATCTATGACAGATCAAACTACAAATGTTTCGCAAAGGAAACATGTTTCACTCAGTATAGAAGGTTGTGTGCTTATATTAGCCTTGTTACCTTTGATTTTTAAAGAAGTTTCTCCGCCAACATTTCAGTGTTTGATAGTAATGAATTCCTATATTTTCCAGGTGCTCTACACTGCATTTAAATCATTAATATCAGATACTTTTAGAAATAAATGCTTTTGAAAAAGTGACAAGCATGCTAGTGTGAAATCACAATTATCAACTCTCTTACCATAGTCTGGATGCAGCAGCCATGACTGACGTTACTTGAGATAGTGCATTCAAGCCTCCGCCTGGGAATATGTACTCTCTCATGAAGTCTGTGCTATGCCTGTGACTGTCATACCTCTCATCTGGTATTGAAATGAACTAGGCAAAGCCAACATTCATGAAAAGCAGCATAAAAACCAAGGGTGACATAACTGTGAAGAAATTGATGTTGGAAAATGAACCTCATATTGGAAGAAGAAAATCCTTTCTTAGATTTTCTCTATTCATATATTATCTTAATTCATGTATTAAGAAATTAATTGAAGAGCACATGTTTTGTTCATGAACTAGGGAAAAAGGAAAAAGTTCAGTATTAAATTAAGGTACATGTACTAGACTAGATTTGAGTGATTTGAGAGTCCTACTTTCTCCTAATTTTGTAACAATTGAAGGGAAAAAGTGAACAAAGTAGAATGTGTTGAGAGGTCACTTAAAATTCATTACCTGCAGAACTAGAAGCCCATCTTCTGCCAATGCAGACTCACAACAAGTAAAGAATTCCCCTATGAAATCATGACCAATATGTTCCAACACCTCGCTGAAAAATAATTAGTACAATAGTAACACTAGCTCGACATGTAGTGAATGATACAATATGTCCGGATGTAGATGGATAAAAGCTCACCATGATATAATCCTGTCATATTTGTCCTTATTTGGGATTTGACGATAGTCACATAGGAGAAGTGTTATTTGATCCTGTGAAAAAATTTCTTTCAATTGAAATTTTAATAGAAAACGCTAGCTCTGAAATAGCCCAAATTTGGCATCAAGTGTTAAGCACATAGTGTTTTCCTGTTAATCTTGCAAGGATAAATGTTGGAATACAACATATAAAGAAGCATTTCAGTGAAAAAAATTATTGCAACTTCCGCGGACCCCTTAGCTGGCCCTGATTTGCAATTAAGCTTACTATGGAGCTATTGAAATTTGGCAAGCACGAAAATGAAAAAGATGAAAATTTCCTGAACCATAGTATAATGATTTCCATATTATACTCTTTGTAATATCACTCCTCCAGTTGCAGAATTTCGAAAAGCTTCTTCAAAGATTTCTGAGAAATCCTGATCAAATGTTCTCAAAATACGCAGCAACAAGAATGAAATGTTAAGTCATCCTGACAAACGAGAATGGAACTCCAAACTCTAAAAATTTTGAGTTTCCCTAGACATTGTAAGTACTAACTCCACCTGAGTGAGTTTTGCGCATGATATTGCATGTCCCAAGCCCAGATAAAGGAGGAGGGTAGCAGTAGCATAAAATTTGCTAATTCATGACGATAGACATTGCAAGTACTATTATACCTGTAGTCCTGCTTGCTCAACTCTCAACTGTGCATACTCCAGTTGCTGCTCGGAGAGAGTTATACCAGTATATTTACATCCGGTTTGCTTGACAACTTCCACAGCAAAACTTCCCCAACCAAATCCAATCTCTAAAATGTGATGTTCCTTGCTAATTTTTGCCTAAAAAGAATAGAAGCAGAATCATATTATGCCTGAAACTTATGCAGAAATGGAAGAGACTTTTACTTAGTTGATGACTCACCTTTCTAATGAGAACATAAATCTTTCTTAGCTGTGCATCTTTTAGGTCTTCATCCGCACTCTAGAAAAATCATAAAAGAACTAAATCACCATGGAATGAGATTAAAGAACAGGAAATGCAGTTAACATACAAAGTAAAAAAGTGGGAAGCATCTTAAAGTTTGAGAGCTAACCTTGAAAATTGCACATGAGTATGTCATTGTCTCATCCAGAAAGAGTGAGAAGAGTTCATTACTCTGGAAAAGCAATTAGCACGACAAAGCTTATCATCAATAGAACTGGAAAAAATATGGCCAGGATTGGGTACTTCAATCTTACTAGTGATCTTTGACATCCCCTATATTCTTTGGGTGACATAATTTGCAAGTTAACTAATTACCAGGTCATAATGACGAGAAATATTCCGACGAGCCTGAGTCAGGGTGTTTCGATTTGAAACATGACGAATGAAATATTTTGCAGATGACAGTGCTGCTGTAAGAAGCAATGGATTCCACCAGGCTCTATAGCATGAAAAGTGATGAAGAACTTTAACATATGAACAGAAGTTTATGTTTCTTGATTTCAGGTCAGTAAACTATTTTACCTTTCCTTTCTTGATGTTCTAACAGATGCTTTCAAATCTCTGTTGGCAATGAACATCTGCAAAAGATTTAGGGAAGCTAAGTACAACCGAAAGATATCTACAAAGAAATCTTATCATTTCCTCACCATGATAAGATTAAGAAGACCTTCATTCTTATCAACAAAAGAGAAATCCCCTTGAATAAAAGCATCAGCAAGACCTATGTCAGCTTGAGTTGCAACCTGCAAGAGAGATTATCTATGTTACACTGACACAATTTTTCTAAATTGGGGAAGTTCTAATTTATTTTTGTTGGGTTATTATTTGCTCAGTTGCAGGGGCAAAAGAAATTTTCAAATTACCTTCCAGTAAAACTGTGTACTATGAACTCTAAGAGAAACTTTAAGAGAGCACTTCCTCTCGGTTCCTTGGAAGGTGAAAATTGTACCTCCTTCTTCCAACAAGCTGTGTATTGAAACATGTAAAATTATTATCCAGACATCTATAATAATCACGAAAAAAAAAACTCAAAAATCTCGGAGTAATAAAATAAAATCGTGATTCACATGTGATTTGTTTTGCAGTAGATTTTCCACTTGTATATGAACTTTTAGCCAAAGAGACTGGAATAAAAGAAGTTATTTTCTCAATAAAATAATCGTTCTGCATCTCGTTACCATTAAATTAGCAAGAACAAAAGTGTGATAAAATAAGAAATAGGATTGAAGGAAATAAAGAAGATGTCAGACATGTATCTGCCGCTATTTTGGGATTAAAGTAATACAAGGTGAAACTATCATCACTCACATTATGCATCCTGTTTGAATGAAACTTTTGAAAAATCTAGCAACGACAAGGCGTGCACCAGTTTCAGGCCAGGTCGGTACCATGTGCTTGGGATTGTCCCGAATACTACAACTCCTTCTAAGCATGCTATCTGCAGCAACCACACCCGCCTGAGAAGACCAAAAGGTAGACAATCATCCAAATGAGACCAGAGGGACAACAAAAGCTGGAAATCTATTGAGCGTAAGCGATACTCCAAATTATTCTCAGTGTAAGGTGATAATTCAAGTTAAATATGTTGACATTTTATTAGCAGAAGTAGTACTACCTTTAGTCCATTGGCATGGAAGCCATAGCCTGAAAGTATTGAAACAAAAAGACATTAATAAGCAGTGAAACACAAGGCGGAAAATGAAGTTTGTGCACTAAAAGAAAGTTAAGACTAAAATCAGAACAACTCAAGCTACAAGTGCTACCAGTAGGTTTCCTTTAACCTTATGTGAAAACAAGACAATGACTAAACCAATACACTAGGTTGTTGTGATCAATTGCTGGCATCAAGTTGAAAACTTGAAATGGAAAGAATGAAGAGTCAGGAATGATTGAAGCACACTATGAAAAGAGAGGAAATAGAAACGTAGTCATTTTATCTGTGCAGAGTCAGAGTAATCTCTTAAACAGATTCAAACTTATAAACTGCAATTCCCAGGCCTAACGTAGAGAACTATAAAAAGTCTAGAGAACGACACTTGATTGCTTCATACTGTGGGTTCTGCAAACAATTTAAATAACAATAGTGAGCGATGCAAACTGCAAAATCCTTCAAGTTGCAGTTAAAGGAACTGATTATCTAAATTCAACATAGTTGAAGTCTAACAGCTAAGCAGGTTACAAAGGAACATTTATCTTGAAAAACTCTCCATGAAAAGAGATTTATACCTTGATATGCTCCACAAAACCATATCCCTCTCCTCCCTTGGATTTGATGTAGCTCACGTGAAGCTTTTGACGCAGCTACTGAGGGGACTGAGTGGCTTGTTCTCCACTTAACCAATGTATGCTCTGGTGTGTGAGGAGGATCGACAGTAACGAAATAAGGCAGCTTTGATTCACCAAGATTCTGTAAATTTAGACAGCTCATAAATTAAGAGAGCAGTTACAAGACAAAAGACTCCCCACTGAAGAGCATTATCTTCTACTTTCTATAGAAGGTCCTAAAAATTACTGGATTCCATAACAGACCTGGATTATATTGAGACAATATGTCACACATCCTCTATTATTCATGGTTCCAAGAAAGTTACAAGCACTCCATGTTGTCGGGTTGAGAGGCAGGAATGTTTTGTCACAATGAAGGAAAACATCACTGTCCAGAGGAAGAGAAAATGATTTTGCATTTTAACATCATAAATCCTGTTAAGACTATGATTTAATCCACCAACTCCCTTTGTTACAACCATTTAGCAAGATAAGTAGTGCTTCGGACTGGCAAACAAGCGGGTCGAGTCGAATATGAGCCGATCGAAAATGAGTTGAACAATAATGGATAAAATACTTTTTAAATTTTTTTTAAAAAAAAATGTTTAGATTTTTTTCCTTACCCCATCCACCCCGACCACCTACCCCCAAAAAAATATAATGCCACTTTTCGTTCTTTTATGAATGGACCTCTTTTACCCATTTAAGTACCCACTTTTAATGGGTAGTATGAGTTCTATTCATTTTTTACCTATCTTAAATGAGTTGGGTAGCCAACCCATTTAAAATGGGTAAATTTGAATAGGTACCCATATAAATTACCCATTCTGCTACCTCTAGTAGTACTGGTAGGTAGAATTTTAGAGGTGAAATGACTAACTATAGTAATCTTGGCCTCCAATACAATTTATATATTTGCTCATAAATAAGGCAGGTTATAGCTGATAATTGACTAAAACCGGCCACCAGTAAAACATGCATTTTAATTGAAGTTCACCAAAGCACAAAATAAAGTTCCTCTGGTAACAGAAAATACAAATATATAAAACATGGTTGTATATTTATTACCTTTTCTTAGAGGAAGATAAACAACATAAGTGATAAAAGTAAATTAAAGAGGAACGAAATCCAAGGTATTCAAATAGAGGAGATGCCAATACCTAAAGACATACTGGAAGGCACCCAGTATTCTTGTTTCATCGCCTGTTGCCTCTTTGCCTAACATTTTCAGAGTATTTGGAGCATCTACAGCCATGATGCATCCATCAAATACTTCTTTGGCACCATCATTACAAGCTACGGTACAACCTGCAAGAGCTCTTTCATTTACAGTTAGAATCACGAGTAGTTTGTAGCTATGATGGTAACACAATACAGCAGATTGAAGCTTTTCCTTTGATAAGCACCAAATTGACTCTATATAGACCCCTATCACTTGAAAAATATATCACAAAATGAATATAAACTAAGAAACAGGTGTTCTTATACAAATCAACAAGCTAGAACCCAAGATTAGACAACATAATGTCTTTTGATCTTAAGTCAACCTTCACCCCCTCCCCCGCAACCCCCACTACCCCAACCTTAACATCCCCATCCTTTTATACTTGTAACGAAATACAGAAGGTGGTCAAATAGAGGGAAAATGAATGTTGTATATTACGAATCCTATCAAAGAAGCAACAGAGTAAAGACAAATGCACCAATGCATATGCACACAAAGTTTTGTCCTAGTGGTCAATGAGGTGGGTGCAAATATTAGGTGATTTTTGTCAACCTTCATCAATTTTGGTTTTACCTTTGCAAAGGACCATTTTAAGCCCTTAAGATATATGCCCATCTACTATTATGATAAAATAAGCAGCACAGTGAACTCTTGTGAGAAGCCAAAAGATAAAAATCAAGCTAGACCTTCTTCATTTGTCGTTACAGAATTTACATCACAACTAGTTCTTATTTGGCAGCCCTTCTTTTCCAGCTCCTCCTTAACCTGCGTTTGATACGGCCATCAAATCATTCTCAAGGATGATACATGCTTAACTTAACAAATCACAGAAGGTAGTGAAATTAATATCAGTAAGAACTTTGAAGTATCTATGAATGAAAAATCACCTTGTTTATATGTGATCGCCATCTTACAGTGAGCAATTGAGGGAGACCAAAGAGCTATAAAGAAAGAAATAAAAGCACCCTTAGGCACAAGGGCAATAAAATGAGTAAATATAAGCATTCAAGTTCAGTATTTGCATGCACCACATTCAACAATTGGTTATAATCAAACACACAAAGTGTGCTACTTGAACAGAAGATAAGAGAAAAAAACCTGCAGAAGATGGTGGTCGTGGAGGAATGAAAGAATGTAAAAAGCAGAAAAGCCCAGTACTCCTTCTAAGGGACAGGTCCAGATTGAAGTACATATTGGAATCTGTGGAACATATGTGCATATCGTTATAGAAAGGACACCTTATTGAATGAACAAAGAGGCCAATACAAGTATAAAAAAAATTTCAATAACTACGACAAACAGGAGTAGCACCAGATAAGCCTTCTGAAATAATTCCGAATAGACATGTGACTCAATAAATTGCCCTAATGTTTCATTGGGATCAATGTCGGGATTGTTCTCCAGTGCTTCAAGGTAACTGCAATGCAGTGAGAAACATATTCATGATGAAATAAACTTAATTAAAGATCTATTGCTTGACACACAAATAATGAAAGTGCATAAACATAACAATTTAGTCCATTTCCATCAAATGCATCATCTTCAGATGAACAAAGAAGACCCTGTGCTCCAAATATCTAATGAGATCATTAAATCAACAAATTGCTCAAAACATAACAAAAATCACATTTGTTCAGATAAATAAGTTATTGATACCTTATGACATCCTGCCTAAATCTGCTAATCTCTCCAATCATTTGCCAAAAATATGGATTCAAGACATTCTTCTTCTGTGCAAACAAACTAGAGAATCCATTCCGAGTACCCCATTCGCAAGCACGGCCTTGGTCTAAGCTCACTGAGAATGACATATCAGATATGTCCATATCAACTCCAAGGAACTCAAAAAATTCCATCATGTTTGGATAAGTTGCCTGTCAAATACACCATTTTTGGGGGGTTAAAACAACTCTAGCTACAACCATTTCCAATGAAAGCTGAAGAAATATTGCAGAAAGTAAGTAAAGCCTGTCTATTTAGTTTCTCTACTTAACAATAAATCAAAATTGTGTTCAATTTTTATCATCCTTCTTCCACACATCACAACTGCAGCTGCCAAGGTATTGTGTTGGTCCAAATTTTGGGCTCTAACACAGAGGAATTCATGTACATGACATTTTATTTGGCCTAAATTTCACCTGGCTCATTCCGATGTGAAATTTTGACTGCTATCAAGTTTAATCAGCAGCATTCCTTCGGTATTATTGGGTGTGGCTCAATTTTTGAAGTTTTATAGGGTTGTTTCATTGAGCTATAAGTCAAATTTCCGATTGCATAAGTCAAATTTCACCCAAATCTTTCCAGTTCAAAGTATTCAGTAGTGTGTGTGATTTGTTACAAGAACCACCAAAAGTGTCCATTCGCAATGTTAACAATGGTGGCCGGTGCTTTTTCTCACTTCTGTCAACTTCTCGCGGAAGAGTCGCCGATTATGTATTTTTTCATAATTATTGTATTGTAAACTTTTGAAAAAAAGTTCAGAGTCTATTAAAAGTTTCGCTTAACTGAAATGAAATGGATAGATGGGTAAAACTTCTAACTGATTGAATAGATGAGTCTATTCTCAAAGTTCAATAGTACTATTTGAGTCTTTTTTTTCTCTTAAAAAAAGATTTAATCATGATATGGCCGAATTATAATTGATCAAGTATAAATAGTGATTTTGAAAAATCAAAAATATTTTCTGCTAATAAATAATGGCATGAATAAGTCTTTTTCTCAAATGGAAATAAGAAGCGAAACTTTTAAAATGAGTTTTTTCTGAAAGCTCAATCCTATATAGCTTCTAATTGGCTAGGCACTAATTTGATATTTCATTTAGTTATTCAACTCCATTAATAGAAAAAGCTCAATACAATAGCTTCTAATTGGCTAGGCACTAATTTGATATTTCATTTAGACCATCTCCAATCCTACTCTATTTTACTCACAATTCTCTATATTTGATGAGTAAAATAGAGAATGTCTTCTCCAACCACTCTCTATTTTACCCTCTACTCTCCAATTATAGAGAATTCAATAGTAGTTCTCCAAATTTGGCGAACTACTATTCATACTCTTTATTTCACTTTTGAATATTATATTATTATTTTTACTATTTTGTAATTAGCATATTATTTTTCATACAAGGCTATTGATTAAATCTCTAATATTCACAATTCTTTTTAAATGTAATATAACATTTTTTTAAAATATTTTATTTTATATATACTACTTTCATCTCGAATTAATAATATTTTAAATATTTTTTTTACTTTCGTCGCTTTGTTATACAATTTGATGTTATTATTAATTTTCACTATGAAGAATGCACAAAATTTAAATGATAAGATAAAAAAATTGAATCAAAATTATAATACATAACATAATAATTTAAATACAAGATAACAATACAATACAATGAATAACATAATAATTTTTAAAATCACAACAATAATTTAGTAATCCAGTAGGTCGTTTCTAGATTTAACAATATTCGAAAAAGGAATTAGTGTATGATTTAGAGAAGTTGTGGTTGTGATTGCAGTTGTGCTGATTGATTTCTTATTTCAATTATTCGTAGTTATTCTTTAGAAATTTAGAATAAAATATAATTTAATATTAAATAAAAAAATCAAAAAAATTAAAATTTTATATTACATGTAATTATATAGGATGATTATTTGGAAAAAAGAAATAAAAGATTTATATTATGGAATAAGAAAACAAAAATGAAATAGAAATAATAATATAATATTGATGAGATAGAAGAAAATTCCTTTTTAGAGAGTAAAGTAGAGAATTGGATTGGAGTTCATTGTTTGAAAAAATAGATAACTCTATATTTGGAGAGTAAAATAGAGTGTAGGATTGGAGATGCCAAAGGCGGCTCAACATAATTCGAGGCCTAAAGCGAAATTTTAATTAGAGGCTTAAAATTTAAATAAATTTTATCTGTATTTATTTATTTTTCTAAATTTTAAGATGTAAATTATTCCTTAATTTTTTTTTTATAAATGATTTTTTCAAATACTTTTTTTAATTATTATTTTTAAGCAAGACTTTATCAATTCAACATTAAAAAACATCATTTTATTGAGACAATAATTATATGAATCAATAATATAGTTCTATAAGTACTAAATTGATAAATTTTAAATAAAGATACGAGTTAGAATCATAGAATCTAATTTAAAAAGTTGATAACTTGGTATACCCTGCTTTAATATGAAAAGTTACGAAGAAATAAAAAAATATTTGTAATTTACTTTGTTCAACACTTTTCGGCTATTGATTCATATTTTTGACAGAATATATCTCTAACTATCAAAGATTTGAAGAAATAGAGTACAGAAAGAGTAAAAAAGAATAAATGATATGAGCGTTAGCGAAGAATATATATATATATATATATATATACACTTTTTATTATAAATAATTAATTTTTTTCATGAAAAAATTAAACATAATTTTTTTAATATAAATTTGAGGCCCCCCAATTTAGCATTGGCCTAAAAATTAGCCGGCCCTGGGAGATGCCCGTAGTTATTGCAACTCCATTAATAACTATATAAATTTGGATATCGTATATAACATGATGATGTAGAAAAAGTTTAAATTAATAGTACATATTTTTAAATAATTACCTTATATTACAAGATTTTCAAAACAAAGATTGGAAAAAATAGAGATGTTAATTTACCATCTTACACTTATTGAATCCCAATTATATTGTCCACGGTGAAACCCCACTTTTCGGATAAATTCTGCTAAATCTTCCTTTGTTAAGGATTTATCCAAGTATTTAGCCTTAATAATTTGAGGATAGTAAGGCATAAATCACATGTTTTTATGAGAAGAAATTGTCTGCATGGTAAGCACTAAGCAGTAAATATCTATTACTTTCAATTTGAAAATTATAAATCCATGTCAGCAAAAAAATGGGAGCTCTTAATGGAATAACAAAAAATTACATGTTCTTAGTCAAATATCTTATTAGGCGAATTGCTAGATACACTTGGATTACGAGAACCTTAGTATTCATCAAATGCCCAAATAAGTCAAAAAATGCTTATAGTCGATTTTCAATTAAAACTCACTTACCCAATAGAAATCAAACAATATTTTTTTTCATACCGAACACACCCCGTATAATTCATAATGGTGACAAACTTACTAAATTTTACTAAATCATGCTTAGCTAAGGTTTTATCCTAGTATTTAGCATTAATAATAATTTGTGGATAGTAAGACATAAATCACGTGTTTTGACGAGAGAGTTGTTCGAATGGTAAATACCTCTTATTTTCAATTCAAAAATTGTAAATTCAAGTTCCAAGGGAACAAAAAGGATGAAAGCTCTTAAGATGGGGTAGTAAAAAATCACGTGCTCTTAGCCAAATATCTTATTAGGCGAATTACAATACATACACTTGGATTACAAGAACTTTAGTATTTATCAAATGCCCAAATTGGTAAAAGAAAAATGCTTATAGTCAATTTTCAATTCCAACTCACTTACTCGATTGAAATCAAACAATACTTTCTTTCGTACTGAACACACCCTATATATATATATACTTACTCGATTGAAGACCATAAATCCAACGTCAAGATCGACACCATTGACGGTGACGGTGTTAGGATGACCGCTGAGATAATGTTCTTTGTCATAAACCACAACTTTGACACCAAATTTTGCTAATTCATATGCACAAACCAGTCCACTTATCCCTGATCCCACCACTGCTACTTTCATTTTTATCACTTTAAATTGGCTTCAAATTTACAATTGCAATAACAATTAAGATTAGAAAAGGAAAAAAAATAGAGATGTTAAAAGTAATATTTCAGATTGAATAATTTATAATGGTGACAAACTTGCTAATTAAATTTGTATCATGTTGAAGAAAGGAAATCATGAAGTGATCGCAGAGTAGTAGAGTATAGGGGTGGCAACCCCTACGCGCCACCCCCTACCCCAGGCGCCCCCCTCCCCACTTTCACCCATACCTACTCCTATTTTTTTTTTTTGTTTTTCAAAAAAAAATAAAATTATTTTATTCCAAAAAAAAATTACCCCTCCGCCACCCCTTCCCCCGGGGGGAGCTCCCCCACCCCCCACCCTCCACCCAACCTACCCCTAATTGTTTTTTGTTTTTCAAAAAAAAAAGAGATCCCCTCTACCCCCCCCCCCCCCCACTCCAACCCCCCTTCTCAGCCCCACCCACCCTCCATTTTTTTTGAAAAATAAATCAATATTTTTGAAAATTAAAAATATTAGAATTTTTATTTTTTTAGCACATTTTAAAATTTTGAGTTGAAGTGAAAAGTGAGTGATCTATTATGGGTTTATATGGATATCCACATTTTACCCATTTTGATCATATTTGTAGGAGCTCTTAAAATAACTTGAAGCCCATATTTACCCAATTAAAATATGAGTGATCCAAGTCATTAAGTATGGGTTAAATGGACTCATTTCATTAATATGGGCTGAAATTGTCATCCCTAGTACAGTACTCCTCCGGCGGACCACTTTATTTGTCACATTTTTATGTTTTTAGATGTCCCTTAAGAAATTATTGTTTTAACTATTATATTTTTACTAGTAAAAAAGTCCGCGCTTCGCGCGGTCATAAAAAGATTAGTTGAATTTACAATTAACTCTAATCCATTTAATCTAAAATGAAAGTAATGTATTAATAATCATAAGCGTGAACATAAGATTTAAAAGATCATCGATCGAAACTAATTAATAACAACAATTTGTAGATGGAAGTGAGGAAACACCTTAAGCTTTTTATTGCTCCTATGACAACCCTAGATACGATCAAATTGATTAAAAATTATAGTAACAAATATTCTAGAAGAATGCATTCATTATGATCGAGCTATTTTAAAATACTTTTACTTTCTTTTTCTTTTTATGGAAGCACCAATCGTAAATAGTTTTTTTGGTAAATCCTTCCTAATATAGTCATTGCCTCAAATGTACCTTTAACGTCCAACAAAAACTATTTTCAATGATAAATTCGTTTTAATTACATTATTAAAACATATCCCATTGAAGAATAGTAATAAGATATTAAAAAGTTAGTATAACTCAAATTATATATTTTTAGCACATATCAAAATATTGTTACTTAGTTGATTTGTAGAAAGTAAAAAACAAATGATACTGAATGCGTCTATGAAATCTTTGGACTATTTAACAAATATATTAAATTATTAGCAAATAATAATAATAATAATAATAATAATAATAATAATAATAATAATAATAATAATAATAATAACACTTAATAAAAATACTTCATCTCTTTCCATTTAAAATTATACCTTTTTCAAACATATGATGGAATTCTCAATTGTTCAAAGCCTTTCATTTGCAACAATTTGAGAACCTTATAAACTTAAATACACAAAGAAAAAAAAAATTATTACTAATAAAAAGGGAAAACAATCATAACTACAAAATTAGGAAAGGAGTGTCCAAAAAAAATTAAAATTGACGGTAAAAATATAAAGTTTCAATTATTACTACTTAATAAAGAAAGCAAATATTTTTAAAATCTCTAAGTTTGATTATAGGAACTTGGTGAAATAAACCTCTTAGCATCTCAAAAAATGTAGACGACTCCTCATTAGCTTTCCAAAAGCAAAGCTGACCACTTATATAAACCAAATAATATGAAAGTATGAGAAAAGAGTGAATATTTAGAACAATATCATGCAATAATTATAAAATATTTTTAAAATTCAATTTTGTATTTTTGAGAAAATTCACATTATCATTGCTTTCCCCCCAAAAGAGAAATAATGAGTAACAAAAATACAAAAGAAATGATATGTAGATAAACTTGATCAACATATAAATAAAAAGATAGTAAAGAAAAATGGAGATTGTCAAGCACTCATAAAAAGAAAAATGAATTTGATAAAAAAGTTTATTATCAAAAATAAAGAGGATGAAGTAACTATTATAACATAAACGGTTACTGGTTATATCAAGAAAGTGACTACTGAAATTTTGAGAATTTCATATAAAATTTAAATCAGAAACACATAAAATATATATATTTGCTTACCATGAAAATTATTTGTGAGTGTGACAAAAGTATTAAAGGATAAATCTGCAACCAAAAAAATAATATTAGAAAAAATTATAGCATTAATATTCACTCTAGTCTTTTCCAAAAATGTATATTCAAAATTTCATATAAATTTTAAATTAGAAACACATAAAATATATATATTTGCTTACCATGAGAACTATTTGTGAGAGTGACTAAAGTATTGAAGGATAAATCTGCAACCAAAAAAATAATATTAGAAGGAATTATAGCATTAATATTCACTCAAGTCTTTTTGAAAAATGTAACGAAAAATGAATGATTATGAAAAATGTATATCCAATTGTGCTCAAATCTATATGGATACTGTCACGAACTAGACCGTCATGATTGGCACCCACACTAATTCCCCGATGGGAGAACCACTACTACAACCCAAACCAAGAAACTAAACCAAAACTAAAGCATTTAAGTTACGAAAGCAAGTTAAATAGCTAATGACTGAAGTTCCCATAAACTTCCAAGAGATCTAACAACTAAACAATGCGAAAAATACACCTAGAACCTGAAAGCCAATGAACCAAAGTCTAAAAAAGAAGGTCTACAACCCCAACTAATGAACTAACAACTAACTAGAAAATCTAAGTCTGAAATGTGGACATAGATAGAAAGAGAACTCATGGCAGCTCGAAAGAACTGGCTCACCCTTGAATTCGAACGATCACTGGTCTTCTAAGAGAGGTCTGTCAATAGGTGCCTGAAGATGTCTTATACTCAACAAAGAAAGAGCAAGTGCAGTATCAGTACACAATCATAGTGTATTGGTAGGATCATGCGGCTATCCCATTAAGTGTAACATACATAAGTCAATACAACAATATAATTACATGCATATTGTCACGACCCGATTTTTCGAGTCATGATGGCACCTACTATAACCCACCAGTAGGTAAGCCGACCCGTAACCCGGAACAACATGTAATGGGTCTGAGGGCAGAAACTAAACAAGAGCAGACAAAATTTAATATAGCAATAAAACAAGCGACCGCAAACCAAAACATATATACAATAACGATACCTCCCAAAACCTGGAAGTCACTAGTACAGAGCTACTAACAAAAGAGTACAAGTCCCAAAAGTGGACTACAGAGACTCGACTGTCTCGAAGGGCAAAAGACAAGTCTATATATACAGATGGAGACTGAAATAGTACAGAACGTCGTGTGCTCACCCCCGTCTCCGGATCAAATTACTCCAAGCTGGATCAACGCTGGCCACTGGTGCTCGGACCTGCATCACGAAACAGATGCAGAGCGTAGCATGAGTACCAAAACAACAGGTACTCAGTAGGCATCATAGGCCGATTGAACTTGAAAAGTAAATACAATATGAAAAGAAGGAATAACACAAACAGAGGTCAAGAATGAAAATTAAGTAACAATGAAATGCACACGAGTGTAGAAATAACTAACTAAAGTAATCTAACTACATCTAACTGGACCCCCATAAGCCCAGAAGGTACACTCGTGCGCAAGTTAAATTAAAACCCGGACGGACCCCCATAAGCCCGACGAGTACACAGAAAAACTATAGCTAAAGAGAAGAATTACATAAGAGAAACCAAGAACCCATAACATCGAACATAACCTCAACCCCAAATAATAGAATCTGACAATACGGAGGCCGGAACTCGAACCGGATGCTCTGTATAAGTAACTAAGCGATAGAGGCCGGACCTCGAACCGGATGCTCTATATAAATATCTGAGCGATAGAGGCCGGACCTCGAACCGGATGCTCTATATAAGTATAAAAATGATAGAGGCCGGACCTCGAACCGGATGCTCTATATAAGTATCTGAGGTCTAAACCGGAGCTCGAATCTGAAAATCTGACAAAGGTGTCAATGTAGCTGCTGAAAGAGTCTCAATCAATCCAGGTGCAAAACTGTTCGTGGAACACCGTCCACACTTAGCCAATTAATGTAATTTCTTGGAACCGACTGAAAACTAACTTCAAATCGCGAATCAGAACCAGTGTCGCCGACGTAACTCGTGAAGCCACAATATCGGGGGAAAAATAAAGATAACTATCGTCAAAGTAAGCGTATCGCCTAACTAAGGTCCAAACTATCAGACTCTAGTCTGCTACACCAGTCTACAGGGATCTACGCCGGCCGGGCGACGTCAGGGCAAAACTCAGGCCTAACTATTCCGAATCATGAAGTTCTAAGGCAAACCCTAGTCAAACCTAAACTAAGGTCCAACATGCTTTAAATAAATAGTAATTAAGCATACAAGTACTCCACATAGCAAGGACGGTTAATTTGTAACACCAAGCATGCTCCCTACTAAACGATAATTTCCGAAAGAGATCGAAACATGAATTTTAAGCACCTATGCACTATTCAACAATTACCAACCCAAATTCCAACTAATCAACATGCATCCCCACTCTCAAGTTCAATCTAAGAGAGGGAAACCGTAGCCTACCTGTAGGCCGACCACACGCGCTCCAAAAGTTACTTCTCCGGAGCTTTCCCTTTTCGAACAGCCTCGAAACGCTGACACGCTATCAAAAAATAGAGTCACAACGTTATTACGGTCGTTTAGACACTAAAATTTCAAGAAACGGAGACGAACCAATTTCGGGGTCAAAACGGGGAAAGTGGGGCCCGCACCGAAAATTCCGGAATTAACCCCAAAAATAGGTTCTAAAACACCTCCCCGAACTTGTGTTCCAAAATAGAACACAAATCGAGGCTCGGAACAGCCCAACACAACATATTAACAATGAACAGTAAAAACAGCAACTATTCACGAGAAAATACCAGAAACGAGAGGTCTAAAGCGAAATCCGACAACACCACAACGTTCTCCTCGAAAAACCACCCAAGATAGCCTCAAGAATCACTAAAATCGGACCTAAAACGAGTGAGAAATCAGCTTCCAAAACTGCCCAAAAACTGATCCCGAAAACGACTGTGACAGCAATTAAAACACAAATTTTTACCTCCAACGAAGCGTTGAATATGAAATCCAACCACACCGACGCGTTCCTTGCGAAAAACCACACAAGATGCACCTTTGGATCACTTGATTTGGACTAGAGATGAGAGAGTTATGAGGGTTTAAAGTTGGATTAAAAACCAGAAAATGGCTGCACCAGCATCAGCTGCCATTTATATATAAAGTCTCCGACGGGGGCTCGGAATTCAATCGGGACCCGATAAAAATAAAACAGATATGCTACCCTACCAAATTCGATATTCCAGACTCAACGGTGCAGTCGAAATTTCCATCAGAGGTCGTCTCGATAAAAATTGGGTCCCACTTCCAAGAGTCATTTTAACCAAAATTCACCAAAGGGCTTGAAATGAGTTCAGAGACCTCGGGAGTCGAACAAAAGGTTGTTCTAGACCAAACTCAACATTCTAAAGCTAACTGCGCTGACGGAATTTTCATCCGAGCGCGTTTTCCAAGAATGTTGACCAAAGTCAACCTAAGGCCAAATTTCAAAGGCTAAAACGCCTAATCGCACCGACTCACACTGAAAGCCTCGGGAGTCATGCCGACCATGCTACAAGCCTAAAATGACCCTTCCGGAGCTGATGGAACTGTCAGAATTCCATTCTGAGGTGTTCTTCTTGAACTTTTGATCGAAAATGATCATTCAAGGTTCATAAGCTCCAAAACACTAAAACTCACACCAAAACCAAACGAACGACCAGGTGACCGAACTGTCAGTCCCAGCAAGTCATAAATGACTTGGGGTCGCTACAGGAACGCTCTAAACGATACACAGAAGGCAAGAAACAAAAATGACTAGGAGGGTCATTACAATATCCACTACTAAAAAGGACTTTCGTCCGCGAAAGAAAAGATATGGATATACCTGAGGGCTCAAACAAGCTGGGAAACTGCTCACGCATCTCCTGCTCGGTCTCCCAGGTAGCCTCCTCGACTGGACGATGCCTCCAACGGACCTTAACAACAGGAATGGCTCTCGAGCGCAATCTCCTCACATCTCTGGCTAAGATGGCAACTGGCTCCTCTACAAATGTCAAACGATCATCCAACTCAACTGCATCATACTGGAGCACATGAGACTCATCAGGAACATACCGGCGCAACATCGAGACATGGAAAACCGGGTGGATGGCTGAAAATGCTGGAGGTAGGGCCAACTCATAAGCAACCTCCCCAACTGTCCGGAGTATCTCAAAAGGCCCAATGTACCTGGGGCTAAGCTTACCCCGCCTCCCAAACCTCATCACGCCCTTCATGGGCGACACACGGAGGAATACCTGATCGCCAACAGAGAATCTCAAAGGTCGACGCCTCTGATCCGCATAACTCTGGTGCCTACTCTGAGCAGTCCTGAGTCTATCCTGAATCACTCTCACCTGGTCCAAAGCCTCCTGAATCAAATCTGCACCTCGCGGCCTAGGCTCTGTAGACTCAAACCAGCCCACCGGAGAGCGACAACGCCTACCATACAAGGCCTCGAACGGGGCCATCTGAATACTAGAATGGTAGCTGTTGTTATACGCAAACTCTGCCAAAGGTAAAAACTGGTCCCACTGACCTCCAAAGTCCATAACACAGGCTCGCAACATATCCTCAAGGACCTGAATAGTACGCTCCGACTGGCCATCCGTCTGTGGATGAAAAGCTGTGCTAAGGTCAACCCGAGTGCCCAACTCATCTTGAAAGGTCCTCCAAAAGCTAGACGTAAACTGAGAACCCCGATCTGATATAATAGAAGTCGGCACCCCATGAAGTCGAACCACCTCTCTAATGTAGATACGAGCCAACCTCTCGGCACTGAAAGTAGTATGAACAGGGAGGAAGTGTGCTGATTTGGTCAATCGATCCACGATGACCCAAATGCTATCAACACCTCTAGAAGTCCGAGGCAACCCCACAATGAAGTCCATAGTGATACGCTCCCATTTCCACTCCGGAATGGGTAATCTCTGAAACTCCCCACCAGGCCTCAAATGCTCGGCCTTCACCTGCTGGCAACTCAAGCAACGGGAAACAAAGTCAGCAATATCTCTCTTCATGCCACTCCACCAGTAATGCTGCCTCAAATCCCGATACATCTTCGCTGTGCCCGGATGGATAGAGTATCTAGACTCATGGGCCTCAGAAAGTATCAACTGAATCAAATTCCCAACTCTCGGAACACAGATGCGACCGGCGAATCTCAACACCCCATCAGGATCTAAGGTAGCCTGACCACCATCACCCGCTAACACTCGATCTCTAAGGACCACCAATGCCTCATCCTCAAACTGGCAACCACGGATCCTATCAAGCAAAGAAGACTGAACTCCCATATAGGCCAAGACGCGCCTGGAATCTGAGATATCCAACCGAACCATGCTATTAGCTAAGAACTGAACATCCAAAGCCAAGGGTCGCTCCTCAACAGATAAGAAGGCTAGACTACCCATACTCACCGCCTTTCGGCTCAAGGCGTCTGCTACCACATTCGCCTTGCCAGGATGATAAAGAATAGAAAGGTCGTAGTCCTTCAGGAGCTCAATCCAACGACGCTGCCTCGAATTAAGGTCCCTCTGGCTCATAATGTACTGAAGACTCCTATGATCGGTATAGATCTCACATCGAACTCCATACAAGTAGTGCCTCCAAATCTTAAGCGCGAAAACTACCGCCGCCAACTCCAAGTCATGAGTGGGGTAGTTGCGCTCATGGATCTTAAGCTGCCTCGATGTATAAGCAATAACCCGACCCTGCTGCATCAATACACAACCCAAACCAACGCCGGATGCGTCACAATAAACTGTGAAACCCTCGCCCTCAACTGGAAGAGTCAATATAGGAGCGGTGGTCAATAACTCCTTGAGCCTCAAAAAGCTCGCCTCACACTCCTCTGACCAAACAAAGGGAACATCAACACGAGTCAACCGAGTCAAAGGGGCTGCAATAGTAGAAAAACCCTCAACAAAGCGTCTATAGTAACTCGCTAACCCAACAAAGCTACGAACCTCAGTAACAGAAGTAGGCCTATCCCAATCACGAATAGCCTTAATCTTCGCCGGATCAACCCTAATACCCTCTTTGGACACCACGTGCCCCAAGAATGCTACAGACTCAAGCCAAAACTCGCACTTTGAGAACTTGGCATAAAGCCGATGATCTCTCAAAGTCTGGAGCACTATCCTCAAATGCTGCTCATGCTCACTCCGGCTCCGCGAGTATACCAGTATATCATCAATGAAGACGATAACAAATGAATCAAGGTATGGCCTGAACACACGTGTCATCAAGTCCATGAAGGCGGCAGGGGCATTAGTCAACCCAAAAGACATCACAAGGAACTCATAGTGGCCGTAACGAGTCCTAAATGCGGTCTTAGGGATGTCCGCTGCCCTAACCCTCAGCTGATGGTACCCGGATCTCAAATCAATCTTAGAAAACACGGCGGCACCCTGAAGCTGGTCAAACAAGTCATCAATACGAGGCATGGGGTAACGGTTCTTCACCGTCACCTTATTCAGCTGCCTGTAGTCAATGCACATCCTCATAGTCCCATCCTTCTTCTTCACAAACAAAACAGGAGCACCCCAAGGCGACACACTCGGACGGATGAACCCCTTACCTAAGAGGTCCTCTAACTGAACACTGAGCTCCCTGAGCTCTGCAGGAGCCATCCGGTAAGGCGGAATAGAAATAGGACGAGTATCAGGCTCCAAATCTATAGCAAAATCAATGTCACGCTCTGGGGGTAGGCCAGGTAAGTCTGTAGGGAACACATCTGCAAACTCTCTAGCCACAGGAACTGAGTCAACTGAAGGGCCCTCCCTACTTACATCTCTCACATAGGCCAAATAAGCTAAACACCCAGAAGCAACCAACCGTCTAGCCTGCATACAAGAGATGATCCCTGTCGGTGTGTGACTACGAGTACCCTGCCACAACACTGGGGGAATGCCAGGCATAGCTAAAGTAACAGTCTTGGCATAGCAATCCAAGACCGCATGGTAGGGGGATAACCAGTCCATGCCCAGAATCACATCAAAATCAATCATATCTAGCAAAATAAGATCAACTCTAGTATCATAACCCTGGATAGTCACTAAGCAAGATTGCAATGCCTGATCCACTACTAAAGACTCACCCACCGGGATCGAAACATGAACTGGCTCTGCCAAAGACTCAGACCTCATACCCAATCGGGGAGCAAAATAAATAGATACATACGAGAATGTGGAACCAGGATCAAATAATACTGTAGCAGGCTGATGGCATAATAAAAGCATACCTGTGATGACATCGTCAGATGCCTCAGCCGCCGCCCTTGCCGGGGCAGCGTAGAAATGGCCCTGAGCACCTCTGCCCGGTGCGTCCGATCTACCACCTGACCTGCCTCCCCGAGCTCCACCTCTAGTACTCTGACGACTATCCCGACGGCCCTGGTCCTGACCACCACCTCTAGCCGGAAAGGGTACTGCTGAAATCGGTCTAGGTGCAAGGGGAGCTGGTATAATCGCCCCTCGCCCTCGCCGGGGGCACCCTCTAGACCAATGGTCAAGAGCACCACAATCATAACACCCCGAAGTTGAATGCCCTGTAGAAACTCGACCGCGGTATGAAGGGAGAGAATCTGATACTCTCGAACTCTGGCCCGTACTAGGACCACCCTGCTGATGCTGGCCTCCCTCAGAAGCAGGTAATGCCGCCTGAATAGGCCGACTAGACTGACCCTGCTGGAACCTCTGGCGGGGCCTATCATAGAAGTCCCTACCCCTAGTCTGGGACCCACTAAAGCTGCCCTGGTAGCGTGCCCTCTTATCGCTGCCCCCTTGGGCCTCACGATGAATATGCTCCATGGAACGAGCATGATCTACCACATCAAGAAATGAACGACCGGCCGAAACTAAATGCTCTGTGTCGACCCTCAAACGGTACCGCAACCCACGTACAAAACAACGAACCCTCTCCTCCTCCGTGGGCAGAATCATGGTAGCATGCCGAGACAACTCATGAAATCTCGTCTCATACTCTGAGACAGTCATAGGGCCCTGCTCCAATCTGGAGAACTGATCACGAAGCCTATCCCTAACGCTCCGTGGCATGAATCGGGCTAAGAAAGCCTCTGAGAACTCACTCCAAGATATAGGAGGCGATCCAGCTGGCCTGGACTCTCGATACGAGCGCCACCACTGCCTGGCTGGCCCACGAAACTGGTGAGCGGTGAAGTCGGCTCCTCTCGACTCCAACAGGCCTAAAGACTGTAGCTGCTCCTGACAAGTGAGCTGGAACTCATGGGCATCCTCTCCAATCGCCCCTGAGAATATCGGTGGTGCCAACCTCTGGAATACCCCGAGCATCTTTTGCTCGCGTAGTGGTATCTCCCTATCCTTTAAGTCTGGCTGGGCGGCCACCTGAACTGGTGATGGCTGAACCTCTGGTGCTGCTGCGGCAAGCTGACCCTGCGGCGCTGGAACGGGAGCTGAAACTGGTGCCTGACGCATCTCCCCAATAGCTGCTAATATCTGAGTCAGCAGGGAATGAAGATCAGGCGCTGCAGCTGGTGCAGGTGCAGGTGATGGCTGGACTGGTCCCGACCCCACTGGCTGCGGGGGTATATATGCTGCCTGGGGCTCCTCCTCTTCATCTCGAGCAGGTACTCGACCTCGGGGTCGGCGTCTACCCCAAGTTGGGACTCCGTCTGCATGCTCGGGTGCATCATCCCCAGCCGCGCTACCTCGCGTGCGAGCCATCCTGTGATAGAGTGAAATAAGTGAGATTTCAAGGAAACAATAAGACACAAATTGCACGAAAGTGAAACAAAAGAGAAATTCTTCCTAAGACATCCTGTAGCCTCTCGTAGATAAGTTACGGACGTCTCCGCACCGATCCACAAGACTCTACTGGACGTTAGCTCTGTACAAGTGAGACCGGTGAACCTGGGGCTCTGATACCAACTTGTCACGACCCGATTTCTCGAGTCATGATGGCACCTACTATAACCCACCAGTAGGTAAGCCGACCCGTAACCCGGAACAACATGTAATGGGTCTGAGGGCAGAAACTAAACAAGAGCAGACAAAATTTAATATAGCAATAAAACAAGCGACCGCAAACCAAAACATATATACAATAACGATACCTCCCAAAACCTGGAAGTCACTAGTACAGAGCTACTAACAAAAGAGTACAAGTCCCAAAAGTGGACTACAGAGACTCGACTGTCTCGAAGGGCAAAAGACAAGTCTATATATACAGATGGAGACTGAAATAGTACAGAACGTCGTGTGCTCACCCCCGTCTCCGGATCAAATTACTCCAAGCTGGATCAACGCTGGCCACTGGTGCTCGGACCTGCATCACGAAACAGATGCAGAGCGTAGCATGAGTACCAAAACAACAGGTACTCAGTAGGCATCATAGGCCGATTGAACTTGAAAAGTAAATACAATATGAAAAGAAGGAATAACACAAACAGAGGTCAAGAATGAAAATTAAGTAACAATGAAATGCACACGAGTGTAGAAATAACTAACTAAAGTAATCTAACTACATCTAACTGGACCCCCATAAGCCCAGAAGGTACACTCGTGCGCAAGTTAAATTAAAACCCGGACGGACCCCCATAAGCCCGACGAGTACACAGAAAAACTATAGCTAAAGAGAAGAATTACATAAGAGAAACCAAGAACCCATAACATCGAACATAACCTCAACCCCAAATAATAGAATCTGACAATACGGAGGCCGGAACTCGAACCGGATGCTCTGTATAAGTAACTAAGCGATAGAGGCCGGACCTCGAACCGGATGCTCTATATAAATATCTGAGCGATAGAGGCCGGACCTCGAACCGGATGCTCTATATAAGTATAAAAATGATAGAGGCCGGACCTCGAACCGGATGCTCTATATAAGTATCTGAGGTCTAAACCGGAGCTCGAATCTGAAAATCTGACAAAGGTGTCAATGTAGCTGCTGAAAGAGTCTCAATCAATCCAGGTGCAAAACTGTTCGTGGAACACCGTCCACACTTAGCCAATTAATGTAATTTCTTGGAACCGACTGAAAACTAACTTCAAATCGCGAATCAGAACCAGTGTCGCCGACGTAACTCGTGAAGCCACAATATCGGGGGAAAAATAAAGATAACTATCGTCAAAGTAAGCGTATCGCCTAACTAAGGTCCAAACTATCAGACTCTAGTCTGCTACACCAGTCTACAGGGATCTACGCCGGCCGGGCGACGTCAGGGCAAAACTCAGGCCTAACTATTCCGAATCATGAAGTTCTAAGGCAAACCCTAGTCAAACCTAAACTAAGGTCCAACATGCTTTAAATAAATAGTAATTAAGCATACAAGTACTCCACATAGCAAGGACGGTTAATTTGTAACACCAAGCATGCTCCCTACTAAACGATAATTTCCGAAAGAGATCGAAACATGAATTTTAAGCACCTATGCACTATTCAACAATTACCAACCCAAATTCCAACTAATCAACATGCATCCCCACTCTCAAGTTCAATCTAAGAGAGGGAAACCGTAGCCTACCTGTAGGCCGACCACACGCGCTCCAAAAGTTACTTCTCCGGAGCTTTCCCTTTTCGAACAGCCTCGAAACGCTGACACGCTATCAAAAAATAGAGTCACAACGTTATTACGGTCGTTTAGACACTAAAATTTCAAGAAACGGAGACGAACCAATTTCGGGGTCAAAACGGGGAAAGTGGGGCCCGCACCGAAAATTCCGGAATTAACCCCAAAAATAGGTTCTAAAACACCTCCCCGAACTTGTGTTCCAAAATAGAACACAAATCGAGGCTCGGAACAGCCCAACACAACATATTAACAATGAACAGTAAAAACAGCAACTATTCACGAGAAAATACCAGAAACGAGAGGTCTAAAGCGAAATCCGACAACACCACAACGTTCTCCTCGAAAAACCACCCAAGATAGCCTCAAGAATCACTAAAATCGGACCTAAAACGAGTGAGAAATCAGCTTCCAAAACTGCCCAAAAACTGATCCCGAAAACGACTGTGACAGCAATTAAAACACAAATTTTTACCTCCAACGAAGCGTTGAATATGAAATCCAACCACACCGACGCGTTCCTTGCGAAAAACCACACAAGATGCACCTTTGGATCACTTGATTTGGACTAGAGATGAGAGAGTTATGAGGGTTTAAAGTTGGATTAAAAACCAGAAAATGGCTGCACCAGCATCAGCTGCCATTTATATATAAAGTCTCCGACGGGGGCTCGGAATTCAATCGGGACCCGATAAAAATAAAACAGATATGCTACCCTACCAAATTCGATATTCCAGACTCAACGGTGCAGTCGAAATTTCCATCAGAGGTCGTCTCGATAAAAATTGGGTCCCACTTCCAAGAGTCATTTTAACCAAAATTCACCAAAGGGCTTGAAATGAGTTCAGAGACCTCGGGAGTCGAACAAAAGGTTGTTCTAGACCAAACTCAACATTCTAAAGCTAACTGCGCTGACGGAATTTTCATCCGAGCGCGTTTTCCAAGAATGTTGACCAAAGTCAACCTAAGGCCAAATTTCAAAGGCTAAAACGCCTAATCGCACCGACTCACACTGAAAGCCTCGGGAGTCATGCCGACCATGCTACAAGCCTAAAATGACCCTTCCGGAGCTGATGGAACTGTCAGAATTCCATTCTGAGGTGTTCTTCTTGAACTTTTGATCGAAAATGATCATTCAAGGTTCATAAGCTCCAAAACACTAAAACTCACACCAAAACCAAACGAACGACCAGGTGACCGAACTGTCAGTCCCAGCAAGTCATAAATGACTTGGGGTCGCTACAGGAACGCTCTAAACGATACACAGAAGGCAAGAAACAAAAATGACTAGGAGGGTCATTACACATATATTGAACATATACAATATCATCAACATTTACGAACAACGAACAGTTTCACAATTCTCAAGATACACAATTATATCAAATCATTGGCCCTCTTATAGAACCCAAACCCAAACTATTAACATACTGGAATGTGGTACCCTATCCAATGATTATGTCGGAACGTGGCAATCGATTCCATAATTATGTCAGAATGTGGAAACCGATCCAAGTTATTGTGTCAGAACGCAACACCCGATCCATTCAACAAGCCACAATCACAATCACAAAGTACATTCTCATAATCATACAATCAAGTCATGATTCATGGCATTCATCATTCATATATCCTCATTTACAATTAATGTGATCAATAATACAACATTTGCATACAAACATGTATCATAATGAAGAAAGAACAAACATACATCACACAATCATAGAATCACAACCATCACCTACCTCGAAACAAGATTGAAAACCTAAGAAACTTGATCCTTCCATTTCCAGATTCGTTCTGCTTGTTCTTGGTCTACAAATAATCAATATAATACTAAAATTAATAAACAATCACTAATTATCCGGATTACTAACAATTACATCAACCCTAGATCATACCCATGATCCTAAGTACCCAAATTAGGGATGTTTCCACCATAGATTCTAGATCAAAATCCTCCCTCATCGATAATTACTCATTAGATTACGTTCTATTGATCGAAAAACGGATTCGGAGAGTTAAAATCTTACCTTTAGCCTCAAGAATAGTGGAAAACCGTCAAGAAAAGACATGGGTTTGCTCCTTAGCTCTCAAGTTTGAAAATTGCAGAATAAAATATTTTTGGAGTTTATTTACGACTTTAAGTCGCGTCTGGCCCACAACAGTCCTCACTCCGCTACAGCGGCCCCGCTCTGGAGACCAAAATCACCGTCAAAGCGGCTTGCACGAAATAGTGATCTATTTTAATAATTCCAACACCCCCATTTCACAACACACCTTTAACCAACGACACTCAGAAACTACCCGTTCACGCTAAGATCAATTTCGAAAGTTCTATTCACCTGAATTCAATTTCGTAAAGTATGAATTCCTTAACGACTTATCTATCTACTCATGTGATCAAAATCATAAATATATCACTCAATTTCTACCAAATTTCTCTAGACTTTAATGACTCCGATTTCGTCCAAATCTGGACTAGGTTGAGAAATTTCAAGTTACGACGAAAAAAATTTTTGACCCAAAAATTTTCCCCATTGACTTTTCTATACAAAGGAACCCGATCGTTACAGATACTCTTCCATACTTGGAATATCAAAAGACATGAGAAGAGAAAGTAACATTAAGGTTAGGAATAGAAACGGGCAAAGCCAATAATAATTAATCATAATTGTCAATTTTAATTCATTTAAAATGGCAGTTTCATCTATTATTCAATACTAATTTATGTACTTATTTTTTAAGGGAAAAATTCAGGAATAATTAAAAAAAAATAATAGATAATTGCAAATGCTGGCCATTGAAGGATGTCACGTTAGCAATTTTAGATCTAGCTTTAGTTGTTCATCTTGTATTCTTAAGACACTTAGAACAAAACTTTGAAGAACTTGGTAAGAAACAACAAAGTTTAAAGAGTATTTTCAAACTAGAAAATTAAAACTAGTAAAGAAAATAGAATCAGAAACAGATTAGAAATAATATGAAAATATTTTTCAAAGAAAGAAAAACGAGTCCACTAAATGTGCAGTGTCCCCTCAAGGAAATTATTCCCATCAAGTGCCCGAGGTTAATGGAATATATCCTCCCAGGATAGAACGATCTTACTCACCGGTGTATTGGTACCTAAAACCACGGTGTCAGCGAACCACTCAACGGCAGTAAAGTACACTTAGAATACTAGATTTAGTAGTAAAAGAAGAAGTCCAGAAAAATTCATTCAAATAAAATGAGATGAAATCCCTCAATTTATAGAAAACAAAGGGTGGTGTGAAAAGGATCTTATTGTGCCTTACCGAAAGGTCACAAACCTTTGGAAAAGTCACAATCTTTCGGAAAGGTCACAACCTTTCATAAAAGTCACAACTTTTCATAAAAGTCGCATTCTTCATAAAAGTTGCAACTTTTCATAAAAGTCGCAAATCTTCATAAAAGTCTCAACTCTTCATTTTCCATTCACACCTTTTAAAACCCAACAATCTCCAACATGAATGGGGAATGACTCCAAGACAAAGAAACGGACAAATATGTGTATTTTACAAGCAAGAATTAATTGCATCTGGATAAGTAGGTTTTCCCTTGGACTTTCCGTAGTGAACATATGCCGGATATACTCGGTCAATCGATAGATGCGATATCTTTAAACCGTCGAGCTTTGGTGTATACCTAGACAACCATATGTCACACAATTAACCCTTTACCGTTTATGGTTCTTACGGTTGTGTTCGTTTCAACCATGAACACTTCTTAGTTTCATGAGTGTATAGAGAATAGGCTTTTGACAATAATTCTCTTTGAAACGGCTTACACTTCACACTCACATAGGTGATTTCTAGAAGTGTCATCAGGTAGATACACTATTTTTTCAAGTATTCCAAACTTAGCAAATCATTAAAAACTTTAAGCTTTATTAACTCATTAACAAGCCTTAATGTTTTAACCCCGTTCCTTAACATTGTCTTCATCATGAGAATGGATTGAGTTTATTGACAATGTCAAACCGTCAGTCACAATTTTATTTTTCTCCTTGAATCTAGCTCTTGGAATCTCTAGTCTGCTAGATAGAGTTATCGCCATGATGACTTGTCCTAAGCCGTAAACTCATTCTCTTAGGTGATCTTTCAACTTTCTCTCTAGTTAGGCCTTTTTGTAAGTGGATCCGACACATTATCCTTTGACTTTACATAGTCAATTGTGATAATTCCACTAGAGAGTAGTTGTTTTCTAACAGTATTATGTTTATGTCTTATATGACGAGACTTTCTGTTATACATCATGCTCCATGTCCTACCTATTGCATCTTGATTATCAAAGTGTATGCATACTGATGCCAATGATTTAGGCCAAAAAAGAATATCTATCAAGAAATTTCGGAGTCTTTCAACTTATTCACCGGCCTTATCTAGAGCACCTAGCTCAAAGATCATTATAGAGCTAGCAATATATGTCTTTTTGGAAGATTTCCAAGAGACTGCTCCTCTACCAAGAGTAAATACATATCCACTCGTGAATTTTACTTCATTTAATCTCGGTGATCCAATTTGCATCACTATATCATTTCAATATTGCTGGATATTTGTTATAATTCATGACATAGTTTTGAGTATGTTTTAAATACCCCAAACTTTTTTCATTGTCATCCAATGAGTTCGATTAGGATCACTTATGAACCGATTCAGTGTATTAATAGCACATACTTTATCTAATTGTGTACACTTCTTGATATATATCATATTTCCCAATACTCTAGCACAATCCAATTGTGAGTCACTTTCGCCTTCACTCTTTTGAAATGCAAAGCTCACATTTATTGAAGCCTTGACTATATTGAAATTCAAATATTTGAACTAGTCAAGTACCTTTTCGATGCAATGAGACAGTGACAATGCTAAACATTATGGAGTTCTAAGGATTCTTATACCTAAAATCGCATTAGCAACTCCAAGATATTTGATATCAAACTTGCTTTCTAGCATACTTTTAGCAGCATTTATGTCATTAGTGTCTCTACTAATGATCAACATGTCATCAATATACAAACAAATAATGATTGTGTGATTTTAATGTAAACACAGTTATCACTTCCATCATTCTTAAATTCATTTGCCAACATGGTTTGGTCAAATTTCTTATGTCATTGTTTGGGTACTTGTTTTAGTCCATAAAGTGACTTAACAAGTTCACACACTTTCTTTTCTTTACTAGGAACCACAAAACTCTCGAGCTGTTTCATGTAAATTTCTTCCTCCGATTCTCCATTTAAGAAAGTTGTTTTCACATTCATTTGATGAATTTGAAGGTCATATACTGCAGCTAATAATATTAACATCCGAATGGATGTAATTCTAGTTACTGAAGAGTATATATTGACAAGTTCAAGACCTTATTTTTGACTAAAGGCTTTGACAAAAAGTATTGCTTTATATTTGTCAACAATTCCATCGACTTTCATTTTCCCTTTGAAGATTCACTTTGAACCAAAGGTTTATTTTCTGGAAGAAGATCAATTAACTTTCAATATGGTTGCTCAAGATTGCATCAATCTCACTATTGACACCATCTTTCCAGAAAAATAAGTCTACAGAAGACACAAGAAATGTTTACAAAATCATATTTGAAGGAAGTAGATGTCCTTTGACATTTATTACGCCTCTGAATCTCTTCATTAAGTACATTCTCTTTTTTTCATAATAAGGTCTTTTAGACCCTTCACTAGGCTACTCAAGTCTAATTTTACAGTCCACAATCATAGGTCCTATTTTAATCCTTTTAGGAATAGGAACTTGGACTTTGGCTAGACACCCCCACACTTTGAAGTATTTGAAGTTGGATTTCCTTCTTTTTCGTTTCTCATATGGAATAGATTAGGTCCTGAACAAACAAAATTGCTTTCTTTTTGAAAAGACAACTTTTTGTTGTTCACTTTTGCAATAAGGATAGTTCCTCCACACAAGTCTTGTGGTAAACCTGAACTTATAAGTAATGCAACCATCATTTTTTTCAAAGTTCGATTTTTTTTTTTGTCATTCTGCAATTCCATTAGATTTAGGTGAATAGGACAATAGTTTGATGGATAAATCCATTTTTCAAACATATTTCTGCAAAAGGAGATTTATATTCTCCATCCCTATCACTTCTTATCTTTTTCCCAACTGATTTTCAACTTCAATATTATAATGTCTAGACATTTCTATTGCTTCATCCTTACTATTCAGCAAATAGACATAGTCGTTTCTAATGCAATTGTCAATTAAAGTTATGAGATACTTTTTCCCACCACAAGATGGTGTTGAATTCATATCACAAATGTCAATGTAAATCAACTTTTAAGGGATTAGAATTCCTTTCAACAGATTTATAAGAATGCTCAACATACTTAGATTCCACACAAACTTGACATTTTTATTTATTGCACTCAAAGTTAGACAAAACTTCTAAGTTGATTAGCTTTCCTTACAAGGTTTTGTAATTGACATGCCCCAAGTGTTCATGTCACAAATAGTTTGACTCAAGCAAGTAGGAACAAATAAAAATATTGAGTTTGAAAAGCTCTCCGCGAGGTAGCTTTTTCTCACAAATATTTTGTTCCTATTTCTTACAATTTTGTGTGATACAAACATTGTTTAAACTCATCACCTTGTCAAATGTCCTTTTCGGAATGATCTTTCCATAACTTTCAATTTGATTGTTATAGAACTACCCATGAACAAAGTTTCATCGGGTCTAATAAAGGCAATATAGTCCAAATGCTTCTTTTACAAAACATGATAAACGACTACGCACCAATATTCATGTCTACACAAATAGTTATATTTAATAGACATATCTTTTCATGAAAAATCACAACATTTTAAGTGACACTTTTTCATAAAAGAACTCAATCATTTTGAACAAGTATACATATAATTTGGTAGTTTCATACTAGTCATACCATATACTAGTAAAAGAGAAACTCAACTACCACAATAGCAAATATACTCCAAGAATTTTATGGGTCTAACATAATACAACAGTATCATTAAATTTCATATCTTGTGCTCCAAATTTAAATTAGACACGAAGTCTAATTTTATCATTATCATAAGCAAAGAACCCCCACATTTAAAATATGATCTCAAAAATATTTTTCAAGTATTTGAAAATAGTTTTTCCACATTTTTTTCTCATACTATCAAAATGTCATTGGCAATATGAAACCTCTTTTGAAATATTATTCTACAAAAGAATTATAGTGCTTCAATTCCCTTTGACAATCTTCACACAAGGTCAAAGTTCATTCCATAGAGGCACAAAATCACAAATTCTTAGTTACCTGTCTTTTTTCTATCACAATTATACATACTACTTAGTATTTAGAATACTAATAATAAAGACAAAAATTTTTGTACAATTTTTTCTATTTAATAGTGAAGTTTATAGAAAACAAAAAGTACAACACTGACTCATTAGATGAAGTTTTCATATTCTTCAAATCAATTGCATAGTCTTATTTATTCAGAGTAGAAAACTACAAAAGTTTTTACTCTGCAAAAATCAGACATAATCAAATTCACAGGGAGTACAAAACTACAAAAAAAAAAATTCTCCAAACAGAATAAAACATATTCTTTTATTATCACATAAAAATGCTTTTCTTTTCAAATGGCCTTCCAACTATAACATTTTGACATACTATTTTATCAAACAAAAATTTGCATCTCTCATTCTGCAAACTAAAGAATTTTAAAGGCAACACTTATTGCCAAGGGAAATTCATTCAAAAATCATATGGTTTGCAGATCTTTTTCCAAAGACATACATGATAAATATAAAAACTGTTAACTTTAGAAACTATTTTCCTCCTTAGATAAATAATAAGAAGGTTACCTGGTTTAATCTTTAACCGAAATACCACCAATTCTTCTAGTACATTCTCACTTCGACCTTGCTAAACAAAACACCAAATTTTGGAGAAGTAATGCATTAATATTCTACTTTCATGATTTGTTTCTCTCAATCAGTAGAATACAAGAAATACCAACAGTATAATAATTTCCTTAAGATTGTTATTCATCTTGTATTCTTAAGATACTTAAAACAAAACTTTGAAGAACTTGGTAAGAAATAACAAACTTTAAAGAGTATTTTCAAACTAGAAAATTAAAACTAGTAGAGAAAATAGAGATTAGAAACAATATGAAATAATTTTTCTCAAAGAAAGAAAATCGAGTCCACTGAATGCACAGTGTCTCCCCTTAAGGAAATTATTCCCCTCAAGTACCCGAGGTTAATGGAATATATCCTCCCAGGATAGAACGATCTTACTCATCGGTGTACCGATACCTAAAATCACGATGTAAGCGAACCACTCAACGACAGCAAAGTACACTTAGAATACTAGATTTAGTAGTAGTAGAAGAAGTCCAGAAAAATCCGCTCAACTAAAATGAGAGGAAATCCCTCAATTTATAGAAAACAAAGGTTAGTATGAAAAGATTCTTATTATGCCTTACTGAAAAGGTCACAAATCTTTGGAAAAGTCACAATCTTTCGGAAAGTTCACAATCTTTCAAGAAAGTCACAACTTTTCATAAAAGTCTCAACTCTTCATAAAAGTCACATCTTTTTATAAAAGCTACAACTCTTCATAAAAATCGCAACTCTTCATTTTCCATTCACACATTTTAATACCCAACAACTTTATATAGATATATATATTTATTATTTGGGAAAATAACAATTTTGATCCTTGAGTTACTATCTTATTCCGATTTTGATCCTTATATTTTTTAGCTAAACACATTAAATCGTTAATTAATTAAAATATATGATTTTGACTCTTTGAACTAATACATGTTAAATAGATAACATAAGTAGTTGTGTTAAAAAAAAAAATAAAGAAGAAGAAAACAAAAAGAAAGACCCATATTGATTTTCTTCGGTCGTCCCATCATCACTATGACTTTTGAGAAGCATAAATCCAGAAAAAAAAAAAATTACTCCTTGCCCGTTCTAGTTAGTTGTATACAATTAACTTACACGTTCTTTAAAAAATAATAAATAACATGGGTGATATTATTATTCTTTAATGTTATTATATTTTATATTTTAAAAAATATGTTAGATGATAAATAATATTTAATAAAAAAGATAAAATAAAAATAAAAGATAAATTATTTCTTAATTTTTTAAATTGAACAAATATTGTTGGACAACTATTTTTAATATAGTGAACAACTATAGTTAGACGGAAGGAATACAGTAGTGGCAAAACTATACTCTCTCTGTCCCTAATTACTTGTCCACTTTTGAACTGGCACACATATTAAGAAAATAATTAATGGCATAATGAGTTTACCATTTTAGCCTATTAATTATGAAGTGAATGAAAAGTTTTACATTTTTCAAAGTAAGTAGTTATTTAATTTAGGGTATAATAGGTAAAAAAAAATTATTCTTTCTTGATTTGTCAAAATCAACAAATAATTAAGAACAACTATAAAAGAAAAAATAGACAAGTAATTAAAGACACAAAGGAGTAATGGAGGCGGGTTGGGGTGTGATAATTCAGTCAGAAGTGAACAAAAGAATGTGCCCCGCCCGATCTAGTATATATATATATTTTCTATTTTCTATATTTAAAGTATACTTTTTCTTTTTTCGTTTTTAAAGTATATTTTTAAAACATAATATTCTATTTTTAATCTTTCTTCAATAAATAAATAAAAAGAGTTAATCTAAACAATCACTTTAAATATGTGTATGTGCTTTCCAAGGTTTATTATATTAATTAGTCAATGTATATCACTTCCAATTATATCTGATTTGTTAAAATAATATTTTTTTTAAAATCATTTATTTGTAGTAAAATAGTTCGAAAGGAATGGCTATAGAATATTCTTTAATATTTTGTGGAGAATTTCTAGAACTATATATTACGGAGAGTATATAGGTCCAACCCCTAATTGGCATGGCTTAATTACTTGCATGGCTCTATGCTGTACCAATTAAGGCAATATGCCTTGGGCCCAAAAATTGGAGGGCATCAAATTTTCTTAAACTTTTATCAAGAATAATTATATGTTAATATTTTTATAAATAAAATAATTATTTATAATAAAAATACTTTTTTAAAAATAATAAATAAATATTATTTTATTTTCTTTAACCCTACTCAAATAGAATAAATCAAAAATTATTGTTTTGCCTTTTTACATTTTTTTTCTAATAACATTCATATTATTATGTTTTTGTAACTCCTTTTTTATTCTTCTTTCTTCAAATTTTTGATTAGTTAGAGTAATAGTTTATCAAAAATATAAATCAATAGTCGAAAAATGTTGAACAAGGTGAAGTACAAATTATATTCTTATTAGTATCTAATTAATTAATTTTCAAGCATTACAACAAGTGCGTTAAAATTGAGATCACGTTATCAACTTCTTAAATCATATTTTATAATTCTAACTCTTATTTTTATTTAAAATTTATCAATTTATTACCTATAGAGTTATGTTAGCAATCCATATAATGATTGTCTTAGACTCTTAGTAAAATGATATTTTTTTAACGTTGAATTGATAAAATTTACTTAAAACTAATAATCAACCAAAAATAAAAAATAAAAAAATCATTTATAAAAGAATTAAGCAACAATTTGAATTTAAAAAGTGTAACATATGATATTTATTTAGATTTTAAGTCTCTAATTGAAATTTCGATTTAGACCTCGACTTATGTTGATCCGGCCCTACTTGCATGACAACTCCCAAGATAGATCAACTGCGTGCATAGGAAAACATTCGGACAATTTTTCCTCTTCTTTTTTTTTCTTCCAATTTTATTTGTTTTTGAAGCTCAATGGTTAGATTGTTATTATGTTATATATAAAACATTGAGTAATTACCTCGAGCATTATTATCTTTGTATCATTGTCAAAAATATTCTCACTCTCTGTATTTATTTGTCCACTATATCATTTAGAATATTCAATAATATTTGTCTAATTTATAAAATTAATGAATAATTTATCATTTTGTGTCCATTTTATTTTTGCTACTCCCTCCATTTCATATTAATTAAATTGTTGAGACATTTTTTTATTTTTCAAATTAACTTAATTGTTTAATTTTGAAGACTATTTTTAGAATGTTTTCCAATTTTACCCTTCATTAGTTAGTGTTGTAATTAGTTATTAATTAATGTTTAGTTATTTTAATCCTAATTTTGATAATAATTAATAAGAATAAAAATGGAAAGTTATGCCTAATTTATGTCTTAATCTTCTTTTCTTAAAGGGTGTGAAATACCTCAACAATTTAATTAATTTGAAATGGAGGGAGTATTAAATATTGTTCATTTTTCAATGTGCAGATAACATATATTTAATAAGGATGATTTGGTTAAATTACACATATCATTTACTGCTTCTTAATTTTTGTGTCAAGTCAATAGTGGACAATAGTGGACAGATAAAGTATGTTCAAAACGATATATGAATAGTTCACCTATTATTATATCTAAAATATCAATGAGGAGGATCAATTTTGCCTGACCACTTGAATGTGGTGTTATTTGCAAGTAGTAATTAACAAGTGTTACCCAAAAAGAGGGTGGGAGGCTGGGGATTCCCTAATTGATAAGTTAACAATGAGTTGGTCCATGCTAATTACTTTCTCCGCTCTATATTGATTGTCACATTTTAAAAAGAAGTGTGTGTGTGGGGGGGGGGGGGGGGGGGATGGGGGGTGGGGGTCCCCTAATTGATAAGTTAACAATGGGTTGGTCCATGCTAATTACTTTCTTAATCCTCTAATTGATAAGTTAATAATGAGTTGGTCCATGCTAATTACTTTCTTCGTTCCATATTAATTGTCACATTTTCTTTTTACTCGCCCTTTAAAAAATTATATATAAAAAGTACGAAGAAGGAAAAAATTGCAAATTTATCTCAATGTTAGAACAACTCTAAAAAAATGTCCCTTTGATCGAAGCGCTAGAACAGATGCTAGACTATGTAAAATTCATGAAAGATCTAGTGACTAAAAGGAGGACAGAGCTTTGAAGGAGAAGATAAGTTGTAGGGTGTATTTGGTACGAAGGAAAACATTTTCCGGAAAATATTTTTCAATTTACTCATTTTTGGTTGGGTAAAATATTTTGGAAAATGTTTTTCAAATCAACTCATTTTCCTCAAATTTAAGGAAAATGACTTCCCTTCAAAAATTAAGGAAAACATTTTCCAAAACTCTCCTCCAACTTTATATTACAATTTTTCTTTTGAAAAAATCAATTGTTTTTGTTAAAAAAAAATAAATTTAAAGATTTTTTTAAAAAAAAAGTATTTTAAACTTCAATTTTTATTTTTTTTACCTCAACCTCACCCCTACCCCCACTACCCCCCAAAAATAATAAATTTAAGTTTGTTTTTAAAAAACATTTCCAATTTCAAATTTTTACCCCCATCCCCAACCTCTCCCCCTGCCACCCCCATCAGCCCCCACCCCCTCCAAAAAAAATTTAAGTTTGTTTTAAAAATATCTTCAATTAAAAAAAAAAAAATTCACCCCACCCCCACTCCCTACCCTCGACCCCTCCCCCCTCACCCCCCTCCCTCTCCAAAAAAAATTAAGTTTGTTTTTACAAATATTTTCAATTTCAAATTTTTATTTTTTCACCCCACCCACTACCCGCGACCCCCCACCCCCTCCAAAAAAAAAATTAAGTTTGTTTTTAAAAATATTTTCATTCTCAATTTTTTATTTTTCCACCCCACCCCCTACCCCTGGACCCCCCCTCCCCATCAGCCCCCCACCCCCTCCAAAAAAAAATTAAGTTTGTTTTTAAAAAACATTTTCAATTTCAAATTTTTATTTTTTCACTCTACTCCCACCCCCTTCAAAAAAAAATTAAGTTTGTTTTTAAAAAATATTTTCAATTTCAAATTTTTATTTTTTCACCCCAACCCCCTACCCGCACCCCCCCTACATCAGCCCCCTACCCCCTCCAAAAAAAATTAAATTTGTTTTTTAAAATTGTCAATTTCAATTTTTTTTCACTCCACCCCCTACCTGTGACCCCCCCCCCTTCCAAATCAGTCCCTGTAACAGCCCAAAAAAAAATTTGAACTACGACTTGAACCATCCATCGTGGTGAGGAGGATTTTACCAAGGAATTAAAAATTTCTTAAGTATTAAGATCACTAGATAGAGCACCTTGAGTTCCAAAAAGAACTAAATTGGAAATAGCAAAATCTAAAATTTTGCAAGTTATGCTTAAATGAGTTTTGGGTCAACCCCAAATGATCATAACTCTCTGTACAAGATGAGTTTGGTAGGCTACAAGATATCTAATGAAAGGTCTTTGAATTATATTTCCAACGCCACCGAATTTGCTAAGATTCGAGTTCGGATGAGTGAGATATGCCCTTTTGAAGTTAAGTTGTCCTAATAAGGAAAGTACCTGAAAATAGTGAGGGTTGTTTTGGTCCTTTCCTTACCAAATCAGATTTAATTCGTTTTTAGTAATGTTTTATGGGTCTTATCTGATTAGGTTCAGTTTTATAATCCTAATATATGCCTAGGGTTTTAGTTGAGAGTTCAAGAAGAGAAAAGAGGAAAGGATCAAGGCGTTCGTCGAAGTTCTTGAGTTCTCTTGCTGATTTTCGCCATGGGTTTAATCCCTAAGAGGTATGTAAGCTTCCATAGTGTTGGGTTTGTTCACCCACATGCCAATCATGTTATTTTCAGCGAAATTTCATTCTTAAAGTTGAAAGAATAGAGTTCTTGATTGGTGTTCTTGAAGTTTATTCTAAATCTTGTTTTGTTGGAGTTTTGATGATTTCTTGAGATGAAATTTAGTGATTTGAGTGTTGTTTTGAGTAGATTAGAGTGTACATATGTTAAGTAACCGAATCCAAGTGATTGGGGAAGAAACCGTTCGATTCTAAGCGAATTAGGGTGAGAAAATGAGCAAAGAATTTCGTCGGGTCTTCTGGGTTGGGGCCTGGCACGTCGTGCCAGAAAAAACGCCCCAAGGTATGCTCTGAAGTTTAGGGGCTGGTGCCCCACGCCACTCATTGCCCCAAGGTCTCCTACCCCGTCCAGTTTGCAATCAGTTGCTTCGTTTCAGTTCGTTTAAAGGGCACTTTCACTCTCTTTTGATTCTAACTACTATAGGCTATTTCTAAACACCTAGAAATCATTCGTAACATGATCATAACCTTGAATTCATAATTCAAATTCAAGGTAGAGTTAAGAGTTAAGTTTTGAGAATTCTTTCGAACATTCTAAGAAAGTCCCTTTGAGTCCTTTTGTGGAGTCTTCTACAACTTCTAGTAACTTGTTTCAAGATTCGAACAAGTGAGTATGAGTATGAGGAGAATGTACTCATGGGTGTACTTTGTCATCATGAGATCTTTCATATCATGAACCATAACTCTTGAATTCATAATTCACATTCAAGAGAGAGTTAAGAGTAGAGTTCAAGAAAACCTTTGAGTTCAATTGTGAATTCTTTGAGATCAACTATTGATTTGAACTAAGTTTTGAGAAAGTAAGTATGAGAATGAGAAGAGTCGTATACATGAGTTCCTTATTGATATTTTGACCCTTGAGTCGAGTCGTTTATGCCCACAACTTCTGCATAAACTCCATCAATTGAGTACCTTTGAGAGGAGTAGTATCTTCTAGTTCTAAGTCTTAAGTATTGAGTTTCTAATCCCCTTTGAGATTATATTTCTAATCATGGGACTATTACATGTTACGCATGAAGTCCTTAAGTAGAATTGTTCATGCCCATAATTCTGCATGAATCTTATAATTCGAACGGTCTTGAGATGAAAAGTATCTTTGAGTCCTTGAGTTGAGTAGTTCATGCTCATAATTCCGCATGAACCCTATGACTTGAGCATTCTTGAAATAAGTAGTATCATTGAAGTTCTTGAGTTCCACGTATTAAGTTCTATCTATGGTTATTGAAAACCTTGCATTGAGTCATTCACGTCCATAATTCGACATGAACCATATTTTAAAAAGTCTTTTACAAACGTATTAACTTTGTTTTAAGACTTAAACTTTAAGTTGAGTAAAGAGTAGGAGTAAAGTTCATTTCTTCAAAGATTATCGGGAACTAAGTATTCTCAAGAGTTAAAATGTTTTCACATTTGAACAAGAAAGGAAACATCGATTTCCAATAGAGTCTTTGAGCTAGTTTTTGAGTAATTATCTTAAATCACAGAAAGAGTTTTGTTTTTAAAACATATGAGCAGAGTATATTTTGGGAGTAGTATTGAGCACCGATATAGGGACGCAAGTTCATAATAACTCAAGTCTCCATAAACCATGTAGCCATCATGGGTAGAAAGGATCATAATTTTTAGATGACTCCTTAGTGCTTTTTAGCATAGACTAGTGGATCCCCTTACTTAAGGCATTCTATATGACAGTTCTGGCAGCGTGGGCAAGACGATGTATCATCACTTAGGTTCATAGTGGTGGTTGTTGGTTAGAGAAACTCCCACAGTGTTATATTGTATTTTTATATACACATTGAGTATTATTGTATTTTTCAATACATTAAGTTGCTATCTACAGTTTTACAGCTTTCCATATATATTGCATCTTTACTATTGTTTTATCCTTGAGTATCATGAGTTGAGTCTTTCGAGTTGAGTACCTTCAAGTTGAGTATCTTGAGTTGATATGTGCTTCATTGTGTCGAGTTTCTTATTGTTGAGTTTCACTAAGTTGAGAACCTTATTAATTACTGAGTTGAGTATCTTATCCTTGAGTACTTCTGAGTTGGGTAAGTTTGAGTAGTTTTGAGTATCCTTGAGTTGAGTAAGTTTGAGAAGAGGTAAGTATGTTTCCCTTTTTATTAAGTTTCAAGATTATGTTATGATTTAAAATTCCCCTTACATGCTCGTATATTCCATATACTGAGTCATTTGGCCTGCATCCTGTCATGATGCAGATTCAGTGGAGATCATCAATAGGAACTTTGTTGACACCACATGGAGTTCGAGTTTGCTATGGTGAGCCTCCTTGCTTCCAAAGGAATTCATTTACTTTTCAGTTATATCAGTTATTAGGATGTCGTGGGTTTTGTCCTAACTTCCATCTTTGTCAGTTAGAAGCTTCATAGATAGACGATGAGTTTCAGAAGTCTGTTCATTTATCTTATTAAATGTATTGAAAACTTGAGTTGCCTATTGTTGGCTAGTTGAATATTTTTTTTTTTATTTAGAGTTATTAATTTGAGTTAAAGATTTGTAATTAAGTTTCATGAATTTCATTCTGTTTTAAGCTTTGTATGCTTGAGTTAGTCTTCCGCTTGTAGTCAGCCAGGATGAGGGTTCACTTGGGGACCAGCAATGGTTCTCGAGTGTCAGTCACGTTCAGGGTGTAGGCTCGGATCGTGACAGTCCTACACCCCTTCCAAAAAAAAATTAAATTTGTTTTTAAAAATAAACGATATTTTCTCAAAAATATTTTTCATTCATAAATCAAACACTAAAAAAAATTCCGAAAAATATTTTCTACTTACCAACCAAACATGAGAAAATAAGTCAAAGTCTACTTATTTTCCAGGAAAACTTTTTCCTTCGTACCAAACACACCCGTAGTATTATAGTGTCATAGCCACCAGACGTTAGTACAAAAAAAGAAGGATCCTCAAGCGTTTATAATAACCATGTACGATTGGCGCATTACATTTCACTAGAGCTCCTTAACTCTTTTCAATGTAATTAATATTTTTTTATCTTTTAAAAATAATAAATTTTAAGTACTCAAACTGTCTGGCTAATTTATATCTATTTTTCTGTTTTTCTTCAAAGGAAGTGCATTAATCATTTAGATAGTGTATAGCTAAAAAAATTCCTGGTCAAGATTGTAACCAATTAACCATTCCTCAAGTATGTACTTTTATGTCTAGAAAAGAAATATAAATGGTCAGAAATAAATATAATTTAATAAAACAAGATAAAATTTACCAATTTATTTTCTTTACTGTTATTTTAAAAAAATATTAAGACTCTGATCCCGTACCTCATTTTCCCTTGGCCCTACCCTCATATTTTAAAAAAATAAATAAAATATTTATAGGTCCATCCCCTAATTGGAATGTGCTAAATTACCTGCTGGTAATTTAGATCAATATAATTGTTTAGATAATTTTATTCGATTCAAAAATAGATATTTTATTTTACTTTTTAATTAAGAAAAGAAAATTTATTATATTTTATTTTTTCTAGCCTTATTATTAAATAATTATATAAAGTAGTAAGTTAAATTCAAAGTTTCAAAAGTATAATTTACTAAGTTTAGTTTAGTAAAATACATCTAAAAAAATGTTTTTCTAAAAGATGTGCCAAGTCAAGTAATATGAAATTGAGAGGGTACATAGTGTCGAGTACTTTACGTTTAAAAAATTCAATTTTAAAAGCTGAAAATTAATTTTTTTTAAGAAAAAATACTAACATTCAATTTAAATTATTTGGCTCACTACTTCACTGTTAGCGGCTTTTTTACTAGCTTGCACTTGACCTGCTCTACGCGTCTCTTTATTCATATACTAGTAAAATTACCCGCGCTTCGCGCGGAAATTTAATATCATGAAATTTATAAAATAATACTTAAAACCTAACAGTTATTAAAACTAAAACACTACATTATCTTACATACAAAATTACGTAGTAACAAACGTTAACAATGTAAAGGAAAATGTAATATATTACATCTTATCATTTATACTTAATAACATAAGCGTAAATAAATGACTATAAAAATACATATCAGGATCTTTAACATAAGCAATAGTGTCAATGAGCCACTCAACAGGATCGAAGTACACAAATATTTAATTGTTAAGAAGAAGAAGAAGAGGTTTAGAATTTTTGTTGTTTTAAAATGATAGAAAATCCCTCTATTTATAGGCAACAAATGATAGTGTGAACAAATGTTTATTGTGTATTATCGGAAAGGTTACAACTATTGAAAAAGTTGCAACCCTTCGGAAAGGTCACAACCTTTCATAAAAGTCGCAACTTTTCATTAAAGTCGCAACTTTTCATAAAATTTACAACTTTTCATAAAAGTCACAACTCTTTATTGAAGTCGCAACTTTTCATAAAAGGCATAACTTTTCATAAATTTCACAACTTTTCATGAAAGGGGAAGGGCTAGTTTTGAAAATAAATAAATTAAAAGAGAATTCTGATTTGTGGTAGCGCCACGTAGGTGGGCCTAAGGTTCTTTTTTATATATATAAATGATATATAATTCAGCGTTGAACCAAGTCGGACTAAACACATTTGACTTTTGATCTAGAAGATTTGTTCATGCAATAAGCTAATTAAAAGTTCAACACTATGAATTTTCAAAATCATCAGGTTTAGAAGGGGATATTGACATATGCATACACATCAATTGGTTAGGTTTTTGATTTTTAAATATACTAAACCAATAACCAAACCACGTGGGCATTGAGTTGTTGCATATGCTGAGAGCATTCTAGAGTGACTACCTCCATACTTTCCACTTGTAGCTCCTGTAGCGTTGTGAGTTACTACCACTGCATTTGAGTTCTTGGTTAAGTGTTAATATGCTGACTTAATCATAGGAGTATCTTCCTTAATACACAAAACACAAACCGAGAAGTCATATTAGAAACACTATACTTTTAATAACTAAGAAATCCTGAAGAGCCAGTTGTTCACAATTCAGGCCGCCCGTCTACCCTTCTCAACTTAATACTAGGCTTTTATATGTGGCAAGGTTTGAAAACATCATGCATTGTGCTCTCACCACTAGACCAAAACCTAATCGAGGGCAAGTTGTATTAGAAACAAGTTAGCTAAGTAGACTAGCTACCTTCCCGAAATCTCAAAAATGAAGGAGGTATACACAAGCCCAGAAGTCAACAGTAGAAACAAATTAGATAAGTAGATTATCTACTATTTCAGATCTATGATACAAAGGAAATGCAGAGTAATGCCATTGCATTGTAGCAGAGGCAACAATCGCAAGAGTGCATTTTTATAGCTTTATTGTGTTCTCTGGTCCTTCTAGCCGGCCACTCTATCAAAAGTCAAGTGAAGTTCCATTGATGGCACATCAAATATTGACTCAATGAAGCCTCAACATGTATATGACAAGAATATATGATAGAATGAGGCCACGACTCTTGCAGAGCATAGAACTCATGGTAAGACAAAGATGGACATCTCTAGGCCACTACATGGTTTTGACATTCCAATTTCTCTGGAAACAAATCTGCAGATCATAAAGCTTGATATAAGATCCTCCTTTTTGTTTCTTACCTGATACAAGATCCTCCTACCGAGAGTAGTGAACAACCAACCTCATTTTCAGCTACTCCGAACAATGTCAATGGAGCATGTCTAATGTATATGAAAGGCAATAAATCCATAGCACGGGAAGAAGAGTCTGGTTACTGAGGTCGATGAAGTGAATAACTTACCTCCTAACTAACTATCAAAAGTGGTATTACTAACGCAGAATTTAATACCTGCATAACTCACATCCAAATCAACTACCAAACGACCCCTAGCTTCAAAAACTACACTAGCAGATGAATGATTTGCTAAATATGAAGAAAGATCCCTTTTACCTGGTATAACTTCTCAATTAAGGCGATCAACTAATTTACTGGTTTTACTTTATACAGCATTCAAACAAGGCATAATACAGAAATATGCTCTTTAACTTGGCTTCAGCTTGCATCTATGATCTCCAACTTTGGAGGTACACAAATAGACAGTTAAACTTATACAAAATTGAACAAATATACACACACATTCTACGTGGCGTAATACATGTTGGACACCATACAAAATTGTCATATACGATGCCATCTACGACAAATGTCTATTTGTTTAATTCTATACAAGTCTAAATGTCTGCTGGTGTAATCTCAAAGTTGGAGGGCGTAGATGCCAATGGAAGCCAAGTTAAAAGACATATTTATGTATTATGCTTTCAAACAAAGATGCTCAACATATAAAGCTTGCAAATTGATAAAAACTTTAAAGGAAAAACCAGAAAAGAGTCAAATAATTCCAATTTCTGTAAAGGAACAATTAAAATCACCATTCAGGCAATTCACCAAACACATAGCATACAAGACTATTATTCACCCTTTCTCCTCCCGAATGAAATCCTCAGAATTCAATGATTGATGATCATCATTGTGGCTTATCGCAGTTGAGTCAATAGGCTCAGGCGTTTGTTGCTGAGCGTTCATAAACTGCTCCATATCCCGCAGTCTGGTCCTCACTACGCTTGTTACTAAAACTGCAAAAAAAGAAGAAGAAACTGAAGTTTTGGGGAAAAAGGTAAACCTCAAAAAATGGAGAAGAAGGAAGGGTATACTTCCAGCAGTTCCAATGGCCCAAAGCCAGAGGATCTTCACTCCTGGTCCTCTGTCTTTCCACATTTTCCTGTTTGTATTTGTATTCTCGTAGCACCCAATTTGTCTGCCCATCAGCTCGGGTAATAGAGAAACAGGCGGATTCGGATCGGCCCACAATGGACGGGAAAATTGGGCGGGTAGTCACTTTTTGTCCAACTGGATATTAAATTGGAAAAATTGTATAAAATAGCAAATTATTAATTTAAATTAAATGGTATAATCACAGTTTGATTTAATTGTAACCCGTAGCAAACAATTGTCATTCATCTCTCTCCCTGATTTTCTTGCTCGCCACTCTCCATTTCTCGCTGTCAGTCTCTCCCTCACTACTCTCACTTTATACAAACACAAATGTATAAAATGCGTTTGTGTTTGTATAAAGTGAGCGAAAACTGTATATATACATATCTTTTCGTTCACCTCTATCCTATAAAATCTCGCTCGCCACTCTCACTCACCTCTCTCCCAGAGAATCTCGCTCGCCACTCTCACTCGCCACTCTCACTTTTATACAAACACAAATGTATAAATTGTGTTTGTGTTTGTATAAAATGAGAGAAAATTGTATATACAAATACAAAAACATATATTTTCATCCTATATACTTATAATTATACAAATACAGTTTTTTTCCTACTTAGTTTTCTTTTGTCTTTCTCTCTTTATTGTTTTATATAAACACAGATTATACAATTGATTCTTTTGTATATGTATACCGAAATATACATATTAATAGTCATAGCAAACATAAAGTTTGTTATGGAGCGCAATTATACAAACTATAGTTATAGCATATAAATATGATCTTTATGTTTGTTAAACCTAACTCTATTAAATGTGGGAAACTTTCAAAAACAACAAATATCATAATAGGATTTCTTAGCTACAGCTTCATTCATTATAATTCACAGCTATACTTTGATTTGCTACGTATTTCTATTCTTATACTTTCGCGGATTTTGGAGAAAAAAATACAAACACCAATTGATTTGTATCAATATGAATACATATTATGAGGAGAGAGGCGAGCAAGATCTGGAGAGGGACAAGGGAGGATTGTATTTTGTATTTTATTTTACAATGTATTATGTATTTATTTAATGACAATTATTTTGTTTATGTATCAATTGTATTCGAAATCCAGCAAATACAATTGTATTCATCCTCTCTTTGATTGGATACAATTGTATTAGATGAATATATATTGGGAAGTCTTGGATCGGACCAGTGTATATTGACTTCCCATGTCCCCTATGGGTCGTGTGACCCACTGAACATGATGAGGGAGCCGCATGATTCCTACCTAGCTGCAGGGACATGAAGTAGGTGTATATACTTGGTTGTGTGAAACTTTGTGTTGATGGCTCAGCTGGTTTCTTCTACATTACGTGTATTGATATGCATTGCCTATCACTAGTATAATTGATAGTTGTTTGCATCTGCCGGTCTTAAAGGGGCGGTTTGATTATGTTTGTTGTTTGTACCTTCGATCTTATGGAGGTCCGGTTAGGTTATTGTTTGACTAAAATTGTGTACATTATGTCGATTGATCGTTAGTTGCTTAAGTGGTTGGTTTTGCCCTATCTTAGTGCTCTTTGATTCGGTTGTGGTTACGTTGAGCAGCAGCATTATCGTGGTTCTTTCCTTGGTTAGTAGGATCTTATCGTTATTAAGTTGTTAGGCATGCGCCTCCAGGTATGTTCCTTTGTCTTGGTCTCTTACTTCGTATACATTATTCCTTTATTCTATTTGTATTACCATGCTATATCTCCTCGATAGATACTTGTGTGATGTGATTTTCTTATTTATATGTTGTATTTATTTGTTTTATCTTTGGAGTTCAGTCGGCCTATGCCTACTGAGTATCGCTTGTTGGTATTCAACCCTATAGATCACATTACGAGTTCTTGTCGTTGATTTGGATCTTGCACGGAGTAGCTTTTACGATTCAAAGACTGGCTGAGCTCCTGACGTCAAAGTTGTCTATCTCCCTCTATGTTGGCTAGGAAAACTCTATATTATGCTTTTAGAGACAACTATGTACTTGGGGGTCGTTTGGTACAAACATTGATAATGCAGGGATTAGTAATGCAGGAATTAGCAACGCATGAATTAGTAATGCAGGGATTAGTAGTGCAAGGATTATTTTTTGTTAAGTGTTTGGTTCACTACTTTCCACTTAATTTTGTGTTTGATTTAAAACTCAACAAAAAATTTCTTTACTATTATACCCTTGTGTTATTATGAGTGTTTATTTCATGTAAGTGGGTGAAAGTAGATAACCACCAGACCAAACAATTTTTTTTAAAGAATTTTCTATTCCATTTAATTAGTTAATCCAAATACATATATACATAAAATTGTTATTAATTTTAAGGTGTGATGTACCACTAAGAAGATCATTGATGGCACAACGTATTTCTAATTTTTTGTTGGTCAAGTATATATCTTAAACTTAACATAGATTTAAGACTACTTAAATTGTCCAATACCTAAAGCTTATTTTTAAAAAAAAAAAAAACAAATAGTTCAAGTGGGTAATCGACAAACTATCTTGAATAAAATAAAAATCAAGAAAAAATGGAGAAAAAAAATATTAGTGAAATCATGAAATTACACTAAACAGATTTGTAGAATTAAAAAAAGAACATTTATAACCATTTCAATATAAATAAAAAGGAAATTAAATTACAAAAGAAATTTAGAACAAGGAATAAGGGATTAGTTTAGTTATTTAGGGGTCTTATCCAAGGTTTAACAAACCTTGGATTAGTTATCCCTCCATTTTCTAGGGATAAGATAAGACCACATATGGTGGATAAGCAATCCATGAATTAAATTAAATGAAGTAACCAAACAATGTATTAGATGGACTACATTTTAATCCATGAATTATTCTATCTAATACCGCCTACCAAATGGGTCCTTATTGAATTTGTAAAGCCTTGTACTCCTATTTTGATTATAAGCTCGACTACCAGCTAATGTCAAATCTTGGGATTGTCTTTTGATGTATTTATTTGTTTATTTCCCTTTCTTCTCTATGTTATTTATTCCTTGCTTCTTTTATATGAATTCCGCGAGATAGACCATCACTTCTAGTTTCGGGTATGGGTCAAGGTTACCTACTGGTGGATATAGTAGGTGTCATCATGACCTGAGAAATTATATCGTGACACAAAAATAACATGGATGAATCAAACCTTTAACAGATGACATAGATGAGTCTTTTGTCAAAGTTCGGTGGCATATTTGAGTCTTTTCTCTATTTTAATAAAAGAAAAAATAAAACGATAAAAATTTTATAAATTTGGGTTGGGTCTTGACCCGTCTATAACCCATTACTTGACTTTGACCCAACACATTAAGACTGAGCAAATTTGAATTGAGTTGAATCTTGACCCATTACGACTCATCCAAATTTGACTCAATAAGTCGAATTGCCACCCCAGGCCAAATCATCAAAATGGACAAATACTATGGATAAACGAAATCCTACAAGTTCAGCTTGTCTATTTGAAGACAAAACCTAGATCCATAAATAAACTTATTTTTCTTGTATATATATATTTTTTAAAATCGTATAATACATAGTCACATAGAAGGAAAAGGAATAGAAAACATAGGAGATTATAAGGTGGAGAGAGGGATTACAAGGTGTGGAACTGCAACTAAATTCCCATCAACAAACTTCTTGGCATGGCATAGCAAGAAGTGTCTTTCCAACATGTCATAATGGGAAAAATAGAAAACACTTGCAAAACATAAGAATTGACTAACGGAAATGTTACCTGAATCGAGGCCAGAAGAATTAGCCAAACCACCAAATTTTACAATGCAAATAATTTCATTCAAATTTCTCTGTATTGAGAGCTACTTTGGATCATTAATTAGGACCAGATATAATTGAAACATATAGCAGGTTTGATAGCTTGGGGAATTGTTTATGCATGTACCCAGGTAAAACTGAAACAAAAGGGAAAAAAACACAGAGAGACCAAGTTCTAGGCAAAATCATCATCATATATGTAATCAGGAGATAATCTCTTTTTGGGCAAAAGATTCTCGGAAGAGAGTTTGCTCTTCTCGTATATTTTAGTATCTTCTAAAGGTCTATTTAACTTGCTTCTCGGCTTTTGCAAAGGTTTAAAAAATGCAGGTAATGTACTCATAGAAGTTCCATTAGGAGTTGATGCTGACAGTGCTTGAGCTTGCAATATCAAATCCTGTTTCGGAAGTGAGTTTTCTTTCTCACTAGACGGCTTGCTTGATGACATCATCTTTAGTGATGGTGCTTGGCGTGGAGATGAAAATGTGGCCTTTCTCATAAGCATTTCTTTGAAATGAGGTGAATCTCTATTTTCCACCTCTTGTTTTGACTTTAGAGTTGATTCAACAGGCACGAGTTTCCCATCCACTTGGCAAGTGAAAACAAACGAAACCTGCAAATATTAGAAAAATGAGTATTCCAATTTAATGTAATGAAACAGCAAACAAGACCCCGAGGGACATAGAAGGTTAAGTTTTTGTCCTTTTTCTTTTGGCGTCAATATATAATATCATAGTATCATAAAATGTAACTGTCACATAATACCAAATCTGACCATATACCTTCCACTGGTCATACTAATTTTTTAAAAAAAATTTGGAGTATGACATGTGATTAGCTTTTCGTAGATCTTTAAGTACATTAAATGAGAACTCAGAAGTTTGACTCACTGTTCTTTCCTTTTTTTTCTTTATTTACTTTTTTGTTGCTCGGGGACATGAGAGGAGAGGGGTTTAGTCTGAGCTCAATGCAACAGTAATTTGAACTCTCTGCTTACCTCATCTCCTGCTGCGGACTGGAAAATTACATCTGGTACTGATTTTGGGGAAAAATGATGACCCCAACTGGCCAAGTCCTCTTCCTTGGGAGCTCCTATCTGGAGAAGGGTGTTTGTTGTATGAGAACCAAATAACAGAACTGATACTTGGACTATACAAATAAATACCAACCTGCCTCTCTGAGCTTCGTAATGTATGCAAGCAACCAGCTACACCTGCAAACCCCCCAATATCCTCTTGATCAGGCTGATGACCCTGAGTGTGCAACTCAGCTATGATGTTGTCATCTGGCATCACTGCATCTGGTTGGCAGCGGTCGCAGCTCATTTTTTCATGAATCTCAGACCTGTATTAACACTTGAAGTTGAATTAAATATAGAAAACAAGAAGCATTTTGGTCGTACATGATACAAAATTATAATAGAGCATGAAGATGAGAGTAACAGTAATTCATAATAAAATGGCTGAACGTATAGGAACATAAAAATTACACAATGTGAGCTTCCATAAGTTTCTTCTATGCAGTTAACCCCTCCAATATAGTATAGGATCTTTCTTCTTATCCAAAGAAAAACAAATAAGAGAAACATATGAATTCTTAACCATATTATCATTATATATGCATGAAGGTAGCAGGTTCGTATTATAACCATTTCCCCCCTTTAAATGCGCCTAGTAGCACAATAGCTAACATAAAAAAATTTAGCAGAACCCCGTATTTCTTCTAGAGAATCTTCTAATTGTTCCATAGCAACTAGAAAGAGATTCTTCAACTTTTTGTCTTCATAACACAAAAATTAAGCCAAACCCTTTTCTCTTTCTTTCTCTACATATGCCCACTACTGTCCCTCTTTTATTTCTCTTTCAGAACGTCCCCTCAGTTCAGTGATACAGTGGGCAATGACCCACAACCCAAGCACTGAAAGCAGCATCACTGCTACCTTTGGCTCTATAGTTTTTAGTGTTGATATATGTCAAGGATGGGTAGGCTCTAAATTTTCTTTGAATTCCAATCATACTCCATATATAATAAGAATATAAAAAGGGCATCACATGAAGACATGTGCGGAAATGATGGGGCTAGTGCTTGCTAAGGAGCTGTTTGTCCATGAAAACTTTTTCCTTTTTTCAAACATTATTGTAAAATATTGTTTGGTTATACATTTAAAGCTTGAGGAGGTTAAGGAGGCTATGCGTAAGATGAGGAAGGGGAGACCGACCGGGCCAAACGATATGCCGATGGGATTTTGGAAGACCGCAGGCAAGACAGTTATGGAGTGAACTGGGTTGTTTAATGTTATTTTAGAGACAACAAAAAATGCCCGAAGAATGGAGGTAGAGTATAATGATCCCTTTGTACAAGAACAAGGGTTATATTCAAAATTGCACTATAGAGGTATCAAGCTTATTAAGCCACACTATGAAAGTTTGAGAGAGTGGTGGAGATTAGGCTGAGGAGGGGTGTATCTATCACCGACAACCAATTCAAATTCATGTGGGGGTGATCAACTCATTCATCCCTTAAGGAGATCGGTGGAGCAGTATAGAGAGTTACATATCGTGTTCATTGTCCTTCAAAAAGTATACGATAAAGTCCCTAGGGTGGTTCTATGGATATGTTTGGAGGCAAGAGGTGTACATGTAGCAAACATTAGGGTGGTTAAGGACATGCATGATAGAGCCAAGACCTAGGTAAGGGCGGTGGAAGGAAACTTAAAACACTTTCCAGTCAAGATGGAGTTGCACTAGGGATCAGCTCTTAGCCCCTTTTTTTTTGCCTTGATGATGGATGAACTGATGCGGCATATCAAAGGGAGGTGTCATGGTGTATTTTATTTGCAGATGACATAGTATTGATTGAAGACACGCAGTAAGTTAACACTATGCAAGAGGTTTAGACTTTGGAGACAGATTGAAATCTAAAGGGTTCAGGTTGAGTAGGACTAAGACAATACTTGCAGCGCAAGCTCATTGATGCAACTAACGAGACAGATGTGAAAGTGAGGATTGATATACAAGTCATCCCCCAAAAAAAGGAAGTTTCAAGTATCTTGGGTCCATAATCCAAGAAAATGGGGAGATCGACGATAATGTTACACATCATATTAGTGTGGGGTGGATGAAATCGAGGCTCACATCCGTTGTCTTGTGTGATAAGCATGTGCCACCAACACTTAAAGGTAAATTTTATAGTGGTTGTTAGATCACCTATGTTGTATGGGACAGAATGTTGGCCAGTTAAGAACTCTCAAGTCCAGAAGATGAAAATAGCAGAAATGAGAATGCTGAGATGGATTTGTGAGCATACCAAGAGAGAGATTTCCTATGGCAAAGTAATAAAGAAAACAGTAGTACTCATCTGGTAAAATCTGATGTACTTACTCAGCCAAAAACAGGGAGGATGAGCATAAAAAAAATTGATATGGCATATAAAGAGCCTATTACAGAAGTGGTTATGGAGGTACAACAATGAAAATATGACACTTCGGAGAAATTTCATTAATCATGAATATGAAATGGAATGCCAATGGATCACTAAAGAATTGACAAGTACTTCTGTATGGCAGTATATGGAAATGTGGAATGATTTTGGGCAAATGTGGTGATTGCAGTGGGAGATGGTAGTAAGACAGCTTTTCGGGAGGACCACAGGATTGGTGAAAGTAGTTTGAAATCCATTTTCCTGATCTCTCTATAAGCTCACAAACTCACAACCAGATAAACCAAGTTTGGAATCAATAAGGGTGGAACCTTATCTTTAGGGGAGCTCTGAATGATCGGGAAGTAGAAAATTTAATTACCATGATTCAACTTATAGGAAGTTTGGGTGGAAACGCAGGGGAACAAGATAGACTCAGTAACAAAGGTAATTTTTCAGTAAAATCAGCTTCTTGGTTCATGAATCATAATAGCTCCATAGAGAGATGTGCCTAAGGCGGCATGCAAGCAAACTGTGCACAATAATAGAAGAGGAGAGATGTTCGCAATTACTACCACAAGAAAGCCGCCCCCGAATGGGGTATGGCCTAGGAAACTGATTTGGAGGACAAAAATTCCATTTAAAGGTATTTGTTTTGTCTGGTTGGTGGCAAGGTGAGCATGTATATCTCAAGAAAAGCTACAAAGGAGAACTGACCTTTTGCTACTAAGATTTTGTAACTATTATGCATCTACTTGATGCCAGCAATAGAACTAACTACTTCATCAAAAAAAAAAAAAAAAGCTACAAAGAAGAGGTCTATGAGGTCAGGAGGTAAAAGCAATGAGCGTCTTTTCTTACATTGTAAGACAACAATAAATTTGTGGCACATGTTTGTTTGTATTTTGGGCATAAATTGGGCAATGCCTAGGTCTAGTGTGGATCTTTCGAATCATTGAATGAACGTGGGAAAGAGAAATGGAGAGGAAGATTGGTGGAAGATCATCACAGCATGTATTTGGTGGATAGTATGGAAAGAGAGGAACTAAAAACATTTGGAAAATACTAGCAATTCCATTCAAAAGATTAGGATGAATTGTCTTAGTTTGTTCCTTTTTTCGGTGTAAACAGAATTTATGGGGGCAAGTAGGAAATTTAGTAGATTTAATTGGTAAAGTGTAAAGATTACAGATCTGATAGGAGTTTTTTCCTCTTTGTTTTTGCTCTATTTGATTATTTAAAGTCCTAAATGCAGTACCAGTTATGGTGTTGAGTTTATATAGATTATACAAATGGTTAACTTTCTCAAATTGTTTGAGTTTATATAGAGTTTATATAGTTTATATGTCAAACTATTCAATTGATGATTGATATAATATGTTTGCAAATTTCAGTCCTGTATATGTGTAGATAATATGGATATCTGTATTATCCGTCATTCAACCCATTTTTTATCCACATAAAATATGGGTGAGTTGGAAATTTTATTCATTTTTATCTAACCCATTTTCAGCCCCATCTATATTAGATCCGACCCGTTCATTTGCCAGCATTACTCAGATGTGAAAAAAGAAAAGGGAATGGGGGAGGTGCACTTCCACACTACAGAATCTCCAAAAGTCACCATAACTGATAAAATACTTGAGCCATTTGTAGGTATAGGAGATTTCACATAATGCATTAGCTATCCCATTTAGCATGGTACATACCTACTATCATGAAATGTGAACAGGTCCCGCAGGTCTTCTGCTGAGAGACAGTTTCCCTGCAATCACATATTGGTACCACATTACAGTAGAAGAATAAGAAAAAATAAGAGACTCTAAAACATTACCTGGATATCAGAATCTGTTTGTTCCTGCTGAATAACTTTCTGAAGACCTTCCTTTGACATCTGACGCTGGTAAACCTGCAAATAAAAATAAATTTCTTCAACCGAACAATTAGAGAAGATAGGAACTTGTTAAGCAAAGGCTTCTAGGAATCAAACCTTTTCTTCAATAGTTCCAGTACTCAAAAACCTATAGATGTAGACCCTCTTCTTTTGTCCATCTCTCCAGACTCTTGCAGCTGCCTGAGGAAGAGTTGGAAAATATGAATATTATGTACCTGATAAGCAACATATTCCCGCATCATTTGGTAATTCTCGGGCAAAGCTTTCACCTGTTTGTCATTGGCTGGATTCCAGTCAGGATCAAATAAAACCAGACGGTTCCCACCAATCAAATTAAGACCACAACCTCCAGCCTTGCTGCTCAACAGAAATGCAAACTCATCCTAAAAGATGCACTAAATAAGTCTTGGTAATGCCAAATCTTAGTAAGATAAACAAGTGTAACAAAATTCCCAGGTACCTTTGCTGGATCATTGAAATGATTAACTAGCTTCTGTCTTTTACTAATCGATGTAGTTCCATCAAGTCTTAAGAAGGGATATCTCCTTTCACGGCATAATTGAGAGAAAAGGTCCAGTGTCTGATTATTCACAACTCACAGTTAGGACAGACGACAAAAGAAAGAAGGAAGAGAAAATAACAGAGAGAAATCAGTTACTTATTCATTAAGGAAGAGGAAACAAATGAGAGAATCAGTTATACACTAAAAAATTAAATGCAATAAGCAAATATGTAATGCTATATCACAGTGTTCACATCTTGAAAGCAGGCTGTTAACCTTCATTATCTTCTGAAACAAAAGTTACAGTCACAAACTAGTTTGTCTGATGCTGAAGTTTTACCAGCAGATATTAGACTGAGAGTGACTAAAGGAGCTAGAGCCAAGATATAATACAGTCACTTGTTCCATTAACAATATGGAACTTAGAACATTAGAAATGAGGAAAACGCTCGGTATTTAAGATTGATGAAGATCAATGTGGCAACTGGCATGTATCTTACTTCAGGAAAACATAAGAGTACTCGACTAAGAGAATGGGAAGAAGAAAGCTAGCACATCTGCAGAAAAGGAAGTGGCACTCCTAGGATTGGCTAAATATGGATATTATAGTCAAACTGTGGTGATGGACTACTAAACCACTGCCAATAGCTATCTTCTCATTCTCTTCTAACAGTATCCTGATAGAGCCAACCAAAATATACATAACACTTTTAACCAGTATAAAAAATGATGTGCTGATCCTAATAGGCCCATTATTAAAGGAAAATACTGGTTTTAAGCCACCCCAAAGCCCTCCCCGCACACATCTGAGAAAAGATAGAATGCACTTTTACAATCTCAGCATACAATTTACCCCGTCAAATCATGAATTCATATTTTGTGACCACAAGCCATGAAATCATAATTCTACACCAGCATCCAGCAATAACAGATTCATGCTGGAGAAAAATTTGGAGTCCTGTCCATGCTAAGAGGTCTATGAGACTCAGAAGCTGAAATTAAAGCCAGAGCAAACAAAACATACGTCCAAATCGAAGAAAACTAACACATGTAACAAAACTTGTATTTCACACTTCAGATTCTGTTTAACTATAGTTACTCCTCAATACCTGTGTGTAGTTGGAAACCAAAACAATCCTATCATCTGTTTTCTGACGAAGTTGAGCCAGTAGCCGGGCTAAGACATGCATTTTCCCTGAAAGTTCAACCCACAATCCAGCGCCACCCGTCCATGAGCCGCACCTAACAGATTATTTGTAAGGCCATTTCTTTATTTGGAAATAATCAAGTTGAAGACGATCTTCAAAGAGAAAGTTGGCTAAAACAGCTTACCTTCCAGAGAACATTTCTGGAGGGAAAAAGCGGATGCAGTCCTCAAAACCCGATGTCCCTGGACTTCCACCTCGTATCGTGTCGTATATCAGCTATAGATATTTGACATTAGTAAGAAACAGTTTTGTTACTAGCAAATTGAATAAACACAAGAAGGATAACATCATGGTTAGGATTTTTGGTATTCTATGGCGCTATAAAAGTCATAAGGAAAAGCAGTAACAAGTTAACAATTTTCTTGAGTTATTGTTCAATCTACTATGTAGACTTTGATGTTTAAAAAAAAAAAAAAAACAAATTTAACCCAATAATTTACTTTTCCACCTTGCTTGGAAGACATAGTTGATTTTCTAGGGTTAAGAGTTTGGATCTGTTGATGAAAACTTTCTCTCCTAACCCAAATAGTTACGTTTTTGTTAACTTTTGGGATGTTTCAATGTTGACTGAATGAATTAGGATGGGGCACTTGCTCCTTTCCAATATATACTGGCATGTATTGTGGTGCCTTTGCCTATCAATAATTCATATTGGTGTTAAAAAAAAAAAAAAGTTATTCACTCGCCTAAAGGAGCGTGGAGTTGCACACTTTTGCCAACTCAGACATTTTAATGCCACATAAGCGTGGTCAATGGTCAAAGGAATTTGTTAAATTGTGTTTTATTGAGTCTAAGGGATCAGTTGACAAATGATTTAAGTAAAAGGGTGCAGAATACAAACTGATACAAGTACAAGGGTCCATCAAACCATTTCGCCTTTGTATAAAGCAATATTTTCAGATACATTGCTAAGGTATCAACATGGAGCAATAATTTCAGGTACCATCATTAAAGAAATATAATAAAATAGTCTATTAATTGCCAAAAAAAAAAACATTAAAAAAATGGTTTTAGGTACATCTTATAAGTATCAGTTTTCTCTTTCTGTTTTGTATTCCTTTAAATAAGAAACTAATGAGAAGGTAGGGGGAAATATTCAACATATATAATGGGAAAATATAAAAAACCTCAAACAGCACACAAAAAAACAAAAACTTGTTGCCTTGCTGGTATTCTTAAAAGAAGACTTAATACCCGGTATACTTTCCAGTTCAGAAAATAAGCAGTGTAGTTGTTACATATGCATAGAATTGAAGAAACTATGAGAGAATGATAGCTCACCTTTGGATGATTGCAAAGCTTCTTCAGAGCTGTTATGTAAGCTAAGATTTTTGATTGTTTTGCTTCTTCAGCGATAGCTCGTTTCACCTGTACTTGGTAGTGGTAGAACAAAAGCAACTAAATTATCCAAGAAGCAAGCTAAATTATGTAAATAATTCACATGTCAAAAAGCTAGCAAAATGAGAATTTTACATTTTTTGAATGTATAAAATGATTGTACAGCTCTGACTGGAGCGGTGTCAGCTTGCAACAAACAACTTCAATTATCTGCAGTGTAAAAGGGTGCAATCATTCAAAATCTTCAGAATGATCAAAATGCTTACCAACATATTATTATTACAACAACAATAGACCCAATGTAGTCCCACAAAGTGGAGTCTGAGGAGGGTAGAGTATACGCAGACCTTACCCCTACCAACATATTATTATCATCTAGATAAATGAGTGGACATTCTTTTGAGACAAAATTTTTTATTACTTATTTTTTTTATCTGTTGCTTTAACAACTTGTAACATTCTTTGTTCTTATTATTATTTTATTTATTTATTTATTATTATTATTATTATTACTACTACTACTATTACTATTATTATATTTACAGTACTAAATAACTGCCAGCTGCGCTCCTATATTTGTTAGATGGAAAAGGTTTCTTTAGCAGCATAAGAATGAGAACACAGTCAAAATTGTATTAAAATCCAAAAGGTTAGTACTATTCTACTTGTTCCGAATTTTGTCCGGCAAACATACAGGAGACAAAGGAGTTTGCCATAGACACCAAATCAGAACTTGGTAGTTCATCACTTAATTAATACCTCAAACAACAATATGCCAAAACAACAGATCTGATAGAGTAGCTAAAAGTGCAGTAGATAAAGTCATTGAACTTCTTTTAATATCAAATCTTCTGAAGCACAAGCAACACTAATCATAATATACACTATATTACAATATCTAATGAATTAAAGAAAAGGCATACCTTTGGTGGTAGGTGGTTTGACAATAACGCATTTGTCCTCCTCAAAATAAACTGAGACCCATAGAAAAAAAAGAAAAAGACTGTCAGTGATGTGCAGAAAAAACACGCCAAATCATTATATGAGAGCATGTGCTAGATTTGGGTCCCTAACAAGCAGCCTTAGGCAAGAGGCAGATATCAAACTCTGCAATGACTGTGATATCCTAATCAAAACCAATTTGCACTAATTTAGGTTTCTAACATTTCTGATTGTATTTCGTTTCTTGAATATTTTGGACTTTCCAAATTTGAAGATTTATTTTTTTTCTTCCAAAAGAATAACAAAAAGATTATGGACTGGCTTCAAGCCTTCTAGGTTCATAGAGTGATATTTCCATTTTATCTCTTTCTTCTACACTGGATTTGGGCATAGAAATACTAGCCAGAGCACCAGAGCAGATAATAGATCAACAACAAGCCAAAATTCTGAAACTGCATAATTTTCAGTGGAAAGCTTGCCTGATTAACTTTGGAACTCAGTTCAGCAGAGCGGTCAGATCCTAGTTTCTTCTCTTCCTCTGTGGCAGTGGGTTCCCTACCATATATTATTGGTGTCTGCAAACAGTTGGATTGAGGAAAACCACAGTAAGGTAAATGCTTATATACAGAGAGGAATAGTGATAACCAATATATGTCTCCTTACCCAGTAAAAAAGATATGGATTTTGCATTCAGTGATGATATAATAAAAAAGCTTATCTGCTCTTTAAACCCCACAAAGTTGTGGAAAAAGAATAAGGACATAAGAGTTCACGTTAAATTTTTTGAATTCAAGTGTAAGCTCACCTCAAAATAACGCCGAAAGTGTGCAGCATCACCCAAGATACCTGGATTGGTGAAATTAACCATGGCATAAAACTCTTCTAGATCATTCTGGAAATTGTGGGAAAGAAAAATGCATTATGTAGCAAAAACAAATTATGTTAATAAAAGATATTAAAGAAAAGTCAGATAGGATCTCACTTGCATTGGAGTCCCTGATAGCAGAACCCGGCGTTTGCATGCTAGAGAAGCCAACACCTAATCGCAAGTTTTAAATTAGGCTCGACAAAGATTACAGAGTTCATCCACAAAAAGTAATTTAAGTCATCAAATAAGTAAACATGTCTTACTCGATTAGTCAGTGTTTGATCATTTTTCAATCTGTGAGCCTCATCACATATGAGAAGGTCGCATGATCCAGAATTACTGAATTTTGAAGAATGCATCCGAAATGTCTCGTAGGAAACAATTAAAACCTGGAGAACAATATATGAATTGATACCCCTCAAACATAATGTAACTAGGATCGCTCAAAAAACTTACCTGTATATTACTACGGGGATTGATAAAACTTTCTATGCCAGACACAACATCATCTCTGGTGCTTTCACATAAAGCAACAAGTTTAACTCTTTCTCCAACCCATTTACTGATTTCGGCATCCCAATTACTAACGAGACTAGTAGGGGTCACAATTATTGCCTTCCTGACCATAGCTTTTCCATCAAATCCCTGGCGAAGAAGAGTGTAAAGTAGTGTGATTGATTGCAGAGTCTTCCCCAAACTGCACTAAAACGCAAAGAGCAGCCAATAAGCCAAAATGAAACACCTAAGATCACTCAACTTAGAGACACATAGTCAGGGAGAATAATCAAAAATACTTTACCCCATATCATCAGCTAAAATGCATCCATTAATGTTGAAGCTACTAAGTGTACCTGACACACAGTCAAACATGAACTGGACCCCTTCCCTGCAAGTAAAATCATGAATAGTCTTTAAATGATACAGATGCTGCGACATGCTGCAAACATAGTCAAATTTAAGAGTTTCTCAATGTTGCTTAACTTGTTTGAAATTCATTTAAAAACAGATTAAAAAACATATGGTATTAAAGACAAAATTAAGAGGTTGAAGTTCAGCGAATAATAGATATGTTCTTTTTTGGAGTTCTTCTATTTAATGAAATAAGGAATAAATGTTCTTTTTGGCATTATGATGGAGGAGTGAACAGGTTATCAACTTACTGATGTATATCTTCAGAAACTAGTGTTGCAAATTCAACTTGAATATTATGAAATAAAATGGCACAAAGTAACTTAATGAGAAGATATAAAGAATTCTTTTGAGTGCTTCACACTATGATACATTAAACATCCATAGCTTCGAATTCTAACATTGCCTTTTCATTCATCACTAAGTTCAACAATATGCCTTTAAATATCACATAAATATTATCAAATACACCCTATATTACCTATCATGTGAAGTACCTTTGATGAGGACGAAGGAACCTAACAAGCAATGGATCCACAATTATAGGTACTAAACTATAGCCTTCCTCCACAATTTCTTCAGGCTGCCACAACACCAGAGGTTCAACACCAGGTGGCAGTTCTAAATTGTCTTCCACCGCATCTATCTCAGCAGCTTCTGGAGCTTTCAGCCTGTTTGTAATAGCAATCAATGTTGGACTTGTTGAACCCCATGGCACAAACCTTTTACGAGCACAAAGACGGCGAGCTAGATGCTCATTGCTACTACTATAACCATTGGAGCTTGGAGGTTTGAATGGCTTTCGGAGATTGGCTGCTGCATCTGTCACTGAATAGACTCGTGGAAGTAGGGACTGTCTTTTCACAATAAGGTTACCCCTGAATTCATAACAATCAGGATATCATAGATCAATATCATAAGACTCCTAGATAATTTTCCTTAAGTATTAGTGATTTATAGAGATAAAGAAGTATGACTAATTTATTTCACACAAAAGTGAAATGTGTGTTCTAATACATTAAAAACTTAGGGGTCTTTTGGTTGGAAAGAAGTTATCCCAGGATAAATAATCCTGAGTTAGCTATCCTGGGATAACTTATCCCACCATGTATATGGGATAACTTATCCCATCACTATGATATAAATGGTGGGATAAGTTATCTCAAACATGGCAACCAAACAACATAATTTTTTTTATCCCATCACTATTATTTTTAATCCCCCACACCAAACGAGCCCTAAAAGACATGAATCAGAACATTGTCACAAGATTCAAACTTTATTAGCAACTGGCCAAACCCAGCAGAATGGATATACAAGATTCATACAAATGGCCCAAACTCCATTGGATTTAGGCATAGTTAATCCATATTAACTGCTGCACTTAGAGTTCCTAGCTCAAATGATACTGTGCAATTGACAAATTATACAGCTTCTGTCACAGATAACATATGGAAATTGTGAAACCCTAAATTAATCAACATATACCGTACTCGTACGATGACATATACAGTATGGTAGGTCTTTTCAAGTAAATAAAAATTCACGCTACCTCACAAGAGCATCAACATTTTGCGATTTACGGTCTTCATCTGGCGAACTGGTACCCGCCTGAGATTCTACATTCCATTCATCGTCGTCGTCCTCGCCACTATTAGATACGCAATCGATGTCATCCTCTGGCTCTCCAAGGGATTTGTCACTCGATGCTGAAAGAGCCTCTCCCTCGTCCTCCATTCCTCGTAGCTCAGACGCGAGAGCTGCTCTCTGCTTAAGGCATTTGAATCTTTCCGTTTTGGCGGTAAGTCGAAGCGGGAAGCGTCTCTAGGAAGATTGTTTAGTTTGATATCTTACAGATTATAAATATTTGTTTTTAATAGACGGAATAACTTGGATACCCTTGTACTTGGCATATTTTGTAAGGTGGAACCTCATACTTAAAAAGACAATGTCAACTGAATTTTTAAATTCATTAAATCACAATATTTTAAATTTTTTTCTCGTCAATTAAATCTTTAAACTCATTAAATCACAATATTTTAAATCTTTTTCTCGTCATATGTGTGTGCATGTAGTACACTCGTTTACATGTGGAATTTCACATCATTTTTAATGATACATAAGAAATTATGTGTTAAAAAATTAAATAAAAAATAGAAGGCCCTACTTTTGTGTATTCTTGAAATTTTGAACATTATTTTCTCTAATTTTGCACTCAAATTGAGCATCAAATTCATGTCAAAATGGGTGGAATTCTTACCTATTTAACTTGAATTTAACACTATTTGGTTCACAAACACAAACACAACAAATCTCCATTATAATTTTAAATGCATTTATTATTCTTTAAGTTTTATTACGTTTATCAATGAAGTTTTTCATTTTTCAATACTCACCATCACCAAGAAATACGCACAAAAATGAGATTTTGGAAGTGGAAATATGGCAAAACAGAAAGGAATATGGGTAATGTTGATTTACAGCAAAATAAAGGAATTTTAAGAAAGTATTTGAGAGTGGGACAGTTCGCCCGAATGATGGGTGGATCCAAAGAAGAAGAAGAGTGGAATGGGAAGAAGAAATTTGATTAGTGGGGGGGCAGCAGCGGGCTGCCTGGCCTTTGAAGAAGATGACTTGTTCCTCCTCTTCTTCTTTTTTCTTTTTTTTTTTAGCGTTTTTCATTTATTTATTTTTAAAATTTTAATATTTTTCATATAAAATATTATATTCACTTGCTTTAAAACACGTGAAATTATACATCATTCCAAGTCATCCATATTAATGTCACATGTGTTCAGTCAATGGTCAAAGGGGTTTAAAATATTGTGTTTGAATAAATTTAAGGGCTCAGTTGGTAAAGCCGAAAATATAAGGATCAAACTTACAAACAGATCTAAGTACAGGAGCCTCCTAGGTCATTCCACCATTTTTAATATAAACAACATAAACATTGAGTTATCATTTTGAATTTTTAATCAATATATTATTATTATTATTATTATTATTGCATGTATGGTATTTTACACTATTGTCACGATATGAGTTTACACCATAGCTGAAATAGGATATTTGAAATCACGAGTGATTCCCAAATAATTCTTGGCATAACATATCTAAGAATATCATATGAAAATTAAAGCAGAAACTGTAAACTAAGGGGTCGTTTGTTGTGAGGGATAAAAATAAATAGTGACAGAATAAAATTTTATATCTTGTTTGGTTGTCATGTTTAGAATAGCTAATCTAGAATAACTAATCCTGAGATAACTTGTTATCAACCAAACGACCCCTAAAATCATAACTGAAATAGTTCTTAACAAAAAGTCTATTACAATTGAATACTAATGTATGAAAGTCTCTAAACTAAATAAAACAATTTGTTGGGACAAGGCACCCAGCTAGCCATAAAACAAGTCTGAAATAAGAATAGAAATAACAAAATTATGTCCTCATGAATGATGAGGATTCATCAAAGCTATGAACCGCTGCTCTCTATCCACAAGCCTGAGAATGATACTCATATCTACATTAAATGAAAAATATAGCGCATAAGAGGTATGTGATTAGTACAAGGAAGATACTGAATATGTAGGAACAAAACTAAATAGTTGAATTCATATGTATATCATGAGTTGTGAGAGGGTCATAATAAATCTTTCAATAATACATTAATATCAATTGAGGAAGAACACGGTGAAGACCATAAATAAATGTTTCTAGCATATTTACTTTTTCTTAATCGTATCTAAAAGGATGCATATCATTGTAATCAAGTCAATATAATGTATCCATTACATATATATAAGTGACAATAACCAGACAGGTCATGATCTATATGCCTGCCTGGCAGCTGCACTATTTTTCCTTTTTTGGTGGTTCTTCGTTTTAATTTGTTTGTCTTGTTTTTTAATTTTTTTAAATATTCTAAAATTGTGTAAAAAATACTATAAATCATGATAATTGCCAACTTAAAATATTGGTAAAAAAACATATAAAAAATTCAATTGATTCATAAAATTAATATGTTTGTGTGACATAAAATGGGATAAAAGAAGTAACATATATTATTTAATTTGGAAACAACGTAGAAAGTATTGTAAATCTCAATAATTAACAACATTTGATTGACTCTTGAAATTCTATTTGTGCTACATGCATTGGGATAAAAGAGGTAATATATGGTAAAAAATTACGTAAAAAGTATTATAAATTACAATAATCAAAAGAAGTAACATGTAATATTTAATTTAGAAACTATGTAGAAAGCATTGTAAATCTCAATAATTAATAACAATTGATTGAATCTTGAAATTTATTTGTGCTACATACATTGGGATAAGAGAAGTAATATATATTATTTAAAAAGTACATAAAATACGTAAAAATACTATAAATTACTCTCTCCGTTCTTTTTTATATGTCATCTTTTTTTATAAATAGTTGGTCCATAATACTTGTCATTTCATAAAATCAATTCATAAATTATTGTAGTGTTCCTTTTTTACCTTGTGAGTTATTAGCCTTAAAATATACATTTGACTAACTTAAAAAAGCTAACTAAATTATTCGTGTTCATTGAAAACGATGAGCACAGGTTCAATATTCTTTTTAGTAAGGTTATCTGAATATTAATAGCGCAATAAGTTTTCATCATATTACCATATAATTCAGCTTGAGTTGGATAAGCAAAAGGAAACAACGTAACAACGACATTACAAGGTAGGTAATATAGCAAGTTGCACGATATTATATACATTAGCCAGAGAAGATAGTTTCATAAATTGCATACGGCAGAGTAGCAGGGGCGTACCTATAGCTATCCGAGGGTGTCCAATTGGACACTTTTCCTTCTAAGGGTGCCCAATCGGAATATTATATTATAATATATATATATATATATATATATATATATATATATATATATATATATATATATATATATATATATATATATATATATATATATATATATATATATGTCAAATTCTACATTTAAAGAATACATATTTATAGTTTGATACTCTTGACAAAAGTTATGTCTTTGATTTAGTGATATAATAGGTGTTCATTTGAATGAAGAAATTTTGGTCAAACCCTAAATAACACAATATTTTTGGAGAAACTATCTAATTACACAAACATTCCTATTATATTTATTGATTCTCCATAAAATTTGAAATAATTGCATTTTATCTCACTATTTAATAATTTTATACTAGATTTAAAGCTAGATACATGTGAATCATATTATATACACATTATATACATGTAACTGGTTTGAGTCACGTGTATTTGGGACACCAAATATATGAGGATATATAATAATGACGAGTGAGATGGAATGGAGGGAAGCGAGATTTATTTATATATCTCAGATACATGTGAATCACACTATATACATGTATCTAGTGTATTCACATGTATCTGAAATACCAAATATGCGGGTGAGATATGAGAGTGACGGCGAGATAAGAGGGAGGCTAACAAGATTTGTTTATATATTCCAAATACATGCAAATCTACTTTAATACAATGTATATAGAACAAATTACACCTAATTTTGACCCATCTGTCTCGAAATACATATATCTAAACGTATCTAGACGCACCAAAATCTAGAAGGATTCGTAATATGGTAAATTAATGTATATCTAAGTAATTAGCTCATAAACTAGTGAAATTTATGTACTTTGCTCTATTTTAAATTTGTTAATAAAGTGGGTAATCTCATCCATTTTAACCAAGAAAAAAGTGTAAAAAGACAAGCATGAATATCCGTGAACTCAAACCAACCCTCTACCCCCAACCTAGACATGCCACTATTTCTAATGTTTATAATATATAAAAGGGAGAAGTTTCGCAAATAGCCACTATAATAAACTTAATTATGTTAAATAGCTATAGTTTGTATATTTACGGGTTGTAGCTACAATTTAAGTTACCTCGTTTGTATTGTTGACACCCAATTTTGACCTTCCCCGATACAAATTAATTTTTAAGCTTCTTTAACTTCAAACGATTTAAAACAATTAGTTTTATAAAATTTCAAAATAAATAATGACAATATAGTTTGCAAGTTATTTTTAATATATTTGTTGTCTTTTTATAATTTTCAAATAATAAATATGTTTTATAGTTATAAATATAATTAGTATATTTTAAGAATATTTGAAAATCATCTAAAAAAAAATTATTTTAAATATTTTATAAAATTAGTTTAGTTTAAAGTTATGATTATAATTAAGTTAATTATTTTATTTTATTGAAATTAAGAAGCTTATTAACTAATTAATTAATTCATCTTATTATGACTTTGCCGAATTTACTAATCGACTCGATTTGGCTAACTTCCTAATTCCCATCTGGCCATAATTGCTTCCATGTGGCTATTTTCCTAAGTCAATTTAAATCTCACCTGGATCAAATTTAAGATCAGACTTGGACATGCTGTCAAATTCCAATTCCCAGCCCAATTTCAATTCTCCTCAACAACCCAGCAGCCCAAACCAATTGTCTAATTCCCACTCTTAGGGGTCGTTTGGTAGAAAAATAAATAATGCAGGAATTAGTAACGCAGAAATTAGTAGTACAGGGTGTATTTTTTATCAAGTGTTTGGTTCATTGCTTCTAACCTCATCTCGTGTTTGGATTGAAATTTTACAAAAAGCTTTTTCCAATTATACCCTTGCATTATTATGAAATTTTCTATTTTATGTAATCGGTCAAGGTAGATAATTGCTGGACAATATTATATTTTATGACCAACTAGCTAGGAGAAGAACAATTTTGTTGTCATGTTTGCTATTTTCTCACTTGAATTATTTAAGGGTAAACAATCGTTATCTTAATAAATTAATCACTTAAAAACGTTAATTTTCAATTTAAAATAGATAGACCATCTACTTTAAAATCGAAAAGATGATAAAAATAGTAAAATCGAATAAATCATCTATATTTACATATAAAAATTGCAAGATGTAGTTTTCATATGTATGCAATTTATAAATTTTTCAAAATAGAAACAATTAGAAATCATATATAAACCAACAAATAAAATATTCAATTAAGATCAGAAACTTCATGTGGTGATATATTTGCCTTTTCAATTAGTAAATGTTAAACAATTCACATTTTAAATATTGTATTGATATGTATTGTATTGTATTTATTAACAAACAACTCTCTCTAAATAATAATTCGGAGGGTGTCGCATGCCTTAAGCAGTTATGCGCTTGGCTGCTTTGAATGTAAATGATGTTCTGGAATTGTGTTCTTCAAATAGCATGCTTATGAATTCGTTCATGTCCGGTTTTGAGAAAAATTTCCCTCTGCATATCCTCTGAGTCTGCCTTAGCTTAAAAGATGTGACTAAGAATTTTATTGTCTTCTTTTACTTCTAAACATAGCTTGGCTTATTTTGGCGTTGTTTAATGGTCGAAAATCTGGAAATCAGTCATTATTAGAGTCATCTTTTACCTTTGTATTCATTTCATGATAGAATGTTTCTTCATAGTCTGCGGTTCTTTGTAGTGTCATATGTATAGCTTGCATTTTGGCTTGAGTTAGTAATGTGTTCTTAGCATATCGATCTCTGTCTATGTCTCCTAATTTTGTCATTATGTATTTCCATCTTTTTTTCTTGAATGTTGCTCGGTACCTTAAGTTCTCGAGTTTCATGGATTAGTTAGATCAAGGTGTTGGGATATATACTATTAACCATATGTTAAGATATAATATTTATTATAGAATAAATATTTGCTCAGTTTTAATAGATCATATATTCGTTTATGGTGTCTGTTTACTTATATAGTAGATAATTTAGTGTGTAGAGTTTTAGCTTATGCACTTAGGATTAAATCATCGGTTCTTATGAGTATAAAATTTTTTGTTCACAATTTAGGATGGAAATTGGACATGTCATCGGTACGATTGTAGCACAAGATTATATGTAATTTATCTTCATTATGGGAACGGTATAGTTCCAACTTCTTGTGCTAGTGCATTTTGTATGTATTGAACGGGATCGAGTAGAGATAGTTGTTTTAGACTGACTGGCAAAAACATGTTCTCTAAACTATTAAATGTACTTATATTATTCTTAATCCCGATATAACTATAATGATCTGTATATATTAATTATCGTCTTGATTTATTGAAAGGTGAGATTCTGAGATGGGTTAATATGTCTGATAGATTGGATGATAATAATATATATTGGTGAAATAATAAGTTAGTTGATGAAATCTATGTCTCGTTATAGAGATTGATTGATATGCCTTTTTTGAGAAACTTATAAGTTTTCATTGTGTCAAACATTGCAAGTGGATTTATGAATCTGACACATGAAATAAGTTAAGTAGTGCTCTAAAGGAAATTAATCATTGAATTAAATTCATCAGTAATTTAATTTATTGATTAGTATCTGCAATCTTAACATGGGGAATTAAATAAGTGTTTAATGGAGAATTTCGAAATATAAATAGAGGAGTGCAATTACAAATTTCTAGTGGAATGATTTGTAATTTATTATGGTAAGAGTAATTCAAATCAATTATTTGAAATTATTTCCATAATAGGAAGCCTCATTAATTAATTTTGTGGTCCCTACAATATCCATATTTAACTAGAACTCAGAATCCTAATTCTAAAGGGAAAAGGGAAGAGGCGTTAGTTTTCTTATAAAAAGAAAACTAGCATGGATTTTTCGGTTGAAGAAAAATAACGTGTGTTTTGATTTTCCTCTATGGACCGGAAAGAAATCTCTATGAAGATGATTAGTTTTCTATTTGATACTTGCCCACCCAAATATTGAGAGAGTTCGGATGTGAACTTGAGATCACTGTAGAAAACCATAGTTGTTGTCTATCTTGTGTCGCTGGAAGGTCTGTCTAACTTGGGGATTCGTTTGAAGGTATTTGTTTATTTATCAAATTAAATTTAAGCAAGTTAATGTGTTCTAGCATAAACATATTTGATTATCTATTATTCATGTAAGCAGTAAAATTCTGGTATGCTTCCGATGTACATATAGCTTTCCAACACAAGATAGCTTGTTTAACTACTAGTTGGGTTAAAAAATATTTCTGGCATAGCTTTGGTAATTAAGTCTTGTTGTTTCATCTTTCGTTGAAGTCGTGTTGAGTTTCTGCCTCCTTTATTTGCTTCCCTTTTTAGGTCGAATCCTGTTTTAGCCTTAGATTTGTTTAGTTTCCCATGTCTAAGATATCAATGTATCAACTTTGTCTGAAGGTGTTACTAGGTACTTTACTCTTAGACAAATCAATTAGTTTAAGTTTCATTTATTATTATTATTATTTTTTCTGAAATCGACTTTGTGGTAAGCTTAGTGTATTATTTCGTAAGAAAGTTATTTGACCAAATCTTTATTTTACTTGTCGGTTAGTATTGGTTCCAACTGGTGATTGCCCCCTTCCCTGTCCATTTTCTGATCTTTTGCTTAAATGTGTGACAATTCCCAAAATTCCTATATTCCTTTGTGAATTGCTATATGGTGCTAAAATGTGGATTATTGATTAAATGGCTTTTATGAGGTGATTGGTTGTTTTGAAGTGACCTATTTGATTACCATCTCCGAGAAATACATCTTCATCATTAAATATTTTTATTTCTTATTGATTTTATGTTATAATTTTACTTCTCTTATGATTAATTTGTTAATACAGTAGTTCTTGATAATAATGAGTTTGTCGGCTAAACTATGGTGGAGGATAAATTGTTGATTTAATTATCTCCGAGCTTTATATTTTGGTTTATTAAAAATTTATTCGTTTTGCTAATTTGTTTTTTTCCTCATTTTCTTGCATGAACCCTTTCGTGTGAGTCCATTCGAGCTCCCCATTTCCTTGCATTCGTTTCTCTTCGAGTCAACCTTTGTTAAGCTGTCGAAGGGAAAGCAAATAATCTGGGAAAAATCCAAAATGGAAAAATATACACTTTAAGACTTTTTTTTTTTGGTAAGTAAAATTTATTACCAAAGTGAACAATCCAAAACAAAATCCTCCTGTAGGCTTGGACAAGCAGCCCCAAGATCTACCAAACATTACATTCTAGTAACTAGCCCTATGCTTAGGGATATACATTAAGTTGATGTAATCTTCCTCCTAATCTAGCATGTTGAGATCTTATTCCATGTACATCTCGAATGATACGTCTAATAATACTCTCCTCAGATGTCTGTTTATTTTGAAAGATCCTGCAGTTGTGCTCCATCCACAAGCAATAAATGGTCCCAGCCAAAGTCATCCTATATACTTGAGCAACACTATTCCGACCCTTCATGTGTGTGTGAGTGCCCATTGAACTTCTTCATGCCACTTTAAAACAGGTCTATGTATGCCCTGCCATGCTAGCAACTCGGTCCATACACTTGCACTGAATGAAACGAACAATCAAAGAATAGGTGATCTATGTCTTCATCATCCTCTTGACACATGAGGCATGTCAATGTTGTTTCTATCCCCCATTTAGCCAATCTGACTTTTGTTGCCAGTCGCTTGTTTAACGTAATATACAGTATGAGTAGCCATTTAGGAGCCCCATAGTTTGCCCAGACCAACTTTCTCCATTCCACTTTCTCCATATCTCCTGTCATCTTCTTATAAACATTTCTAATAGAGTACTGATCCATAAGCAGCAAAGTCTGTTCATTATATCCCGCTTCCTGGAGATGTTTGTGTGCCTTGAATATCCTTTTTACAATCCATGATGCTTGTGTTGTCTGTATACTCCATACTCCTTTTTGCCCATAATAACTATGTATCCATTCCACCCACAACTCATCCTTCTTTTTACAAAGATTCCATTAAAGTTTCCCTATTGCAGCATTGTTCCATGTGGACACATCCAAAAAATTCATACCTCCATAAGCTTTAGGCCAACATAACTTTTCCCAGGCAATAAGTGCTTTATTTGAAACCTCAACATTTCCTGTCCACAGAAACTTTCTACAAATACTTTCAACAGCATGTAGGATCTTCTTAGGCAAGACAAAAACTTGTGCCCAGAATATCTGCATGGTAAACAAAACATTCTTAACCAATTATGCCCTTCCAGCATAGGATAGAAACTTGGTAGTCCAGCTATTGACTTTACTCAACATCTTGTCTATAAGAGGCTTGCATTGGGAAATAGATATTCTTTTAGTACTCAAGGTTACCCCCAAGTATCTAAAAGACAATTATCCTTTAATAAATCGAAGCTCTTGTAGTATTTGGTCTTGAACATCCTGTTTGACGACTCCAAAATGCACACTGCTTTTATCTACATTTGCCACCAGTCCTGAAGCATCTGAAAATTGCATAAAACATTTATGTAGACAGCTCACAGACTTTATATCTCCCCTGCAGAACATCAACAAGTCATCAACAAAGCTAAGCTGGATGATTTTTTGTCTCTTACACCTAGGATGGTCATGGAACTCATGGTTAGTATGAAGGCTTTTTAAGACCCTTGTGAGATAATCCATGGCTAATACAAAGAGAAAAGGCGACATGAGATCCCCTTGTCTAACTCCTCTTCTAGCTTGGAATGGTTTTGTAGCTTTTCCATTAACCTGAAATGAGTAGGATACAGTAGTAACACACTGCATAATCCATTTGATCATCACTACCGGAAACTTCATCTCATATAAAATTTGCTCTAAGAGGCTCCATTCAAGAGAGTCATAAGCTTTCTTCATATCCACCTTCACCATACACCTTTTAGAAATACCTTTCCTAGCATAACCTTTCACTAGAATGATACTGGCATTGATTGCTCTCCCTGGTATAAAAGCTGACTGGTTAGGATTAACTATGGAGCTCATCACCTTCTGTAACCTTGCTGTGATCACTTTAGAAATGATCTTAGACAGTACTGTGTTACATGAAATAGGCCTATGTTCCCCAATTCTTGTAGGACCGTCGACTTTTGGAATTAGAGTCACTGATGTAAAATTAATAGGTGGGTACATGGTTCCTGTTTCAAAAAACAATATTACTGCAGTTATAATATCCTCTCCAACTACTGGCCAAGCCCTCTTAAGAAAATGAGTATTGAATCCATCATATCCAGGAGCCTTCATATAATTTATGCCTTGCAATGCTATTTTCACTTCCTCCCTTGTCACTTTAGTTGCTAGTTGTATTTGCTGCTCCCTATTTAATGTATTTTCATTCTTCATGACAGTTGTACTCACACTAGGTATATTCTGAGCAGCCTTGCCCAACAGATCCTTATAAAATGTATTCACTTCCAATTCAATAGCTTCTTGCGTCTGAGCTTTAAGACTTTAATTAACTTAAAATCAATATATTTATTTATATATAATTACATAAAGAGTTTTTCAATTACATAGAAAACGAAATAATTATTAATTTTTATTTAAATGTATTTTTTTCTGATTTTCTCTTTCCTATTAGGTTTTATCTTTTTATGGTCTTTAATTATGTGCCTTTTCATGTGGAGCATAATTAGGGTATTTAATAATTATCTATTTTGTCTCTCCTAAACAGTCCTAGTTATATATGTTTACATGTATATGATATATTTACTTTCCATGGGTAAATGACTGTTTTATTGGGATCTTAATTATTTGCTTCCTTTTTTGATAAAACCTTTTACGTTTTCAATAAAGTTGATGTACTTACCCAGGTAATCATTGTTCCAAGTAAAACCATCCATCTTCTTCTTTTCAGATTTCAACCTTCCATCTTTCTTTGTATTATCGTTTGAAGAACAAAATTCTAACCTTCCAACTTTCCAAGTCCTCCTTTTTACAACCAAAATCACCATATTTCTTCTCTGATAAGATATATAATCCTCCATCGATGGATAAGACTCTCCACAAGAGCCCTCGGCTTAATAAACAAGTAATGGGTATTGATAGTCCGCCCATCGTAAGCTCAAGACCTTCATATGAGTTAAATATATTTACACAATTGCCTAATAACAAAATCAAGCAGTATATTGTTATTGATTCGACTTCGCCCTACAAAGTTCAAAAAAATACTAAATTGGTTGCTGATACCAAGACGAATGGTAAAGAGAAAGTCTTTGAGGAAAATTTGCTGCTACTGATTATTATGGTATAAGGAAAGATTTTGACTGGAATACAAATGTGCATTATTCGAAAAGGCATGTTGGTGATCCTTTGGTATATGGCAAGCGTGATAACACCCCTTAACAAGACAACACTTCAACGCAAGTATATTGTGTTATTTTTTGTGATTGCTTCTACTTTGTAATGTTCTCAATCTGCTGTTTGTCGTAATTTTTTTGTAGTGATTGTGGTCTGTATACCTGTTTCTTTGCTGAATTTGTGTGTCATGGAGGTATGGACATATCTATGTTGATTTTTGATTTTGAAAGTCTTCGGCTGAGATATGGAGCATTACTGTGGGACTATGGAAAGAGGAAAATTGAGTTTGATACTGTGAGTCAAGATGAAGCATTTGTGCAAGGTGGTTAGTTAATTCGGAGGGTGAAGGACTAAAAAGTTTCACTTATTTAGACAAACTTTCATGTATTTTATTATGGATTTTATTCCCTTGTTTACGTTTGCATGGTATCTTAGTTGCGTTTTGGATATGTTTCGATGGTTTTGTGAGTTTTCGTGTGATTTTTTTATTTTTAGTTTTCCGTCACTTTCTTGCTTTTGGTTTCTACTTGTGTGTTTCCTTTTCCTCGAAATCAGTGTGTTAGTGAGGGAAGTTGATACTTTTCTTGTATTTTGCCTTTTTCGTTAAGTTTACTGTGTTCTTTTTCCCTTCTCTGTTTTGTTGCTGGGAAAAGTAAGAGATGGTCCTATTTTTTTTATTTCAGATTGTGGAAATATGTGTGACCTTAGAATTGACCTTTATTGTATTTAGAGAAATTCCACTTTCAGTGATTAAGATTGAAAATTTATCTTCTTTTAAGTGGTAGTTTTCATGTGGGGTTTCATTGAGATTTCTCTTGTTTTGTTTTTGTTATGGAATGGGGATTAAACTGAACTTGTTGATGCAATTTATTTCTGGATCTGATTCTTGAAGCATCAAAATGCGCGATGATAAGAATTGCCTGAACAGAGTAACTATAGTAGTTTCAACTTTTGATTGGTTATTTTATTGCTGGCATTGTTTTACTGTGGTATGTATACCAGTGCGTTATCATGATTTGTGCCTTTTTTTACCATATATAAATCAATTTTTTTACATGAAAGAAATGTGGTAATTATGGTAATAGTCCAAACCAAAATATTAACCTTTTATAGTTTTTTACAATATATCGTTATAAGTTGGTATATAACTCAAACAGTTGAATTACTTTATACAACCAGTATTATGACAATTGGTTTTAGCATTATCAAATCTTTTTTATATGTGCTATTTGATTTCATGCAATGTTTATTTTGGTATATATACCATTACGTTTACCAAGTTTTGTGTAGTTTTTAGTTCAAGTAAACCAATTTTTTTACATTAACAGAGTGTGTTTTTTTCTGCTATCATTCAAACCATGATTTTAACCTAAACTAGTTTCTTTCCGATCCATTATTTTATGTAGGTATATAAAGTAAACATATGATTTCTACACACAACCATTATCACATGCCTATATGTTTACCAATTTCGTGACTATTTTGCCATATATTGGTTCCAAATCAAACCAATATATTAACACACCTTTATTCATTATTCCTATATTTTTACCAATATCTGGGCATATTTTACAATTGTTAATCAATGTTTTACATTAACATAGTCTATTATTTCTGGTAACAAAATTTTTTACATTAAGTAGTTTCACTAAAATTATTTATGTTTTAGGTTGGAATTATATACACCCATATCGTTCTGAATCTTCATTGGTGGTGATGGACCAATCACGAAATACTTGACTTCCAAATGATAAATGATCGTGTCCACACCCAATTGTGAAAATATAGTAGTAATCAAGCCTTCGTATTTGGTGTTTGCATCATACATCACTCCTTCAATTTCGTAATCCATCTAATTACATGTAGAAAATTTCAAATTATTAATAAATTTAAAAAAATTGTAGAATAAATTTTATACACTCATCAATTTAAACAGTTTGGTAGTTACATTGGTATTCGATGGTATATAAGACAATTATCGATACACTTTGGTAATTTCCCAAGATGTGCACCAATGTTTTCACCCAAAATTTTCATCTCAATTTTCACCATCAATTACACCAAATAATTTATTACACCAATAAATTCACCAACTCATACATCAATAATTTATTACGTATTTTGAAATTATGGTATTATATATTAGACCAATAAATACACCAACTCATACATCATAGTATTATTTTGGTGTCATTTACTAGAAACAAATATACCATCATAAATACCACATCACATACCTAAATCAATTCGTGGTAACTCACACAATCAGTTAAATCATACAATGTACTACACCAAACGACGTACCAAAAGTAATTTGACATTTAACCCAAAAATACACCAGCACAATTATTAGAGTATTAATTTACCACCAATTTAAAGAAACAAATATACCAGATTAAGTACCAAATCTCATATGACCAATTTTCAAATTATGATGTACACCAATTGTCACGACCCAACCCATCGGGCCGTGCGGGCACCCACTGTAACACCTAAGTAGGAGAACCCTCATATCCTAATAGTAAAACATGTGGAACTTTTAAGAAAACCAAAAATAAATATAACACTATGATTTTATAAATAATACCCTTAGACACAATTATAGTCAAACTTGACGAGTAATTTAACAACTCCCATGGATATAGTCTAAATAGGTACAAAAGCTACTAAAGTACAACTGGACAAATAAGAGACACAACTCCCACCACGCGGGAAGGAAGAACAGAAGCTGCTGGAGATTTTCTTCGTCTTCACCTAATGAAACGTCACCAATCTTGTATCTAGATTATGTCAAAAAGACATAACAAGAGTAGTATCAGTACAAAACACACGTACTGGTAGGCATCATAGGTCAACCTGATGCCCACCACATAACATAAGAAACCAACTAGTAAGATCATGAAATAAGCTACCCGCTTCTCCACCTTTACTCTCTTTTGGAAACACCTACATAATACCCTAGCACCCTGATTACTAATCCCTTTTTTGACTCAATCCACTTACCAAATTTCTGATCAGCTTAACCATTCTAAAAACATGTAGAAATACCCAAGTATAACCACCGCCAATACAACTACCCGCTCACGTCATACCCTTGCTTCCTTGTCACATTACCAACCACAGTCACATAATCCATTAATTCAATCTTTCTTATCATTAAACCCAATCTCGTTCCCCCCGAGGTGAAAATCCACCTAAGTCTATTCCATCACATACACTATCGCTACTCTCACCATTACATCCCTTGAACAACCAACTATAGGTCGTTATAACACATGTCCCTTAAGTACAACCTGTAAAACCAATACAACCCTATACTTAAAGTCATATATCAAACATACACAATATTTATCAACAAGCACACGAAGAATGAACAACTCACATTTAATAACACATCATTGGTTCTCTCACGGAACCCAATTCAGTGGTCCTCTCATGGATCCCAAATTCAAGCTGTTAGCATACCGGTTCGTGGTACCCGATTCAAATTAGTGTGCCAGAACGTGGCAGCCAATCCCATGTTCATGCCAAAATGTGGCAATCCGATTCTATATTATGCCAAAATGTGGCAATCCGATTCTATATTATGCCGAAATGTGGCAATCCGATCCAGTTAATTATGCTGGAACGTGGAAATCCGATCCTAGTTAATTATGCAGGAACGTGGCAATCCGATCCCATTAACATACCACAATCACAAACACAAGCACATCATCAAGATCATATATTAAGAGGTGATTCATGACATACAATTATTCAATTATCCTTATTTACAACAAATGTGATCAATAATGCAACATTCACATATATACATTTATCATAATGAAGCAAGATCAAACATACAACACACAATCATAGAATCACAACCATCACCTACGACTTACTCCTCAATCCCTATCATATATATAAAAATTGCCCATTCTCAGCCCTAGTTCGTCATTAGGGTTTTCTTATTGGGGTTTAATCAGAATTCATCAAAATTATCGGATGTAACATACATTCATGAATTTAGTTCCGTTCTTGATTTCATGTCCTTATTCTTGACCCAATTCTATCCATGATAGCAATTATGGGTCTTCCTAACAACGCACCGATTTCTCCTCACAAGGCATAAACCCACATACTTTGAATTCTAAGGATTATGCATGTAATCTACTGGGTGCACGAAGGTACACAACCCTACCATTGATTTACATATATCACATAGTAAGCACAGATTAAAAACTACTAAATTGTAAAAACCTAGCCTACCTGGGTGCCAAGCAGTTGTACGGAGTTTTTGACTTTGATTTGAGTTTTCCAGGTTCGTGATGGTGAATTTGTCCAAGAATCTGTAAGATTTCACCATCCTCATGCTAGATTTATCCTTCTCTTTCCTTCCAAATCTTAGACCAGCTTTTTTGGGTTTCTAAGGTGTTTTACGACTTATTTAGGTATTTTAGAAAGATGGAGAAAATAGGATTTTTTGAAATTTACATTCTTCCTCACTTATCCCGCTCTGGCACCTACTTACCTCGCCTTGGTAGCGGCGCCCCAGCAGCACCTGGCCCGCTTTGGCGGGTCAGTGGCCCAGATTTTCTCGAATCTTTGCTTTTTCTAATTAGCGACGGTTCTGGTCGTTACACCAATTTAGATAAATAAAATACACCAAAAAATCAACCAAATTTATTCTTGGAAGTTATATTTTATATACCAAATAATACAACTAAATATACAAAAATATGTACTTGAAATTTAACTTGAAGTTGGTATGTGTACACCATATCACATACCAAAAGAAACTATTGATAAAATCTGTTAACATTCGGCATACAACATACCAATTAAACCACTTAATTAATGATTTAATATTAACTTGATGCTTTAACAATTTAACCTAATTTTTTTTTTAAAAAAAACTTATTCGGCTCGTCAGATTACAACCAAAATCAGATGATGTTGTTGTATTACATCAAAATCGTTAATATAATACAACGAATAAATACCAAAAAGAGTTAAAACGTAGATTATGAGAAAATTCTATTAATATTCCATAAACAGTTGCTAAATCTTAATGTATAGTTAATAATTATACCTTTTACCATTGCACCAGAACATTAACCAAAATCTTAAGAATGCATAGTCCATAAATTCAACAAAACCAAAGGAATTACTACCAAAAAGACTACCTGATGACTCCCAACGCCCGCTGTGACGAATTAAAATGAAAAATTATTAGTCTGCATATTTGATCGTCAATCTTAGTTTGGAACAAAAGTTTTATTTTTGTAGGAAACCTTTCTTTATGAGATATGATATATAACATATTGGAGTAAATCAGGGAAGGCAAAATAATTGGAGTAATTTAAGGAATATAGATAATTGTGGCCGACTTGGTAAACGTTTTTTTTTAATTTTTAATTTTAATAAGAATTCCAGTTTTGAAAAATAAATATTGTTATTCAATTGAAAAAAAGTATTGCTATATTCGTGTAATTAAAGTTATTAAGTTGTATACTTAAGTTTTTTGCCCAAAAAGTTTTAACAGTAGCCCACAAGGTTGAAGAACTGAAATTGGACTTAAAAAAAAGTCTAATTTGAGTGTAGTAATAGCACCAGGAAGCAGAAATAGGGTCAAAGGCCCATAGAAATTTCCAGCTTTGCTAGTTTTAGGACAGGTACAAAGTGGGGAAAAGGCCCAAAAATAGAATTAGCCCAAGTACTGGCCCAGGCGGACAGAAAACCAGACTTGGGGCCCCAAACTCTCTCTCTCTCTCTCTCTCTTTATTTTATCTACTTCGTATTTGTTTAATTGTTTATTTTGCTAGTCAATTTTAAGGTTTTCCTAATTCAATTTCCCCAAAAGAAACCATTTTGAGTTAACACTTTCATTTTTTCTAAAATTAAATAAGATTATGTATTTTTTGCTTCACCCTCTTTTAGAATATTTGCAAGTTATTTACTTAAGTAATATTTCCTCTCCCCTTAAAAAATGGTTTTAAGTTTTAAACTGTTTAGTTCTGCAATTTATTCAAGCATTCTTATCTTTTAAAAATAATTAGCCAAATAGTTAATTATCGGATAACCGCGTGTTAGCGGGCATTTTAGATGCTTTCAAACCTTCCCGAAATGTTAATGTGAACCCCGAACCCCCCTTTAAATATTCTCATTAGATTTTCTGTTTTTAATCTTTTGAAAAAAATAAAGAATAATAGTTTTCTTAATTTTTCTTTAAAAATTAAGTAGCGACTCTCTTAAAACGCTCGTTTTCTTTTTAATATAAAACATGTATAATTTACAAATTTGTATAATTCGCATGTATGTATAATTTACGAGTACATTTGTATAATTCAGTTATTTTTGCATAAACTCAAAATAATAAATTTATACAATTACAAGCATCAGAAGTGTAAACAATTATACAAATTATGAATTATACAAAATTTATACAAACTATATCATACAAATTCTAAATTATACAAACATGCGAATTATACAAAACTAAAAAGGTGAGCTGCGTAATTATAGCTAAAAGTATGTCGCGAATTGTAATTAAGGCAAACTAGAACTATGTTAATTAATTAACTAGCATATGTTTACTTATATGTGTAATTTTTCCTAAAAGAAATATTTGTACTTATGTACACTTCTTTCAATATTAGATGTGGCAGAGGCCCAAGTAATGTTTTAAAAGACTTTGTTGGGACTCGCCTTGGGGCGCGACTCTAGCAAAATGCTCCGAGACTCAAGTGTGATGCTTAAGTTCTATAAGACTTACGCCCCAAGCGCCCGCCTGTACACCCCAAGCACGCCTAGCGCTCGGGGCTCGCCTAACAAATCTTGCACAAATTATGTATTAAAACCTTTAGTTAACATTGTTGACAATCAAAATTTTTGAATAAATGAATGAAACTTAATAATTTTTTAAATCTATAGAGATAAGAAGATTGAGAGTAACTCAAATAACAAGTTGTAGTATCACATCTTTATTATTTCGTAACACTGTGAACGTGATTATATATTACGTAACATTTCTTTTAAAAATAAGTAGCAAAATTTATTTTTTCACTTATGATTGATCTTCATGATTTTGTCATATGTCTCAAAATTATCATATTTTATTTAGCTATTTGGAAGTAATTTTATTTATATTTATGATGGAGTGATGTTTTTATTATAATACTAGTAAGTTTTATTGATTATTTTCTTTGAGGGGGTAAATTGCATAGTATGATAGAAACAATATTTTAGAAATAATGATTCTTTTATTAGTAGAAAGTTAAGATGTTAGATTATTTATACTTGTATATTCATGTTAGAAGTTTTATTTTCTATGAGTTTCTTTAATCATGTTTGTAATTATTTCAAACCATTGATGTATCTTTATAATTTTATGTTATTATATTATTATATTATATTGTAAATTAAAAATTTAAAGATCCATAGGACTTACGCCCCACGTCTCAAGAATTACGCCTCGCCCTATACTAAGTAAAACGTCCCACCTCACACCCCCACCTTTTAAAACACCGGGCCCAAAAATTCTATGAAGAACGGTCTTAAGCCAAGGATATCTGATAAAAAAATCTATAATATTTATATTGGTTATTTGCACTATCGTGATCTTTAATTTTTATCTTTTAAATTGATATTTTTTAATTTTTTTCTTCAATATTTTAGTAATAAAAATATAACATCTCGCAATTTGAAATAGCTAGGAAGAAGCTAAGAATTTGAAATAGTCATTTTTGGAAAGAATGAAAATCTGGAAATTTACGTAAGTTAGGAAAAAGGTGAGTTTTTGGTCAACTTCAAATGGACATAACTCCTAGCTCAAGATGATTTAGGTGTAATTCTAGGTATGGTTGGAAATCTCTTGGAACAATCTTTCATACGCCACCAAGATTGCGCAAATCCGAGTTCGTAGGAGTGAGATACACCCATTGAAAGTTGGGCTGTTCAAATAAGAAAATGACCAATTCGAATTTTTGAAAGGTATTTCAATCTTTTCTTTATCCAATTAATTTAATTCATTTTAGTGAATTAATTAAGGATCAAATCAGAATGAGATCAGTTTAGTCAATTGGAAATGCACGCTAGGGCTTGGAGAAAGGAGAGAAGAGGAGAAAGGAGAAGAAAAGCACAAGGTTCACCAAGAACGATTGATTTTGGTTGTGGTTTGCCAAGGAATTCATCTTACAAGGTATGAGAGTCTTTCATAGCATTGATTCATTCACCCACGCACCAAACATGTTTAGTTCAGTGAAATTCGTCCTAAAAGAGGTTTGAAAGTTGATGTTCTTGACATGTATTCTTTAATTTGAATGTCTTTCTTGAATTGGGCTGAAGTGAGGAGTTTCTGAGATCTTCACGTTGAATTTTAGAGTTGTTTTGAGTTAGGTTCTTGAGTACATATGCTGGGTATCAAAATCTAAAATGAATTTGGGACCAATAGTCGAGTTTAGGCGAATAAGGGCTGGAAAACGAAGAAGGAAAAGTCGAGCAGATTTTGGCATGCAAGTCCACGTCACAGACTTACTCCCCAAGTGACCAAAAAGTTTCTCCGCGTTGCGGTTAAGACGCGGACGCTTCTGGCTCAAAATTTAATTTTGCGAGTAATTATTTAAAACACCTCCGCGTCACGGATTTGTTCCAAAACGGTGATTTCATGACTTTTCTCATGTTTAGCTATCTAAATTCATTCCTAAACATCATGAGATCTTTCCTATCACAAATCTCGATCCTTGAATCCATAAATTCAATTCAAGGAAAGTTAAAAGTCAAGTCAAGGGAAGTCGAGAGTCAAGTTAAGAGAAGTTCTTTAAGTTTTCCAAAAGTCTTTTGCAAACGTTTTAACTTTGTTTTGAGACTTAAGTTTTGAGTTGAGAAAAGAGTAAAGATTGAAGTCATTTCTTCAAAAAGAATATATCGGGACTATGTAATCCCAAAGATTTAAATGTTTTCACATTTAAACAAGAGAGGAAACTAAGATTTCAAAAAGAGCCTTTGTGTTAGTTTTTTTCAGTAAAGAGGAAACTTTGATTTCCAAAAGGGCCTGTGAGCTAGTTTTTCAGTAAAGAGGAAACTGAGATTTCCAAGAGAGCTTTTAAGCTAAGTTTTGAGTAATTATCTCAAAACAAAGAAAGAGTTTGTTTTTACAAACACATGAGCTAAGTCTATTTTGGGAGTAGTATTAAGCACCGATATGGGGATGCGAGTTCATATCAACTCAAGACTCCATAAATCATGTAGCCGCCATGTGTAGAAAAGGGTCATTCTTTTTAGATGAATCCTTTCCACATAGACTAGTGGATCCACTAAGTGAGTTAGGTCCTATACCACGGCAAAGTATAGGATGGTCTTTGGCAGTGTGAGGTAAAGTGTTGTATCAGCACTTAAGCTCATAGTGGTGGTTGTCGGTTAGAGAATCTCCCCCAGAAATTATATTATTTTCTTATATGAGCAAAATTGAGTTTTTTACTGCATTTTCTTTAACGAACTAAGATGTTTTCAACTGTTTTATAAGCTTTATATATTGCATGTGTTTTATTGTTTTATATTTGAGTTAAGTTATTCAGAAGTTTAGAAGAGCCAGGTAAGTGTTTCTCTCAAAATCTTTTCAAGCCTATATCTTATTTTAGCATTCCAACTTGCATACTCGTACATTCAATGTACTGATGCTAGTTTGCCTGCATCGTATTATGATGCAGATGCAGGTAACTAGGATCGACATCCACCGCATCGTTGATACAGTGAGCAGTTCAGAGTCTGATGGTGTGCTTCTTTACATTCCGGAGGATCCCTTTTGTTTACTTTCGTTCATTAGGATGTCGTGGGCCTGTCCCGACATCCATCTCTGTTGTTATAAAAGCTTCATAGATAGTCAGTCAAATGTTAGTTCATTTGTCATCATTTTGTTATTGGCTTATGTTTAGATTTGAGTTGCCACTTTGGCTAAGTTAAATGTTTATTTTAAAACATTATGAGTTCAGTTTGAGATATACTGAGTTATCTTGTATTTGGATTCTCTTTCTTATGTCTAAGTCTTCCGCTGAGTAAGTAAGTCAGGCCAAGGGTTCGCTTGGGGCCAACAATGGTTCTCGAGTGCCAGTCTTGCCCAGGGTGTAGGCTCGGGGCGTGACAAAAAATGTAACTGAATTGACCCCTAACATCTAAAAAATCCAAAAAAAATAATTAAAAGATTCAAAACAAAAGTCTATATTTTCGTATCATAATATATGATACAAGTTATGTCGTTTTATTCTTATAAGACTTATGTCGTTACATACATAAGTTCAATTCATAACCAACAAGTACCTACAAAACTATTTCGTTAGAGGCATAAGTATAATTTTAGAACCCATAAAGTTATATCTTAAGAGTCACAACTTATTCCTATAGAACTTTTGCGGGACAAGACAAAAGTTCTTAAACTTATGTCTTTCGAATCAGATACAACATAATTTATGTCGGACAAAGCAAATATTTTATAAACTTATACCTTGCGAAATAGATACTAAACAATTTATATTGAATAAAGAAAAAATTCTCTAAATTTATGTCAGATGAAATTAGATCATAGTCTAAAATATTTTGACTCACAAATTTTGATTAAAGGGAAAAGGGTCAAAAATGCCCTTAAACTATGTGAAAGAAATAAAAATGTCCTTCGTTTGTAGTTTGGTCCAAAAATGCCCTTATAGTCAATATTTTGGTTCAAAAATGTCCTTGCAGTCAATACTTTGGTCCAAAAATGTCTTTATAATTACTAAATGGGTCAAAAATGCCCTTTTCTGAAGAAATATAATTTTTTTCCCATTTTAAACACATATTCTTCCTAATTAAAATATTATTAAAGAACCATGTTTTTGTTTTCTTTCTTTTAAAATCATTGTAACAAATAAAAATGTAGGAACTATTTTTTTTTTCTTCTTAATCTCATTTTATCAATTAAAAGAGAATAATTTCATGTACCCTTATCGACATATAATATATGTCATATATAAAATATTATAATATATCCATCATTAATTTGTATTTATATAACTATAAAAAATAATTATAAAAAAATAATAAATATTTTCATTTTTTATTTTTTTTTGAATTGAAGTAAGATAAACAATTCCTAATTAAAAAAAATATTATTAGAAAAAAATGTGTTAAAAAGAAAATAAATAATATATTTATTTGAAAAATGAGCATTTTTGACCTATTAAATAACAATAAGGACATTTTGGACCAAAATATTAAAGACAAGGACATTTTTGGACCAAACTATAAACGAAAGACATTTTTGTTCCTTTCACGTAGTGTAAGCACATTTTTATCCTTTTCGATGATTAAATAAGCAGCAAAGCTCAAATTAAAGATCAACACAAAATGAGCATGATCCGTGCAAAAACATCTATTTTTTTTTGCTCAAATTAACGATCACCACAAGTAGGAGCATGATCCGTGCAAAAACATCTATTTATTTGCTAATAAAATAATTTCTTTTTTCTTTTTGATTTCTCAATTAGTCAAATAAATTGGATATAAAGTTATCAAAATAACTATAACAAAGAGATGTTTTTAAAAAGTAATCATCTAATTACCTTGATAAAAATCGAGTGACACTTAATGCAAATAAAATGAATAATTTATTACCTTCTCTATTTCAATTTATGTGTGGAACACTTTTTTTTTCATTTCGAAAAAAATGTTTACCTTTCTATAATGAAAACACTTATTTTTAAAATTGTTTATTTATCTTTAATGAAATAATTTATAAGCACGCAAATGGTCAAGAGGTGTCTAAGACCACACATTTAAAAAATCTTCCTTTTTCCCATCAATTTTATAACAAATTAAATGGTGTCACATAAATTAAAATGGAAAAATATTAATAATATTCAAAGACTTTTTTTGTTAACAACTCTTTTTGGCTAATTGTCATTAATCAACATTGAAGAGATGACATATTAGCCAAATAGTACTACTAATGAGAAATTTTTAAGATACCTAGGAAAAAATTATAATATATTTTTAGCTAACGTTTGACAATAAATTTTCTAATAATTGCAATATAGAAACCAATAGTAAAACAAAAGGGGGACTCAAATTTCATATACCGCAAATTGAGCGTGTGGTATTCGAAGTTGGACGTGGGGCTCAAGTGGCATGCTAGAAAAGTACTCAAAGCACTTGTAAAACATGGAAATTTAGAAAATACTCCCAACTAAAAGAGCAGACATGTCGATGAAGACCTGCTTCCTTAGTCATTTCTACACAACATTAAGAAAGAAGTATTGAAAATATTTCTGAACTTAGTGCAAATTATTAGATTCGTTCTCGTTTTATTGACAGTCTTAAAAATACTTTTCTAGTTGACTAACTAAACTTAGATACACTCCTGATATACACCTGATCTGTCGCATTATATAGAAAGTGACCTCAAACTCTTGTAGGAACATGAGTCTCTTAATAAATAACCGAGAGAAGTGTTGAAAACACTCTTAAACTAGAGAGAATTTAGGGGTGTATTTTACTCACGTTGCAAGACCGGAGGTGTATTTAAGTTCAATTAGTCAAGTAAAATGGTATTTTTAATGCTGTCAATAGTTTGGAAATGAAACTAATAAGTCATATCAAATTTAAGACTGTTTCCAATACTTCTCTCGACATTAATTATAAATTTCAATTTTTCGTTAAAACTTAATTTCTTTGATGAAAAAGAACAAGCATGTCTATTGCTACATGCCAGACAAGTTACGAGCTATGATTGATACACTTCTTTTAATTATCTATTTTCTAAATCTCCTACTAATGTTTTAATTCTTCTCTTTCTGATGAAGCCATACAAAAAGTATTTTGGTTTCAAATTTCATGAGGGAATTATTTGTTGAAGACAACTAACTAAATTTTGTTAACAGAAGCAACTTCTTCAAAGTTCAAAATCACACAAAAACTTACATTCTTTGGTGGTGACAAGGAAATTCAAAAAATACTAAATTTAATTTTCTTATTTATTAGAGGAGATTTAGAGGGGATTTGACTTAGCTTAAAAGTTTTTAAAGTAGTTTTCAGCTCCCAAGAATGTTTGGATATTCTAAAAATGACTTTAAGAAATTAAAGTTAAAAGTTAAAAATAGATACTTCTCTAGTTTTCAGTTTTTAACTGAAGTTACTAAAATTTCACTTTAAAAAAAAGGCAAATTACAGAAATTTTTAAGGTAAAATTACAATCTATCCCTTAAAAGTTTATAATTACGGAAATTCTCAAACGGATACAATAATATAAGCGTTGATACATTAATATGATGCACGAGATACATTCATCGTTAAGTAAGATACATTACATTTTATTCATGATACAGTAATCTAATGTACATTTTCTACATGATACATTAATCTGATGCGCGAGATACACTAATCTGATACGCGAAAATGAGGAATTTTGGAGATTTATAAAACTTATAGGAGATAATGATAATAAGTAAACTAAAATGTGGAATTTCTGTAATTTTTTCTTAAAAAAACTACGTACTATTTAAAGTTAAGTCAAATGTGCCCTAAAAGGTGTTTGAATTAACTTATTTTATGTGTTTTTGACTTTCAAATACTTTTTTTTTTAATTTTAAGCACTTTACCTTAGACTTAAAAAGTAAAAGAAAAAGAATCAAAAGTAAAAAATAGATAGCTACCGCTTTTAACTTTTACTACACTTACTACTTTTTAACCAATGGTATGTTGATCAAGAAAGTACGAAAGCCTATTGCGGTTGTTAAAAATGTACGAAACTTATTTAGGATATTCAATTTTTAAATATCGAATGGATAAAAATTGGCTTTATATTTAGTTATTTATCCCCAAAAATTCCACCATATCGTGGGTTAGGTTTGCCCAACCTAATGTATAGATTTTAAAAAATCAAGAGGAAATATGTGGTTATCCATCTTATCACAATACAAGTTAAACACAACATGTTTAATTAACACACACATGTGCACACACAAGAGATATTATTTGTATTTTTAATATAGGATGGATATATTATACTCTCTCTGCTTATTTTTATTTATCTACTATACTAAAAAATAATTGTTCATTTTGAAAAATCAAAAGATAATTTATCATTTATTTTATCCCTAGTATTAAACGCTACTCACTCTTTCTTACATTAGTTCATCATTATTTATTTTGAACAATGCTTAAGAAATTATAAATAAAAAAATAATTTTATTAATTTACTCCTTAAAAAACTTCTTGAAAATTTTACAAATAAATGTGAACACATTAAAAAGGAATTAATTGCAAGGGTAATATAAAAAAAGTTAATTAATACTTTCTTGATTTAGGAAGGTGGAGAACTAATATGAGACAACTATTTTTAGATGATACACTTATGATACATTTACAATCTAGTCACAATAGATGTTTTATACATATTGCAAACATCACTATTTTTCTTAGTAATACAAATCAAAATAATTTATAAGACACCTATAATACATATTTTATTCATGAACAATATATTTATAATAGATATTATAGACATCACTTATTTCTTAACGATACAAACCAGAATAATTTATAATACACTTATAATATAAGGATATATAACATTTTTAATACAAATTGCAGACATAATTCAAATTTTAACACAATCTTCAAAAATTGATATCTTCATATTTTTAAATCCCCATATATTCAAACCTTCAAAACTTTATATATTCTTCAAACCTTCATATCTTCATACATATACATATTTTTCCATGTTTAGTTGATCAATTTTTTTTTCTTAAAAAAAACAAACTTCTTAAAATAAAAAAAATGACTTCCTTAATCAACGTAGGTAAAACAAATTAAATACTCCTAAGTAACATCCCAAGTTTATTATCTCTTCCAACCCACCAAACATCCCCACTCCCCTCCCTTGACCATCCCAACCACCACAATCCCCGAACCACCACTCTCCACTCCATTCCGTCTACATAATATTTTGCTAAATTATATATAAAGCATCTTAGGATAATATTTTTTGTACAATACATTTTCCTTTCATACACCCAACTCATCTTCACCTTCGCTTCTAGCCCCATTTTCATTACCACACAAACTCACATTCCATAATATTTATCTAGATTATATATAAATATTTTTTAATTACATACCAAAAAAATAAAAAATAATCAACTTAATATTTTTTTATTGTAAAACATTATGTGCAAAGGGTTGGTATTTTGTTGAGAAGAAGAAAATCCCCCCAAAAAAGTTAAATATATATAAGGGGAGAAGCAGAAGAAAAGGAATGAGAGGAATTGATGGGAACAAGCAGATGTCGCTGACTACTGCTTCACCTTCTTTACAATTCTTGCGGAGGTTAATCGCCTCCCCTATAACTTCTCCTTCTTCACTCCGGCTACCAAAATCTTCTCTTCTTCCTAATATCCTACCTGTTTCTTCTCTCCGTTGCCGTTTCCGGTGCTATTCCGCCGCCTCTACTACAACCATGGCTGATGCTATTTCTGATGCTAATATGGACGCCGTACAGCGCCGTCTCATGTTTGAAGACGAGTTTGTTCTCTTTTACCTATCCCTCATTTCTTTATTTATTGTAGCCTAGACCTATTTATGTTTAATTGAGCTGCAACTAAAATGGTTTGGATTTTTTTTTCAGTTAACCGTATTCAATATCATTTCTAAATTGCTCTTTTTTATTGAAAATTGAGATTAGTTTATTTTTTTTTTTGATGCAATATAGGTGAATGTTGTAAATGAATCACAATATTTTTTGGGGATTAAATTTATGTGACCTTGAGATTCTCAAGTCATTGTATATCAAGTGTGTTAACTTGGGATATGTAATTTCAGATGATCTTGAGACAGTTGATATGTTATATGCTTTCTACAACTCTTATTACCTCTGCTTTCTTTCAAATGCTTATCTTTCTCTGGATCTACGTAGTTAGGGGTCGTTTAGTAGCTGGATTAGAAACAATTTATTTCTGTATTAATTTCTGTTTAACTTATACGACGTTTGGTTGGTAGATAGGAAATAAGTTATTTATTATATAATTAATACGATGTTTGGTTGAAAATTTAGAAATCCGCGTGACTGATATATGTTTAAGTTATGAAAGAATTTATGCATTATTTTATACAGGATATAAGGTGGAATAACTAATTCCTGAATAAAATAATACATAGATTCTTTCATAACTAATACCTTTGTTACTAATACATGCATAACTCTAACTAGCTATCTAACGACCCCATTGCAGCAATTTTCCAATCCATTTGCCAAGTTTAACAATTTTTCATGTTTCACCTCTTTCAGGTGTATTCTGGTGGATGAGAATGACCATGTTGTTGGTCATGACACCAAGTATAATTGTAAGTTGAGTTGCCTCTTTCGAAATGTCCCCATCTGCATATCTTCTAGTGTATTTGCCTGACTGGCTATAGTTCATTTTGATGTTTCTGTGGTTTGATCTTAACAAAATGGATTGAAAGCGAAGTGCTTGGAAGTACACAAATAATTTCTGTTTGAAACTGGTAATGTATGGAAGTACACAAATAATTAAATTACTTAGAGAATGAAAATGTCCAGTTACCTAAGTTGCTCGGACACGGGTGCGGATCTAGAGGTCGGATCCTCTATGATGTAATTTTCAAGATTCAGGGATATGGTCCATGTATGGATACTGGTGTGGAGATTCACCTAAAAATAATTAATATATCTAAAAATAGAGTTATAAAACCTAAATTAGGAGATATCATGTGGAAAGCTTGAGGAGAATCTTAGAGTGAGATTAAAGAATAAGGAGTGACATAGAATTTCTATATAAAAGGTATTTCATTTTCTTCAATTTCACCTTAACTTTTGTATTGATTACAAAAATCATTAAAACTGTCCAGACTTTCCCCATCGATTTTGGTCAAAGTACCCAAAACTGGTTGACCAAATCGGACATGGATCCCACACCCACACCCACACCCACATCGTGTCGACACGGGTGCAGCACCAAAAGTGAAGAGTCCAAGCAACTTAGCCAGTAACACTGTAATTTTATCTTTCTGAAAATCTGTAAGCTGCACAATAACTAGCAGTATCTCTACAATTGGATAAGAATCCTGGAGGAAGCTCTTATATATGATGATATTGTTAGTTATAAAACAAACTGATTATATTGTCCCTCATCTGGATCAGACAATTGATGTTTGGCATGTTCTCGTGTACTGTGAACTTTTTATGTCTTTTATGGTGGAGTTGAGCCACAATCTTCTAATTTCTTTCTTTTTGTATATGATCTCTTGATGTATCTGAGAGACTGAGACGGTCTTTTCTTTTAATCTGTTTTGCTAATATTTTTTTGTTGGCTAGATGCATTTTACTGGAGTGTTGTTCTCCGCTTGTCACCAAATGGTTGTCTCATATTATAACTAATAATCCATAATTGCAGGTCATTTAATGGAAAAGATTGAAGCTGAAAATTTGCTGCATAGAGCTTTCAGTGTATTTCTATTTAACTCAAAATATGAATTGCTTCTTCAGGTATGTGGCACTGATAAGACCAAAGCAATGTAATAGGTGTGAAATTCTCCTTTTGATTCTTTTCCTTTTAACTTTTGAGAATTTGTGATGAGTTAATGTCAAGATGGCTAGTAGAAGCAAAGTGCTTGGACTCTTCACTTTCGATGCCGCACCTATGTCAAATTTTCCAAAAAAGTCACTACTTTTGATGAAATCCGACACACACTTGATGACATTTATTAGGAGTATGAGCAACATAGCTTAGAATAAAGGGGTGGGTATTGCTTAGTATAATGAGATGGTAAATCCATATATTGATGTGGCTAGCAAAAAGTAATTGGCTGGTAAATGCAACTCATCGAATGGTTTTGTTCTGTAGAGTAAAATAGCATCCAGTATGATTCCATCTTTGTATTTAGATGACCTATCAAACTAATTGACTTGTATAATAAGCTGCTGTTTATAGTAGATGTATCTTAGCCTCTTAGGTTGAATGTCATTTTTAACTCCATGTAGGGATGGCAACATGGCGGGGCAAAGCGGGACGGGGCAGGGCAAACTATTAACGGGGCAGGGAAGAGAAATAGTTAGGACAGGGCAGGGTAGGGTAGGGAAAAACTCAATCTGTAAAATAATTTTATAGGGCAGGGCAGGTAATGGGTCAAAATTTTTCAACAGCAGACCATAAAATAAAGTGAACAATTTTTTCTTCAACCTTAGAAGCCAATCTGTTGTCTGTCTACTCATATGTTAACTTCCTGCAAGAATGTGTAGAAATGAGCCATAAAATACTTTGACTCTTCAAATACAATAATTAATGTAAAATGTGACCAGTAACATAACTAAAAAGAACCATAGATGAATGCGTTTGTTCTTATTCTTAGTTCCCATTGCTTGTTTAGTCGTTAATTATTTGTTTACCACTGGGTACTAGTTGTTTTTTTTTAAAGCAATTTTTGGCCAGTGGCATGTGGCCATTTTATTACACTGAGTGCTAATCGATGTTCTAATCTTATTAAAAAAAACAATAGTAAAAAAGAAGGGGGGGGGGGGGGACACAGGAAACTTATGTCAAATTAGACTACAAAAAAATAATAACTAGAAAACTTAATGTTCTTATGGGTCAGGGCAGATCTTAGCGGGGCTGGGCAAATTTTGGGGAAAATGTTAAACTGGGCATGGTAGAGTGGGTCAAAATCTTAGTGGTTCAAGGCTTCCCCTAACCCGGCCCGCCCTAACCCCCATCCTATGTCAAATTAAACTTATGTCAAATTAGACTACAAAAAAATAATAATTAGAAAACTTACTGTCCTTATGGGTCAGGGAAGATCTTAGCGGGGCAGGGCAAATTTTTGGGAAAATGTTAAACGGGGCAGGGTAGGTGGGTCAAAATCTTAGTGGTTCAAGGCTTCCCCTAACCCGCCCCACCCTAACCCCCACCCTATTGCCATCCCTAACTCCATGAAGATTAAGTCACTTAATATGTTGTCTTATTCTATCTACAGCAACGATCAGCAACAAAGGTGACCTTTCCTTTAGTATGGACCAACACTTGCTGCAGCCATCCACTATACCGAGAGTCTGAGCTTATTGAGGAGAATGCTCTTGGTATATTTTCTGCTTTGCTGAAACGTTAATTTTGACCATGTTTTCTTCTTCACCTCACCCTATATCAACTACCAGGGGTAAGAAATGCTGCACAAAGGAAGCTTCTTGATGAATTGGGTATTCCAGCTGAAGATGTCCCAGTTGACCAGTTCACCCCATTGGGTCGTATACTTTATAAAGCTCCATCTGATGGGAAGTGGGGAGAGCACGAACGTAATAATTCAATTTACATTTCTATCCTGTTTACTGGTTCAGTAGTTGCCTCAATTTCGTTGCTAACAAATACTTGCCACTTACTTTTGATCTCACTCACAGTCCACAGCATTGAGGGTGTTTTGACATCAACTGTTTACTTGTGCAATTAAACATTTGTAATTGTGTAGTTACATTATAACTCGAAACTGACCCTAGTCTACTGATGCAGTTGATTATCTACTATTCATGGTCCGTGAAGTTAACATGAAACCGAACCCAGATGAAATTACTGAGGTTAAGTACGTGAACAGAGAACAACTGAAAGAACTTTTGAGGAAAGCAGATGCAGGTGAGGAAGGTCTGAAGCTATCCCCTTGGTTCAGACTTATCGTCGACAACTTCTTGTTCAAGTGGTGGGATCATCTTGAGAAGGGAACTCTCAAGGAAGTCATTGATATGAAAACCATCCACAAATTGACTTAAAGGAGCTGCATTGCAATCTGGTTGTACCATCATAGTTTGTCCCTTTAAACTAATAACTTCAGTTGTGATAGCATCCTTCTGCATTTAGGTTTGTTGTTTCTGGTAGAAAAGTTGGAAGGAGGCATTTTGTCAACTGACTGCAACATAGTTGTGGCTTTCTATTCGAAACTCAATAAGATGATCACTTGTTTGCTGCATGTAATTTGTTGTGGACTTGTGGTCTTTAAATTACTTTTTGTACTGTATAGTCGTAATTTGTGTCCTTTTGGCTTTTATGCGAATTTGGTATAAGGTACAAACACATCTATTGAACCATTTTTGGCAAGATAGTTATTCAAAGGGATAGCTTTTCCCAAACAATTTACGGAAGTTTTTGGTTCTGATTTGGACGAGGGATGAATTCAAACAAAGTGAAAATGATGTACTATATATGATCTGAAAATTAATTGCAAGAGTTTTTGCAACCTTCTGGGTGCAACTATTTCGATTACATTCTCCTGATTGTGTCCAAAATTGACATTGTAAATTTGTCTGTCTACAGAAAACCTCAACTCCTGTGGTTTGGTTTTTGCTTGAACGGAACAAGGTTCAGATATTTAAAAAGCTAGGAAAACAAACGCTTTTAACTACTGAAACAGCATTGTCTTGGTCAAAAACCTATCTATCATTGTTTTTTCACTTCTAAAAACACTTCATTCGCTTGAATCCGCTGTGTCTTCCCTAGTTATGGAAATGCTTGATGCAGAATCATCCGCGAGCTCTGGTGACACACTTTGTTGAAGCATTGCCTTCCTCTTTCTTCTGCTTTGCCGCCATCTTCTGACTGATTCGGACACATCACTTTCTTCACGACCTTTCTCTTGTGGTTCCTCCGGTGCTTCTACTGTTAAATTCACATCAGCACTAGTCATGAAGCTTGTCGCAATCACTGGAAACATGAGCGGTCTGCACAAGTTGAGGAGAATAACTAGCAGAGTGGCATACATGTACATTGAAGTCCAGACAGAAAAGGTCCATTTCCACTTGTAAACCAAGTTTTTATACCAAGGAGGCTGAGATTTCAATATGATCTGTGACTGATAAAGTTGGGGTAGACTGAAAGTTCCGGCTCGAGGTATCATAGTTATTCTGATTGCTTCTGTCCTTGGAAGACCTTCCTTATGCTTTAACATTGGAACAACAATCGTTTGCGTTTCAGCAGCAAGTCCAAGTACTAGGGGCACACTCATTATAAATTCGCGCATCAGACGGATTGGCAGACTTCTGAATCGCAACATACACGGATGACTTGATGTCGCCATTACCAACCCCTCTTTTGATAATGATTCTGCAACTAACTGATAAAAAGAGGCTATGAATACCTAAAGTAATGTTAGCTTTTTTTTTCTTCATTCTATTTAGCTGTTATAAGCCAATAGATAGACAACGAACTAAGAAGGCATAATACATAAAGCAAACACTTACACTTGGCCTCAAACTGACAAGTAAGTAATCTCACTTTCGATATGCACATCTAAACACCTCAGCTCATCTCCACTATATATGTAGGATGACACTCCAACTTAAAATATAATTTAAGCAAACACCTCCAAATTTATGTGTGAGAAACTAGTGGGAACAAATTGGAGTATTTAGTTGTTAGTTGAGACCAAGTTGAGATGTCGACACATGCACTCTCAAATAGTTAGAATACTCTCAAAGTTGGAGTGCTTACTTGCCGGCCGGCCGAGGCCAAATTTAAGGGTCTAGGTAAACATCTAATGCAATGAAAACACATATTTGAAGCAATCTATATATATATATATAAAGAGAAGTTGTACCTGGAAAACACCAATGTCTCTATTGAAATCAGATTCAGGCATAAGTAGAAACAAAGAAACATACATTGTATGCCCAACAGGCACACCAATATCATTCTTATGACTATAATCTCCACCAAAAGAGAAAACAGCCTTTGGATTCACATCTGCATAGTCAAAATACATCTGTTCTCTCAAAACCACAGGTTCTTCCATCCACATCCTAACCAACCCAAATCCCAAAATCCCAGACACAATCAACAAAGTTATCAAAACTATAGCAACATAAGCAGCTCCAAGAATTCCAACCCCAAATTTCTTTAGCGGCAGAGTAACTCCATTAAGTAACTTTGAAGGAACTGTAGCTACAACATGCACAGCTACAGAGATTTTCTTTTCAGTTTCTTCTTCTTCTTCAAAAATATTAGCAAAAGAGAGGATGTAGAAAATGGGGGAAACTAGTGAAATTAAGATGGTGGTGATGATTTCTACTTGTAAAGATAACATTTTTATGAACCAATTTGATGATGAGTTTTGAACTGATAAATTGTTGTTCTTTAGTAGTTCATCTTCATTGTCATCAAAATATTCTTCTTGTTGTTGTTGCTCATCAAATTCATCTTTTTCCTCCATGGAAGTCATCACTTGTTTGATGGAAATTTCACCAATGTCACGTTACTTGTCACATGGGGTTTCTTAAGTTGGTTTTTCTTTTGCGCGACAGAGTTTGTGCAACAAAGTCCAGATGTGAAGTGCACAAGGAAGAAGGTGAGAGAAGTGGCACCAAGCTTAGCTCAAGAGTTGACACGTGTTCTAGAAAAAAAAGGCATGCGTTATTGGCTCCGTCTCAAATTACCTGATATCTTTTGAATTTTAAGATTATTCAAATAAATTTATTTTTAACGATAAATTTTTTATATTCGGTTAAAATATTTTAAATTATCAATTATTGTAACATATAATATTTTTTATATAGTTTACAAATATATAAATGCCATTTTAAAAAACTTAAAGTTTTAATATGTTAATTTTCAATCAAACTTAAATTATTCGATTATTGTAAACAAAAAATGTCATATAAATTTAGATCGAGAAGTATTATATACATCCAAATGCTATTTCGAATTTAAGTTCTACCTTAGTTTTAGTTTATTTACTTTATATTTTATTTCTAGTATATTTAAAAAAAACAACTTTTTAATTTTAATTTTTTCTTGTATTATAAATTTAAAAACATTTTAATATATTTAATTTAATATCATAAAATTCAAAAAATTTCTTTATGTATTTACATTTCATATCAAATCAACAATAAAATTTAAGTGAAGTAAAAGAATTAGGTATATTAAGTATTGGCTGATTACATGTATATATAAAAATATTTTATATAAGAATAGAAAACTCAAATATTAATAATTAAAAAAGTTAAAAAAATTATATGTAAAAGATATCATATATATATCGCTAGACGAATTTTTAAAAATTTAAAATAAAAAAAATAACTTAAAAATTTATTTTTTCAGCCAATTTTATAAAGATAGAAATATATATAAAACATTTTATAAGAAAATCAGCTCTAAATTACAAAAGCATAATACAAATATTATAACTTGACCTCATTTTATATTTATGTCCTTCAATTTTTTATGCCGTATAAATGTACATTTAATTTGTATAATGTTATACAAATAGAGACGCGTTCTATTTGTTAGGATTATTAGTGTCGTATGTGGTATTCTACGTCTATCTATATTAATATTTTCTACTTGATCTCAAAGTTAAAAAGACAGGTTACAGTGTTGCCGCACTTTTCGTTTCTTTATTAACTTGCTTTCTTGACAACACACCACAGCACGCAACACCTCCGGTCACTTCAGTCCACTGCCGGTTGCCGGCGATCACCAGGTACTGTTTTACCTCTCTTCTTCTCTCTCCTTCCGGTTTTCTCTCTTGCACTTTCCCTTCTGTCTCAGTCCCCTGTGAATCGAATTTGTTTTGCGATTAATAGAGAAGATTGTGGTTTAAGTTCTCATATTTGAGTCGTTGATACCTGACCTATAATTCCCACGTAATTGAGAGGGGCCACCGCGTTGTTAGTAGTGGTTGCAATACGCTTAACTGTATTATGCAGCCTGCAGGTAAGGTGTTTGACGAATTGTTTGAGTGATAAGTTCAGTCGTTGGTGAAGTCTGAGTAACCAAGATACACGAGGAGTTGATTGTAAGCAAGTGTTGGGTGGTTTTGGGTTGGTCCTCAAAATGAAAATTTTCCACAATTCAGATAAGCAGTCTTTTGTCATTGTATTGAATGACTGTCATCTTAAAAATGAAAATGTGACCGTTTCTGGTGACTAAATTTTGTTTTTGGAGAGGAGGTTAATCACATTGCGTGACTGCTATCTTGTGTTGGGTTTAAATAAGGTGTGAATGGGAAATGTGGGGAACTAAGGAAGGGGAAAATGAAAAGTCATTTCTCACTCATTGGTAGAAGGAGGAAAAGTTTTGTGCTTATATTAGAAAACACATTCTATGACTCTTAAGGATTAAGTAGATGGTGCCCCTAGCACCGTCATCGTCGCTCGGCTCGACCTCAGCTTTGGTTTTGACAAATGATGTGATTAATTAATTAATTTGCGAATGGACATTTCCTTTCCCAAAAGACAACAGACCTGTTCTAAATAGATGAGTCTATTCTAAACAGGTGAGTTCATGCCCATTATTAGCTATAAATAGAGGGATTTCCTCTTAGTTTTCATTATTGACTTTTCTCCTTCTTCTGCATACATTTTCTTACAAACAAAGTAGAGTTTGTGTGATTTCGTTGTTGACTTTTGAATTCGCTAAAGTTTTTGAAATGTGAGGTATCACTACTTCTTTAATATGTATATTCGTTTTATCCTGGAGGAAATAATCCACAACCTTGGGTACAGTGAGGGGATTAGATATTAATAAGGTTCCTGGGTTTCCTTAAGCCACAGTTCTTTCCTCAAGAACATCTTTTATTTTTTAATCGGGTGTTTTTAGGAATTAATTAGCAGTTAGTAATAAATAAAAAGAAAAGCTTTGGTGTTGAATATCCCTCTCTAGCTATCTCGTGACTTGTTTGATACGAACATAGTTAGACTTTTGAATATGAGCTAAATAAACTCCCCATGGATTTTTTTGTAGACTCTTCAATTGAATTGAGTAATTGACAAAAATGATGTTGTTAGTGACGCTTAGGATCATGTTTTGACTCACTGCTCACTGATTGGTATTGTATTTATTTGCCTCAATTGTTCTTGTTGGGAGTTGGAATTGATCCGTCCTGAATAATTGATGTGTCATGTCAGGTGAGGTTTATTTGGAAAATTCATTTGCACACATTTTTGGTCTAGAATTGTTTTTCGAGGTGAAATTTTGGGTATTACATTGTTTAAGAAATGAAAAAAGGGCTTTATTGAATTGTTAGAGCCTAAATGTGCTTACCTCACATTATTTTTACCCTAGTCACCCTGCTTGAGCCTTTTATCCTTTTTGTTGGCATCCATGTTATAACCTTTAACCTTCTGATATTTTATTATCTTGCCATTTTTATCCTATTCCCTTGAACACTTTAAAAACTTGGATGAATGCACATAATTCTAAGTATGAAGGTGATTGAGTTTTAGGCTTGAGCAGAATAATTGAAGCTCGAAAAAAGAAGGCATTTTTGCTACATAAGAACTAGTTCAAGTATTGGTGGTGCTTAAGGGAATTTTGAGTCACTTTTATCCATATTATTCCTACCATGCTCCCTACATTACAACCCTATTCAAGTCCTAGTTAATCTTAGACTGAGTTTCCTACATTACTTGTACATTTGAATGTTTTATGAGTGTGAGTGAATTCTTTCTATCTTTCATGTTCCTTGTGATACATTGGTTATATTGTGAGATTCTCAAAAATGGTTAAATTGTGAGATTCTCAAAAAGACATTGGTTCTATTGTGAGTGATTGGGACTTTCTTTTGATTGTTGGTGAGGGCACATGAGTTAGGAAGGATAGGAAAAGTTATTGAACTTCTTAGTTAAGGGCACTTGAGCAAGTGAAAGGAGTTAATTCTTGAGGTTGAGATGTCAGCTTGATTATTGTGGTAGTTATAAAATCTTAGAAATTTTTATTTTAAAATATGGGGAAGTTTGTAATGATTCATATGCACGTAGACTAATTGTTGGTATCAACCAAAGTCATTGGTATGTTCTAACCCTAATTGAAATTTTGGCTTGGTTATCTTCGGAGTTTAAAGATGGATTGAACTTATTTTGTTATTGAGTTTGCCTTGCTCGAGCAAGAACAAAGGCAAGTGTGGGATGTTGATAGATATAATTAACCAACCCTACATATATCATATCATATGCACTCTCAAGGATAAAAAAGAGAGTAGGAGACCCATTGAAATAATTCACAGGAACTTCCTCCTCTAGCTTGAGTTGAATGTCATATAACTCTAACAACAGAGTCAGATCACTGATATTCTGTGTGGAGAAATTTTCTTGAATATGCAGAAACAGTGACAAGTAGCCCCATATAGATATCAAAAAAGATATCAAGAACGTACAGCTTCTAGACAATGTTGATAAAGCACAAAATAGCAGCACTTATTCATATGGAAAGAAGGATGAGTGTCAATTAGTTCAATCCTACCGCTCTGCCGCCAACTGCAAAATCAGTTCTCCTATTGGTATAGAGTACAGAATTTAGTATTCATTCTCAATTACCCTACACACTTTAGATGACATATCAAAGTATAAATTGCCCATTTCCCAATAGTCTGACATTACTTGCCCTTCTACCACATGTTCTTATTCCATGCTGATGGAATTCACCTGAGTCCACCCTCTTCTCTGTTGGCCATAACTTGCAAGGTTCCAAGTGTTGGGTTCATAATGTACTGGCACTTCAAAAAGCACCACTCCCCCAGTTGTACTTTGGCGAATTATCTTCGGTATGGGTCAAAGTCCAACTTTTTGTGCATAGAACTTGTGATTGCACTGTGATGTTTGCCTTTGAATCTAGGTATTTACTAACAGCTAGACATTATCTTTTGTTATTTTGTCAATTTTCAAGTGTTGGAGCTTAGTGTTTAAAATAACTGGTGCTTTGCTGTTGTGGCAATGCAGATTATGTCCTGAAAATTTCTACTCTGATAATTCGTACATTGATACCTTGTTGTTTTTACACGAGTGCCAGGCTGCATATGATGTCCAAATTAGCAATAATTACAAGACTGGCTAGACAAATTAGTCAGCTTACAGTGAATAGAACTTCCGTCCTCACTTGCAGTTACAGTACAGATGTGCGACATTCAACCTCCAACAGGGGTGATGGAGAGACAACATGGTCCTTTGGTGATCGATTTGGCTATAAATCTCTCTCTTCCCTTGCAGGAAAACCCATTGGAGGCAACTCCAAACCCCAAGTAGGAGAAAATGTCTCAAGGAAGGACAAGATTAGCTTTCTTCTAAATACACTTCTTGATCTAAAGGATAGTAAGGAAGCTGTATATGGTGCACTTGATGCTTGGGTTGCATGGGAGCGGAATTTCCCCATTGGATCCCTAAAGCAGGTATTACTCAAACTAGAGAAAGAGCAACAATGGCATAAAATTGTTCAGGTTATTAAGTGGATGTTAAGCAAGGGTCAGGGAAATACAATGGGGACTTATGAGCAGTTAATTAAAGCACTGGATATGGATCACAGAGCAAAAGAGGCACATGAGTTTTGGAACAAGAAAATCGGTTCTGATCTGCATTCTGTGCCCTGGCGGTTATGTAGTCTTATGATTTCTGTATATTATCGTAATCATATGCTTGAGGATCTTATTAAGCTATTCAAAGGCTTAGAAGCATTTGATCGGAAACCTCCTGATAAATCCATTGTACAGAAAGTAGCCGATACATATGAGGTGCAAGGCTATCTCGATCAGAAGGATCGCTTACTAGAGAAGTACAAAGACTTGTTTACAGAGAAATGGAATGGAAATCCAAAGGGATTGAGAGGATCTCGACCCCAAAGAAAAGAAAAACAGGCACTGGAAGATTAAGGGTTATATCAAATATGTTAAGTGTGCAGGTGTTCGATATCAGGTTTATCTATCTACTCAATATTTTTCAGAGATCTTATCTTGGTGCGCTTGAAAATCATTTGCACTGTCAAGAATCAAGCAGAACCCCCTGCAGGACAATGGGAGCCTGTGCAACCATGCATTTGCCCGGTGTAAGTGTAGTTGAAACCTTTAGATACTGTTCAGATCAGACTGCTATGCTTTTATGTAGTTTTGGCATTTTATGGTGCTCGTCTATGGAGCTACAAGATGCGATTGAAACATTTACGTTAACGAAAAAAAACAGAATGGTGATATCATGGTTCATGTTTTAAGATTGATGAAATTCCAGTTCTTGATTATACTAATAATTTATTTAATTTTTGCTCGGCCAAGTCTTCTACAAAATCAAATTAAATATAACTACTTTGACGTCTGTCACCTATAAGATTAGAAAATTCTTGATATATATATATATATATATATATATATATATATATATATATATATATATATATATATACTGGAAATTCAATTTAGTTTTAGGATTCCGTTAAGCTTTATAAAGATATAAGGCGCTATTTTAGGATTTCATTTCTAGTATTATGGCCAAAATGAACTCCTACCTCTATCATCTCTTTCAAATTTATTTCTATATCTTCTTGACATTTCTGCGCACACCCTCCCCCTTTTTAGTTCTTTGCAAAAAAGAAAAAAAAGAGAATCTTGAACTGAATTGAATAATTTGTTCCGATCTTTCTTCATGATAAACCATCGTCAATTTGTATAGTTTATATACCCAAGCCTTGTAACTATTGACCATTTCTTTCTTTCTTTTTCTAAAAGAGGGGATTGAACAAGAGTGGTCCACAGAACAGTCATATTATAGTTTTAAATTCTGCTGCAGTAAATCATGTAGTGTTTATTTATCTTTTCTCTAAGGGTTAATTTTATGGGTTTTACTTGATATCATGTTCATACCGTTGTTGCATTATTTCATTTCGCTGCTTTTTTTTTTTTTTTTGCCCACATGTTGCCATATGGGGGTGGGGTGGACCTAGGATTGTTAAAAAAAGGATCCTATAGCTTGTTTCTACTTAAGGTAATAAGCTCATAAGCTCATAGGCTTGCTTTACTTCATTGTCAAGAAAGGAAAGAAGACTTCCATCTCTAAGTGAAGCACATGAGCGATTCAATGTCCTTTTAAAATGAGCATCTGACTTGGGCTCTCATATTTGAGGGACCTCATTTTTTAGTAATAATAGAATTATTTAAAGTGTTTTTTTTTAAAAAAAATAAATTATATTGTATCTTCAAGAAATTTGTCTTACTTTTTTTATTTTGTTTCGTGACATTAAATAATGTTTCTTTCTTTTTTGTCAATTTTTAAATTTAACTTTCCACATGACATGTTTAAGATCACACGATCAAAAAACATTTTCATATATATATATATATACATATATATCTATATATATATATATATATATATATATATATATATATATATATATATATATGAACCATAACTTTTTATTAGTAAATAAATAAATAACTTTGTATCTTAAAATAAATTTAAATATACTAACAAAATTCTGCATCTTAAAAAACCTGAAAGAATAGTTTTCAAGATATAAAAAATATAAGAAATTAAAAGTTTAAGTGTACCATATATTTTTTATTTTAAGCCACCTATTAGTTTAGTCATCCTAATAAAAGAGTATCAAGACATATGAAACATGATGACTTGACATCATTCTTACCTTTCTCTCACTATTAATTTGAAAAACTGTTATAAGAATATGCAAGACCTAGTAATTTTTATCAAAAGCATTCCTCTAATGAATTTCCTAAGGGCGAGTGGAATATGATAATTACTTTTTATGAGAGATATGACCAATTGATCCAATTACCAGTAATCGAAAGGATAATATCAATTAGGAGGATGAACCTCGAAGAAGAAGATAGCTATATCAGGACAATTCCGAGATAGAAGCTAAGAAGAACAGAGTAAAAGAGAGAAGAGAAGAATTATTATATATCATATACAATTGTATTACATATTTATTAATAGAACTGAATTGAAATCTATGCTACAGCTAACAAAATAATTGTTTCTAACAAACTCTAATAATAGTGAACAATAATAATTGTTTTGGTGACTAATGAACAATACTAACTATTTTTTAACATTTCTAATTATCTAAAGCATTGTATCAATACCCCAAATGGAAACCACCCTTGTCCTCAAGGGTGAAATGCAGGAAATCTGTGTTGTAGCTCACATAGGAACTCCTAAGTAGACTGAGAAGCATCCAAACCAGACTAGTGAACCAAGTCTTGACACACAACCTTATTACCTTTCTTGACCATCCTTCTCTCCAATACCGACTCAGGAATGGGACAATAAGGGCTTGAAAGATGTAATACGGGGGGATGATTAATGACTATAGGAACCTCATAACACCTTTTCAGCTGGGAGACATGAAACACAGGATGAAGAATGACATCAACAGGTAAAAACAACTTGTAAGCTACTGCACCAACTCTAGAAAAGACCATGTAAGGACTAAAATACTTTGCAGCAAGCTTGTTGAAAGGCCTAGAAGCCACTGAAATTTGCCTGTAAGGTTGCAACTTCAAGTAAACCTAATCTCCCTCCATAAATTACCTATCAAGCCTGTGTTTGTTAGCTCTATCCCTCATGTTTTGTTATGCTCTAATTAAATGGAGCTTGAGCAGTGCTATCACAATCTCTCTAGCTACTAGAGATTTATCAACCATATCATTAGAAGACTCACTAGCCAAGTGAGGCAAGTGTATTTGTGGTTTTTGACCATATAGAACTTCATAAGGTGTACATTTTAAGGTAGAGTGTATGTAGTGTTGTACCACCATTTAACAAGAGGTAGTAAAGTAGCCCAAGTGTGAGGACTATCAGAACAAAAACATCTTAAATATGTCTCCGAGGTTCTGTTAAGAACCTCTATTTGACCATCAGTTTGGGAATGGTATGTTGTAGATTTATATAGTAAGAGCCCCTGTAATGTAAATAACTCTTGCCAAAAAGAACTGAAGAGAATGAGATATCTGTCACTTACTATAGAAGTTGGCATACCATGCAATTTGAAGATATTGTCCAGAAAACACTAAGCTACAGATTCAGCAGTGTAAGGATGTGCAATAGCAATGAAGTGACCACACTTACTGAATCTATCCACCACTACTAAAATGGCATCCTTCCCTTTTGACTTAGGAAGACCTTCAATGAAATCTAGACTGATATCAACCCATACACCATCAAGAACTAGTAATTGTTGAAGTAGTCCAGGGTAAGTTGCTGTATCATACTTGTGCCTTTGGCAAATATCATATTTCTGAATAAAATTCCTAATATCAGCTGCTAATGACTTCCAGTAAAAGATGGATTGTAACCTTTTAATAGTTGCATCCATACCTACATGACCACCTTGTGATGTTGAATGCCACAACTGAATAGTGATTTGTCTTAACTACAAATCAGACTCTACAACTAGCCTGCCTTTCCACCTTAGTTGAGAACCAATCTAAGTATAGAATTTATAAGGCTTTGCTTGTAACTTAAGAATAATAGCTTGCAACTCAGCATCAAATGTCTATGTTAGGCTAATTCTCTCCAAAAGTGTATCATTAGGAGTTAAGAGTGAAACAACCAGCAACTCAGCACTTTGATTTCTTGACAAGGCATCAGCAACCTTATTGTTAGACCCTTTCTTGAACTCAATAGTAAAATCAAAGGCCATCAATTTAGAAATACCAGCAACCTGAAAATTAGTATGAATACTTTGTTCCAAGAGGTGTTTAGTGCCATTTGATCAGTTCTCACAATGAAATGTCTTCCTAATAGGTAATGAGACCACTTAGTAATTGCAAATATGATGGCAAATAACTCTCTATCATACACATATATAGCCCAATGTCTAGGTGCCAATGACTTACTGATATAGGCAATTGGATGCCCTTGTTGCATCAAGACAACACCAATTCCTGAATCACTTGCATCAGTCTCAATTATGAATGGTTTATCATAGTTTGGTAATGCTAAGACATGTGCAGTCACTAGTGCATCTTTGAGAACATGAAAAAAAATGTAATAGTACCCTTATTCCATACAAACTTATCCTTCTTCAATGATTCAGTAAGAGGTTTAGCAATGAATCCAAAATTCTGAAGAAACCTCTTATAATATCCTGTAAAACCAAGAAACCCTCTCAATTGTTTGATATTTATAGGGACAGACCAAACCTGTACTGCAGAAATCTTCTTAGGATCAGTAGCTACCCCTTTAGCACTGATGAAATGACCTAGGTACTCTACCTCAGGTACCCCAAAAGCACATTTAGAACCCTAGGCACACAGTTGATGTTGCTTCATCAAATCAAATACAGTTTGTAAATGGTTCACATGAGCTGGCATATCCTTGTTGTACACCAATATATCATAAAAAAAAACCAGTACTGACCTCCTAAGGAGTGGTTTAAATACAACATTCATAAGACTCTGAAATGAAGAAGGTGCATTTGTAAGACTAAATGTCATAACCAGAAATTCATAATGTCCTTCATGAGTTTTAAAAGTTGTCTTATAGGTATCTGCTTTCTTCATCCTTAATTGGTGGTAACCAGCTCCACGATCAATCTTAGAGAACACTTTAGCTCCTCCTAGTTCATCTAACAAATCCTCAATGATAGGAATAGGAAACTTGTCCTTTACCGTTCACTGTTATTAGAGTTTGTTAGAAGTATTTATTTTGTTAGCTGTAGCATTAGATTTCAATTCAGTTCTATTAATAGAGATGTAATACAATTGTAAATCATTGAATGATATATGATAATTCTTCTCTTTTCTCTTTTACTTTGTTCTTCTTAGCTTTTATCTCGGAATTGCCCTGTTATAACTATTTTCTTCTTCAAGGTTCATCTCCTAGTTGATATTATCCTTTCGATTACTAATAATTGGATCAATTGGCATCAGAGTTGCTGGTCCTCGGCTAAGAAATCATAGTTGCTCGGGACAAAAATCATGACAGATCTTCGGAGAAAATAAAGGGAAAATTGTCTCAGATAGAGGAACAATTGCAGAAGTTGATGGAAGGTATGGTGAATATGAATGATAGAAATGTACAGACAGATAAGGAATTAATGTAGATCAAGCAAGCCCCAGGAAATGTAAAACAGAAGGACAAAGAAATGAATCAGAATAGAGCAGAATCATCAGTGGGTGGAGACAGAGCACAAGGGTTTTGCAATGCAACTGGGGAATTGCAATGCAACTGGGGATTTCCAAAATTCTAATGGTAAATTTCTTACCCAATGTTCTAAATTTGATTTTCCAAGATTTTCAGGGTCGGATGTGAGAGCATGGTTATATAAGGTGGATCAGTTTTTTGCCATGGATGAAGTTCCATATGATCAGAGGGTGAGAGTAGCTTCTATTCATTTGGATGGTGAAGCTATTACTTCGTATAGATCGTACTTGAAGTCTAGGAACTCAGTTATAGACCCTTCTTGTTCTGAGTATGTATTGGTTGTTAATGAAAGATTTGGGGAGGAATTTGAAGATTCCATAAAAGCTATTAAAAATCTACAACAAACTGAGGATGTTAGAACATAAAACCTGAGCTCAACAAAGCTGTTAGAATGCAAGCACCTAAAACCTTAATACAAGCCTACAAGTTAGCTAAGTTGCAGGAAGAGGTTTTTGATGCTTAGGCTAAATCTTGGGGAATTAGTAGAACCAACAGGAATCATACTGGTCTTCTCCCTACTCCATATAGGTTTAAGGGTGTACAAAAACCTACTTTTTCTAGCTCAACTATCAAGAAACCTTATGAATCAAATGCTAACAGATTCAGCAATGGTAATACTGGTAGAAGATTATTGACTGCTACTGAGATGGATGAGAAAAGGGCTAAAAAACTGTGTTTCTTGTGTGATGAGAAGTATATGCCTAAGCATGTTTGTAAATCTAAGAAACAGTTGTATTTGGTTGAAGTTCTGGAAAATGGGGAGGTAATCATGAAGGAAGAAGTTAGGTTGTACAATTTTGCCTATACATGAACAATCAGTAAGTGTGGTTGATGGTAGGAAGGTCCAAACTGTTGTAGTGTGTAAGAATTTGAAGTGGTTACTGCAGGGTACAACTTTTTCTTCTGATTTCCTACTACTACCATTAGAGAATGTTGACATAGTGTTGGGTGTGCAGTGGTTAAACACTTTGGGTAGGATTTTGTTTGACTTCAGAAATAGAACTATTGAGTTTGTGCACCTGGGAAGAAAACATGTTTTAAGGGGAGCCAGTAGCCAAATCAAGACCACCAAGGCCAAATCCTTGAACAAAAAGAGTGATGAATTAGTCCAGGTCTTCATGCTTTCCTTGGTGACAGATGCAACCTCTGTTTGGCAATGCAACAGTATACAAGTAACTTTAGGTACTGATATTCATCCTACCTTAACTGTTTTAATGGAAAAGTACAAATGCATCTTTGATATGCCTACTACATTGCCATCTCATAGAGGCATCTTTGATCACAAAATACCACTCATTAACTCAGCTACTCCTGTTAGCAAAAGGCCTTATAGATATCTTGGAATGAAGAAAGATATTATGGAGAAACTAGTACAAGAAATGCTAGATCAATGGGTGATACAACCTAGTTCTAGTTCCTATAAGACAACTTTTAAAACTCATAAAGGACATTATGAATTTTTGGTTATGCCATTTGGTCTTACAAATGCACCTTCTTCATTTCAGAGTCTTATGAATGTTGTATTTAAACCACTCTTTAGGAGGTCAGTACTGGTTTTTTTTTATGATATATTGGTGTACAACAAGGATATGTCAGCTCATGTGAACCATTTACAAACTGTATTTTATTTGATGAAACAACATCAGCTGTTTGCCAAGGGTTCTAAGTGTGCTTTTGGGGTACCTGAGGTAGAGTGTCACGCCCCGAGCCTATACCCTTGACCTGGCCAGCACTCGAGAACCATTGCTGGCCTCAAGCGAACCCTTGGCCTGGTTTACTTACTTAGCGGAAGACTTAGACATAAGAAAGAGAATCCAAATACAAGATAACTCAACATGTCTCAAACTGAACTCATAATGTTTTAAAAATATACATTTAATTTTGCCAAAATGGCAACTCAAATATGAACATAAGCCAATAACAAAATGATGACGAATGAACTAACATCTGACTGACTATCTGTGAAGCCTCTAAAACAATTGAGATGGATGTCAGGACATGCCCACGACATCCTAATGAACTAAAATGATAAAGTAATAAGAAAGGGGGATCCTCTAAAATGCAAGGAGACTTACCAACAACTCTGAAGCTCAACTGGATCAACGATGCGGTGGATGTTAATCCTAGTAACCTGCGTCTGCATCATAAGACGATGCAGGCCAACTGGCATCAATACATTGAATGTACGAGTATGCGAGTACAAACACTAAACAAAACTTAAGCTTGAAAAGAATTCGAAAGGAACTGAAGAACCTACTTGGTTCAATGCAACTCAACATAACTGAACTCATTTCAATATAAAGCAGTTTAAAAACAAGTGCAATATAATGAAAAATTGTTTAAAACATGATGTCAACTTTTTGTGTATGTAAAGATACATATAACTTTGAGATGTATGTAAAAATACAAATAAACTGATGTATATAAAAATACAAAATACTACTATGAGAGTTTCTCTAATCGACAACCATCACTTAAGAGCTATAGTGATGATACATCACTTTACCTCACGCTGTCAAGAACCATCCTATACCTTGCCGGGGGTATAAAACCTAACTCACTAAGTGGATCCACTAGTCTATACTAAAAGCATTAGAGGGTTCATCTAAAAAGTATGACCCTTTTCTACTCATGATGACTACATGGTTTATGGAGACGTGAGTTATCTGAACTCAAGCTCGTCCCTATATCGGTGCTCAATACTACTCCCAAAACATGATACTAGCTCTTTATGTTTAAAAACATACTTCTTTCTGCGATTTGATATAATTGCTCAAAAACTAGCTCAAAGACTATCTTGTAAATCAAAGTTTCTCCTCTTGCTTTATTGTGAGAAAACTAGTCCAAGGGCTCTTTACTGAAAAACTAGCTCAAAGGCTCTTTTGAAAATCTCAGTTTCCGTTCTTATTTAAATGTGAAAACATTTTAAACTCTTTTGAGAATACATAGTCCCCATATACTTTTGAAGAAATGAACTTCAACTTTACTCTTTACTGAATTCAAAATTTAAGTCTTAAAACAGAGTTAAAACGTTTGTAAAAGACTTTTGGAAAACTTTATGAACTTCTCTTAACTTAACTTGATTCTTGACTTCTCTTGACTTTGATCTTAACTGCTCTTGACTTGACTCTTAACTGGTCCTTGAATTGAATTATGGATTCAAGGATTGTAATTTGTGATTTGAAGGACTTTATGATATTTAGGAATGATTTTTGATAGCTAAATATGAGAAAAATACCAAAATATCAATATTTGAGGGTGGGTCCGCGATGCGGAGAGACATTTAAAGTTTAGTTTTAAAAATGACTTTTGAGGTAGAACGCTTCGTGACGGCTCCACGATGCGAAACGAATTTTCCCAATTCTGGGGATTGGCTCCGCGGCGGGCCACCACTACCAAAAATTTCTTCTTCGTTTTTCAGCTCTAAACTCTATGGATTCTTTCCGTAAACACTTAGAACTGATTATATGATCAAAGTACATCAAATTCTACTCAAAACACAACTTAAAACGTGAATCAATCTCAAGAAGCTCCAATCAACACAGCTTACAAGAATTCAAATAAAATTTATCAAGAACTCAAGGATTTACTTTCAAATTTAATAACTTCGCTGAAATTGAATCATGATTGGCACATGGGTGAACTAACCCAACGCTATGTGATTTCACATAGCTTGTAGAGATCACCCCCGACAAAATCCACAAGCTGAACTCGACGAACTTGACGATTTCCTTGCTTTTCCTCTTTTTTCCTCTTCTCTAAAACCCTAACTCTTTTCTAAAAGCGTAAAACTGACCAAGTTCAATTTAGACCCTTAATTAATTCACTAAAACGAATTTAATTAATTGGATAAGGAAAAGACTGAAATACCCTTCAAAAATTCGGATTAGACATTTCCTTATTTGAAAAGCCCAACTTTCAATGGGCGTATCTCACTCATATGAACTCGGAATCGCACAAACTTGGCGGCATTGGAAATATCATTCCAAGGGCTTTCCTACCATATCTGGAAGTGCTCCTAACTCATCCTAAGCTATGAAGTTATGGCCGTTTGAAGTTGATTAAAAACTCACTTTTTCCTAACTTAACAAAATTTCCAGATTTTCATTCTTTCCAAAAATGACTATTTTCAATTATTGGCTTCTTCCTATTTATTTCAAATTGCAAGATATTACATAGAGTACCTAGGTTATTTCATCAGTGCTAAAAGGATAACTACTGAGCCTAAGAAGATTTCTGCCGTATAGGCTTGGTTTGTCCCTACAAGTATCAAACAACTGAGAGGGTTTCTTGGTTTAACATGATATTATAGGAGGTTCATTCTAAATTTTGGATCCATTGCTAAACCTCTCACTGAATTATTGAAGAAGGATAAGTTTGTATAGAATGAGGGTGCTACTACAGCTTTTCATGTTCTCAAAGATGCACTAGTGACTGCACCTGTCTTAGCATTACCAAACTATGATAAACCATTCATAATTGAGACTGATGCAAGTGGTTCAGGAATTGGTGTTGTCTTGATGCAGCAAGGGTATTTAATTGCCTATATCAGTAAGTCATTAGCACCTAGACATCAGGCTATGTATGTGTATCATAGAGAGCTATTAGCCATCATATTTGTAGTTACTAAGTGGTCTCATTACCTATTAGGAAGACATTTCATTGTGAGAACTGATCAAAAGGCACTAAAACACCTCTTGGAACAAAGTATTCATACTGATTTTCAGGTTGCTGGTATTTCTAAATTGATGGCCTTTGATTTTACTATTGAGTTCAAGAAAGGGTCTTACAATAAGTCTGCTGATGCTTTGTCAAGAAATCAAAGTGCTGAGTTGTTGGTTGTTTCACTCTTAACTACTAATGATACACTTTTGGAGAGAATTAGCCTAACATGGACATTTGATGTTGAGTTGCAAGCTATTATTCTTAAGTTACAAGCAACGCCTTATAAACTCTATACCTGGATTGATTCTCAACTAAGGTGGAAAGGCAGGCTAGTTGTAGGGTCTGATTTGCAGTTAAGACAAACCATTATTCAGTTGTGGCATTCAACACCACAAAGTGGTCATGCATGTATGGATGCAACTATTAAGAGGTTACAATCCCTCTTCTACTGGAAGTCATTAGCAGCTAACATTAGGAATTTTATTAAGAAATGTGATATTTGTCAAAGGCACAAGTATGATACAACAACTTACCCTGGACTACTTCAACCATTACTTGTTCCTGATGGTGTATGGGTTGATATTAGTCTAGATTTCATTGAAGGTCTTCCTAAGTCAAAAGGGAAGGATGTCATTTTAGTAGTGGTGGACAGATTCAGTAAGTGTGGTCACTTTATTGCTATTGCACATCCTTACACTGCTGAATCTGTAGCTCAGTGTTTTCTGGACAATGTTTTCAGATTGCATGGTATGCCAACTTCTATAGTAAGTGACAGAGATCCTATTCTCTTCAGTTCTTTTTGGCAAGAGTTATTTACATTCCAGGGGGTCTTACTACATAAATCTACAACATACCATCCCCAAACTGATGATCAAATAGAGGTTCTTAACAGAACCTCGGAGACATATTTAAGATGTTTTTGTTCTGATAGTCCTCACACTTGGGCTACTCTACTACCTCTTGCTAAATGGTGGTACAACACTACATACCACTCTACCTTAAAATGTACACCTTATAAAGTTATATATGGTCAAAAACCACTCCTTACTTGGCTGGTGAGTCTTCTAATGACATGGTTGATAGATCTCTGGTAGCTAGAGAGGTTGTGATAGCACTGCTCAAGCTCCATTTAACTAGAGCACAACAAAGCATGAGGGATAAAGCTAACAAACACAGGTCTAATAGGCAATTTATGGAGGGAGATTGGGTTTACTTGTAGTTGCAACCTTACAGGCAGATTTCAGTGGCTTCTAGGCCTTTCAACAAGCTTGCTGCAAAGTATTTTGGTCCTTACTTGGTCTTTTCTAGAGTTGGTGTAGTAGCTTACAAGTTGTTTTTACCTGCTGATGTCCTTATTCATCCTGTGTTTCATGTCTCCCAGTTGAAAAGGTGTTATAAGGTTCCTACAGTCATTAATCATCCCCCCGTATTACATCTTTCAAGCCCTTATTGTCCCATTCTTGAGTCGGTATTGGAGAGAAGGATGTTCAAGAAGGGTAATAAGGATGCGTGTCAAGTCTTGGTTCAATGGTTTGTCTTGGATGCTTCTCAGGCTACTTGGGAGTTCCTATATGAGCAGCAACATAAAATTCCTGCATTTCACCCTTGAGGACAAGGGTGGTTTCCATTGGGGGTATTGATACAATGCTTTAGATAATTAGAAATGTTAAAAAGTATTTAGTATTGTTCATTAGTCACCAAAACAGTTATTACTGTTCACTGTTATTAGAGTTTGTTAGAAGCAGTTATTTTGTTAGTTGTTGTATCATTAGATTCCAATTCAGTTCTATTAATAGAGATGTAATACAATTGTAAATCATTGAATGATATATGATAATTCTTCTCTTCTCTCTTTTACTCTGTTCTTCTTAGCTTCTATCTCGGAAGTGCCTTGATATATCTGTCTTCTTCTTCGAGGTTCATCCTCCTAATTGATATTATCCTTTCAATTACTGGTAATTGAATCAATTAACTCATAACCTTTTAAGAAACTAAGCAAACAATGCATTTATGGATATTTATACTCGAATAGGAAGGGAACACAAAATATTTAATAGAAGGATAGGGAATCCTTTTAAATAACCATCAACTTGATACTTTTTTATCTATCTTCACAAAGAAGAGCTTTGAATTTTTTGAAGAAGATGTGATCAGAACCTAAATAATGGTTTATCCCTACATGTTCAATCGATCAACTGCTAGCCTCAAAAGAATTTTAATGAGAACTAGCGGTTGATGCACTACTCCTTTCCATCCTTTGATCCATATTTTAGGCATTAAGTCAGTATAGCTTATTTCAAAATATTTGTAACATTCTTTTTATTTATACTTGTATGTTTTGTCTTTGTTTTTTTTTTTTTTTGGGAGTTTTCATTGAATATTCTCTTTTTAACTTTTATTTCAATACACTTAATATCTTTTATAAAGAATCGGAGGAATATGCAGTGATTTTTTCTTGAAAATCTCCCGCGAAAAATACTAATTATTACTTTTCTATTGAATCGATCATAATCACTACCTAACAACTACCTACATTCTTGAAAAATTTGCATCACATATAAGAGAAAACGAAGAGACGTGCAATTTCGTAGAAAGACATCACACTTCATTGTGAAAAATATAATTTATTGAGGCGGAAAAAAATATGTCAAATTTCTTGGGATCAGTTAAGATCGTTTCAAATTGGACATAATCTTTTATTTTTATCATGCTATTCTAGTATATGCATACAAAATGTATTGGGATTATGAAAAGAATCCTTTTGCTTATGATCGAATTTATAGATCAATCTACAAGATTACATGTTATGTTCCATAAAATGAAATTACATGTTATGTCCCATAAAATGAAATTGATATTCATATATATCAAGATAATATTGTAGATTGATCTATAGATCCAACTTAAATGCAATATTTATCTTTATTTTATTCCAGGAGGGAACTTTAAAACTACAATCTAATTTCTAAATAGTATGGTAGAGAGAAATAGATGAATCTTTTTACCATACTATCTATATATTTATTATAATATTGCCGATTTCAGTCCACCATTTCATTTAAAATATGAAATTGGATTCGTTTTTATTTTATTTCATCTACAAATTTGATATAATCAATCTATCTTCTACTTATTTATTTTTAAATATGATATAAATTATTCAAGATATATATAATACCACATGTATTACTTTTAAGCACTATATGCAATGTATATGTTTGGCTCAAACGTTCGCTAAAAGCTTATTAGAATTACAATATATATTAAATACACCAAATATATTATTATTATAAAAAAAAAAAAAAAAAAACTATGATTTTATCGTTTACTTATATATGTATAGCAACTAACAATTAAATCACTTTATATGCTTGAAATAATATATCATCCAGTATAAAAATCTGTAATGTTTTATTTTTCACATTCCATTGTTACGTGACTTTCTATAGCTAAAATTGCTAGTAACTAAATACACCCTTGATCAGCCATACTACATAACAAGTAGTCTCAAATTCTTATAAGGGCATGAGACAATTTGACAAGAATTTAGGGGTGTATTTCACTCATGTTGTAAGATTGGGAGTGTATTTAAGTTCAATTAGTCAAGTAAACAGGTGTTTTTAAAGCTATCAATAATTTGAGGATGAAACTAATAATTCACAACTAGTTTAATACTTCTCTATTATTATTTTTTTTTTTTTAATTTTATAAAATAGACTAAAGAAAGTGATTTACCTCGACCAAGTTTGAGGTAGCAAATTAACTGTTTTAAACATTTAAGAAATTAGTTTAGATTCTTAAACGTGTCATTATGTTGCGTAATTTTCTAAAATCTTTTTTCTAATTTTACTCCCAAACCATACACTTGCAATTTTTCTAGCTAGACAAAAAAACTCCATTTCAACATTTCTCCTTAATATATAAACAAAATAATAACAACACAAACAAACAAAAAAAGATTTTTGCATCACTCTCTCTCACTCACTATCAAACAAGAATAATAGAAGCCACTTATTTTTAATAATAATACTCCTCTCATAAACAAACAAACAAAAAAAAAAAAAAACATTTCATGTACTGGTAGATTTTTCATAATACATATATATTTACATATATTGAAAGCTTCTTATTTTTTGTTTGAAAATCATTCTTAGGGCTCTTCATGACATGAAGGATCCTTGAGGGATTTTTTTTTTTCTTTTTATATTTTGGAGTGATGCATGTTTTTTTGGCTTGATTTTTTAGATTTCCTTTTCCTTTGGGTTTTTAAAGAGAAAAAAAAAATTGAAGTTAGCTACTAATTTCGTCTAAATTGTGTAAAGCTAATATAATTATTTGATAATATATTACTAATCATTGCTGTTGCTAAGTAGGATTAGTGACATATTTTATTATTTTAGGTACTAAATTTATGTGTTGCTAAATTTTTTTTCAATAGTGTTTACACAAACATGTAAAAAGGTCCTTGTTCTTTTTCAAAAAAAAATTATTATTATGGAGGGGAATTATGGAGAGGCTATTGATGAGTGGGATTGTCAATTATTTGAGGAAAATATTGTAAATAAAAGTTTTTCCAAGCGTAGTATTGCCCAACGCCGGCCAGAAAAATGTGGTTTCAATGCTTCCGGCATTAGTACTCCGGCAATGTCACCGCCACCGGATAGGGAAACTTTTCTCACAATACTGCCGGGACTAACTCCGACAGCATTGCTTGACTCTCTTGTCATGCTTCCAAATGCACAAATATTTTATAGATATTTGTGTAGTTATAAATCATTTCAGTATGACTAACAAAAAATAGTGTCACATCATAAATTCTTTCAATAACTTTTTCTTCTTCAATAAAAAATTATTGAATGTGAATGTTGTAATGATTTTGTGATATTGTTGTTATATATATATATATATATATATATATATATATATATATATATATATATATATGTCCAAAGAGAATTAATCAATCCTAATTTTAAGAAATATGTGTATTTGGTTGTATCTTTAAAAATAATTAATGGTGTAAAATATTAAAAGTGGTAATATATGCAATTGTTTTGAAAATAGAGGTAACGTTAGTGCATATTGTAGTGATATGTCTAGTTAGGTAGTTTTTCCTTATTACTAAAAGGGGTTTAGCAATGGATCTAAAATTTAAATTAAAAAAACTCCTTCTAATGGGAACATTTATTCAAAGACTTGAATCTTCGCATTCCAAACTTGTGCATCATCTTCTCAAAAGTTGTAGTTGATAGAGACTTTGTGAATAAATCAACCATATAATCACTCAAACGAGTCTATTGCATATTGATATCATTATTCTTTGGAGATCATGTGTGCAGAAAATTTTTGACAAAATGTACTTTGTTCTATCTCCTTTAATGAATCGTCCCTTAAAGACCAAATAATTCTATAAATTCCTCACTTCAACTTCTTTAAGCAAACAATCTTATTGCTTTTTGAAAACTCTTCAAAAGTTCAATTCAAGTCATGATCAACTTGCATAACAATAAAGAAGATTCTTGCTTGATTTAATCCTTTAATAGACAAAGAATTCAAATCCTCATAATCTTTTTAATATTGCCCATATTATATTAAAGATATCATCAACGAGATATCATTTTATATCGATTCATAATGCAATATTACTTATTCAGATCTCATCACTTCATTATTATCAGGTACCTACCCTTCTCATGAAATTTCATGAAGTGTTATATATCATAGGCTATTCCAGATATAACATTTTTGGGTGGGTAAGGCAGGAGAGGGATTATTTTAAGACTTCCCTTTTCATAATGCCCAATATTTGAAATCACAAACATTGCAATTTTGATTTTATCCTTTTCAAATTTTAAAATAAGATAGCATGAGAAAATTGAAACAATAACATTTTGGGTGATGATAGAAGTGGAAGGATTAAGAGAGAAGGTGAGCTGATTTGGAGTGAAAAAATAAATTAAGAAGATAGTTAACTAAGCAGGGCTCTATTTTAAGCTATTTTTAAGTATTATAGTTATACAATAGAATAACTACTCATCTTAATATTTTTTTTTTTTTAAAAAATCTAATTAATTAGGTCCATGGATAGTGGAGGAGTTACAACAACTTACTTTCAACACTAATTCCTTTATAAAAGCTTGAACTTTTATTATTTGCAACTAATTGATTAATTCTTGTATTTTTATTTTTATTTTTTTTGTTAATTAGGCACCACAATCTCCTACTACTGGAAGCTTTCAACAGTTCCCCATTATCATTAATCAAGAAAACTCAATGTCCACTCCTCCTTAAGTGGTCATCAATGCTAATTGTCCAATCAAGACTGATAATGTTATTGATCATCATCATCCCCTCTTATTCCCATCTTCATCAAACACTCAGGTAATTTTAATTACTTCCCCGTCCATCTTTAATTATTTGTCCATTATACTATTTTGGAATGTCCAACAATATTTGTGCAGTTTATAAATCAATGTATCATTCACCATTTCGTGTCTGTTTCACCCTTACTATTAAATATTATTTATTTTTCAATGTTTAGAAAAATTATATTGTCAATTGGCCCCAATAAAGTACCTCCTTTTGATGAATTTCATTTTAATGATTTCCAATAAATACCAAATGGTGCATAATCGCACATCTCTTGCAATAGGATATCAAAAGCTTATTCACGAGATCAACAATAACCATGTATTGCAATAGGAAACAAAAGCTTATTCAAGAGATCAACAATAACAATAGAAATTCAATCTATTGCATTGTTTTATGGAGAATTTTTCACCCTACAAGTGTCCTGAAATTTCATTAGTCTATTGCACCTCCCAAATAATGTGTAAAAAGAGAAAAAGGGAATGGAAGATGGGAAGGGTTGAAAATAACATGATAGTCTCAACATTGTTTTTGGTTTCTTACATGTATCTATCTCATTAAAAATATTTCACGAACTGACTTTAGATCTATATGTTTTTTGCTCATTTCAAACTTAATTGGTGTTGAACTCCATATTGGAATAAAATCTCCTTTTTTTTTTTTTAATATCTCGTATCTTTTTCTCCGTCTAAAAAACTCTTCACTAATTTTGACCTTGGAAAATATTTTAATTGCGGTTAGTAATTTTCACTATCTTAGAGAACATATTTTGTATCCATGGTGGCATTATTTGTAGCCTGTTGCATTAGTACTTGATGATTCAAACGTAATGTATGAGGCGGCAGATTGTGACAAAATTCGCCTTTTGGGTAAATCAAATTGAATTTTTTAAAGATTACTTCATGTACCTTGATGTCATTTTTGGTAATTGATCTATGAAAATCACCACCAAAAGTTGAAATTTTAGTGAAAAATCTCATATAATTTTAAAGAAATTTTGATATAAATCTTAGTTTGTCATCTCGAAAAATCAACAATGTGATGGGAACCTACCCCAATAGACAAACCCTAAAGTTGTTTAACTTCATTTTAATGATTTAAGTGGAAAAATAAAGAAGCATAAGAAATATTTCAAAGATAACTTATACTATAAATGTAGAAGTACCAAAATACACCCTTAAAATCTTGAAGTCGCAAATACAAGAGCCTCTAAGAATTTTATGAAAGAAGACAAAATTTAAACCAAGAGAAACGCATAGGTATGCAGAATAAGGTTTTAAAAGGTTGTGATGCAAGGCGAGGAGAGACGTAAGCTTCGAAACAAAGGGTATAAATCTCATTACATCTCATGTATTTTCAATTTTATTACTAAACGATAAGCAAACGAAAAAGTTCCAATAACTATGCAAATAACTTCAAATGAATTACCAATAGAAAATATTGTCATATTAACTATTATTTGAGAAAGGTAAAAACACAAAAAATGATAATATTTGAGATAAACTTTAATAATGAAATTATCAACCATTTCATCATCGATCTCTATATTTATTTGTCTTTCTTAGCCTCAACCAATAGTTGCATTGACTATTGATTTCAAAGAAGGGAAAAAATAAAAAAAGTGTAAGCAAAATGACAAAAAATATATGTATAGAATTTCATCAAGAGCATAATGTTATGAAATCTCTATCCTATCAATTTTTGGCATAATCGTTTAAAAATTTTATTTATGTATCATTCTCTAGAGTTGTTTCCTTCATATATTTATTTTGTAAGGAAAAATCGCTACAACATGCAAGATGACAACAACAACATATCCAATGGAACCCCACAAGTGGGGCTTGAAAGGGTAGAATGTACGCAGATCTTACTATTACCTCGTAGAGGTAGATAGACTGTTTTCGAAATATACCCACTGCTCCAGTGTAGTAAACCCAAGTACAAAGCAGATGGAAATAATGTAGAAAACATAACAACTAACACGATGAATCAACACTAGTGTGATAATTGGAACACAGTAAACTACTGACGAGGCGAGATATCAAAAGTAAGAACTACAATAATACCAGGTGATAATAGGTATAAAAGGCCAGAGACAATATGAAAAGGCTAGTAATGCGATATTTACCTACTAACCGCCTACTCTTATCCGCGACCTCTAAACATTTTTGTCTAAGGACATGTCTTGGGTAAGCTGAAGATGTGCCATATCATGTCTAATCATCTCTTCTTAAAACTTACGTGGCTTACATCTACCTCTCCCCAATCACATATACGGTCTTTCAAACCTCATCACTAGGACTCTGTGCATCGCCTCTTCATACGTCTAAACCACCTCAGTCACCCCCCCCCCCCCCAACCATCTTGTGTAGAAAAAAATACACTTAAAACAATAAAAAATAAATGTAACACTCGAGGCGTACACTTTTATATTTAGGACTTACATTTTTACATCCTGCATTTACGTTTTTACTCTTGAGGATTACACATCAAGCTATGAGGCATAAGCCCTATGAATCTACGTTTTATTATGTGCACTCGCGCATTTTTGGTTTGCCTCCTTCAAGACTCGCTCTAAAAATGTTTTGAAAAAAATATTGTGGACCAGTCAGGCAACTCACTACTCGACCTTAGCGATCCTACGGTGCCAAATGGAAGGATCAAAAGATCTCTCTTGAGCTATTTCCTCTCATTCCATTACATTCTTTGGATAATTTATATCAAACCAATTGAATGTTCAACTTGGGCCTCTGTAAGTTATAACATGATCTGATCTATTGATTAAAAATAGAACTGTGAAAAAGAAATTCAAATGCCAAAAAATAAACAAAAAGGAATATTTATCATTCAATATAGAAATGCATCACTTGTAAGATATCTAGCTTGGAACCTGAAAAAGCAAAGCCCGATCTACGAGAGCCATAACCATCCACCCAGTCTTGAGCCTCGTTTGCTAAACGGGCTCATAGATATTTATTCGGGGGGAGAAAAATACACATTTTACTCTTCTTTTCTCAATTAAAGTTGTGTCTAAATTTTTTTTTTCTTGAATGATTTTTAATGAGATATCTAAGAATGTCTATCATCAAATATGTGTACTCCTTTTCCTATAGATTTTTGGATAAATTATCTAACTAGTCAAAATCTCTAACATAATTATTAAAAATATCTACCCTTTAAAATAATTATTAAAAATGTTAAAATGTCAATATTTTAGCAAATAAAATGTATCATAATATAATTTATTTACCTTCTTTTATTTTTTTCAAATTAAGTCCACTTTTTGACTCCATTACAGGTGAAAGGAAAAAACAAAATAACTCATTACCCACTTTTCTCTCTCTAAAATTTTTACCCAAATTCCATCTTTTCTCTTTCTCTCTCTCACAATTTCTTTTATTATTCCATATCCTCAAGTAACTTAAACCTTGCATTTTTTAAATTAAATTCCTCCATTTTTCTAAGAAATCTCATAAATCATTCAAAGGATTTTCAACCTTTGTTGAAGTGAATTCGACTGATTTGCTATCGTTTTCATTAGGGAAGAAAACTTTGAAATAATCGATTCGAATTTCGAAGTGAATTTGATTGATTTCGTTGAACTTCGACATTGTCGGTATCGGTGAGATAAAAAAACAATCACATAATCAATAACTACTAATTCTTTAATTTGTTTGGAAGTGATTCGAAAATGGATCTGGATTGTATTTTGTATGTTGGATCTTCACCTGAAGACCTTCATAAGTTACTATCCGAATATTGGATTTAAAGTTTAGACGGTCACTGAGGTATTCAATTTGAGAGTTTCGGGTTAATATCTCATCCAAAACACTTAGTTGAACAACATTAGCAATTCTAGCTATCTCTTCAATGAATTGAAGTATTTTTGCATCTCTCTCGCATGCAGAAGAACCCAAAGGAGATGAAAGTACGGAATCACCAGTCATATTTCAAAGTAAAAAATACATTTTTTAATATGTAATATGTTTGGGATACAAACAGTGAATGATTGAATTGTTTTGATTTTTTTTGTATGTTGGATGTTTGGAATACAAAATAATTTGGAATCATATTTAGTAGATGTTCTATAAATTAGACATTGAATATAATATATTTTTGGAATACATAACAGATAAGAAATACATTGTTTGACATGAAATACAATTTTTTTGAAATACAAATTTTGACTGTTACTATGATTATGAATTTGTATGTTTTGATGACTGGAATACAAATTTTGTTGGAATTTTAAGAAAAAATATACATTCTTAAAAAATATACAAATCAATGTTGTATCATTTCTGAATGAACATGGATTTACATAAATATATGGATACAAATAATTATAAATCCATTTGGTATACCTATTGACATGAATACAAACTAATAAAGAAATACAAATTACCATTATACAAACTCAAACATGAAAATCATAATGAATACAAATACACATATCATACATATTGAAATGAATACAATCAATTACTTTTGAAATTGTAACCGATGAGAATTTTTATGTGATATGTTCATTTTTTAAAAATATTTTCTCCCATGATTTTCTCCTTTCTGTTATTAAATAATTGTATTCTTTCAAATCAAACAAATAAAAAAATATGTAAATCAGAAGAATAACAAACTAAAATAGTGACATTTTTAATAAATATTGGAAATATTGATTAGGGCTGGGCATAAATACCGAAAATCAAAAATACTGAATTGAACTGAATTTTTTTGGTATTTCGGTTTCGGTATTTCGGTTTTCGGTATATATTTTTGTATTTTCGATATTTCGATTCGATTTTTGATATGTTTTTTTTTTTTTTTTTTTTTTTTTTTTTGTATATTTCGGATAAACCGAAATATATTATATTATAATATATATTAATTATTAATATTAAATATTATAGCAAAATGCAAAATGCAGAATTAGGTTTGGTTTTTCACTTTTCATTTTTACACTCTTCAACTTTTCAGCTTTTCAAAATAAGTCATTAGGCACCAGTGATGATCCCTCAGTCCCTCACCATTCTTTGATTTTTTTGGTTGGACCAGCGACTGCTGCCGACCAGAGGCCACCGCGATCTCTCACTATTCTTTAATTTCTTTTTGTTGGACCAGTGACCAGCAGCAGCCCACCAGTCAGCTTCTCAACAATCAGTGATTTCTCATTTCAGCGACCACGACCAGCGGCAGCGAGCCGACCGGCGACCAGCCTCCAAGTATTTGATTATTTTAACAAAAATCTGAATAACAAAAACCAAACCGAACTAACAAAAACCGAACCGACCAACTTTCCAAGAAGCTTGTATTCTTTTTTAGAAGGGAACCAACTTAATTCATTTTGTAGGAAGAAGTACTTTCTCTCAAATTCTTTAGCTACATATATATCTTATTACTATGTATTTTATTATTATTATTTTACATCAAAGGGAAATAAAAGAAGTAAATAACTAAAAATAAAAACTTAATCTCTATTTTTTTTCCCAGTCCTCTCTATGAAAGTTGGAGATGCTATTTACCATTTTAAAATTTGTATAAAGGGTTAATGAGAAGTCAGAGGCGGATGCAGCGTTGTATATTGAGTTTTAAAATTTAATACTTACCGTGTAAAGCATAAATTTATGTGTAAGAAATCATAATTTCAAAGAATGAAATAGTAAAATTTAAATTTTCAAATTTATCCATTCAAAATTGTAATATTTCCTATTTTCCTTATAAATCTTGTATTATTTGGGAGGATAATTATATATTCTCCCAAAATTATATTATTTGGAAGGATAGAAAGTTTTCGATCAAACTCGAATCATATTCATATCTCTTCCTAACCTTCTTTATTGTTACAAAAATGACAAATTTAGTTAGACCAAAAATTTAGAAATTACTCACTTTAATAAATTATAGCCAACATTTTTTGTAATACGAAAGGCATAAAAGGAACACCTCCCCTTGTGCAACCGGGATTAGTTGAAGTGTGTAATCAATTTATTCAATCTTCCTAATGTATTAATGTTTATTTTTTAATTCAAAAAAAAAGAGAGAAAGAAGAATAATTGCTAGCATATAAAGTATTATAGACCTTGAATAATGTGATGATAAAACAATCACATCTCACATGCACACTTCCATTTGGAATCTAAGGTAGCGTTCACTTCAAAAAGTTGCAAAAGCCACCTAATAGGACTTGCCTTTGCAATACACAAATGAGATTGGACAGAATACAAAATTTTGTTACACGCCAACACGGACCACATCTTTCGACGGAAGCAACGGTTAGACTATTTTTCTACTGTTCCATTCAAGTAGGGGAATAAGTAATGTATCCTTAGCATTCAACAGTTGGTGACAAACAATACAACTACAACATTTCATTGCAGTTACTTCCAACTCAGTCATGTACCAAAGGACTCGGAGAAGATGAAGAGTATTCATCAGAAAATGAACCACGATACACAAAATGTACAACACAAATACGCAAACAGAATAGATTTACCTGAACAAGACAGGCCAGTCTTTACTCTTCAAACCTCACCAAGCAAAAAAAGGCAGATTAAAGGACTCATAGTCAACAACAAGAGAGCAGCATAACTCCGTGGTACCAGCAAAATGAAGCTATGATACAGATTTCAACTTGCTCATCGATATTCAACCAAGAAAACAAGAGACGTACATGTAGATTGACTTCCACTATGAATATTTAACTAATGAAGCAGTAAGAAAGTACTGCAACCAAGTAATGCAATTACAATCTAAAGATTATCATGTCCTTACAGAAACTTTGAATGATGCTTGCTTAAAGTCCACCACCTATTAAAGGACTGATTATCCTTTTCATCGTCCAGAAAACAAGTGTGTGCACTGGTTATCCTTTTCATCGTCCAGACAACAATGTAAATAGCGACTGTTATCCTAGGCAGACAATAAATTGGATCTCACAGTCAAATACATATTTATTCCAATAAGTTTACACTGACAATTTGCAACATGATTAAAGTTAATATAAACAAGGCACATGACAGGCAGTAAAACCAAACATAAGCAGTGAAAATGTACTGGCAAAGCAAGCATGTGGTTCTAATCCAGCATTACAGCATCCATGAATACAATCTCCTAACTTCATCCAAGTAACAACACACCAGAATTTACTGGGCAAGCAAATCCAACAAACTCCTTAACGCTTAGTGACGGTCACCAAAACTATTTTGAATGTTTTATGAGTTAATGGTGTAATATGTGGGCAAACAGATGACAAAAGATGGGAAAAAAAACTACAAAGCATTAATAATTCTAGCACAAGTCAACAAAAAGCTCTTAGGCATATAATCTTAACGTAAGTTTCTTTAACAACTTCCTCTCTATCGCCATGGTCTTTTTGTTCTGTTTCTCTTCACCTATGCCTAAGCACCTTAATATTTGTACCCAATCAAAAACATATCCGGGTAAGAAAGCAAACACAAGAGCAAAGGTGGCATCAACAATATTCACTATCAGTCTGTAGTTTAAAATTCGGGCAGGCACCCTTTACCCTTATTATCCAAATCAATACATCAAACTCTTCTACCCTCCCAAAAATATCAGCACACAAGCAGATAATAACTCAAATTACACTAACAAATCACTAGATATAATGATATGCCACAGCTCTCTCCTGACAATGTGAATACATCAGAGCAGATTAAGATACCAATACGATCCCGTCTAAAAAACCATCACACAAAATAACAGAGCTAGATCTGTAATTCCTGCAACAAGTATCAAAATTTTCTTAAGATCATCTCCTAAAACTCCTCTGTAAAGAAACTTCTCTTTTTCTTTTAATTTGTTCAACTTGAATCAGTGACTAAATCTTTAATTCCTGCAACAAGTATCAAAATTTTCTTAAGCTCATCTCCTAAAACTCCTCTGTAAAGAAACTTCTCTTTTTCTTTTAATTTGTTCAACTTGAATCAGTGACTAAAATACAAGTGAACATTATAAAAGATATGAAAACAAACTTTCTCTTTCTTTTTTTGAGAAAGGATATGAAATGAACTATTCGTAAAACAACAACCCTCCCTGGAAAACATAAGCAGTAGCTTCCAAATAACCAAGACACATAGATAACTATAGGAAAAGAAGCTAAACACAGATTCCATATTATTCATGCCCACTCTATCATCCCATTTAACATCAAAAGATCAAACTTTTGCACACCCTAATATTAGCACAACCAGAAACACACTCAAATTACGCAGTAATATGACCCTAAAGCTCTCTCACAACAACAATAACACATCAGCTAACTAAACTAGCAAGAAAAATCCCACCAAACGTAAAAAGGCAGTAATTGTACAGCAACAACAGAAGACCCAATGTAATCCCACAAAATAAAACCATACAACAACAAATCCACTGTAATCCCACAAAAGAAAACCAAATCATCCAATCATAAGGATCCTTCTATCAAAGCATAAAAATTTTCCTAATCCCTAACCAGAACGCTAGCTATGTTTTTCAAAAAAAAAATAATCAGATATAATTATATCCAGAATAACAACCCCAGAATAATAAGCGTAGTAGCAGAAACATCCATACAAACCATAAACCAAGAAACATATGATAAAGATTACATCACCAGAAACAGAACAAACAAACTAAAAGTGGGTTCGATATTATTCATATGATTCCCACCACCACAAAACTATTATCATCCCTAAAAAAAGAAACAGAATTCACTTCTTAAGACTTCCACGGATACCAGGTTTAGGCTTGGTGCTTGATTCAGCAACACCAGCTAAATGAAGATTGTTGAGTTTTGCCTCATCAAAAGCAATTTTTGGGTGTCTTGCATCATGATGGATCTTCATAGACTTGATATCAGGTGCAGTCACTTTGCAAAGAGGACATTCAAGCTTCGCATGTCCACCTTTTTCAATACCAGACCTGTCGGCTAACCCAGCCTTACCGCCGCCCCTGTTAGTCGTTGCTGCATCGATCTTTGCAGCTAATTCTTTCGCTGTATGCTTCTTTGGCTTTGCTTTTCCTGTCATGGTGATTGAATGGCGAAGGAAACTGGGCAGAGAAAACCCTAGGGTTAGTTGATTTTGTTTTGTATTGGAAAGGGGAAGAATGTGATAGTATGTATAAAGGGGCTTTTTCTCTTTGTTTTTACCCTTGCCGGAAAGAATTGGGATGATATCAGATTTACTTGAGTAATTTATCTTATATAATAAGAGAAAATGATCAAAATGGTCCTTAATGTATGGAGTTATTTTATTTTGATTTTTAATATATTTTGCATGATTCATATAGTCCTTAATATATTATAAAAAGTACACAATTTGATCTTTTGCCTAAAAGTAACAATTCATCAAAAATTTCTGTTAAGTTTAACCCTGAGTCCCACTAAAAAATAAATCTAAAAACTTTTTTGTTCCCCTTCTAAGCCATGGCCGAAAAGCTAGCCCGATTTTCTCTTTCTTCATCTCTTTCAAATTCATTGTATATAGCAGTGAAAAAATATTTCTACTTTCTTTGACATTCCCAAGAATATTTATCAAAAAAGTGATTTGTGGCAAAGAATCAACCCCAAATTAAGGTAACATTTGGTTTTTAGATTTCACAATTTGGGTACATCTTCTGTCCATTTTCAAATACTTCCAATATACTTTCAGCTTCACTCAATTTTTTGTTATGAATTTTGAAATCACAAATAATGATTGTGGATCAATTTTATCACTTTCAAATAGGGGATTTAATTAGAGCTTTTGTATTTAACTTTAAATATTATCGATTTTTATTAACAATGATAATAAAAGACTTTAAATATTGCTTTTATTAGAGTTCATTTAGCACTTTTGAATTGGAGAAGCTTTGAAAATTAGAACTTAAAGGATGAACTGAGAAGAGAAAAATATTTTCTTTTTGACAATTTCTATTCACAGAGATGCGGAAGTGGAAAAAGAAGAAGAAGAAGCGGCACAAGCTCTTTGAACTAGAGGTTTTGATGGAAAACATAGAAATTGAAGGGAAAGAAAAAAGTTTTTGGATATATTTTTTACTAGTGTTAAACTTAACAGAACTTTTTGATGAATTTGTTACTTTTAGGGCAAAGAATCAAATTGAGCACTTTTTATAATAGAGAAAATGGTCTAAAACCTCTCCAATCTATACCCCAAATCTCAAGTACGCACTCTAACTTTACGGGTGTCCTATCACCCCCTGGATTATTTAAAAATGAAATAAATGACTCCTTAAATGATGAGTTGGCACAGAGAGTGCATTCAAAGAGAGTGAGAAGCAAAAAACAAGTAAAAAGAATATGTTTATTATATTTTTGTTACAATTAAATAGTATTATATATTATTTATTTATTTTTATAAGCAAAATGACACCGTTTTAGTGGAGGATATTATTTTCCCTTTCACTTTGGAGAAGAAGAATCAGTAGTCCCAACCCCATCTTTGATGTATGATAAATTTTATATTTGTTAGAGAAATTCATTGAATGAGCCGGCAATGAAGAGGAAATAATCACTGGAAAAGATGAATTCGCGGCAAATTCAAAAATTCATACTTGAGCTTCGAAGCTCTTTAAAAATGGTTGTCCATAGATTTGTATTTCGCCTTTCATTCGTCAATTTTTTTAGTTCAAATCAATTGATTTAGAATGGAATTCTCATAAATGATTCAATTTAGTCTCTACAAATTAGTAATTACAAATGAAGAATTTCAGATTTAGATTCAAACCCAAAAACCCACATTTCTTTTTTGATTTTGACAGCTTTGTACGTCAATGGAGTTTTCTAGTTTTTGGCTCAAATCTTCACACCAAATTCGAAATCAATTAACAAGTAATGTGTAGATTTCATACACCAAACTTAATCACACTCACAGATTCGCACAAATTCGATGAACACGATGGAGAACAATAAGATTTTTCTTCAAATTTTCAGAAATTAATAAAGCCAAGAAAACAACTAAATGATTTTGAGGCAAGTATTATAGCAATCTAAAATTTGATGGATCAATTTGTGTATTTATATCGTTTACAAGTTTTAAAAAAAAATAAAATAAAATAGAATAAAGATGAAAGAAGAAACAAAGAATATATAAAAAAAAAAATCATTGACAGGTGGTTGTGCGTGTCCACCACTGCAAGTTATGAATGTGGGTGTTCAGTTTTAGGGTGTTATTTATTCCATTAAAAAAATAGTTCAAGGGGGTAATAGGTCCCCTGTGAAGTACAAGCGTATAGTTGGGATTTCGAGTATAAGTTGGAGGGGTTTTAGACCATTTTCTCTTTTATAATACATTAAGGACTATATTAATCATGTAAATTATATTAAGGATCAAAATAAAGCAACCATCATATATTAAGGACCATTTCGATCATTTTCTCTATATAATAACATTAAAACCTTGTTTGAATGGTTTTATACCCATTTGTATTGCTAACCCGTTTTCACTAACACTTATTATCATTTTGTTCATTACCTACCAGAGTAGGATCTGGTTGCTTATCTCAACCGAGAAATAATATGTTCAACTTTTTTCGTGCCACCTGATCGAGGTTTAGAATCTGGCTCCTTCTCCAGACTTGATGCATAAACATGAGCATACTCATCTTTAAATTGAAACAGAGTATCAATACCTTCTTGGTCCATCAGCCGTATCAGTTTCGACCTATCAAATTTCATTGTAAAATGCAACATCTTATCTGAATGATCAACGCTAATCGGTCAAAACCTACATTCACAAAATCATTGTACTTTATGCCCTTTTTTTGCAATAAATACCTCCCCCATACGAAATGGATCCATCGGGTGGAACCTTATTCATCTTTCCCCCCGTGAAACAAACAAAGCAGGGTTTTATCTTCAATTCCCATCATGAAGGGTAACAATCTTGAAAACAAAAAATCTTATCAACAAATAAAATTTAATGAAAACCCATTGCTTGAAAACTAAACTAAAAAACCAATTGCTTGAAATTTTAATAGAAAAGATTTAATTTTTCTCTCAAAACTAGGTTTAATTTGGGAGGATGAATTGATGGGTTAGCAAGAATGGGTTAGTGGGAATCCTAGTTGGCATCTTAGATGGAGGGATCAGTCCTATGTGGCTTGCCACGTCATTGAAAATTTAGTATGTTAGCTCTTGAGGATATTTGCGGTCTCTTGAGATAACGGCGAGGTATTTTTTAACCTAACATGTAACTGGGGGTGTAAGTGATCTATTTCGCATAGTTCATGGGCAATTTTGAACCTTTTCTATAGTGTAAATACAATGTTTGTCTTGATTGTTACTTAAATTTTATTGTATCGTAGCATTTAAAATCAATCGTTAGGTAACAACGAAAAATCCAGTTTATGTAGCAATTGATTTGGTGTGATCGCGTCGTTGTCTTAATATTTTCTTCTCATTTTATTTGTATTTATCATTTATAACCATATTTATCTTCTATCCTAACTTTTAGTAGTAACTCTACCTTGTACCTTAATTTTCTCATAACTTTATCATTCAACTTATGAATGTGATATTATATAACAACAGAGAATAATACAGTTTATCCAAATATTATTTTCATTAAAATAATATAATATGATACGATACAATACAATACAATACGATATATTATGAAATAATATGTAACAACCATCCAAACTAGGTGTAAAAATAAGGGGAGTAGCTTGAATTTTGTAAAATTTATCATCCATGCCCTTTTTTAAATGTTAATTTTGGTTTCCCACCACGATGTTTGGTATCTACTTTAGAGTTCGATTAAATTTGAATTCGCGCAAAAAAATTTCACATTAAAGGGTAAAGCGTTCTCTAACCAAAAAAAGAGATTTTGCTAAAACTCAAATATATCATACACATCCTTCATCTTTTATATTTATTTATTCATATCTATGTATAGGTTAGGTTCAACAAGATTGGAGGTCTAAAGCTAAACTTTATAAAGAAGTTTTAATTTGTTTTCTAGATAATATTATATAAATTGAATAATAACATATCTAGTATAAGTTTATATGTGGTGATTAGGGAAGATAGGAATCTAGGATGTATAAGACTGTAAAAAATGTTTTTTTAAAAATATATATATATATTTTTTCTTCATTTTAAAAAAATAATTTAGTTTGACTTAGCATAGAATTCAAGAAAATATAAAAGAATTTTCAATCTTGTGATCCTAAATTAAAGTTATGTTAAATTTATCAAACTGCCATTTAATTTTGTGGTCTTAAACATGTGTGAAAAACTTAGATTAAAATGTTGCCAAAAATAGAAGGGATCATTCTTTTTTAAATAAACTAAAAAGGAAAAATTAGGTCATTTTATATTAATTAGAGAGAATAACATAAAAGTAAGAATAATAAAACACAGTTAAAGAATTTAAAAAGTCAATGTAATGACACCGATATAATGTTGTGTTACTTCAATGTAATGATAACTTGTTGCGATACTTGAAATTTGAAGGAACACCTAAAAAAAAATTATCTTTTTGTAAATAGACAACAATAAATTTTGCCAAATGCATAAGATTTGATTGTTAGGGTAACGTTAGAATATTAAGAAATAATAAGAGAATAGAAATAGTAGAATGAGGGAAGAAAAATGAGACAACAAAATCATGTTAGTTGTTAGGATATATAAATGAGACAACCACCCCACATTAAAAGGTAAAAAGTTATTATATTTCCTATTCAAAATATTATTTTCAAATATAATACTACGTGATAACTGTTTTTTTTTCTACCTTATTTGTCTTATAGTCGAGTTCACCTTGCCTGTTAATCTTAATTGTATTAAGGGAAAAATGATAAATATATCTCAGAACTATCGTAAATGCTATGCAGATACCCTCCGTTATATTTTTGGGACATAGGTGCACCTGCCGTCTAAAAACAAGTGCATATATGCCCTTCACTCTAACGGAAGACTAAATAGGGACACGTGGCGCAATCTTATCCGTCGATAAATGTCGGATCGGTGAATAAGATTATGACACGTGTATGTCCATTAGTATAAAGGGTATATATGCTCTAGTTTTTGAACAACAAAGGCACCAATGTCCCAAAAGTATGATGAAGGGTATTTGCATACCATTTACGATAGTTCGGGGTATATAAATAAACCATACAAATAAAATCTGAAAAAACATGATTTTATTGATCAAGATATGTGGGTACAATTATGTTCCTCCCTTGATTCTACTCTTCTAAGATTTATTTATGATTCGAGGGCCGTTAGTGGCGTATTTCTCGAACTAGGATGATTTAGATTTGATCTCTATTCATTCCATAAATTTTGTGGAATATATCGAGATGCCTTTTTAAGGGAATTTAGTACCCTTTATATAGGCATGAACTAGGGTTTAAGTTTGAGTAGCCTCCTAGAATTCTAATTGAAACTGAACATACCTTCTAAAGTCTCAATTCGAATTGAATGCATCTTTTAGAGTCCCACAAAATTTCAATGTCTATAAATCCCCCCTGCTTCAAGGCTTGTTGGAGTGTAGACTCGATGAAACTCAAAGACGAGGCTTGAAGTACTCATTCGTCCACCTTTGCAGCTTCAGAATTTTAGATTTGATTTATGAGAGAAGAGATGAAGGGCAGATTTGGTCCCACTGGGCGTGCCAATTTGTTTGCAACAAATTTTAAACATATGAAAAATAAATAAACCACACAGATAAAATCTGAAGAAACATGATTTTATTGATCAAGATATGTGGGTAAAATTCTGTTCCTCCCTTGATTCTACTCTCCTAATATTTATCTATGATTCGAGGGCCGTTAGTGGTGTATTTCTCGAACTAGGATGATTTAGATTTGACCACTATATGAATATTCCATGACTTTTGTGGAATATATTGAGATGTCTTTTTAAGGAAATTTACTACCCTTTATATAGACATGAACTAGGGTTTAGGGCTGAGTAGCCTCCAAGAATTCTACATGAAACTGAACACACCTTCTAGAGTCTCAATTCGAATTGAACACAACCTATAGAGTCCCAAAAAATTTCAATGTCTACATACCTTATTTGTCTTATAGTCGAGTTGGCATTGTCTGTCAATCTTAATTGTATTAGCTTTCTTACTCAAAACGTTACTTTCACTTAGACACTTTAACTGCACTTTGTTCATTTTAGACATCTCATGTTAGGCTCCACTATGTCATTTTGACACTTTCTGCTAACATGGCAAAGTAAATGTGATTCACTCGCTATTGATGTGTGAGGGCCTTATTTAGCCTAATTTATTGTTATTTTTTCTCTTTTTTTTTTTCCATTTTAAAGCTACTATCACTCCCATTATTTCTAAAAACTTAAAGCACTTCAATGAAGGTTAAATCTTTTGTTACAATAATTTTAGTTTTAATTTTGCACTGCAAGCTCAGGTAGACCAAAAAAAAAACAATAAATTGAACCCATATCAACAACATCCCAAATCATGTAAAATTTAATTGCAATAATTCTAAAGAAAAAGGTAAAAACAATTATTCAAATTAAACATATCCATGGTCTCAATTGCCCATATACAACTGTCAACAACTCAAAATTTCAAGTTAACAAAAATAGGAGCCAAAAACATTTCAATTTTCACTATAAAAATGTTAATCTCCCTAACCTTGAGCCCTAATTAAGCTACAAATATCACAAAACTAACGAAAAAGAGATGCAATCTTAAAAATACGAATCATTATTGTTATACATTTGCACCTCTTAACCCTAAATTAAATGAAGAAATGTGAGGGAGAGTGCGGTGAAGAAGGCGGACAACTCGGGTGAATATGGCAGAAAAAATCACGAAAAAAGAGGAATAAAACAGGGAAGATAATTGGTGGATGTGGGTGTGAAGGAAAAGACAACAAAAATGGAGGAATATGATAGAGTAGATTGTGTGGGTGTTGGTATATGGCAGAAAATAAGGCTAAAAAATAATAAAAATGAGGTAATACAATGGAGAAGATGACTGGGGAAGGGGTAGGGGTGTTGTAATTTTCATTAAATTTGTCAAAATATTTTATTTGATTTTTCAAATAAAAAGATCACACGTCATTTATTCATTGGTTACTTTGTCATGTATTTTGATCTTTATTTTTTCTCTTTAATATGATAGACTTTAAATGAGTTGACATGATACAATTGGACATCTAATTCATGTGGACGCGCTTGGTTAACACGCACTTGAAGTCAAGAGGTGCTTGTGAAAAAAATGTCAAAATAACACCACGGGGTCTAACATAAGGTGTATAAAATGAACAAAATCTAGTTAAAATGTCTAAATGAAAATTGTTGCCAACTTTAGGGGCCACAGATGAGTTTGGCCTTATAAAAATATGCACATTTTTTGTTAAATGGTGAACGACTAAGGACCTTTACACTTTTAGTATATTATTAGTTTAGTGTATGTGTATTGCAAGTGTCTTACATCAATTAATAAAATTATTTTAAAATAGCAATTGACGTTAAAATGAATGTTATATCTATTGAGATGATAAAAATTTAGATACGAAGGTTAAAAAGTTATTTTTAAAATGAGAACCTTTTTCTTTAATAGTTTAATTAATTAATTTATTTATTTATTTATTTTATTTACCATATTTAAATAAGATTTATATAAGGTAAAATTGTTGATTTTAATTTTTAAACTCTTCATATTAGAATTTTTAATATAGTTCAAATAGAAAAATATTTAAGAAATAAAATTTGAGTCAATTTTAATAAATATTAAGAACTCTTACTTATTACAAATAATTAAAGATTTGATAACTATTACCTTTAGTCAATTTCCATGTCCTAAATCTTAGAATAATAATTAAATAATAATTATTTGAGTAAACTAGTAAATGACAATTTTATCTATTGTAAAATCTTTTAATGAAGAGTAAAAGTTCAATCAACATGAGTAAAAGTTCAATTAACCTGACACATTTACGTTATTTTAAACGCAAATACAACTTCAACTTCAACTTTAAACACTTCAAATAGGATGAATAATATTAGGCTTTCATGTTCACTCACCTTTAATACTTTTTCATATATAATATCTTTCGAAAATCACTAAATATACTCAAGATTAGATTTAACTTACATATGAAGAAATTGTTGGGTTATGAAGGTGAATTGGGCGTCATGCGGAAGCTTACAATTGCAAATAATATGATTGATAAATTAAATGACAAAAACTTATACTAAAAACTAATATTATATATTATATGAAAACTAATATAAAGAAAAAATATTAAAACTGTTGAGAGATTAAATCTCCCATAAACAAGACTTTCTAAATGACTACATTGTGAATGTTATTGTTGTTGATGATATGAGAAGAGGGGTCTTCAATTTTAGAGTTCCAAACTTTTCTTCCAAGAAAAGAATAACTCAAATATGAAAGAATATTATATTTTCCTTTCAGGAAACGTAAAAACATTTATGCTAATGGTTTGTCTTTTCTTTTAGGAAAAAATAAATTTCAAATAAGGTAAGGAAATTAGGACAAAACCCTAAATGAAATAATTAGCTAGCTTGAATCATTCATTAAATAATTCTAAAAATCAAAATGTTTAACTTTAATTAAGTATTTTATTATAAATAATTTTATAATATGCTTCTAAACATCCAAAAATCTGCATAAAAATTTCAAAAAAAAAATTAAAGAAACAATAAATATAATCTAAACTAAAAAATCCTTTGGCCAAGTTTTATTTAAAGTAACCTTCTTTTTCGATCAAAATTAAGATTCTATAATCACAATAATAATAACTTTAATATTAGCTATGCTTCACCTACTAAATCACATATGTTCAATACACTTCAAACATTTATCATCATGAATGTCCATTCTATCCAACACTTCTCATCATCAATGTCCATTCTATCCAACACTTCTCACATACATTATGGAGATATATTATTGTGATATCACAACACGAAGTTGAATTACTTTATATAGAAATTGAAGAGTCAGTTTAGGATTTAGATTCTTTTAACTAATTGAACGGGCTTTGTTAATTTAAACTTTAAGAGTCATTTTAAAATTTGGATTCGTTTAACTAATTAATTGATTGTGATTTTGATTCTCGACTTCATTTTTAAAGCCAAATTATGATATTTGACGCTTTTGTTTATAAACTCGAGTAATATAATTTTCTTAATTGTATTTTGTGTGAATTTTAGCTTAATTTATTATAAATACTTGTGTTATATTAATATGCACATATATAATGTAGTTTATTTTTCGTTTACCTTATTGTTTAGAGTATGTTTTCGTGAATTAATATCAACATAAATTTTTTCTTTTGATACCAGTGGTGAAGTTATATCTCGAAACACCAAAATCAAATCATTTAAAATTTTGTACTTAGTAATGATAAAGTTTGATGCAAAATATTACTTAAATAGAATTATAGAAATTTCTATTTATATAAAATAAAATTCTATTTAATTTTAAAATGTTAAATATCATAGTTTCTTACCTAAATTAAATAACCAAACCTAAAAGAGTTTGAGTATGAAACATTAACACGTACATAGTACATACAACTAATTCTTCTATTTTAGGAGTGGTTTTCTAATTGATTACGAAACATTAATTTATAGGGTATTTTTTTCTAATTGAGGCTCTTAGGAAAATATTAATTGATTCTCCTTCTCATGTATTCAAGAGTCTAGTGAATATTATAGAAATAATATATATATATATATATATATATATATATATATATATATATATATATATATATATATATATATATAAAGGAGGAACATAGACAATGTGATGTGGCACCTCTCTATGGCCTCCATTCATATTTTTTTTTTCTTCTTTTTTTACCATGTTTCTTCATTTAATTGTTTCTTTTATTTTTAATATCTAATAAAGTCTTTATATTTAAGTACTCAACTTTTCACCTCCCACTATAATATATTTCTTTATTAGATATAATGTGCATATATTCATAACTCTCATAATTTTCAACTTTTCATATTCATAACCTTTAAATATTAATTATGAAACCTTATGGTATTCCTCCATTATTTTCTATATAAATTCATATTTTTTATTTCATGATATTCTATCCAAAGTTAACCTTCATTTTCACCATAGTATTATATTCATGCTTTTATTTGGCTTGAAAAAAAAATAGAAGAAGAAGAAGGCGGCTCTGGAATAGTGATAGGCTTGTGAAGTGGATATTGACAAGAGCTTAGATAATTATGTATTGATTTAATTTCTCTTCTATTTTTTAATGATATGTGTATTGTACTATTTCTTTTTTTCTTTCTTTTTCTCTCTTTTTATTCTTATATATCTCTATGATGCCTCTTAAATTTATTTTTTATACAAAGAAAGTTTTTGAATAGTGATAGATTTGTGAAGTGAATATCAACAAGAGTGATGCCTCTCTACCTTTGTTTGACTTGAAAAAGAAGAAGAAAGCTTTGAATATTGATAGGCTTGTGAAGTGGATATGACAAGATCTTAGACAATTATGTGTTGATTTTTTTTTCCTTCTACTTTTAATTTTAATGACTAATGTCACAATGATATGTGTATTGTATTATTTTTTCTTTCTTTCATTCTTTCTTTCTTGTGTATTTTATGATGCCTCTTAAGTATATTTTGTATACGAACTTTAAATTTAATTCGAAGCATGAGCAATTGAATTTTAGAAGTATGAGAGTTATTTATTGTATAATTTCTATTTATATAATTTGGTCTCTTATTTTTCCTCATAAAAATGTCAATGAAAAGTAATAAAATAAAATATATAATAGTATTATAACCAAACAACACGAAATAACCTTTATACATACATACATATATATATATATATATATATATATATATATATATATATATATATATATATATATATAAACACCGCTTAAATAAGAACAAAATGGTGAAAGGCTTATGCTACTCTTATTTTCTTGAAAATAAATAATATTAACTTTTGTTCTTCAATTGATAAATTTTTCAACATTTTGTTGTAATAAATTTATAAAAAGGTATATGATTCTTTTACTCATATTTAATTTTTTATAGCTGTTTTTTATATCGAAATACTGGTATTGTAATATTTTTATTTCTTTATCCTTATTATAATATTTTTATTTTATATAATTATGAAATTACAACTTTTACTATAACATATTTATGAGTCTTAATTATGAGGAGGAGATTAGTTTTTATTGAGTAATAAACATCAATACTTAGCATTTAAGTTAGTAATGAATTTGTTTCATTTCTTCAATGGTTAAAAGTAATTATTAGCAAACTTCAATTCAATGAAGTTGAATCATTACTACTTTGTAGTTTGTATACAATTCTTATACTTTCTATGTTTTTATTTGTGTTCTTTTACTTGTACAACATAAAGGGAGAAAAAAGAACAAAACAATAGTAGAGACTTTAGTGAAGGATAAACGATAGGGAAATATCATATGCCAGAAAAAAATGTAACTCAATGCTTGTTTTAGTTTCTTTTTAATTTTCATTTCAATTTTTATTTTATTTAATAATAATTATAGAAAATATTTTTTAACTTTTATTTAGATTAAAAGAATTTAAAAGGGTCAATTGCCAATAAATGCTTGTATGTATGTGTATCATAATTTACTACGAAATATTTGCTATGTACAATAGAAATGAAATTAATTAAACGATATATATATTATAGCTTATTTCTTAAGAATAAAGTCTCTCTTTTGTTCAATATTAATTGTTAAGTTTAACAACAAAAAATTCATGTTGGTATTTATTTTGATTATATGATTAAAGGATATATATATTATAGCTTTTTTTTTTTTTTTTTTGGTAATTAACTGTATATTCATTAATCACCAACTGGTATTCACAAAGCATAACAAACTACATCACAGTTTGCTAATCAAAGAAAACACAACTCAAAGGAGATACAACTTCAAATAAAACTAAGATGTTGTACCCTATAACTCATGCCCTTAGAAACCCCCATACAACACATATAAGCTATCTCTTTTGCAATGTGTTCAAAATTTCTACTTTTGTCTTCAAAAATCCTGTGATTTCTTTCTCTCCACACTGCATTGCTCCATTCTGCATACATTAGCCTGAACATCTGCGCAGTGAGGGTGTTGCCTCTGGCTTTCTCTATGATCCTCTTCATATATGTGGCCCAAGTATCTGCAGTATAAATTGGCCATTTGAATCATGTCATCAGCTTCCTCCAGCATCTCTTGTAAACTCACAGTAAACAAACAAATGATCTCTAGTTTCAAGATCATGTTGACACAGCTTGCATTGTTGATTTATATGCATCCCCCATGAAGCCAACCTATCATTAGTTGGTAATTTTCTTTGTAATTGGAGCCACATTGTAACAATGGCCTTTGGTCGTGCAGAATTGGCAAATATCAGACATTTCCAGAGCACTCTAGGTCTGTTTCCAAGTAGACACAGGTAGAGGCTGCCAATAGTTACTTGATCATTTTGCTTCTGTGTTTGCTCTAAAGTCGGTCGACCATTAAGTATCTTCTTGACCATACATGAAGCCTGCTTTGGAATAGGTGCAGTGAAGAACTGTTGATTCTTTATGTAAAATGAGTGAATCCATCTGATCCATAACTTGTCAGATTTGTGAGCAAGATCCCAACAAGTTTTGGCAATAGCAGCTTGGTTCCACAGCCTGATGTTAATGAGGTTCATGCCTCCAACTGATTTAGGTAAACAGACTTTCTCCCATGCTATCAATGCTCTCTTAGTAATAGTATTAGATCCTGACCAAGTGAAACTTCTACAGTATGACTCAATAAGTTTAAGAACTTTTGCAGGAATGGTGAAGAGTTGAGACCAGTAGGCTTGAATACCAAATAGCATATATTGAACCAATTGCATTCCTCCTGCATATGATAACTTCTTAGCAGTCCAGGAGGAGATTCTAGCAATAATTTTATTCACAAGAGGTGACCAAAGTATAATAGTCAGTTTCTTGGTAGAAAGAGGGGCACCAAGATATTTGAAAGGAAATTCACCACATCTAAAACCACTCTGCTGGAGTATATTCAGTTTTTCTTGCTCAAGGACACCACCAAAATATATGGAGCTTTTATTCATGTTTGCCTTCAATCCTGATGCTTGGAAAATCTTTTGAAAGCATTGATAGATGATCTTTACAAAATTTTAATCCCCTCTACTAAAGAGTAGCAGGTCATCTGCAAAACATAAATGAGTTGTATTCAATCTGCCACACTAAGGATGAAACTTGAACCCTTCAAATTCTCTAACTTCGGTAAGGCATCTACTCAGGTACTTCATAGATATAATAATTAAGTATGAAGAGATGGGATCTCCTTGTCTAAGCCCTCTTACAGCATTAAAGAATGGTGTGGTCTCACCATTTATCATGATTGTATAATTCACAGTATGGACACATCCCATGATCCATTTGATGAATTTCTGAGGAAAACATAAATTCTCCAGAACCAGTTCTAAGAAAGCCCATTCCACAGAATCATAAGCCTTTTGTAGATCAATTTTTAGCATACATCTTGGAGATAAGTGTTGTCTAGAGTATGCTTTAACCAGCTCAGTGGCAAGGATGATGTTATCAGCAATCTTCGTTCCTAGGATGAATCTTGATGGAGCTTCACTAATAATATGTGCCATAATTTTTTACATCCTAGTAGCTAAGACCTTTGCAATGATTTTGTAAATGATGGTGTATCAAGCTATAGGTCTATACTCTTTCATATTCAAAGGATTGAAATTTTTTGGGACCAATGTGATCACAGTGTAATTAATTGGTCTATACATTCTCCCAGACTGAAAAAACTCTTTGATAGCCATCAACATGCCATCTTTAGTGATACTCCAAGTCTTCTTGTAGAAATAAGCATTATAACCATCCACTCCAAGTGCTTTATCATCTCCAATAGAGGTTAGTGCTTTTCAGATTTCCTCATCCATAACATCTCTACATAATTCAACTCCTTGTTCATAAGTAATTGTAGGCCCTTTCTTCATAGTGTTTTTATCTACAGCAGGTAAAGATATAGTGCTGGATCCTATTAATGCCTTATAAAACTGCATCACTTCCTCCTTAATAGCTTTTGGTGTATTAAGTTTGGTGCCTCTAAGTGAAGTAAGCTCAAGTATGATTTTCTTGTTTGTCCTCTCCTTGATCACTGCTGTGAAATATTTATTATTACCATCTTTAAGTTGTATCCATTTGGCTCTGGACTTTTGTCTTAGTGCACTTTCTTCAACAAGACTCCATTTCTCAATATCCAACAGCGTTTGCTTCTCTTTACATAGTAGCTCATCTGTACATTGTTGAATGATTTGTTCCTGTAATTGCAACAATTCTTGTCTAGAAGCATTTATCTTAATGGTTGTGTTTTTGAATTCCTCCTTATTCAGAACTTTCAATACTTGCCTCAATGCTCTCAACTTTGCCCAGATATTAGCCATTGTTCCTGGAGCCATGTGTTTTTGCCATATTTTTGCAACTTTGTCCATGAATGTACTGTGCTCTGCCCATATGTTAAAAAAACTGAAAGGTGCCTTGCCTGTCCACTGGTTGCCTACAATTGTGAGTATCATAAGGGAGTGGTCAGAGAAATATGAAAGATCATACTTAGTAATCACATGACCCTAAATCATTATCCAATCAAGATTGCCAAAGACTCTATCAATTCTACTATAAATTCTATCAGCTCCCAACTGCTTGTTTGACCAAGTATAATAATCTCCTTTCCATGACACTTCATTTAGCTGCAGATTATGAATACAATTTAAAAAATCTTGAGTTTCTGCTAGAGAGATTGGTGCACCATATAACCTGTCATTTGGATACAACACAGCATTAAAATCACCAGCAATTATCCAAGGTTTATCCACCCCTTGTTCAATGCTTGTTAGTTTTGCCCACAAGCCCTTTCTCTGTTCAATAGAGTTAGATGCATATATAACAGTAATAAAACACACCAGAGACCCATTGTTACCATTTACCAGACAATGAATTGATTTAGGAGTAGATCTAATATGTGTAAACTAGTAATAATTTGAATCCCACACCATCCAGACTCTACCATTTATAGCCCATGAATAATTATTCAGTGATTGCCAGCCAAGGAATACATTTTCAAGTACCTTAGGAGCCTTATGAGCTTTGACTCTTGTTTTCAACAGTGCTACCATTTTGATGCATTTATTCCTCAAGTTGAGTTTTAATTCCTTTTGTTTATGCCATTTATTTATTCCTCTCACATTCCATATAAGCCAGCTCATTAGATAGTGTTTCTGATGTCTCATTTATCAGGAGGAAGTTGCACCTGTCCACTTAATCTTCTCCCATCCCCTTCTTTCTTCTTTATCCAGGACCCGAATAAAGGTAAGTTTGTTAAGTTAAACTCTGGACTACCACTTGTTGTTTCCTGATGCCTTATATTGAGGCCTGTATATATGATATTTTTTGGGCTGGCCTCCTGCTAATCTACATTCTCCTTTGCACCCTGAGCAGAAGTATTCTTACCTGATTCTGTTTTGAACTTTCAGGTATGTCTAGTGCAGGCTCCAGGTTTCCATTCTTTACCTTCTCTACTAGGATCTTGTCTCTTCCTAGGCAGTGGAACTTGAGGTTGTGGCATTTGCTTTGTGCATGAATGACCTACTATTGAGCATTTAGGACAGAACTTTAGGCATCCAATCGTAGAAAACCTCTTGCTCAAACTTATTACCATTAGGATCCATCACCACAATCTTAGCAGACAATGAATGTGTAATATTCACTTCAATCAGCATTCGAGCATAGGATATCCTTGTTTGTTTAGTAGAACATTCATCAGCATAAATAGGGATTCCAATGACACTTACTATTCGACTTAAAGATCCTTTACCCCAGCATGACATGGGAAGTTTGGGAAACTTCACCCAGAGAGGAATTTTTGTGGGAAATTCCTTGTTGAAATCAAAGTCTACTGTCCATGGCTTAAGTATTATAGGTCTATTGTTGATGGTATAAGGACCTGAGTAGAGTATTTGGTTCATATCATCAATCGAAGCAAATCGAATCACATAATACCCTTCCTCATGATAAAACACCTCAGGTTTGGCTGCGCACTGGCCCAAAATTTATTAATGTATCTTGTGAGAGCATTATAACCAGGCACATCCCCTATGAAATAAGCAATTAGGGCACTATTCCATTTCTGAATTTCCAGATTCACCTCATTCTTATCCAGCTGAACTATAGGCTTTCCATCCAGCATTTGAGGAGGTATATAATCTAGTGAGAGACCATTAACAACGGCTCTATTATTGGTAAAGAGATTGGTCCATAGTTCAACTCGTTCCTTCTCTATAATCTCACTAATTTCCTCTATTGGTGCTATAGTTTCTATTAGAACTGTAGTAGTTTCTGTTCCATTGGTTGAAGCCCCAGACCTGGGACTTATGGGCGTTTAGGGGTATTGTTCATACTTAAACTTTTCATACTCATAAGATGTGTGTGCATACCTTTTTTCATTGATTTCGGAGCTTTGCTTGATCCTCCATCGCCAGCATCATCCAGCTCAGCGCGAGTTCCCAACGAACTTCCATCAGTAGCAACAAGTATTTTCTTAGTTCTTCCTCTTCCATGGCCTCGTCCTCGAGTTCTAGTCATGGCCACCGGCGTTAGTAGACTTTAATATTAATTATAGCTTATTGCTTAAGAATAAATTCTCGCTTTCGTTCAATATTAATTGTTAAGTTTAACAACAAAAAATTCATTGGTATTTATCTTGATAATATAATATAATATAATTAAAACAATTAATGATATTATAACGGGAGAACAAAGAAGACACGACATTGATAGAGATCAAAAATTAATTTTTAAATTAAAAAAATGGGACAATTTCTTTGAGTTTCGCTCTATAACACTCACATTTTCTGTAGTTTACAATATTACGCCTACATTCCTTATTTTAATTTTTTTTGTAACCATTCTTTAAAATTATTTAAAATAAATATAAATCAATTATAACTTGACAAATTTGTCATTCTTTGTATTAATTTCTTCATATTAATGCATATTATTAAAAACATGACTTATTTAATAAATACTTTAAAACTAAATCAACACAAATAAGTGTATACTATAATATATATTATATAAATACATATAAACGTGTCCTTTTTTACCAAACAAAGATTCACACTTCTTCATACTGATTTGTTTTTAAAACTTTCATTATATAAGTCATTTTTTAAATTAATGTGGATTAATATAAAGAAATTAATACAAAAGGACAAAGTTGTCATATTATAATTAATTTATATTTATTTTAAATAAATTTAAAGAATGGTAAAAAAAAATCAAAATAAAGAAGGTATACGCAATATTGTAAACTACGGGGAAGGTGAGTTTTGTAAAATTAACCCTTAAAAATTCTAGCTACCGCGCTAAGCGTGGACAAATTCCATAGTAAAATACTAAATGATGGAAATTAATTGTAAAAAATATATTATTTAATTATTATTTTTATTTTGAGGAAAATGGTGAAAAACGATTTTGTCTAACTTGAGGTTTCTTAGTAAAGGGCAAAAAGTTTAAACAACATTATTAAGGACCTTCATGCATTTAATTAGGAGCAAAAACGAGTGGGTTGAATCGAAAATGAGTAGTTCGAAAATGGATAAAATATTCGACTTGACTCATATTTTAAAGAGGAAATGACTCATATTTTAAAGAGGAAATTTCATAAATAGAAAATATAATAGACATAATAAGATTCTATATTTATAATTTCAGTCATTGCGCTCCATAACTATAGTTATATTTGCTATGGTGGTTGTGGTTTATGTATTTCACTTGCAAATATACAAACATGGTAAGTATATACAAATAGAAGTTGTGATTTGTATACTTCGCTTGTGGATATACAAACATGGTAAGTAAATACAAATTCTACATTTTTACATTTAGGAATTTTTTAGAACTCTGTTTATATACTTCATTTGCAAATATACAAACAGGGTAATTTATCATGAATTTTTCATAATTCGTATACAAATAGGTAGGGTAAGCATATACAAATTTTGAATTTATACAATCAGGAACCGAATTATATAAATTTTGGATTTATACAAACAGGGACCAAATTATACAAATTTTGGATTTATACAATCAGAAAACTGAATAACAGAATTTCATGAAATTGTAGCTAGGAATAAAAATAATCGAAACTATAGTTATATTACATAATATACTCTAGATGTTTGTCATTTCGCATAATTATCCCTATTTTTTTTAAATGGATAAAAATGAGTCACTCAATTGATGATATGGAGTATCCATATATAGTAGAGATCTTGATAAAATCAATTTATTTTTTTACCCCACCCCAACCCCTTCAAAAAAAAAATTAAACTTTTTAAATTAACTTCTAAAAAAAAAAAAAAAAACTTTTTTATCACTACCACCTCTAACCCGCCTCCACCTAAAAAAAATTCCTAAAATTTTTTTTTTCAAAAGAAAATTAAATTTATTACTCCCCCCCCCCCCCCCCCCCTCCCTCCTCTCCCTTCTAGCCCCTTTCCAAAACAAAAGTTAATTTGCTTTAAAAAAAATAAGATTTTTTTCCTTACCCCATCCACCCCCGCCTCGACCACCTAAGTTGTGAACATCGATGGTCCAAAGGTTGGTCAAGCTATTGGGCCTAGGGTTAAATCGTAAAGAGACCCAAAAATTAGACAGTTCAATACTAGATTTGCTTAGGAATCAAGTTGAGTAGAGTTTATATGATTGTCATATGCGGTTTTGAGAAATTATGCGTATTGTAAAGAAATTGTTTGTTCCTATAATCTTTTTTCTAAAGTCTAAGTTTTCTATCTCCATTCGTATCTCTATCATTTAGTTACTTGTAATTTCAATATTTCTATTGTAATTACAGTAAAATCTCACTAAATTAATACTCGATAAATTAATAATCTCTCTAAGATAATAATTTCTTCTGGTCCAGCCATGAGCCAATGGAAAAAATTACTTATTTCGATAAGATAATAAGATAATATATTTTTAGAACACCTTTATATAAATATATGGTCCCATTAATATTATAAATTAATAATTCTTTAAAAGTACAAATATATCTAAGACGATTTAGTGAAATATTATTCTATTGTGTTTTTTTTTTTTGTTTAACTGTAAATCTAGTTGAAGATCATCTTTAACTTTTCTTATTGCATCCAAAAGTTCTCATGTTGTCTTTTCGAACTATACCATAATATTGTGAAGAGTTCTAGATACGATAAGTGTTTCCTTACGTATAACTAGATCTTAAGGTATTGTATCATCTACAATTTTAGTATCAACATTTTTTTTATGGTATCCACAATTTCTTCTAAGCTCTGGACCACTGAATATGTATCGTTTTCACTTGGATAATTCAATATGCTATTGACGTCCATTTTAGTGCGCTAACTAACATCATTAATCATGACCTCAAGTTCACAAATGATATTTTCACAAGTGGGTGGATTCATTCAAATTCTCTGAGATTTCATCCTCCAAATATATTTTGTAGTGTCGAAAATAATTTCTTGTTGTCTTTTGCTGAAAATTTATCGTCCAAGCCGGGATTGCCAAATTCATAACATCCAAAACATTATTTTTTCCTAGATCGATTTCATGTCCCACTTCATAGCCTTCTAATATCCTACAATAAAACATGTTCCGATAATACATCTTGAAAGCTTTTATTATCCGAGCATCATAAGGCTAAATCTCAAACACTCTATAAACTAATACTTATTAATTTATCGATTAAATAATACTTCTACAAAATAATAATATTTCACGGTCCCAACTATATTAATTTAGTGAGGTTTAATATAAGGAGTTTAAGAAATTGCTTGCTTGCTATTAACAATGTCAAGATACTACTACGATTAATGCCTTACTCGAACTTTGAGGACAACGTTCTTTTTTAGGAGGGAAGTATTGTTGTGAACATTGATGGTTCAAAGGTTGTCCAAGCTATTGGGCCTAATGCTAAACCACTATAACGATCCGAAAAACTAGTAAGTGAAACTAGAGCCTAACTAGTTCATTTTTGAGTTTGTTATGGGGTTTGAAGTTGAAAAATGATGTCCCGAGAGTTTAGGGGTTAAATTTCAAGGTACAACCCCCAAGGACTAACCAAGGGTCCTTGAGGGGGACCCTATAGTCTAACCCCCAAAGCTGCCCACAAACCAAAAGTTGTAAAAAATGTCATGACCTACGGATGGGACCTACACCCCATAGGTCCATCCACGCCACGTGGAACCCATCCGTAGGTCTAGGGCCAAGATAACATGTTGCTAAACCAAACCACGAAGTGCCAGAACAGCTCATGGACCCATCCACGGTTTGTGGGTGGGGTTTCGTGAGTCATGATTATTTTGCTGTCAAGTTTCGATCAAGTGGAGGGGCAACTTAGTAAAGTCATAATTAATTAGTTAAGGGTTTGGGACAGTTATTATTGATTTATTAAAGTATTTTAAGGCTTTTAAAGGTATTAAAATTCCTTTTTCAATTCATTATTTGAAAACACAAAATTGAAACCTCCCGCCCTCTCCAAATATTCTCTATCTAGAAACCACCATTGGAGAAAAAGGAGTCAAGCTTTGAAGCTCAAGATTTCACCTTTCACCCTCAATTTTCATGGAGTTTCTTCCTAGAAGGTATGATAGTCTTCATCCTTGATTAAGCTTCATTCAAGGAGCCCTATCAAAAGTTGATTTCAAGTTTTCAAAATCCCCCAAAACCTAGGGTTTTCAATCTATGCATGGGTTCAATTCCAAAACATTTCCAAAGGTTTATATATGATGAATTATGAATGGATTGTTGAATAAATGATGAATTATGGTGTATTTCCTATATGAACCCGTGTTTTCCCCAAAATCCTAAGTTGTGAATTGTGATTGGGAATTGATTGATCATGAAAGTATGTTGAATTGTTTATGTATATACTGAATTAGTTATTAAATCATGTTAATTCCCTTATCTAATGTAATATACTAGATGTTTGGGTTGAGATTAATTCATAGCCTTGAAGGGCAATTTCATGAAGGATCTATGTATGATTATGATGTGAAGTATGTGACCTCAATGAAAGTATTATGATCATGTTTAGAATGTAATTATGTTATAATTGAAAGTTTATTCTCAATTAATACTCATGAATGATGATGATAGAATGTGAAGGGTTTCTTTTATGTAATGTTACATCTTGAATTGATAGGCTTAAGCATCATTTTCTTGTGTAAATAAAAGTAATGTTGATTGTTACATCTTGAATTGGTAGGCTTATGCATCCTCTTCTTGTGTTATGAATGAGTCTTGTCTTAATAAACATGAATCCACAGACCTAATGTTGGTAGCACTTGCACGATGAGTTCTATGACCTATTCTAATGATGTATCTTGGATTGGTAGGCTAATGGCACCCTTCCATGCATGTTAATAATGAACCTTGGGATTGGTAGGCTTATGGCATCCTTCCATGAATGTTAATGATGAACCTTGAATCGGTAGGCTTATGGCACCCTTTCATGAGGATTCAATGAGCTATCCTAATAATGTACCTTGAATCGGTAGGCTTATGGCGCCCTTTCATGTGTTAATCAATGTACTTTGGGTCAGTAGGTCAATGGCACCCTCTCATGTGTGATAATGATAAAGTAATGAAATACTCTATGGGAATGGAGGCTAAGCATCGAGTGGATTTGGTAAGATGGAAGCTCTCCCCATGTTTAGGCCGGGTTTCAACGAACATCTTTCTTATCCCATAACTATGTGCCCACATAAGATATTAGCTATTGGATCTACCTAACCTAAAATGTATCTAGTTCTACCTTAGGCAAGTAGAACACCTTCCTTCGGTGTGGGGTCATATGAGACTGAATTTCATGGTTTGCTCTCATGGTCTATGTCGGTTAATACTTATTCCCATCATGTAAGATGTGCACTATGGTTGCTTGAGAAGTTCTATGAAGTGTGGGTGGTAGTATGGGATGCAATTCATGCATTGCACGAGTAGGATTTGAAAGGGCTATGGTGAGTTCTCTAATGTCTTAATGACTAGTGAATGAAAGTGCTCTTAATGAAGCTAATGAAGAATGTTGACTTATATGATTAATGTGATGATGCATGCTTTACTTGGATTGTATTATGAGTTACTTCCTTGTCATGACTTATGAAATGCTTATGTTCCTTATGTATGAGTATTGTCTAAAGTTGAAAAGGAGGAATGGTAAGTTCACTTTTGGTGGCCTTAATGTGGTACTTAGTGTGGATGGTGGTATGGGACGCTATTCATACTTTGCACATAGTATAGCTTCGGCTTACTTAAGGTGAAGGCTTTAATGTGATGAAATGGCTTACATGTTGATTATGTTCTAAAGTGATGAAATGGCTTGTATGTTGATTATACTTGTATCTTATGCCTCTTATACTTATTTTCATGAAGTTTTCTCAAAATTGGCATAAAGCATGACTTTCAAATAAAATGTCCGTTTTAAGCATATTTTTGCATGACTATCATACTTAGTACATTAAATGAGCTAACCCATATTTCTTCTATTTTTCTACAAAGTGTAGGTTCCGGCAAGTGAGTTGAGTTCTTCTAGTTGAAGCTTGGATTGAGTTCTTCCAAGACTAGTGGTATGTCCTCATGGATTCGAGGACAAGTACTTTTGATATTTCATGTCTTTCTTTGTAATAGACTATTTTTAGTCTTTCTATTGTAAAGGGTTGTGACCCTACTTTTGATTCGAAGATTGTTTTAGATGGTCATGTAAGACTAGTAGACTTCCGCTGTTTTAATGATGATTTTCTATTGTATGAATTTAAAGAAAAGTTTTAATTTCGTACCATTTTCCTTATATCGAATGTTATGAATGCTATGAGGCTCTTCGGAGTCTTGTACACTGTGTCACATCTAGGGGGTACCCCTGGGTCGTGACAAACCACAAAGAGGCTCAAGAATTAGACAACTCAATACTAGATTTGCTTGAGATCCAGGTTGAATAGAGTTTATAAAGTTGTCATATGTGGTTTGAGAAAATTATGTGTATTTGTGAAGCAATTGTTTGTTCCACTCATCTTCTTTATAGAGTCTAAATTTTTATCTCCATTCTTATCTCTATCCTTTACTTGTAATTTCAATATTTTCATTGTAATTAAGTAGTTTGAGAATTGTAATTACTATTCTAAAGTTGTAATCATGTTTCGGTTTTTAATAATATAGTGATAAAGTCAGGTTTATTTCAACCTACACCCAAAAAGAATATTAATATCACATTTTTTTACGAATGAATCTCTTTTACCCATTTACCTATCCACAAATGAATAATACGAATTTTATCATTTTTTTACTCATTTAACATTATTTAAATAGAAGTTACCCATTCGATAAAGACTATGCTTTCTTTTTTCCCTTCTTTTATAGAAAAAAAGGACAACTTCCTGATATTAAACCCGCAAAAGTCGCAGACTCTCATGTATCATATGACCAATACCACACTCAACTTTGCAACTTTTTGGTCACATGCACATGGATCAAACTAGATCCACTAACTATATATAAAAAAATAAATGTGTAAACATTCGTTTAGGGTTATTATATTTCATATTTCTGTGGAATCACCTATAACTTTGAACTTATTACTACTATTATAGGCCACAACCCTAATCGAGTTTGGTCAATTATATGAATCGTCACCAACTATTGCTCCACCTACATCCAATATTATCCTTCAAACTTAAATCTTTTTAGTAAAATCTAATATGAAGGTCAAAATACCTAATGTACAAGAGAAAAAAGAATTCAACACAGAAATTAATATTTCTGGTTTCGAATTAATGCAAAGTAAAGGCATCCCAGAAACAAATTGGTGTAATAGATGAATCTGAAGCAATGAAAAGAGAAATAAAAGAAGAATGGGTATATATCCAATCCAGGCTAAAACTTAAGGTGGATAAATCCCCTCTATAGAACTGAAGTCATCTGGGGCGTCTGCAGACTTTCTTCTCTGTACTGCAAGCGCCTCTTCTTTGACCCATAGTACCTGTAGATGATGCTCTCAAGACAATGCCTAATGCGTGAAACGTCATATTTCTCCAGAAATTTGACATCGGTTTCTCTCCACTTTGTGCCAGCAAAATGCTTGTACTCCTCCACCACAGCAGACATACACCAGTTCTGCAATTTCCTCAGGCATCCAACGAGGCAACCAGTTCGGTGCTGCAGGGGAGAAATATACAAACTTGTTACAATCAGGACAAGGAAATTTGAATCAGTTATGAAGCTTATGTATTACAATTGGGAAAAGAAACAAAACAATAGTTCAATTTACAACGACTATATATGATGATTGAAATTCAAACAAAGAGCTTAAACAACCTCACTACCTCCCACAACGTAGTAGTAAGGTTTGCGTAGGTTGAAGTTCACACAAAAACAATAACCCATTATATAGATTAGCTAGACAACAACAACAATAGCTTCGCCTGAATCTGAAGCAAGTTGAGGTGGATATATCATATATGAATCCTCACTCTGTCGTCCATGTTAATCCGACATGATATATTTCATAAGTTAAACATGAGAGACAACATAATGAACCAACAGATTTCATACAGATCACAAGAAGACGTGAGAGGTACACCAACATTCAATAATAGCACATCAGATATATTTAAACCAATGAAACTCCGAATGAAATATACACACAACAAACGTAAGCATAACGCAGACTATGCATCAATTAACACCAATGAAACTCCAAACGAAATATACACACAACAAACGTAAGCATAGACACCAGAGCAATAAGATGAAGATTTTGTACCTTTCCGCGCTTACAATGGATGAGAACAGGGTGATTCCTGACATCTAAAAACCAAAAACGAAAAACAAAGTAAAAATTCGTATACCAAGATTTAAAAATATCCTTTAAAACACAACAGATAGAAAAGGAATAGATTTTTACCAGTAATCACTTTCAGAGCCTCTGTTATAGCACTGCTAGACATAGCTGATGGCTCCTGAATGGAAAAAGATTCCATTTTTACAAGAAATACTTATGCAAAAATAGATTGTAGCACTGGAAAATTCAAATAAACAATTTTCTTAGCCTTATTTTTTAATAGTATCAAGATAACAATATGCCCACAAAAATTACCAAAACAACTCCATTAGTAATATATTTTGAATCAAAAGCTTTATATAAATGCAATCTAAATCTCTTTTCTTTACCCAAAAACAGCTATTATGCAATTTGAACACAAATTAACAATTTCAAATCACAACAGATAAATTAGTACCTTAGTGCCATCAATACCAAACTGGAAAAGCTTGATATTGTTAATTCTCAGAAACTCCAAATTCTCTTCAGGATAAGGCTCAGGGCACAAATATCTGCAAACCCATATCAAAATCATCAAATTACAATTACCCACATACAAATCTTGAAAATAAAACCAAGAAATCAATATCTAAATCGACAATTCAATAAAAACAAGAAAAAACTAACATGATGGATCGAAGATTAAGGGATTGAAGAAAGGGGAAATTAGACGGTTGAGGTAATCCAGATCTGTAAATGCAGTTATCTTCAACAGCAGAAAAATTATTCGGTGAAACCAACAGTACACCATCATCATCACCCTCTTTTTCCAAAATCACACACATTTTTCTTACTTTTTTTTTAATCAATATTCAAGAATTAAAATCAAATGTTAAAGAACAACCACACCCGCCATCATCATCATGATCTTATGATGAAAAACCGGTTATGAGAATTTTCTTCAATTGATTTCCATGAAGGCGGCGTGGAAGTTGAAAGGGATTGTAGGGTATAGGGAGGTGTGTTTACAAGAAAAGAGGAAAATCAAGAGAAAGGCTGATTTGAGAGAATTCTCTTGTGTAAGACTCCTACTTTATATTATATATATATATATAAATAATACTCCTCCCAATAGGATAGGGATTTTGCTTTATGTGGGGTCTTTGGGATCCTCCACCAATTTTGTCTATTTACCAAATGTTCAACTCCTAAAAAATACTCTCTCCATTTCAAAAAGAATAATCTCTTTTTTTAAGTTTATTTTAAAAAAATGACCTCTCTTTTTTTTTCATAACATTTTACTTTTAGCTTTTCATGTGGCATGTTTAAGACCACAAGATTAAAGACAATTTTGTACATTTAACATAACTTTAATTTAGGACCAGAAGATTCAAAAATCTTCTTTATTCTCTTAAACTTTGTGACAAGTCAAATCAGGTCACTCTTTTTGAAACGGAGGGAATATATACTTCTTTTTTTTAATTTTGACCTTTCAAATTTTGACGAATTGTTTTCTCTATTATGGAATTTTCATATCCATGAGAACAATTGGTACCAAGGGAAATATGGAAAATATTCTTGTATAAATAAGTTAGGAATTTTATTTATGTATTGATATCTGATAAGTAAAACGATATTATATTAATGATGTTTATATATAATTTAGTCAAACGTTTCTAGGGATGGAAGGGGGTGGGGAGTGGATCTTCAGGATCAAAGGGGGTTAGATGGTCAAGGTAGGGGTCTTTGGTGGGTGGAGAGGATATAAAAATGTATCTTCAAACTAACATAAATAGTATTTAAATAAATTTTGGTAGGTCATTAAAATTGTGGCATGTGTCCTTCCTTTAGTCCAAATAGTATATAAACTCCAAAAATTTGATGGTAAAGACATTAGGGTCCTAAAAATATAACAGAGGATATTTAGATAATATTTACGATAGTTTGAGGGTATATTTATTCTTTTTCGTACAATAAATATAGAATATCACATATAGAAATTGTTTTTCTTATTTCCTCATTTTTTAACTTCTTTTACTAGAGAAAATATTTTTAAAATTTTTTGCCTAATCAAATATGAAAAAATAAGAAAATATTTTCCTCCATATCAAACAAACTCTACGACATTTGTCATATTACTCTATGGAAAAGGATCAAGTTTATTTATCTATTATTGGAAGTTGAATCATTTTCATTGTTTAGTTTTTGATCTAATATTCCTATCTCAATCATCAAAAAAGTCGCCTTTTTTCCCTTGATCCCTGATCAAGTTTCAATCTAAGACAATTGTAAATCTTAACCAAATATTTCTCAAAAAACATGGATGATGTTAATATCAATGGAAAATACAAGATAATTAATATTAAGGATATTAATAATGAACGAAAATTTAGAAAAAGATAAAATCAAGCAATTTAGAACGATCTAAATAAATTTATATTTTTTATTAAAATGTAATAGGAAAAGTGTTTGATTTGCAGAATCCTATTGTTCAATTTTATCTTTCCCTAAACTTTTCTTCCATTCATATCATTGCTATTAGTGATCAAGAAAAAAGGCTTCAGTATTTGTTTTGAAAAATATTTTCTTCTATATCAAATAAATTTCACGATATGTGTCTTATTATTATATGAACAATAATCAAGTTTATTTATCTATTATTCAGAATTTAATCATATTTTGTTGGTTAATATTTAGTACAATATTCCTATCTCACTCATAAAAAAAGTCATCTTTCTTCATTTGTTCCTGATGGAGCTTCAATCTGAAGACATCTGTAAATCTAAGTCAGATATTTATCGAAAAACTTGGATGATGTTAATATTAACAATAAATATGAGATAATTTACTCATAATAAGGATATGAATGAACGAAAATATAGGAAAAGATAAAATTGAGCTTTTTAGAATGATATAGATAAATTATATATTTTCTATTTACTATATCTCTATGTAAAATATAATTAAGAGGAAAAGTGTTTGATTTGTACGATCCTAAATTGTTCAATTTTATCTTTCCCTAAACTTTTCTTCGATTCATACCTTCGCTATTAGTGATCAGGAAAAAAAATAAGACTTTCGTGACGATTGAGATGTATATTGGATAAAAAATCAACCAAGAAAAATTATTTAATTGTTAATGTTTAATTGATGAGTAAAAAATAATTTTAAGAAATATATATTAAAAATTAATAATGATATCAACAAAATCAAAGGGTGTTCTAATAGAACTTTTGAATATTAAAGATTAATAACATGTCCTTGTTGGTTGAAAAAAATTATAAGAATTTACTATACAATCTAAGATAACTATAAGAAAAATGACTTCTGATCATAAGTGACAGAGTCATATTTTGCCATTTGATGAAAAATGTTTTTCATATGAACTTTTTTCGTATCAAATATTTGTAAATGACTTTCTCATAAATACATTTCTTAAAAGTCATTTTCCCTTGCATGAAACACAATAATATAGTAATAGAAAAATTATTCAAATTTACCTATGGACCATCCTATTTAATTTCTAAGCTTTTGTTATCCATTTGAGGGGAAAAAAAACACATTTACCCCCTAAATTTTTTATTAAAATTTAAAACTATCACTAAAATTGAAGCTCCCTTATTGTCAAGAAACAAATACCAAGACTTTTATGACAGTTTATTGAGATAGCCAACAGACGAAAATTTATTCAATTATCAAACTTGACAATTTTTCATATAGTAATAATGTTATTTTCTGAAAGATTTGAAATTTTCAATTGTACCATTTATTGGATAAACCATTTATCATAAAATGACTTTTTCATGAAAAAAAAATTCGAAATCATTTGCCGTTGTACCAAACACACACACATCTGATTGTGATTGGTATGAGGAAAATATTTTTATTGAGAAAGTTATTTTCTATATATAGTTTAACTTTTTTTTTGCTGAACAATATATAGTTTAACTTACTATAAAATGTTAAGATAAAATATTATAATAAATATTAGAGTTTGTTTGGAATTGCTTTAAAGAACAACTTATTTTTAAAATTATTTTTTGTAAAATAACTTGAGGAAAATAATAATTCGTGTTTGGATAATTATTTGAAAAGTCTTTTGATAAATAATTTGTGTTTGTCTAATCATTTTTAAGAGTACAATTATGAAAAAGAACAAATATTAATACACTTTTAATATTAAGATTATTTATAAAAAAAATCACTTTACATATATATTGTTAAAATTCTAATTAATTGGTTTTATTAAATTAATATGAATATATTCAAATAAAATTTTGGTGGATTCCCTTGACTAAATAAATTCAAAGAAGGTTCGTTTAGGTCATATTCAGTGAACTTAGGATAAACAATTAATTATTGTGTTATAATCACGTTAAATTGAATAAAGAGTCGTGGGCGGTGGTCAGTCTTTATATTTACATTTGACAACGTTGTCATTTTGACTAATCAATTTTGATGGATAAAGCTTCTAGACTTGTACTCTTCCAAGACACAAAGTAGCTGTGCTAGTACAAATCTAATATCTATTACTTTTTTGGTCTCATTTTACGTGATACATATAAAATTTAGAGTGTTAATTAAATTTAATATGATTTTAAATATTTTAAGGTATTAATTATTATAATTTATAGTACCTTTTATGCAAGAGAAAATTATATGAAATAACAAATTATTAATTTAAATGAAATGCTATAGTCATGGTTTATTTTATTTATAATTCGCAGCAAACATCCTTTTTTTGCCATCTGATTCGATATACAGTTAGCCATTTTCAGTATACAATTCATCATTTTATATATTTCGGTATAAAATGTATAAAATACGTTTGTGTTTGTATAAAGCGAGAGAAAAGTGTATATACAAACAAATACATATATTTTTGGCATATACACTTATAATTATATAAATACAAATCTTATTATACAAATTATATATTTAAATGAATTTATACAAAACTGAACAATTTGTATAAAATTGAATGTATCTAGCGAATTATACAAATCAAAAGCTCCATAGCAAACATAAAATTCGCTATGGAACGCAATTATGCAAACTATAGCTATAACATACAAATATGGTTTTTATGTTTGTTATATGTGAAAGTTGTTCATTTTTAAATAATATATATTCCTTTCTTTGTCCAAATATAGGTAGCACAAATAGAATTTCAAAAGTCAATCAAATGTTGTAATTATTAAGACATGTACAATATTTTTTACGTAGTTTTCAAATCAAATAGTACATGTTACTTCTTTTGTCCCATTTTAAATGTTTTTTTAAAAAACATTTTAAGTTGTCAATTATCATAATTTATAATATTTTTTACGTAATTTTTAAACATATAAAAATTAAAAAATAAGACAACAAATTAAAAGAAAATGAAAAAGATATATATATATGTAGGTGTGGAACCACACAGGTGATGCAGACATGTTGACCATCATCTGTGTGGTTATCCACACTTATATATTAGTAGTAGATAGTAAAGGTAGAGCTCGGGCCCAACATGAGCATTGCATATAATTTTACTAGAGAAAAGGGTTAGATATACCCCTCAACTTTGTCATTTAGAGCTGTTATACCCCTTGTTATGAAAGTGGCTCATATATATCCTTATTGTTATACAAATGACTTATATATACCCTTTTTCTTAAATGAAAGTGAAAAAAATTAATATTAATTAAATTTTTTAATTATTTAAAAAATATATATATAATTCATATGAGTATAAGTCAAATTTATTCGTGTTTCACTAACTTTTTTGTAAAATTTATTATAGATGATCAGTTTTTTTTTTTTCAAATACAAGAACTAAATATAACTTGAACTTTGTTAGAAGGATCATATATACTCCTACATGATTATTTTTAAAAATATAAATTTAAAACTAATTTATATGTGAACTTATTCTATAACGATAGGGGCTATGTGATTAGGGGTGGCAACTCGGGCGGGGCAGGTTACACTCTTAATAGGGCAGGACAGGGAAATATGTTAACGGGGCAGGTTAGGTTAGGGCAGGGTAAAATATTTTTTTTGATAAATCCTAATGGGTTAGGGTAGGGCAGGGTAAGTCCAAATTTAAAAATGGGCCGGATTAAAAAAAACTCTCTTCCTCAAATTTCATCTCCATTCTCCGTCTGTGTTTCGACTTCGATGATACAAATCATGATTGAATTGTTATTTTTTTAAGACTATTCTTCCAGATTTCTTCATATCTTCAACTGGTGAGTTTTAATTTTTGTTATGGAAGATGACAATTGGAAAAAAGTTCGACTCACAATTATTCACATGGCTAATTTTTGAGTGGCTCTAGTTAATCGATTTCCTTAGTTTTCAAGTTGTACACCACTTGTAGCAGGAAATTTTTTGAATTTTTTGTTAAAACTAATTAAATTATTATAATCTAGTGTTTTGAAAGGACTCGGACTTCTCACTTTTCCTTAAGAACATTATGTACATGATAAATCTGTACGAGTGACAAAGGAGATGAAAATGATGTTAATTCAACAACCTCTTATTCAATTTCTCATCTGTATGAGTCAAAAAAAAAAATCTCATTATCACACTATGTACATAATAAATAGTGCTCTGGAAACACTATTTAGGTGTTTAAAAATGAGTACTCCTCTAGTGAATTTCAAGATGTGTGGCAGTAAAATTTAGATAGATATATCTACCTGTAAATGTCCCGATTGTTGTTGTAAATGGGGCAGGGTGGGGCAGTGCTTAACAGGGCGGGACGGGGCAATCTATTTGAAAGATGTTAAACGGGGCAAGGTAGGGCGGGTCAAAATGTTTATAGGTCAAGGCTTTCCCACCTTAACCCGCCTCATTTACGTCCCTATATATGAACCGTAACGGTAAGGATATATATGAGCCACTTTCATAGAGAGAAGCATATTAATTCTAAATGACAAAGTTGAGGAGTATATCAAGCCATTTTCCCATTTTATTATGAATCATAAATTGTTGGGATATATACTATTAAATATATGTTAAGATATAATATTTATTATAGAATAAATATTTGCTCAGTTTTAATGGATCATATATTCTTTTATGGTGTCTATTTACTTATTTAGTAGATGATTTAGTGTGTAGAGTTTTAGCTTATACACAGAGGATTAAATCATTGGTTCTTATAAGTATAAATTTTTTGTTCACAATCTAGGATGAAAATTGGACATGCCATCGATACGATTGTAGCACAAGATTATATGTAATTTATCTTGACTATGGGAATGGTATAGTTCCAATCTTGTGCTAGTGCATTTTGTATGTATTGAACGGGATCGAGTAGAGATAATTGTTTTAGACTGACTGGCAAAAACATATTCTCTAAACTATTAAATGTACTTATATTCTTAATCCGGATATAACTATTATGATTTGTATATATATTTATTGTTGTTTTGATTTATTAAAAAGTGAGATTCTAAGATATGTCAATATGTCTGGTAGATTGAATGATAATAACATATATTGATGAAATAATAAGTTAGTTGATGGAATCCATGTCTCGTTATAGAGATTGATTGATATGCCTTTTTGAGAAACTTATAAGTTTTCATCGTATCAAACATTGCAAGTGAATTTATGAATCCGACACATGAAATAAGTTAAGTAGTGCTCTAAAGGAAATTAATCATTGAATTAAATTCGTCAGTAATTTAATTTATTGATTAGTATTTGTAATATTAACATGGAAAATTAAATAAGTGTTTAATGGAAAATTTCGAAATATAAATAGAGGAGTGCAATTACGATTTTCTATGTAATTTATTATGGTAAAAATAATTCAAATTAATTGTTTGAAATTATTTCCATAATAGAAAGCCTCAGTAATTAATTTTGTAGTCCCTACAGTGCATATATTTAACTATAATTCAGAATCCTATTTCTAAGGGAAAAGTAGAGGAAAAACATTAGTTTTGGTTGAAAAAGAAAATAACTTGTGTTTTTCTTTTGGTCAAGAAAAACTAGGTTTTCTTAGGGATTTTCCTAACCTAAAAAAAGATTGAAGGTTTCTATTGATACTTGACCACCCCAGTATTGAGAGAGTTCCGATGTGAACTTGCGATCATTTTAGAAGACTGCAAAGTTGTTGTCTATCGTATGGATTCACTTAAAGGTCTGTTTAACTTGTGAATTCAGTTGAATGTATCTGCTCATGCTTCAAGAGGTATTTATCGAATTAAATTTCAGCAAGTTTATGTGTTATAGCATATTATATGCGTTTTAACATAAACGTTATTAGTTATCTACTATTCATGCAAGAAGTAAGATTTTGATATGTTTCTGTTGTGCATATAGTTTTCCAACAATTGGTATGAAGAGCCTTGCTTGCATCTAAATAGATAACAAATATAAAATACATATTGATTATGTAGGATACGTGGAAAGAAGAAAATAACTTTGCATCGGGCCATTACCGTGGTAGACTATTTGTTGCAAAGTGGGTTCTTTTCTCTTTATTTTCTAATTTGCTATAACAACTATAAATTGGGTTAGTCTGCTTTGCACGGTGTTGAATGAAGCCATCTATGTCTTCTAATTAGCTGATTATAATGGGATTAGAAGAAGTTTAATGATTGCACCCATCATTAATGGTATTGTAGGCGGCTACTAGGTGCATAGTGCAAAAGTTTTCCCATTTATGGTAATTGTTGATTATTATTTTTAATTTTATTTTTTTAAAAAAATAAAATAAATTAAAAATAAATGATGTTGCGTGTCTAGGCAGCCACTGCTAAGGATTCCTTTAATTTTTGGAAAGGAAAAACTTTTTTCTAATTTTGTTTTTGTCAAAATCTTTTAAAACAGAAGGAAAACTGCAATGTGCAGTTCATAGATGTAAGTGGCGGCGACAACCACTGGCACATCATTATTAGATTATTTTTTTTCTCTTTGTTAGTTAATTATATGAGCATTGTTTTTATTTCCTTTTGTATAAATAATACTCCATTGTTAAGGATTTATGATTAATAAATAGTATTGTTAATGAATCTATTTATTTGAAATCATTGTTAAATTCTTTTAAATTTTTTTTTATACATGTAGAAATAATTAGCACATGAATTTAGAATTATGATTAATAAATATGATTTACGAAAGTGAACTATCTATTTGAGTCATTAGAATACCCTCAATGCATCATGTATAAATTGTCCTAAGTGAATATTGGTGGTGAATATTTATTTACATGAATGGAGATTTACCTTAATATGCTAGTAATGCTTAATTAATTCATTAGAAGAGATATTGAGGTTTTCACTCAAAAGGAGAACATAATATTTTGCATTCTCATATGTATTAATCGAGAGGACAATTTGTTATAAAAGGGTGTTGTGTGTCTTAGCCAAAGGAAGGGCACAACGTTTGTCTTGTGCTCATGAGATAATTTTTTGAAAAAGAGAATGAAAATCTGAATCAAGTTATTTTAATCTTAAACCTTGCTTAAAATGGTCATTTTTCAAATTTGGTCATTGTTAAGGTGGGCATGAATTTTATGATATCTGATTGACTTGAAATTTGATGGCTCCAATGAAAATCGTTTAGATGGGCTTAGGTAGTTTGTCGGATTAAAATTTGACTTGAATATGATAAGATCTTTCTTTATGTCAGTTATGTATATGTTAAATTTGGAGTATGGCTACACATGGTGACTTAACATGAATTGATATGTGAAAAGAATGTATGTCATATTGTTTTAATTTCTAAAGATGCTTAAATCATTTGAATTTGAATTTGGTCACAGTTTTGGAAATAAATTTTTATAGACTCCAATTGACTTGAAATTTGGCTAGTTCATTGATAACGGCCTAGTAAAAAGTATGCATTGTTATGTGGGTCGTTAAAATGATTTTAAAGTTGTTCTTTGGAATTAAAATGTGATTTAGTATGAATGACATCCTTTATATCGGTTTTATTTATGTTATATGCAGTACACGATTACACATGATGAGTTAACATGAATTGATATATGATACAAATGTAGATCTGAATATTTTTCCTTAGACCATTTGAATCTGAATTTGATCATAGCTTTGGAGATAAATATTATTTTTGAACTCTGATTGATCTGAAATTTGATAGGTTCATCAGAAGCCATCAAATTAAAAACACTCATTGTTATGAAGTGATTTGGCAATTTGAGGTCGTTTAGATAATGCTTTTAGATATTTTTTTATCTTGAACATTACTCGACTATGATACAGTGGTGATAGAGATCGTTCTCTATGGCATTCATGACTAAATTTTACTGAAGTATTAAGTTCATGTATTGTCTTAAACCTTCCTCCATATCGGATGAAATTAATACAAGTCATTAAAATTTAATCTCTAGTTTTGATTATCTATATTGGTTCTCCCTATATGAGTAATATATGATTGGATCAAAGGATCTAGGGATAATAATATTCACTTGACTTAATTTAACACATACTCTCCATCTGAGTTAGCTTTTGTTTTACATTTATTAGAGTGACTATGTGACACCATATATGTATATTGTATGAGTAGCTATATTTTCATTAAAATATATTGTTCAAGATGCATGGATATCTATGTGGTGTGTTTTGAATTTTTGTAGTCAATGCATTCATAAACATGCTGATTTTTGGAAAATAGTATTCAAATAAAGTAAATAGTTTTTAGAATTTTGTTATTTGTTCTTGATTTGTGAATCTATTTCACAAATGATGATTTGTGTCATGCGATAAGAATTTTTAAACGGGAAAATTTTAAATTCTATTTTGATCGTATAACGTTTTCAACCAAATTGATCATAGTTTTGGAATTCAAAAAAAAAAAAAAAAGAACTCTGATTGATCTGAAATTTGGTAGATTCATAAAAATGATATAGTAAGAAATTAATTTTTTTTTGAATCGTTATATGAGTTTTTGGTCATATTTGATTAAATAGTAGTGAAGTATTAGTTTTATGTGTTGGCTTAGACCTTCCTCCCAATCGGATGAAATTAATACAAGTCACAATGTATTTAATCGTCTAGTTTGATAATCTGTATTAACTTTCCTAAACTGAGTAATATAGGATTTTTCAAAGTAACTAGATGATTTTCACTTGACTTAAACTAACAGTAGACTCTCCATCTGAGTTAGGTTTGTTAAGTATATGGAGTGAATAATCGGCCACTGTACATGTGTATTGCATGAGTAGTTCTTCATGTTAGCCCATATGTTTGGGCTTTTGTTATTGGACCTATTTTCTAGGTTAGCTTTATATAGTCTTCCTATTTCTTTTTGTATTTAGTAATATATTCTATTATATTGTAATGCAACTCTTGCCTCTTGTTCTTCAATTAAAGTAGTTCTGTTAACATGGTATCAAGAGCTAAATCGATCCATGCTCCTTGATTTGTTGGTTGCAGAACTGGTAGCGGTCACCTGTTGCGCGGATTTGATTTCTAGGGTTTTCAATTTGCTGCTTCCGCTGAGTTCTCGATTGTTGTTGTTGCTGCTGTTTGTTTAGATCGGTTCAACCTAAGGTAGTTTAATTTTTTTGTTTTGGAATTGTTCGTGTCTTGCTGTGTTTGCTTCTCTTTTGACAATATGACTGGAAAAGATGATTCTCTCCAGTCCATTAATGCTCAATTAGCTGGTAAAAATTATGCATATTAGAGTTATGTCATGAAGAATTTTCTTCATGGGAAGAATATGTGGGGTTATGTCACTGGGGTTAAATTTAAACCTAAAGATGATACGGCTGCGAATTTTGCATTGTTGGTAGACTCATGGGAAACTGCCAACTCCAAGGTTATCACTTGGATCAACAATTTTGTAACTCAATCAATTTGTATGCAATTGGCTAAGTATGACACAACAAAGGAAGTTTGGGACCATTTGGAGAGACTATATACTCAATCTAATTTTGCTAAGCAGTACCAGTCGGAGTATGATATTCGTGGACTTCAACAGAATGTTATGAGCATTCAAGATATTTATGTTGCAATGTCACATTTGTGCGATCAATTGGCTCTTATTGAATCTGTAACGTTAAAAGTTTTTGAGCCATACATTGTTAGGAGGGAAAAACAACATTTGGTTCAATTTTTGATGGCATTACGTTCTGATTTTGAAGGACTGCGTGGAACAATCCTTCATCGACCTCCTCTCCCCACAGTTGATTCTGTTGTTCATGAACTGATTGCAGAAGAGACCCGTATCAAGTCTCAAGTGGATAAAGGGTCTAAAAAGACTAATACTCCTGCTGTGTTTGCTATTTCAACTGATCAGTCTAGACCACCACGTTCTCGACAATCTCCTAAAGTTGCATTTGATGAGTGTGCATTCTGCAAACAGAAAAATCATTGAAAGGCTCAGTGTCCATTGTTACTTAACAAGGCAAAAAGTCAGTGTCACGTTTACGTTTCCTTGCCTCTATGGTGCTTTAGGTCATTTGAACACTTGTGATATTTCTAATTGTAGTGGTTGTAAACTGGCAAAATTCTTGGCTTTACCGTTTAATAAAAGTGTGTCTTATTTTGTTGCTCTTTTTTGATATTACTCATTCTGATGTGTGGAGCCCATCGCCAATATCCACTAAGGGTGACTCGACCTATTATGTTTCATTTATAGATGACTTTACTCGTTATACCTGGGTGTATCTTATGAAACGCAAATCTAATTTCTTTGGCATTTACAGTAACTTTGGAGCCCTTGTTAAAACACAACATTCGGTTATGGTAAAGTGCTTCAGGTGTGACTTAGGGAGCGAATATACCTCTAATGATTTCACTCAGTTACTCGCCTCTGATGGCACCATACACCAGTCATCTTGTACCGACACTTCTGAGCAGAACGATGTTGCAGAAAGGAAACACCGTCATATTATTGAGACAACACGCTCTTTACTCTTATCTGCAGAGGTTCCTAGTGTTTTTTGGGGAGTAGTAGTCCTAACTGCAGTATATGTGATTAATCGTATTCCTACTGCATTGACTTCAGGGATGTCTCCGTTTGAGAAATTGTATGGTCACCTACCGAATTATTCTGCATTACGAGTTTTTAAATATACTTGCTATGTTCTTCATCCTCATGTTGAACTAAAAGTTGGGGCCAAAATCAACTATATGTGTGTTTTTGGGGTATGGTGTTGGACAAAAAGGATATCATTGCTATGATCCTGTAAGTCATAAATTATATGTTTCATGGCATGTCACCTTTTTGGAACATATTCTTTTTTATTTGATTCCAGTTAAATCCCATGATGTAACAAAATCAGATCTTCAGCATATTGATCCTTTTGGCGTTGACATGGAGGTTCCAGTTTCGGATTCATCCATGCCACTTGATGATAGTGCTTCAACCCCACCTGTGCCTGAGTCTGCTCCTTTGACTGTTGAGACTGGAGACCCACCACCTCTGAGGAGGTCTACTCGTCCTTCTAAGTCCACCAAACTACCAGATTTCGCTTAGTCTACATACTCAGCCTCATTTGCTTCCTTTATTGCCAACATACATCATTTGTCTGAACCTGAGTCTTATCCAGAGGCTGTGACTGATTCTTTTTGGCAGAATGTTATGGCTGAGGAACTCACTGCTCTTTATCAGACACATATATGGAATTTGGTTACCTCCCACTGGTAAACATACAATTGGTTGTCGATGAGTGTATAAGATAAAAATAAAGTCTGATGGGTCTGTTGAGCGATACAAGGCCAGACTTGTGGCAAAAGGGTACTCACAAAAATATGGTATGGACTATGAGGAGACTTTTGCTCGGTGGCAAAGATGACGACTTTTCGCACTATAATTGTTGTTGCATCTGTTCGACAGTGAAAGATATTTCAAATGGACGTCAAGAATGCATTTTTGTATGGTGATCTCCATGAGGAAGTTTATATGACTCCTCCCCCAGGTATTGACCACCAGCCGAGTAAAGTTTGTCGGCTTCGAAAAGCTTTATATGGTCTCAAGCAAGCCACTCGTGCTTGGTTTGAGAAATTCTTCACTGTGATTACTTCTCTTAGATTTGCCTCGAGTAATCATGATTCGGCGTTGTTTGTTAGATGTACGAGTGCAGGGAAAATTCTTTTGTCCTTATATGTAGATGATATGGTTATTACTGGTGATGATTATGGTGGTATTGAGTCATTGAAGCGTGATTTGGCTCATCGATTTTCCATGAAGGACTTGGGGTTGCTGCGTTATTTTTTGGGTATTGAGGTAGCTTAGTCTATGAAAGAGTATCTTCTTTCTCAAACTAAATATATATCAGACTTGTTTAAACGGGCGCGCCTTTCTGACAACAGGACTTTAAATACTCCCCTTGAAACCAATGCAAGGTACTTTTCTAGTGATGGTGTTCCGTTATCATATTCGAGTCTTTATTGGACTGTTGTAGGTAGTTTGGTTTATCTTGCTGTTACTCGCCCCAATATAGCTCATGCAATTTATGTTGTTAGCCAGTTTGTTACTGCTCCTACTTCTGTTCACTGGGAGCTGTACTTCGTATTCTGAGATATCTTCGTGGCACTTAGTTTCAAAATCTCTTGTTTCCCTCGACGTCATCTCTCGAGTTGTAAGCCTATAGTGATGCTGATTGGGATGGCGATCGCAATGATCGTAAATCCACCATTGGTTTTTGCATGTTTCTTGGAGACTCTTTAATCTTATGGAAGATCAAGAAACAAGATGTTGTCTTTAGATCTTCCATGGAGGCTGAGTATCGTGCTATGGCTGTGACTACATGTGAGATTGTTTGGTTTTATTGGCTTCTTGTAGATATAGGGGTTCACATTTCTTTGCCAACTCCCCTGTATTGTAATAATAAAAGTGCGATTGAAACTGCAAAGAATTCTGTTTTTCATGAGCAGACGAAGCACATTGAGATTGATTGTCACTTCACCCGTCATCATTTACAGCTCGGGACCATATCACTTCCTTTTGTTCCGTCGTCCTTGCAGATTGCTGATCTTTTTACGAAGGCGTTGTCGGCGTCTCAGTTTCAATTTTTGTGTGATAAACTCTCAATGCTTATTACTGTTGCATTGTGTGTTTGAGGGGGGATGCTAGCCCATATGTTTGGGCTTTTGTTATTGGGCCTATTTTCTAAGTTAGATTTATATAGTCTTCCTATTTCTTTTTGTATTCAGTAATATGTTCTATTATATTGTAATGCAACTCTTGTCTCTTGTTCTTTAATTAAAATAATTCTGTTAACACTTCAATCCCATCGATTGGCTATTCGAGATGCATGACTATATACATATAAATGAGCCTTGAATTTTGTTATTTAGGATTATTCGAAATATTATGATCTATTTAATGTTTTATATTGCATATTCTCAATAGACTTTACGCACCCACTTAGTACTACTTAACCTTTTCTTTTGGTAGAGATAAGATATTAATTCAAAGAATGCATTGTACATGTACCTTATGTTTGAAGGAATTATTTTCAGTTTCTAACTATGTAAGAGATGAGGTTTTAATATATTTGTTTGCAACTCTCCCATCATTGAGTTTGATGAATATTTTATTTATTGTGGTATATTGATGCGTGATTCTTTTATTAGTATTATCTCTCATGAATTGAATGATATTAATTTGTCTCATAAGATAAAATATCTTTTAAATTGAATGAAACTTATTTGGACATTAGTGTCTAAGTCATTTATTCTGAATAGAATTTCAAGGTAGGTTAATGGATGGACATAACGGTTCATTGAAAGTGAAGACACTACCAACATGTGAGTCTTGTTTAGAAGAAAATAAGCAAGAGACCTTTCCCCTTAAAAAGGAAAAAGAGGTAGTGATAAGTTATAATTAATCTATTTTGATTTGTGTAGTAATTGAGCATTTGGGCAAGAGGTGAGTTTGAGTATTTTGAGTTTTCAAGAAGGTTACTCATGATATGATTATATTTTTTGATGTTTTGTAAGTCTAAATGTCTTGATAAATTCAAAATATTTAAGCACATGAAAATAGCATCATGAAAAATATATAAAGTCATTGCAATCTGATTGTAGTGACGTAAACCTCTCTGCAGAGTTCATGAGGCACTTATCTTATAGAATAATTGCATTTCAATTGTCTACACCAGACACTATATAATAGATTTGTGCAGAAGAGAAAAGAAGTAGACTCTTATGAAGATGATAAGATTAATTATTGACTTATTATTAGTTATTTTGTTTCTTTTGGGATAGGTTCAAATAACTATATATCACATTCTAAATTCAATTTTCTTTCAAATCAGTACGTTGAACAGCTATAGAACTAGTTGAATTTGACGTAAGTCTAATATGTGACATGTTCAGATATAGGATTGTTTAGCACATGTGCTGAGTGGGAGAATAAGAGAATTAAAATTAAGAACGGAATGTGTGTTAATTGGATATCCTAAAGAATGAAAGAATGTTTATTATAGTGTCCTAAAGAAAATAAGGCAATTGTTAACACAATTGTCTAATTTCTAGAAAAGGATCATTCAGTAAACCATGTTCCTAGAAGTAAACTAGTTTTACAGGAATTGAACAAAGAAATAACAAATAAGCAAATTGTAAATTCAGACGCTCAAAAACATCTAATTGGTATATCAGAAATGAAGTTCCATTGTATTTAAGTAGTGGGAGAAACGTTACTAGACATAAGAAAACTACTACCTCAAGTAGTGAAAGTGATGTTGAGCTAATTAAAGAACACTACATGAAAAGTTGTTAATATTTCAATATCGAAAGATTTTGAAGAAAATATTAAGACTCAAGATCATGAAAGTGTGATTATGTAGAAGTGCTTAGTCGTAGTGGGAGAATCATAGCGAATATTGATTTGTTTTGTATGCTAGAGAGAACTTTTATGATAGATCTTCTGAAAAGAAGTACACTCTTGGAAGGTTTCATGAGAAGGTCTCTCAAGATCTAGTACAAAATCGATTTGTTACGATGAAGCACTACTAGATAAAATTGCATGAGAAAATAACTTTGTAAATTTCTTTTGGTAAGAAATAAAGGAATGCTTGTGAAAGTTGTAAATGCATAGTTAAAAGTCTAAGTGGGAGATTGTTAGGGTATATACTATTAATCATGTATTTAGATATAGTATTCTAACAATTTTCAAGATTAAATATCTAACGTGGGAGATTGTTAGAGTATATACTATTAACCATGCATTTAGATATAGTACATTATAACAATTGTGATGGTTAAAAGTCTAAGTGGGAGATTGTTGGAATATATACTATTAACCATATGTTAAGATATAATATTTATTATAGAATAAATATTGCTCAGTTTTAATAGATCATATATTCGTTTATGGTGTCTATTTACTTATATAGTAGATGATTTAGTGTGTAGAGTTTTAGCTTATACACAGAGGATTAAATCATCGGTTCTTATAAGTATAAAGTTTTTGTTCACAATCTAGGATTGAAATTGGACATGCCATCGGAACGATTGTAGCAGAAGATTATATGTAATTTATCTTGATTATGGGAATGGTATAGTTCCAACTTTTTGTGCTAGTGCATTTTGTATGTATTGAACGGGAACGAGTAGAGATAGTTACTTTAGACTGACTAACAAAAACGTATTCTCTAAACTATTAAATGTACTTATATTCTTAATCCTGATATAACTATTATGATCTCTATATATATTAATTATCGTTTTGATTTATAAAAATGTGAGATTTTGAGATGGATCAATATGCCTGACAGATTGAATGATAATAATATATATTGGTGATATAATACGTTAGTTGATGAAATCCATGTCTCGTTATAGAGATTGATTGATATGCATTTCTGAGAAACTTATAAGTTTTCATCATATCAAATATTGCAAACGGATTTATGAATCCGACACATGAAATAAGTTAAATAGTGCTCTAAAGGAAATTAATCATTGAATTAAATTCGTCAGTAATTTAATTTATTGATTAGTATCTGTAATCTTAACATGGGGAATTAAATAAGTGTTTAATGGGAAATTTCGAAATATAAATAGAGGAGTGCAATTATGAATTTCTAGTGGAATGATTTGTAATTTATTATGGTACGAATAATTAAAATTAATTATTTAGAATTATTTCCATAATAGAAAGCCTCAGTAATTAATTCTGTGGTCCCTACAGTGTCATATTTAAGTAGAACTCAGAATCCTATTTCTAAGGAAAAAGTAGAGGAAAAGCGTTAGTTTTGGTTGGAAAAGAAAATAACGTGTATTTTTCTTTTGGTCAAGAAAAACTGGGTTTTCTTCTCCTTTTTGGATTAGGAAGAAATCTCTATAAGTAGGGATTCTCCTAACCTAGAAAAAGATTGAAGGTTTTTATTCATACTTGACCACCCAAGTATTGAGAGAGTTGGGATGTGAACATGGGATCATTGCAGATGACTGTAAAGTTGTTGTCTATCGTATGAATTCGGTTGAAGGTTTGTCTAACTCGTGGATTCACTTGAAGGTATCTGCTCACGCTTCAAGAGATATTTATCGAATTAAATTTTAGCAAGTTTATGTGTTCTAGCATAAACGTTATTGGTTATCTATTATTCATGCAAGAAGTAAGATTTTGATATGCTTCCGTTGTGCATATAGTTTAATATGTGTTGCAAATATGTACAACGATGAAACAGTCAAAATGAAGATAAAAAATACTACTACAGTTTTAGTCCATGCAAAAGTTTTACCTAATCTTTAATGTCAGTCCAATGGGTTCCGTTTAACCAATATTCTTGAGGTTTGTATTTTTTCTTCACAGTATCTTGGTATAATAATGATAAACCAGTAATTTCCTCTGCATGGTACCGATCCCGTAAATGTTGTGTTCTGGAAAGAAATTGTTCATGTGATTTGTGTTCTTGTATTCTCATCGTCAGTGGACAATATGCTCTTGATAAGGCAACATAAAGTTGATTATGTGAAAGTACAGATTCCAATAAATAAATTCTGAAAAAATAGCAACAAATTTATATATATAAAGGAGGATCTTCATTTTTCAGTCCGCTGATGTGGCATGCCTCAATGATCAGGATGTCTTTTTATCTATTTTCTCCGATTTTTGGGGATTTTTTTCCCTAATTTTCCATGTAAACGGATTTTAATTAAGGCTACAATAATTAATAGATTCTAATTAAATATTAATTAATGTTTATTAAAGAGGAAAATAGTTTTTCAAATTTTAATTGTAACCGTGTCTTTTCCATGTAAATGGATTTTAACTAAGGCTACAATAATTAATAGATTCTAATTAATTATTAATTAATGTTTAATAAAGAGGAAGATATCTTTTCAAATTTTAGTTGTAACGTATCCTCTAATTGAGGCTACAGCAAAAAATAAATTTACCCAATATATATATATATATATAATATAAAGCTAGATATTAAAAACGTGATGTGGCACCTCTCTATAGCCAAAGATTGTATTTATCTTATTTTGCTCCTTTTTTTGATATTTTTTCTTATTTTTCTACAATAATTTATTTTTAAAAATTATCTTCATAACTTTATAACTATATTTAATTAGTAATTAATAAAATCTATAACAGTCAAATATATATATATATATATATAATATATATAATATAAAGCTAGATATTAAAAACGTGATGTGGCACCTCTCTATAGCCAAAGATTGTATTTATCTTATTTTGCTCCTTTTTTTGATATTTTTTCTTATTTTTCTACAATAATTTATTTTTAAAAATTATCTTCATAACTTTATAACTATATTTAATTAGTAATTAATAAAATCTATAACAGTCAAACCTTTCATCTTCAAAACGTCTAATTAATTAATGCATAAGTTTATATATGATCCACTAAGAAGTACATATCAAACAAGTTCCTATTTTATCGATGGATCTTAGTCATTCATTTTAATGCAGGTAAGTTCCTTCAACATTATTTTTTTCTCCTGGTGCTTATTTTTGTTTTTTTATTTCTTAGTTAAAAGTTGTTACGTTGATGCAACTTATTCATAATTATAAGTTTTATTGGTATATAATGTTCTCTTCACAATTAAAAGTTTTTTTGGTCATCGACCAAAACAGGTCAATAGCCATTGAGGAAATTAGTATTATTATCAAATGATGGTAACATTAGTATAAACTAAGATAATTTTTTTGAAATGTTTTTCAATGTTAATAGTGTTTGACATAAATAAATTACTCTATATGCAGATGTTAATTAGATACGAATGCTCAATATGCCCAATCCAAATGTTAATTGATACAAACATGTGCTCTATGCTAGGAAAGACAATTTGAAAAAAAGGTTTGAGAAGCCAACATATATTTTGTTTTTTAATCAGAAACCAATATAGCAAAGTGGTGATGTGACACATTTTTTACTAAGAATTAAGTTTATCTTTTTTCTTTCTTTTTGTCTTTTTTTCACTCTTTTATTTATCTTAAGTTTAAATTTAAAATAAAGTCCCAATATAATTAGCTACTCACCTTCCCCCTCCCTCATAATTAGGTGTGTAAAATGGCTAAACATGAAAAGATTTTTCCATATTTATACCGCCTCTCAATTCTTACTAAAATAATTGAATGAACATTCTAAATTTTATGCCTCATCATATTCATTAGTTAGTGTATATATATTTTGATGCGGAGTAAGGAAAACATCACTTATACCATGGTGTTTTTTATTTTTAATTTGACATGGGAGACTAAACGAGACTATCACCCATAAATTATGTTGATGCTATCATAAATGTGCGCGGTCAAGCGGAGTAAAGGATATTAAAAAAATCAGCTCAACAACTCCAAATGAATCTTAACATTAGAAATATGTGAATGTCTAACTTAGGTTATTGATATTTATTTATTTTTATTTTTTAAAATCGTACTTGTGAAATTATTCTGAATATGTTATTGTTATTTATATTTAACATTTATCTTTATTTTGTATTGTAATATTTACTAGAGTTGAGGATTGTAAAATTTGCATAGGATTTTTAATTTATACATAATTAATCATAACATATAATCATGTGCTATGATTTTGAGTTAAATAGGCATTTTTATTTTATTTTTTCGTTTGAAGAAACAATGTACGAATGCTCAATCATAACATATAATCATGTGCTATGGTTTTGAGTTAAATAGGCATTTTTTTTCCATTTGAAGAAACAATGTACGTTTACTTTATTGGTATTGTAACTGTTTCATTAACTAAGAATTCATAAAATTATTTAGGCCAATTTTAATTGATATCAATATTACCATTACTATTTTTTATACATTTTAAAAAGAAGAAAACAAACTTTCTTTTTAAAATAAGAAAATGAGAGAAAAGGATAAAAAATGAGAAAAATAAATGAATATATTACTTTCCAGTTGAGTCACACAATCACCTTTTTTATATATTTATTCGTTCTTTTGTCTCTTTTTAATATAAACATCAATAAAAATAATATTCATTTAAGTCTTATATCTAATAATAAAATATTCATTTTGATAATTTAATAAATTAGAAAAGAAATTATTTTGCATATGAGAATGTACATGAAAATTTTCATCTATTTGACAATGATAAAGCTAACGATAAAGCTAATAGTTACTAATTATGTGAAAGATCGCGCAAAGAGCGGCAAGTAATAAAAATCAAATAAACAAATTAAAATGAAGAAGATAGAAGTAAACATGCTCATTATATTATTAAGATTAGTATTTCTTATTTGTCCATTTATATTATTTTACGTACAATTTGGCTTCATTGATTGGAGGATGAGTATAAGTTGCGAGAATAATTTATATATATATATATTGATCTTTCTTGGTAAACTAGATACAGGACCCTGTTCCAGCACAGGGCCCAATATATGTCAATTTTTTTGTCTCAATTTATGTGATACTATGGAACTTGGAAAGTTATCGAAATTTTATATGATTTTAAAAATATTTTAAATTGTTAATTATGGTAATTTATACTTTTTACATAATTTTAAAAATAATATATATTACTCTCTTTGTTTCAGTTTAGGTGGCATATATAGGATTTCAAAAATTAATCATTTTTATGTCTTTTAAATGTATTAAATTGTTAATTATTGTAATTTATAGTACCTTTTTAACATAATTTTCAAATAATACATGTCACTTCCCCTCTCCCAAATTATGGGGCATTGATAGATTTTTTGGAGTCAAGTGATTTTTTTATATGTATTTTAATTCTTTTAAATTGTTAATTATTGTGAGTTATAATACTTTTTATGTCAATTTCAAATAATATATGTTTATCATCTAACTCATTTTATGTGGTACCAATAGAATGTCAAGAGTTAATCGATTTTTTTTATATGACTTTTAAATATTCAAGTCAATTTCAAATAATATATGTTTATCATTTAACCCATTTTATGCGGTACCAATAGAATGTCAAGAGTCAATCGAGTTTTCTTTATATAAGTTTCAAATATTTATATTGTTAATTATTGTGATTTATAGTATTATTTAATAATTATAAATTTATAACCAACAAAAAGAATTAAGAGAAATAAATTTAATACCAAAAAAATACTAAATAGTAATGAAAAATATTATTATTACAACTCTACTACTAAGTATGCAAATGTTTAAATGAAAAAAGGGATGAGGGAGCTGGAATAGAAAAGTGAGCCCATGAGTTGGGCCCACACAATTCAACAAAACAATACTAGTAATTTTTTATAGGACATATGAGTCATTATGTAAATGTTAATTGTTTTTTTGGTCTAATAAAGAAAAGGTACACCTTTTAAGCAAGAGATTACAAAGGCTTAAGGAAGGAAAAAGTGAAAATTCCAAAAATACCCTTGTCATACAAGCTGACATGTTGACAAAGACAGGCCTGCTTATAGACTCTTATATATGTGACACAGTTGAAATTTGAAGAATTATCTAAATTTTTATATGATTTTTAAAGATTTTAAGTTGTTAATTATAGTGATTTATTGTATTTTTTTACATAATTTTCAAATAATAACTTTTATATCACAATTAACGTGGCACAAATAGAATTTGAAGAGTTAACTAAATTTTTAATTATTGTGATTTATCATATTTTTTAAGTCATTTTCCATTATTATATGTTACTTCTTCAGTCCCAATTTATGTAGCATCAATATAATTGGAGAGACATTCAATTCTTTATGTGTTTTAGGTATTTTATTTGGTGTGTGGTCCTATACAGTGTTTTGATATTATTTTTTAAAGATTTAAATTTTCACATAATTTTAATATCACAAAATTAAAAAATATTTTGATATATTTTAATTTTTAACTTAAGTCACAAAGTTAAAAATATTATTTATTTTTTAAAATTTTATGATTTATTAGACAAATTGAAACTTGGAGATTGCTATGTGGCAGTGGGACCCACGGTACAAAAAAGCGGCATGCTTTTGCTGGATGAATAGGTAATTAAGCCCAAACAAACTGGTTTTATTGGGTAGGAATAGATAGGCAACTGTGACGTCCGAATAGGGGAGGATGATTCTAGAGTTGTGGAGAGGCTTGCGGAGAACTCTAGAATCCTTTAGAGTTTTCAAGAAGGCTTTGGAGAACTCTAGATTGTGTAGAAAATTCTAGAGTAGGGACTAAATTGTAATTATCTTAGGGACTTGTAAGTAAATATTATTTACACTTAGGCCCTTAGATGTAAGTATAAATAGAGGTGTCATTCACTTGCCAAGGCACCAAGCAAGCAAGCAAGTTGTAAAGCATTCCACAAGCAATACAAAGCCTTCTTCTTAAAAGCTCTCTTGTTCTTCTAAGTCTTTCTTCATATTCTCTTAGAAATCTTCCTTTAAAAAGGCTTACTTGAGTTTACAAGATCTTGAAAGAATAGTAAGTAAGTTGTCAAGTGCCGCACAGATCTTTAGCCAATACTCTAAGTCCGTGACAAGTGGTATCAGAGCAAAGGTTTGATACTGAGAGAATGGCAATCGAAGGAGGCGTGAACACCGCCAGCACCACCAATGTCCGTGTGGAAGTTGGAAAGAAGAGCCGTAAGGGAAAGAAACATCACAAGAGTAGTGAAGAAATGCTGCCGAATCCCACACCAAACGAGGCGCTAACATCTCATCCACCCTCGACCACAGCACCAAGTGACGATGAACGTGGTGAGGAGGCCATTAACGTCACTGCGGGGAAGAATGGGTCTCAAGGGTTGAAGTGGCAAGGCAGGCCGTGGAGATATTAGGCCGGCGCATGAACGTGGCTGACAGCAAATTGAAGACTCTTGAAGAATTCACCCTTGATGAGATCGAAGCCATCCGTAAGGAGTTGGAGGGACGTCAGCTGGCCGAGTTTGAGATGAAGGAGGCCATTACTTCCTTGGAGTGCCGACTCATGGAGGCATTGAGCACCATTGAAACCATAAAGGCCGAAATGCAGGCACTTAAGGAAGGTGTGGAAGCTAGAGGATCGGCGTCACCCGATTATGATAGGGAGGCCAAGGTCGAGGCTCCCAAGCCACCTATATTTAAAGGCGTCCGTGACGCTCAAGAGGTGGAGAACTTTTTGTGGCCCTTGGAGAATTACTTCAAGTGTAATCGGGTGAGAAGCGACAAAAATAAGATCAACACTGCCGTGTTGTATCTTTTCGAGATGGTTATGCTATGGTGGCGGCGCAAAGAGGCCAAAATAGGAAAGGGGACGTGCATTATCGACACCTGGGAGCAATTTCGGGAAGAGTTCAAGAAGGCCTTCTTCCCTAGCAACGTCATATATGAGGTCAAGCGTAAGTTTAGGGAACTGAAGCAAACAAGAAGCATTTGGGCATACGTAAAAGAGTTCACAGCTCTAACGCTTTAGATTCCCAACCTTACGGATGATGACATGTTGTTCCACTTCATGGACGGATTGCAGAACTGGGCCAAGACATAGTTGGAGCAGCGACAAGTTAAGACCATAGACGAGGCCATCACGTAAGCCGAGTCCTTAAACGACTTCAAGCACGATCGGCATGACAGAGCTAAGGGCAAAGATACAAGAAGTAGTCATGCCAAAGGTGGGGGAGACCGTGGCCGAGGCAAGGAGCAACAGGCACCCTCTAAACAGCACGACTCCCACAAGTCGGATAGCAGACGGTTTGTGCGCCAGAGTTACACGGAGAAGAAGGCACAGACCACGAAGGAAGATGGATGCTACATATGCGGAGGACCACACGGCTATGCCAGGTGCCCAGAGATGAAGAACCTTGGCGTCGTCCTACGTGAGCGGAAAGAGAAGGACGCGCAAGAGCAAGGGCAGGATGCGGGCACGACGCAGTTGGGCATGGTTGGACTTTGTGGGGCCATAGCCAAGCAGAACGAGAAGCTGGGAGCCTTCAGCGCACAGTATGTAGACATCACCCTTAATGGACGGCCAACTCGTGCTATGGTAGACTCCAGAGCCGAAGCAAACATAATGACCAAGACGGCGGCAGAGAGGTTGGGGATGAATTATATTCCAAGCAACACCCGCCTCAAGACGGTTTACGCCCCACCGACTCCCATGTGTGGAGTCGCTTAAGGAGTAAGCATCACGCTGGGCCAGTGGCAAGGTAAGACCAATTTACCGTCGCTCCTTTAGATATCTTTGACATCATTCTTAGGCAGGAGTTCTTCCAGCACTGCCACACGATGATAGACCCCTACCTCCAACGACTCATGGTCATGGAGTGGGAAGGTTCGTGCATGGTACCTCTAGTCAAGGTACCAAAGAAGGAAGGACACACCCACCTGTCAGCCATGCAGATAGTGAAGGGCCTAAAGAAAGGAGAGCCGACGTTCCTAGCCACCATTGCAAGTTTGAGAGAAGACAGTGGTGCTAAGGAGTCCTTGCCACCGATCATAGAGAAGGTCCTTGAAGAAAATAAAGACGTGATGCCGGACGAGCTGCCAAAGACTCTACCTCCGAGGCGCGAGGTAGATCACAAGATAGAGTTGGAGGTTGGAGCCAAGCCACCCGCACATGCACCTTACCGCATGGCTCCACCCGAACTAGAGGAGCTGAGGAAGCAGTTGAAGGAACTCCTAGAAGCCGGTCACATCCGTCCATTCAAGGCACCTTATGGCGCGCCGGTGCTATTCTAGAAGAAGAAAGATGGATTATTGCGTTTATGCATTGACTACCGGGCGCTAAATAAGGTAACTATTTAAAATAAATATCCTATCCCGCTTATTGCAGATTTATTTGATAGACTTGGGCAGGCCAAGTACTTCACCAAGGTGGACCTTCGAAAAGGCTACTACCAAGTGCGCATCGCAGAAGGGGATGAACCAAAGACAGCATGCGTAACCAGGTACGGAGCATACGAGTGGTTGGTGATGCCTTTCGGCTTAACCAACGCACCCGCAACTTTTTGCACGCTTATGAATAAGATTTTTCATCCTTATTTAGATCAATTCGTAGTAGTATAGTTAGACGACATAGTCGTCTATAGTAACACCTTGGAGGAGCATGTGGTGCATCTAAGAAAGGTCTTCCAAGTCTTACGGGAGAACCAATTATATATCAAGCGGGAAAAGTGCGAGTTTACCCAACACGAGGTGCACTTCTTAGGCCATATCATCAGTCAGGGCAAACTACGGATAGACTAGGCGAAGATTCGGGTGATCCAGGAGTGGGAGGTGCCCACCAAAGTGACCGAGCTACGGTCATTTCTTGGACTTGCGAACTATTACCGCAAGTTCATAAGTGGCTACTCTGCTAAAGCCGCTCCGCTAACCGAGTTATTGAAGAAGAACAAGCCATAGGTTTGGAGCGAGGAGTGCCAACAAGCCTTCGAAGGTCTCAAGACCGCGGTAACAGAAGAACCGGTCTTGACGTTGCTCGATTTTTCAAAGACCTTCGAAGTATATACGGATGCGTCGGACTTTGCCATTGGGGGAGGCTTAATGCAAGACAGACACCCAATTGCCTTTGAAAGCCGCAAATTGAACGAGATCGAGCGACGCTATACGGTTCAGGAAAAGGAAATGACTGCCATCGTACATTGCCTGCACACATGGAGACACTATCTGCTAGGCTCCAAGTTTGTAGTCAAGACGGATAACGTGGCCACTAGCTACTTCCAGTCACAAAAGAAGATCACTCCAAAGCAAGCTAGGTGGCAGGACTTTCTAGCAGAATTTGACTACGACTTAGAGTACAAGCCAGGAAGAGGCAATGTTGTGGCCGATGCGCTAAGTCGGAAGGCCGAACTTGCTGCCATCACAGTGGCCTATTGCGACATTCAAGATGCAATTAGAGATGGCATGCAACATGATCCTGAGGCCAAGAAGCTGATGGAGTTGGCCACCCAAAGCAAGACAAGACTTTTTTGGGTAAAATGTGGCCTTTTGCTCACATTCGGTCGAAGGGTCTATGTGCCCAAGTTCGGGACTATCAAGCGGCGAATCATCAAAGAAAGCCATGACACACCGTGGGTCGGGCATCCGGGGCAGCGACGAACGAGGGCGCTGATCGAGGCCATCTATTACTGGCCACGTATGCGGGACGATATCGAGCGCTATGTACAGACTTATATGGTGTGCCAACAAGACAAGGTGGAACAAAGGCAACCGGGAGGACTACTGGAGCCACTGCCAGTTGTGGAACGCCCATGGGAGAGCGTGACCATGGACTTCATCACTTCCTTACCCAAGTCTGATGGGTATGGAACCATTATGGTCGTAATGGACAGATTCTCAAAGTATGCTATCTTCATACCCGCCACAGTCGGTTGCACCGCAAAGGAGGCCGCTCGATTATTCTTAAAAAATGTGGTGAAGTATTGGGGGCTGCCAAGACATATCATTAGTGATCGAGACCCCCGCTTTATAGGGAACTTTTGGAGGGAGCTGTTCGAGATACTTGGCACAAAACTTCACTTCTCCACAAGTTTCCACCCACAAACCGATGGCCAAACGGAACGCATCAACGCCCTATTGGAGTGCTATCTTAGGCACTATGTTAGTGCGCACCAAAAGGATTGGGCGAGGCTCCTAGACATGGCGCAGTTTTCATACAATTTGCAAATGAGCGAGTCTATCGGGCGCACACCGTTTGAGTTGGCGACAGGCCAACAACCCCAAACTCCACATTCACTACCGGCCGCTTTCCAAGGAAAGAGTTTGGGAGCCTACCATCTTGCCAAGGGATGGGAGGAGCAGTTTGACACTGCCAAGTCCTACTTGGACAAGGCAGCTAAAAAGATGAAGAAGTTTGCCGATCGCAAACGGTGTCCCATAGACTACAAAGAAGGCGACATGGTCTTGGTGAAGTTCAATTCGAGACAGTTCAAGGCACTAAGGGGCGTTCATCAAAACTTAGTGCGAAAATATGAGGGTCCGTTCAAGATCGTTGCTAAGGTGGGCAAGATCTCATATAAGGTGGAGTTACCTCTACACTTCAAAATCCATCTGGTGTTTCATGCAAGCGTCCTCAAGCCATACCATGAGGACAAAAAAGAACCTAGCCGGAACCAATCACGTCGGGCACCCATTACTATCACTGCCTCGCACGACCGGGAGATTGAGGCAATAATAGACTATCAAGCCAAACGGAAGCGGGGACAACAAGCCAGCGCCGTGTTCCTAGTGCATTGGAAGGGGCAAACTCCGGAAGAGGCCACATGGGAGAAATATGAAGACTTGTGGCAATTTAAAGACCAAATCCGAGAGTTTTTACAACAATGCGCTGCGGTCGTCGCATCATCAGGTGGGGGTGCATGTGACGTCCCGCCACTTAGCTAACTAAATTTTGCGTCCGAATAGGGGCGGATGATTCTAGAGTTGTGGAGAGGCTTGCGGAGAACTCTAGAATCCTTTAGAGTTTTGAAGAAGGCATTGGAGAACTCTAGATTGTGTAGAGAATTCTAGAGTAGGGACTAAATTGTAAATATCTTAGGGACTTGTAAGTAAATATTATTTACACTTAGGCCCTTAGATGTAAGTATAAATAGAGGTGCCATTCACTTGTCAAGGCACCAAGCAAGCAAGCAAGTTGTAAAGCATTCCACAAGCAATACAAAGCCTTCTTCTTAAAAGCTCTCTTGTTCTTCTAAATCTTTCTTCATATTCTCTTAGAAATCTTCCTTTAAAAAGGCTTACTTGAGCTTACAAGATCTTGAAAGAATTGTGAGTAAGTTGTCAAGTGCCGCACAGATCTTTAGCCAATACTCTAAGTCCGTGACACTACGTTTCTAAAGAAATTTGGTACAATATTCATTAAGCGTTGTAATTATTAAATACTGAAAATAACCCTTATAAAGAAGCAGGCATGTCGACCAAGTGCTGCCTGCTTCTAGACTCTTAGCTAGCGTTTGGCCATAGATTTTCAAATATTCTTGGCAAATATTATTTGGGTGAAATTTCACTATGTGTTTGGTCATAATATCTGGAAAATATATTTCACTTTTTTTGAAAAAATATGATTTATACCCATAAGTTATAAAAACTATCAAAACTAACCATAAGTTTGTATTACAAATCAATTGAATCTTCGTTGCAATAAATAACAAGTAGCATCCATGACACTAGAGCAATGTGGTAGTTTGGAGTGAGTGCAACAAGCATCATTCCATACAACCCTAAGCCGATTGTTCACCATTTTCATCAACAACCATATCACTACTTTTATATTCACTAAATATTTCATCACTACTTTGGTGTTTACGTAAAAAAGTATGTAATAAAACGCATACAACTACTATAGAAGGTGTTTTAGTAAAAGATAAAAATTTGGTGTAGAATTTCAATTTTCAAAAGATTCCAAATAATGAGATTTGACTCAAGTACTAGAAAAAACTAGTATTTGAGAATTTGGGTTATTTGCCATAAATATTTGCCAAATAATGGCAAATTATATGGACAAACACTATTTGTCAAATTTTCCCCCAAATATTATTTGAGAAATCTATGGCCAAACGGGTCCTTATAATAAGTAGTAGATACTTTTTGAGACTCTTTTTAAATTTTAATTGTATTATTTTTTGAATAAATTTTAGGCAAAATGACTCGATGGACCTTTATACTTGTATCAGATTGTAAAGTGAACACTTTTACTTATGACTTTGTCAAGTGAACACTGAAACTTCATTGAACACAATATTTTTAACCCTTTTTTCATTTGGAGATGGTGCGTGTAATACACCCAAGTACTCGTAGAGTCCACGTCATTTTTTTATTACAAGTCAAAAATTAAATATTAAAAAATAAATAATATTTTTTAAAAAGCTAATTTTCCTCACTAGTTGCACCTCCTTTCCCATCTCTTTCATTCTCATCTGTAAACCTTTGCCACCCTCAAAATCCAAACCCACCTTCCACTCCCATCCTTTTCCATTCACCTTAAGGACAAAATATACACCTGTTACCATAGCAATAGCTTGAGAATTGGGTATTCTCGTTTGGCAAGTTTCTAGAAAAGAAGAAATTTCTCTTCTTGACCCATTGCTTGCAAAGCTATAAATGAAATTTGCTTCCCCAAAACAATCCGAGATTCAAGAATCCTTAGAAAATTGTTGTGAATACATAAATCTCCAGCGACCAAAAATGCTGCTTGGAACAACCATAGAGATTTTAGCAGTGACGATGACAATTTTCCTCCTGATCTCCAGCAAAGAGCTGATCAAAATCGAGTAAATGGACCATCATCAGAATGATTCCTTGAGCTAATGCAATCAATACATTCTTGTCAACTTCGTGTAACAACCGAGGTGACGAGTCCAACAATGAGTTATTTGACTCGATCGTCTTGATCTGAAGTTGAGTTATCAGGTTCCTCAATTCAACTCGTATAATCTTGTTATTTGAGCTTTCAATTTACAGAGAAGTTTCAATTTATATCTTTAAATTAAAAGCTCAAATTATGTAACCCATTTTAAATATGAAAAATAAGTATTCTCTTTTAGAAATACAGTGAGATTACAAAAAGAATTAATGGTGGAACATATGGGTGGGACCTAATTTTTTTCTCTATAGAAAAAGAGAGAAGAAGAATTGTGTCTTTTTAATGAAAAGCATTAATTTAACGCTCTTAACTTGCGTGTATTGAGATACTCACTAATTGGTTATCAATACTTATCATATTGTTAGAGTATATATCATTTGACTTAGTTTTTTCCATAATATTAGATTAAGTTGTTAAAGTAGTTCCTTAGAATTAGTCAAGTTAGTTCCTTATAATTAGTTAAGTTAGTTACATCTCATTGTATTTAAGTTGAGGTTACTATTGAATAAAATTATCTGAGAAGTTTGCTTTGATTCTCAATCTCTTTATGGTTTCAAAGCCCCTCTAAAACTCTCACGAGTCTGATCCAATTTTTTTTCTCTCTCTCTCTCTCCTTGCGTCCAAACATGGTTGTTCTTGCTACCACCAGTAACATTACTGCTGCAGTTCCGACTACCACTCATATGGTACAGTTCAATCTAGTTGCCCAATTACCTATCCAAAAGGTAACCTCAACTTTGCCACCTGGAAGGCCCAACTAGTGATGCTACTCAATGGACACAAGTTCCTTGGGCATTTCACTGGTGCCACATCTGCTCCGCCAACAACTATCACACAAGCTGATAGTACCATCTCAAATCCTGAATATGAGATATGGTTTTGCCAAGACCAACTAATTCAACAGGCAATGTTGGCATCCGTTGACCCTACCATTGCTCCTACTGTTGCATCTGCCTCTTCAGCAAAAATAGCATGGGAACTCCTTTATACAGCGTATGCAAATAGGAGTCACACTCGTATCTTCAGCTTGCGAGATCAGTTGCAAAACTTGAAAAAGGCCTCCAAGATAGTTGTTACTTACCTACCGGAGATCAGATCAATTGCTGATGCTCTAAAAGTAGCAGGCTCTTCGGTGGCTGATGATGAACTAGCAGTCAAGATCTTGAGTGGCCTAGGTCATCAGTACCATGAAATCACTGTAGCTATAAAAGCGCGCGACACAGCACTAAGCTTTGAGGAACTATTTCAGAAACTCACAGATCATGAACTCTTTCTCACACATTAAGATATTGACAGGTCATCCTCCATCATCACAGCTGTTGTTGCACAAAATACCAACTTTCAGCCTCAACATTCGAAGAATAATCATCGATTCCCCAATCAATCTTCGCAACCACATACACCACGATAAGTGGTTCCTGGAAATCAACAAACTCGAAGACAATCCAGGCAAGCAGTGAAATGCCAACTCTGTCACAAGATAGGTCACACAGCCGATTTGTGTCGCTCAAAATCATACAATCACTTTGAAGCCAAGGTCAACTTAATGTCCAATCATCCAACAGATGCAAATCCTTGGATCCTTGACTCTGGAGCAACCCATCATGTCACCACAAATTCAGATAATCTTGAAGAATACACTGGCAATGAGGAAGTGTCCATGGGTGACAGTAAAACTATTTCCATTACTCACATTGGTTTCACTCAACTTAAGGCTTCTAATTCCAATTTCATGCTCTCTAACAGTCTTTGTGCTCTAGCTATCAATAAGAACCTTATTTCTGTTGCTAAGTTTTGCACTAACAATCTAACCTCAATCAAATTTTTTCCACACTCTTTTCTTGTGAAGGATCTCAAGCCTCGGAGACTACTGGTACAAGGCCGAAATAAACATAGACTCTATGAGTGGCCCCAAAGGAATCCAATGTCACCTTCCGCCCACTTCACCTCTACCAAAGTTTCTCGTCAACTATGGCATCATCGCTTGGGTCATCCTCATCTGAAAATCTTAGACTTAGTATTAAATAAATTTTCCCTTCCCTTTTCCACAAAAGAAAAGTTTCAGTTTTGTAATTCTTGCTCCTCAAATAAAACTCATCGTTTGCCGTTTCAACGACTTACTTTAACTAGTACTGCCCCACTTCAAACTTTGTTTAGTGATTTATGGGGTCCATCACCCATTTTATCCATTGATTAAAAGTTGTATTACTGCATTTTTGTTGACCATTACACTAAATAAACTTGGTTGTATACAATCAAAAACAAAAGTGAAGTCGTTTCAATTTTTGCACAATTTCATCCTTTAGTGGAAAACTTTTTTAAACACAAAATTGTCTCACTTTATACTGATAGAGGGGGTGAATTCACCGGTCTTAACCACTACCTCTGATGCAATGGCATTGAACATTTAATCTCACCACCCTACACACCCCAATGAGTTGCCATAGTTGAACGACGACATTGTCACATTGTCGAAACAGCTCGAACTTTTCTCAATGAAGCCGCTCTACCATCCGAACTATGGTCATTTGCCTGTCAACATGCTGTCTATCTCATAAATAGACTCCTTACACCTGGCCTAAACAATGATTCTCCTTATACAAAATTATTTGGCGAACCTCCAAAATACACTTTGCTAAAAATTTTTGGTTGTCTTTGTTATCTATGGCTTAAACCATATACACATAATAAATTTCAGCCTAAATCTACACCCTGTGTCTACTTAGGAGTTTCTATTGTTTATCATGCACATCTCTGTTTTGATCCAGTGCATTCAAAAATATTTGTCAGCCATAATGTTCAATTTTGTGAAAATATTTTTCCTTTTACTCAAATGTTCTCACGCTTGAAAAATAAGTTTCCTCATTACAATGGCAAATCATCGAGTCCCAAGTCTGTAAGGATACTCATTCAGAAGACCAACACAACTTGGACTCCACTCTTGTTCCAATTCTTCCGCCAACCATTCCAATTCCCTTAACAGTCCCCTCTTGTTCAAACACTCCAGAGTCCACAATTGAAAGACAACTACCAGCAGTCTCCACTTCATCAGGTATGATTCCTATCACTTCTCAAACTCTTTCCTTATTTAACGATAACACCCTCAATTCTCCCTCATTCACCGATTCCAGCCCTCCCCCATCAGCATTGCGTCGGCAGCACCCACTGCCTCCCTCATCAACATTCATCGGCAGCAACAACTACCTCCTCCAGCCATTATGCCGCCTGCTGCTACACTTCTACCATTCGGTGTGGTCACACGATCCAAAAATAGTATATTCACACCAAGAAAACACTTCAGTTTTTTGGCTCACCTTTCTCCTACTCCAACTACCTTTAAGCAAGCCGTTAAGCACACTGAATAACAGAATGCCATGGATCTGGAATATGAAGCCTTAATGAAAAACCACACTTGGGAACTAATACCAAGAGACCCGATAAATAATGTTGTTGATTGCAAGTGGTTATTTTACATTAAAAGACATGCTGATGGTTCTATTGATAGGTACAAGGCGCGATTAGAAGCCAAATGTTTCACACAATGTCCAGGATTGGACTTTCATGAAACTTTCAGTCCAGTTGTCAAACCAACCACTGTCCGAATTGTTCTTTCCATTGCAATTCAAAATAACTGGAAAGCTCAGCAATTTGATGTGAATAATGCTTTTTTGCAAGGTAACTTACAAGAGCAAGTATTCATGGCTCAGCCGAAAGGCTATGTCAACTATGATTTTCCCAATCATGTATGCCGTCTCAAAAAGGCTATATATGGCTTAAAACAAGCTATACGTGCCTGGTATGAAGCTCTAAAATCTCACTTGACTAAAATTGGGTTTGTTAAGTCTGAATCAGATGCTTCTCTATTTATCTTCATATTTGACGCTATAACGATGTATATTCTGGTGTATGTTGATGATATACTCATTACTGGAAATTACCCAACTTTGGTTGCACATGTAATCAACTCTCTGGTCTGTAAGTTCTCTCTAAAGAACCTTGGTGAACTCAACTATTTTTTGGGAATTGAAGTCAAACATGTTCCAAATGGGATTGTCTTATCACAGTCCAGATACATACTTGAAATTCTCTCAGATGTGGATATGGCCGACTGTAAAGGAGTTATGACACCTATGTGCTCAAGTTCACCACCCAAAGTAAGTGATGGTTCCCCTCCAGTAGATGCAACATTGTATCGACGCACTCTTGGTAAGTTACAATACCTATCATTCACGCGTCCGGATATTGCATTTGCAGTTAACAAACTCTCACAATTTATGCAATCACCAAGTTTGGAACACTGGAAGGCAGTAAAACGGGTTCTTCGATATCTCAAGGCATCATCAACATCATCTCTACAAATCTCTCGCCACTCTGATAATAATCTATATATGTACGCTGATGCTGATGCTGATTGGGCAGATGATCCATGTGACAGAATTTCCATATCAGGTTACTTACTATTCTTAGGACCAAATCCTATTTGTTGGTCCTCTAAGAAGCAACAATCAGTTGCTCACTCTTCTATTGAAGCAGAATACAAATTGGTAGCCAATGCTCTCTCTGAAATTACTTGGGTCCACAACCTATTGAATGAGTTACGATATCCAATCTTGCAAACGCCAAGCATTTTTTGTGATAACATTGATGTCTCCTATCTCAGCAAAAACCCAGTCTTCCACACTAAGATGAAGCACATTGCAGTAGACTTTCATTACCTCCGCAGCAGCGTCAACTCCGGTAGAGTGATAGTCAAATATCTTTCTGCCGCAGATCAAATTGCAGACACTCTCACAAAGCCGCTGCCCAAACCTGCTTTCCTTCGGTGTTTATCCAAGTTAGGCGTTGTTGCAACACACCTAACTTGAGGGGGTGTATTTGAGATACTCACTAATTGGTTATCAATACTTATCATATTGTTAGAGTAGATATCATTTGACTTAGTCTTTTCCATAAGATTAGATTAAGTTGTTAAAGTAGTTCCTTAGAATTAGTCAAGTTAGTTATATCTCATTGTATTTAAGTTGAGTTTACTATTGAATAAAATTATCTGAGAAGTTTGCTTTGATTCTCAATATCTTTAGCGTGTGACTCACACATTTTTTCAACTCAGTAATTATACTGCCACATAAATTTGGTCAATGGTCAAAGTGTTTAAAATGTTGTGTTTCATTGAGTTTAAGGGTTTACTTGACAAAGTCATAAATAAAAGGATCCACTTTACAATCCAATACAAGTATAAGGACCTATCAGACCATTCTGCCTAAATTTTATAAAGAATCATCTTCGTTTTTGGGCATGATAAATCTAAAAAATAAAAACTCATTTATTATAGGGAAAATTGTATGAAATAACAAATTATTAATTCAAATTAAATGTTATAGCCATAGTTTATTTTATTTGTAATTCGCAGCAAACATCTCATTTTTTTGCCTTCTGATTTGGTATACAATTAGTCATTTTATACATTTTGGTATAAAATGTATAAAATGCGTTTGTGTTTGTATACAAATATAAATACATATATTTTCGTCATATACACTTATAATTATACAAATACAGATCTTATTATATAAATTACAATGTATAAATGAATTTATACAAAACTGAACAATTTATATAATATTAGATATATCTAGTGAATTATACAAATCAAAAGCTTCATAACAAACATAAAATTTGCTATAAAATGCAATTATATAAACTATAACTATAATATACAAATATGATTTTTATATTTGTTATATGTGAAAGTTTGCTTATTATTATAAAGCATTTTGTCAAATACGCTGTTTCCGGACCCAAATTGCAACACTTGTGGGGACCTTCAACATGTGGATGTAGAAATTTGACTTTATTTTTTTTTTGGTACAATCTTCAATTCTTTGTAACTTTATTAAACTCATTAGTGTTTTCACATCCTGAAATTTTTTTAAAAAAAAATTAGCGTTTTCACATATCTATGGGACAAATCTAACAAAATTTTAAAATAAGTCTTCTCACTTCTGTGATAGGTTAAGACACTACATCAATCAATGACGGACCAAAAAAGTAAAACATGATAGTTGGGGAGTAATCTTTCAAAAAGATTAGGCGCTTATGGTTTTTGATTATTTTCTTTAATTTTTTTTTTTATTGAGGATAGAATTTGATCAATGATTTTCTTATATAGTATGGGGTGTGTGTGGGGGGGGGGTGTAGTATAGGGTGTGTGGGGGGGGGGGGAGGAATAGTTTAAGACAATTTGAATAGAAAAAAGATCTAATTTTTATATTGATTAAAATAATATATTATAGAAGACGGAATAAAATTTGATCAATTAAGATATATTATTACAATTGTATACTAGCATGAGTTTTCATTTTTTAAAATCTATTCATAATACTCTCATATATGACATTGTATTATATATTTACTATATTTTTTTTTTACAAAAGACTTAATATTCTATTAAGATTTTGGGCTATTTTAGTTCCAAACCATCTTGTACTTTATTATAGAGGAACTTTCACATATAGCCACTAAAAAATAACCTAATTACTCTCCATAGTTGTAGTTTGATAATTACAATTCGTAGCTACATGTCATAAAGAGGAGAGAGGAGAGCGAGACTGGGAGAGAGGAGAGAGGCGAGCAAGAGTGGGCAAAGAGTGGGAGAGAGGTGAATTGTATATATCGGTTTGATAATTGTATATTATGCATATGTATTTGTATATATGGCAACCGAGATTGGGAAAGGGAGGAAAGAAGTGAGCGAGATTGGGAGAGGGAGGAGAGAGACTAGCGAGATTGGGAGAGGGAGCAGAGAGCGAGCGAGATTGGGAGATGAAGGAAAGAGAGCAGAGAGTGGAAGAGAGGTGAATTGTATATGAATATCGGTTAGATAATTGTATGTTATACATATGCATTTGTATATATGGCAAGCGAGATTGGGAGAGGGAGGAGAGAGGCGACAAGCGAGATTTGGAGAGGGAGGAAAGAGGTGAGCGAGAGAGGGCAGAGAGTGGGAGAGAGGTGAATTGTATATGTATATCAGTTAGATAATTGTATATTATACATATGTATTTGCATATTCTAGAAAGATAATTCAAAGATCTTTCCTATGGTATCTTGTAGCACACCTATCTCATCATGTGCTTAGAGTTATGGTAGTTTGAAGTTGACCCAAAACTCATACTTAGCTTAACTTTGTCAAATTTCAGATTTCTCATTCTTTTCAAAAATGATTCTTTCTAATTCTAGCTCTTTCAAATAACGGGGTGTTACAATATCTCCCCTTTGGAAACATTCGTCCTCGAATAAGATTAATCTTAGCAGGCTAAGGGCGTAACGTCAAATATTCAGTTCAAACACCCAACAAGCAAATCTAATACATCATGCATATCAATTAAAGAATACTAAGAGGAGAATAGTACCTTGGTCTGAAGTTTCTCCGGGCTCAAAGAGATGTGGATACCTCTTCTTCATATCCTTCTCAGCTTCCCAAGTAGCTTTCTCAACAAACTATCTCCAAAAAATTTTGACTGATGCTACTTTCTTAGTCCTCAACTTGTGAACTTGACGATCTAGAATCTGAACAGGAATCTCCTTATAAGACGAGTTATTCTTAATACAAATATCTTTAGTTGGTATTATTAATGAAGGATTGCCCATACACTTTTTCAGCATAGAAATGTGAAATATCGGATGAACCGCTACTAACTCTTGTGGTAACTCCAACTCATAAGCTATATTGCTAATCCTCTTTGATATTTTGAAAGGACCAATATACTGAGGACTAAGCTTCCCCTTCTTACCAAATCTCATAACTTAACACCCTTCATAGGTGAAACTTTCAAGTAAACCCAATCATCTACTTCAAACTCTAAGTCCCTTCTCCTAACATTTGTGTAGGATTTCTGACGACTTTGTGCTGTTTTCAAACTCTCTTGAATAACCTTCACTTTCTCCATAGCTTGATGAACTAAGTCTAGTCCTATTAATCCAGCTTCACCAAACTCAAACCATCCAATTGGAGATTTGCACCTTTCCCATAAAGAGCTTTGTAATGAGTCATCTGAACGCTAGAATGGTAACTGTTGTTATAAGCAAACTCAATGAGAGGTAGGTGACCATCCTAATTACCTTTGAAATCAGTCACACAAGCCCTCAATATATCTTCTAGAGTCTGAATAGTGCGCTCTGTTTGACCATCTATCTGCAATGAAAAACAGTACTTAAGTTCACCTTTAAACCCAAGCCTTTCTAGAATGACTTTCAAAACTGTGTAGTAAATTGCGCACCTCTGTTTGAAATAATTGAAACTGGCACCCCATGATGTCTAACTACCTCTTGAAGATACAATTTGACATAGTCCTCTGCTGAATACGTAGTCTTTACTGGCAAAAAGTGGGCTAATGTAGTCATTTTTATCAAAAATCACCCATATAGAATCATGCTGTCTGCGAGACCTTGGTAAACTTGTGATGAAATCCATATTGATCATCTCCCACTTTTATTTCGGAAGTTATATATTCTGCGTCATACCACCGGGCCTCTAGAGCTCCACTTTAACTTGTTGGCAATTCAGACACTTAGCAACAAATTCTGCAATGTCCTTGTTCATACTATTCCACCAACAAACCTCTCTCAGATCACGATACATCTTTGTGGAACCCGAATGGATATAATATCTGGAGCTATGAGTTTCCTTTGTGATCCTCTCTTGGAGTTCATCCATCTTTGGTACACAAAATCTACCTTGATATCTTAATACACCATTTCCCCTCGTTCAAAAGCCATTACTTTTTTCTTCTGAATATTTGCCTTCAATTCAAGAAAAATAGGGTATTGGTTTTTTTTCTATTTTACTTTTGACACTAATGATGATTTAGCCCCATTCATTATCACTACTCCTCCTTCTGTGGAATCCATTAGTCGAACTCCTAATCGTGCAAGTCTATGCACATATTTTGTATATATGGCAAGCGAGATTGGGATAGGGAGGAGAGAGGCGAGCGAGATTGGGAGAGGAAGGAGAGAGGCGAGAGAGAGGAAAGAGAGTGGGAGAGAGGTGAATTGTATATAATACATATGCATTTGTATATATGGCAAGCAAGATTGGGAGAGGGAGGACAGAGGTGAGCGATATTGGGAGAGGGAGGAGAGAGGTGAGCGAGAGAGGGCAGAGAGTGGGAGAGAGGTGAATTGTATATGTATATCGGTTAGATAATTGTATATTATACATGTGTATTCGTATATTCTGGCGAGTTATGCATATACAAACGTGACTAATTATACAATCTCGAAATCAGCCCACGTAATTAATGTATAATGTTAGTCGTGAATGGTAATTATAACAAACTAAAACTATAATGAGCAATTAAGTAGTATAAATTTGTTTAATCATGTAATTTTCCCTTTATTTTATTCTTTTTATCAATAAAAGCCCGTGATGGGTGGTTTTTTTTATGAGAAAATTAAAATATTTTTTTTTTACAAAAGACACTATACAATCACTCCTAAGGTATCATCCATCAAATTCTGCAATTTATTAATCTTAATCCGCTTCATTAATGAAAATCCTCTTTCAACTAGGGGTGTACATGATCGAGTTGGTTTGAGTTTTTTAAATATCAAACCAAATTATTTGTGTAAAACTTTTAAATTTATAAACCAAACCAAACTAATAAAATTCGGATTTTTTTAAGTTTTTCAACCTCGGGTTGGTTCGGATTTTTCAAATACCAAACCAAATCATTGTGTCAAATTTTTAAATTTATAAATCAAACCAAACTAATAAACCTCGGATTTTTTTTCAGATTTTTGGATTTTTTCGGTAAAGTTTGCATACAAACATATAATCAACTTCTGCTCCAAATATTTCTTTAGTCCAACCAAAATACAATTATCTAAGGTGTTTCTTAAGAAAATAACACAAAATATGAGATGAGTGATGACACTAAAATATTCAATAAAAAATAATAATGAAATCATCATATAAAATAAATATTGCAAAGTCATAATGAAAATGATCATAATTTAAAAGTACTAAATCATGCTAAAATAAGTTTAATAAGTATTAGTTACATTTAGGGGTGTACATGACCGGGTTGGTTCGAGTTTTTCAAATATCAAACAAAACCATTTGTTTTGAATTTTTTAAATCTATAAACCAAACAATTAAACTCAGGTTTTTCAACCTCGGATTTTTTTCGGATTTTTTTGGGGTTTTCGAATATTCGAATTTTTTCGGTAAAGTATTCATACAAACACATAATTTACTTGTACTTCAAATATTTCTTTAGTCTTACCAAAATACAACTATCTAAGGTGTTTCTTAAGAAAACAACACAAAATATAATATGAGTAATGACACTAAAATATCCAACAAAAAAATAATAATAATGAAATCGCGTAAAACAAATATTGCAAATTAATAAGTCATAATGAAAATAATCATAATTTAAAAGTACTAAATCATGCTAAAATAAGTTTAATAAGTATTAGTTACATGACTAAATATTAACGGAAATTAAAATTAGATTATGCATTTGAATTGTCTAAACCAATGTAAAATCAAAGAACAAATTAATATTCAATATTATTGTCATTCTTGGTCTTGAATTGATTTCCTTTTTGCATTAGTATTAATTAGAGTTTGGTTTAAGCTTTATTATAATTACCAACATCTGTGGAATATAATCTTTATTGAACCATTCAGAATTCTAAGTTTCAAAACTTGAAATAATATATCAAAAGATAAAAAGTATAAGAAATATTTAAAAAATTTATCAAAGTAAATATTTTTATGTATAAAATAAAAATTTTAAATTATATATATAATGTCGGGTTGGTTTGGTTTCGGGTTGTTTTTTTTTTAGTTTAAACCAAACCAACCCAAATATAGTTGGATTTTTTTTTTTTTAAATACCAAACCAAGTCAAACCAAACACTAGTTGGGTTTTTTTCCTCGGTTTGACTCAGTTTGTGGTTTGGTTCAAATTTCAATTCGGTTTTGTACACCCCTACTTTCAACTATAGCAATAGTCGGCAAGAGCAACACAAATTTTTCTAAACGAAATAGATCAGCAGGATTCATACGAACCCTCTTGACATCACATAAGTCCGCCCCCGCACTTAACAAACTACTGCCCTTACGTGAACCATTCATAAGGGTTATCATTTTCATATCATATTCAAATGATAGCGCAAGGTGTGATAAGAGAAACCATTAAAAAACAATGAAATAAACAACAATACATAAAACAAATTGTATCCCAATACCCTTTTACAAATGCCAAGGGACATAGACTTGGAATACAAAGATTTGTACACAACCCAAGGAGGCATGCAACCCACAATTAGTGGCATTTCCTCGACAAATATAATTAGCTCACCTTAGTTGAATTTAGAATATCTCCTCGAACTAGATTACTAGTATCCCGCGCTACAATAAGTAGTAAGATATGTGCAAAGCAGGAAAGTACATTTCCTGCTTTACACATATTACTAACTTGTAACCCCAACTATTATATACCTCGCGGAGCAAGTCATCAAATTTCACGTGTGCCATGAAAAAAGGTAAAACACATATCTCAATAATAATATGTATAAACCAAACTAAAACATACGTTCATAGTGTACAATCTAACTTGAGGTTATATATATGTCCTAATAATTAATACTTATATCATTAATATGCCCCACGCCCCCACCAATTGTACATTGTAGCAAATATTCCATAGATGGAAGGACGGTGTGTAAGTATATAGGAATGACAATAGGGCGGGTTGGGGTGGGTTAGGGTAGGGCAAGCCTTGACCCACTAAGATTTAAACCGCCCTACCCTGCCCCATTTAGAATTTTTTCAATGTTGTAATCCTCCCCGCCCTGCCCCGTTTAATTTTTAATTTGCACTTTTTATATGTTATATTAGTTCTTTATACTTGTTCTTAATGGCAAAGAAAAACAACTGTCAATACAAAAAAATTATCAAAGAAAAATCTACCATTACAATATTCTACTATTTATATTGTCCAAAGCACACTTATATATTCCCATTAAGCTCAATCACAAGTATGTTTAATAAAATATGAAAATGAAAGAGGAGAACAAAAAATAAATGTCACCAATTAATAATGTTAATCAACATTGTTTTATTTTGCTTTTGGGATCAGCCAAAGCTCAGCTGAAGTAATGGGCCTTTTGGCCCAACACAATTCATCCCTGCCCTGCCCTTTTAAAGTTTTAAAAATATTAGCTTTGATCAGCCCCGTCCTAATTCGATAGCTATATTTATCATAGCTATATTTATTAGCTAAAATCACTTTCAAAACAGTGATATACTTGAACATTCTTCGTCGGAAAATTACGACGTATATATAAGTAAACTAATACTTTAAAGGGAAAATTGTATATAATAGTAAACTATTAATTCAAATTAAATGCTATAAATATAGTTTGAATTAATTGTATCCCATAACAAACTATTGTTATTTCGCCTCTCTCCCTGGTGAATCTCGCTCGCCACTCTCGTTCTCGCTAGGCAATCTCGCTCGCCTCTCTCGCTTTTATACAAACACAAACGTATAAAATGTGTTTGTGTATGTATAAAGTGGGAGAAAATTGTATATATACATATATTTTCGTTCCCCTCTCTCCCCTCTCCCAGATCTCGTTCGCCAGTCTTACTCGCCTCTCTCACTTTATACAAACACAAATATATACATTGTGTTTGTGTTTGTATAAAGCGAGAGAAAATTATATATACAAATACAAATGCATATATTTTCGTCCTATACACTTGTGATTATACAAATACGATCTTTTCCTGCCCAGTTTTCTTTTGTCTTTCTCTCTTTCTCGCTTTATACAAACACAGATTATACAATTGATTCTTATGTATATGTATATTGAAACAGATTATACAATTGCTTCTTTTGTATATATGTATAGCAAAATAGTCATAACAAACATAAAATTTGCTATGAAGCGTAATTATGCAAATTATAATTATAACATATAAATATAATTTTTGTATTTGCTATATGTGAAATTAAATAAGACATTTTGGACACCTTTGATACAATAAGGTTTCTCAGCCTAATGGTTACTTTAGCTTATCTAAAGCTGACGCATTAAAGGGGTAGCATGTGCACGGGTTTGAATCCAAGTTGTTGCATTTTTTTTTACATTTTCGAAAGGCTCTTAATTAATTTCAAAACTATAGTTTATAAATCAATTAATTTTTTTTAATAATTCAAAACTATCTTAAATCAAATACCTAATCATAGATAATAAATTTGCTATTTTTTCAATAATTCAAAACTCATATTATCTATTAAAATAATTTTAAATTAGAGACCTACAACATAAAAATTTAAGGAAAAAAATTAAAGCATAGTAGCCATTAAATTTTAATCATTTTTTTCTTTTCACTAAAATTTAAAAGTAATTCTTTAATTTAAAGTTAATAAGCAAATCCTATTTTTTTTTCTATAAAGCTAGTAAAAGTGAAAAAGGCTCTATATAGAATTATTTTTTTTACCTATGCAATTCTTGGACATCCTTTTTTTTTTTCTCCGCCACAGCCTAAATGGGTGTTTATCCTTTACTTAGCGTTACTTGGAAAGTTGTACACTAGGGACATATTGCTGAAATAGAGGATTATCGATGATAATATATGCACTTTATGAATTTAACGAAAGAGATGGTGGAACATTTGACGTTCTTTTCATGCCCTTTCTATAAAGAAGTGTGGGAGAGACTGCTAGCTTGACAGGGATATCAGAGGGCTACCATTAGAGGCGAAGTTAGGATTTGAAGACTTTGGGTGCACCAATATATAACCTTAGCCCAAATATGAGCTCTAAGCTAAACTTAAAATAAAAACAACAAAAAAGAGCTTTAGTTGGATTTGAACCCTGGTCTCATGAAGGGTGGTATTTCTAGCTTGTACCAATAGGGGAAGGGTACTTCTATGCATCTCATGAGTGCACTATTAACTATATCATAATTTATACCAATTTTTCAAAATAGATATGCATATGAATTTTTTGGAAATTAATGGGTGCACGTGCACCCTTTTTCCATAGTGTGGGTCCTTATCTGGCTACCATGGGTTGGACTGCTAAGTTGGCATGGATGACTCAAAATGTGAATGACAAAGCTACTCAATCTCAGATGTTCAGGATAATACATGATGTGACAAAAGAGGAACTACATAGTCTTTCTGGAGAAAGAGGAGGACCCCAAGCATCATTACTTCATCGATGAAGCCTAAGTTAGCTCAAAGAATCGCTAAACTAGACTACTAAATCTATATAAATATTCTAGTCTACTACGTATTAAAAAGCTTTAATTGGTGCAAGTTCTAAATTAACACTCGAGCGATTAAGGACTCATCACTTACCTCGAAATCGTTAAGCCTTGAAATAATACAATCTATGTGAGATATAAATTAATGCATTTTAGTAGGATATATATATATATGTGGAATATATTTCCACAGTTTCTAAATAGTCAAAGTCAACCCTCAGCCAAATCTAGTCAAACACCAACATAAATTTCAAATTTTGTTGACCTACTAGCTTACGAGTTTAAATCAATGTTTATATATCTATTTAGAGATTATTTAGATATTCAAAGCGTCATTTAACTGATAAATTAATTTCATGATATAAAATCAAAGATATATTTAAATAATTTGTTCGTGTTAAAATCTGGATTGAACACCATTGCATGTACCTTTAGATCTAGAGAAATCTAAGATGGAAAATATGTTCGTTGCTTCTTTGACTTTCAAGACAAGCAATCCAATCAGAGTCACACTAACAAGAAAGTGTTTTGAGATATTTTAGCAATTAATAAGACTCCTGCATCTGGTGCATATCCAACTAGTCTTACCGCAACATCCAAATAAGACTGTTGCATGAATTGGCTCAAAGTCGAGTATAGTAAAACTAATATCAGGCATTGTTATAGTCGCACCAACTTTTGATATACAGATCCTCTAGTAAAGGAACACCTGATACTCGAATACTATGTCTACATAGTGAGTTTATTATTCACCTCCCCACATACATTGCAACATGTTAAAAAGTTTCATGATAGTTCAGGCCTTCCCATTGGCCAAATTCCTTTGCTACCACCCGAGCTTTGAACCTCTCCACCTTGGTTTATATTTAATTTTATAGATCCATTTTGAACCCATAACATTTTTTTAACAGATGATACGTTTAATTTATGATTCTCTAATATTGTTCTCTTGTAAAGCTTCAACTTCCTGTTGCATAGACATGGCCTTTTTTGTGTTTTGCATTGCTTCCTTGAAATTTGTTGGTTCCACTAACAAATTGTACATTCAATCCGATAGTTTGAACTCGCCAAAGTCCCATTTGCATTAGCCAAATTACCCTCATTCTCTATACCAATTATCATCACTATAATGATTTGGGTTAAGATAGTTAGAAGGTCGGAAAACAGATCAAAATTTAAACATGAGTCATTTTAAAGAAAAATAGGTAATTTGGGCTGATTTGAAATTTTTCATCAAAAAATTGAATAACGAGTGATAAGTATGTAGATGGTAGGGCCATAAATGGTTGCATTTGCATAGTATAATGAGGATAAAACTAGTTATTAAGAGAAACTTGATATGCAAAAAAGAATGTATCTCATTTCTTTGACAACTTTAGTCTTAACTTTTCATGAAACACCACAAAATTAAAAATATTTTAACACATTTAAAATTATAAAATATTTAAAAATATTTTCTTAAATTTTATGTGAATATAAACAAATTAAAATCATTGGCACCGCTGATCCAATACCACAGTTCACAGATTCTCAGGCCCTAATCGCCCCACGTGACAGCCAGTACCTTTTCCTTGTGAATTTATCTCATCTTTTTCATGTGTGTGAAGTTGTTAAACTCATCCCTCTTCTCACTTTTCTGAAAATCAGTTACAGCAACAATGGCGATCGTAGAAAGGGCCACCAAACCCGATTCACACTTCATTTTCACATACGGAACCCTAAAACGCGGATTCCCAAACAATCGCCTGATGGAAAATCTGATCAGCGGCGGCGACGTTGTCTTCATCGGCGATTACACGACGGTGGAGACCTTCCCACTCTGCTGCGGGCCCTACGGGATCCCGTACCTGATCAACATCACCGGATCTGGTCACCGGATTCGGGGCGAGCTCTACAAGGTGAATAACAGCGGGTTAGGCCCGCTGGATGATTTGGAAGGGATCGAGATAGGTCACTACGAGAGGCTGCCGGTGACCGTCGTTGGTGACGGCGGTGAGACGGTGGCGGCGGAGGCGTATTTTGCGCATAGGAGCTTTGGGGAAGGGATGTGGAAGAGGTGTGGAGAAGTAGGGATTGAGGAGTTTAGTATGGAATTAGGGAAGAAATATGAGAGGAAAGAAGAAAGGCCTTCCGATCATGATTTTTTACAAGATATCAGAAATTTTATCTCCAATGGTGATTGAGATTGTGATTTTTTTTTTTTTTTTTGCAATATTATATCATTGTGATATCATTTCTATTGCAAAAATGTTTTAAATAATATCTTATTATTCGATTTTAGTATTATTTGCTTCGATTATTCACATTCTTTTTGTCTTTACAAGATATAGGTAAAGTTATCTACATATCACTCTATATAGACCGATCTTACTGGATTACATTGTATATGTTGTTGATATTGTAGTTGTAATTATTGCATGAAACAAATTATAACTTTGTAGTGTCTATAGCTTACAATCTCATAATTTTGTGTTCGTTGACAAAAACAGAGCAAGTATTTAAAGTTTACAAATTTCAAATAGACTTATATTTTCTAAAATTTAAGAAAACTGACTTCACCACGTAAAGAAAGAAAACATTTTCAAAAACTTTCTTTCAACCTCATTCCACCCCACCTCCACTACCTAATCCACCCAGATCCTAATAGTGACCAGAATTCGATTCTTGACCTTGACCCTTGTAGACACGTAATTTTTTGAAATTGAACCTAAAACTAGCTTTACCCACCTAAGGCACAACTCTCGGCTCGAACCCTACATGAGACTCGACACGAGACCCAAATTCAAAATTGAACCCCGACCCGCCCTCAAATCCTAACCCAAGACCAAACCCTAATCCCAGCACTAGGATTGAATCGGACCCCAATCTCAACCTTGGACCCCAACCCAAAATTAGGACCTAACACCAACCCTGACCCAATACCTAACTCCAACTCGAACTCAAACCTGAGCTAGGAACACCTTACATAAGACTCGACACGAGACCCAAATTCAAAATTGAATGCCAACCCGCCCTCGAATCCTAACCTAAGACCAAACCCTAATCCCAACACTAGGATTGAATCCTGACCCCAATCTCAACCTTGGACCCAACCCAAGATTAAGACCCAACACCAACCCCGACCCAATACCTAAATCCAACTCGAACTCAAACTTGAGCTAGGAATATAACCAACCCTAAAACCAAACCCCTACCCCGAGCCTCGACTCTAACCTCATATCGAGAACCCTGACCCCAAACCAATACTAGACCCCAGCCCTGAACAGACAACAAATTAATCCCCATCCAAAATCCTACATCGAGACTCAACCCGATCATAACTCTGATCTTGATTTGAGACTAGACCCTGACCTCAAGACCAAATCCTATACCAAACTTGGGACCAACCTTGATTGTGACTGTGACCAAGACAATGATCCCGACCTCGTCGAGGACCTAAACCCATCCTAATTCGAGATCATATGTTGATCCAGACCTTGGGACCAGATCCAACTCAATACCCAACTCTCGACCTTGATCCAACCCTAACTCTGACCCGAGATTCGATCCTCAACCGAGGGTAGGAGTATGGGAGTGAGGGGTACTTGGAGGTAGGTAGGTGGGGGTGGGTTGATAGTGCGAGGGGGTTGGTTCAGAAAATGTTTTCCCTCAACTTTTTAAGGAATTTTTTTCCTTCTATTTACAGAAGTGAGTATGAATATTCAAAATTTTCATATTTTTATTAATTAAAATTAGACCGAAATTCATATTTTCACCTAATTAAAATATAAGTAATTTAATACATTAAATAATAATTTTATAAATATGAGCTAAAATCGAAGGTGTAGTTCAAAAAGTCATTAAGATAGGTTGTCAAAAAACATATTTTCCACGTAGTAAAGGACACATAATGCACTCTTGCTTTTTGTAAGGGGAAAACTAAATAAATGGGTCATAAAACTTAAAATAATTATATGTTCATATCCTAATTCAAAGTAAATCAAGAAATATTCATTCTCTCAAAAGAAAAAAAAATTCAGCCCATATCCCCCATTCATTAAGGCTGAAAATTTTTGCTTAACTTATCATGTGCTGTATTGATATTATTAACGTTGAATTCACTTAACTGATACTAAATCAGTATTATATATATTGTATTAATATCATTAAAGTTTTTTATTCAGAAATTACTCATTAGTCAATGATACTATAGGAGTATATGTATATTTTTGTGGTATCATTAAGGTTTCTTGTTCAGATATTACTTATTAATCAATGATACTATAGGAGTATATGTATATTGTTGTGGTATCATTAAGGTTTCTTGTTCAGAAATTACTCACTATTCAATGATACTATATATATATATATATATATATATATATATATATATATATATACTGATTTAGTACTCCCTCTGTCCTTAATTACTTGTCCACTTTTTTTTTTTAGATGTCTCTAATTACTTGTCTATTTTGACAAATCAAGAAAAGATAATTATTTTTACATATTATACCCTCAATTAATTACTTCAAAAAAGGTAGACTTCTTGAAAATCTTAAATTTTTAATTCCTCTACTTCATAATTAATAGGGGTAAAATAGTAAACTCACTATATCAATAATTTTTTCTTAATAGGTTTGCCAATTCAAAAGTGGACAGGTAATTAGGGACAGAGGGAGTATCAATTAAGAGAATTATCAGCCTTAATGATACCAATAAAATATATGATACTGATTTAGTATCAGTTAAGCGAAATTAGTTGGGAGTATATAATGTAATTATTTAGTGGGATATGAATATAAAGGGGTATATGTTTGTAATTATTTTACTTTTATAGGGTATTTGCTTAGTTGCCCGATTTGTAAATGTGTTGGCCTCCATTTATAAAAGATGTTTATAGGCCAATAAGTAATGGCCTTTTAAATTACATGCATTTTACATTAGTGGCTATAAATATGAGAAAATAATCGTAAATTTTAGGAATAGCAAACATAAAAATCATATTAGCGCTCTATAGCTACAATTTTGTTATTTACTCTCCATAGCAAACATAATCTGATGTGTATAAATAGGGGCGATTTGTATAAATCGGGCATCTATGTTTATGAAAATTGTGTTTATATATGTATATGTTCTTTGTGTTAGGCTAGAGTGGCAAGCGAGATTAGGAGAAAGAGGAGAGAGGTGAGCGAGAGAGGGCACAGAGTGGAGAGAGGTGAATTGTATATGTATATCGGTTAGATAATTGTATATATTAACTACTATGTATATGTATCAATGATTGTGTTTATATATTTACATAAAATTTGAATTTGTATACAATTGAATCGAATTAAAACATCTGTATTTGTATATCAAATCTCTCTCCCGCTTTTATACGAACACAAATTGTACATTGTATTTGTATAATTTGTGTTTGTATAAACCGAGAGAAAGAAACACAAAAGAGAGCTGAGAAGGGAAATATCTGTATTAGTATAATTATAAGTGTATAGGATGGAGATATATGTATTTGTATTTATATATACAGTCTCTCTCGCTTTATACAAACACAAATTTATACATTTGTGTTTGTATAAAAGTGAGAGAGGCGAGAATGGCAATGTATTTATTTGCTACGGATTAGAGTTAAATAAAACTGTAGCTATAACATTTATTTTAAATTAAAATTTGCTATAATGCACAATTTTCTCTAATTTCTTACTGTAAATGTTAAAACACTTGTCACAGGGCCCACTTATTACTCCACCAATAGCAATAAGTAATTTTCCACTAACTCATGATTTCATGCTCTTTCACTTTTATGACCCTACTATATCCTAGTACTAATAGCAATAGGTCAAGTAATTTTCCAGTAACCCTACTATATCTTAGTAAGTAAATAATCAAACAATTATGTCCTCCTCCTTAGTTGTACAAGTGTTTTTTTTTTTACATTAAATAAAGGGAAAATTTTATAAATAGCTAAGAGTTGAAATATAATGAGACTTCTTAGCTATAGTTTATCTAATTACATAGTATAACTATAGTTTCGGTAGCTATTATATATCTTGCTGAAAATTTATTTTCTATATAAATTGGACTCTTAACTAATTAATGAGGTGGTAATTTAGGTTATTAAAAAATTAAACAATTGATACCACAAATCATCGTTATTGTATCTGATTAGAATATCTCATCAAATATGATTTTTGCCAAACAAAGAAAATATATATAGTTGATAATATACAAATACAAAAAAGTGTTTGTATATAACTGTTGAAAATATACAAATAAGGTCTAAAAAGATAAATCACAATAAATATTGATACGCTAAATCCATAAAATCTATACTACATAATGTGATCACCAAAAAAAATACAAAACAAATTATACAAATACTTCAATAATGCTGAAATTATACAAACAATAGCCGAAACGTATACTTGCTGATATTATACAAAAAATAATAACTGATCAAATATACAATCAGAGTAACTATACACAATTTTGGAAATTATACTAACCGAATTTTTTCATAATTTATACAAATCAAATATCTCAACAAATAGTAAAACATCTAAACAAGAAAAACTAATTGATAAAATACACAAGAATTTATGTATATTTACAACCGAAAATCTGAAAAAACTTGGATGTAAATTAAAAAAATCCATACCGTTGTACAAAATAATAAGAACAACTTCAACAAATATACAAATTAGTTTATACAATTTACTCAATTTCTTTACCAGTTGAACTGTTCTTCAGTCAGACAACAACGACTGTCGCTGCTCAGCGAAAAGACATCGGAGAAGAAACAATGAAAGATCAGAGTTGTCTTCCCCCCTCCCCCACTCCACCCACCCCTTTTTTATTGTTTAATTACTTCGGTAGAATTCCCATTAAAAAATAATTTTGCAGTAAATAATAATTCAAAAACAAATTTAAAAAAAGAGATTGAAACCACAATAAGAAAATAATAATAATAAAATAATTATGTTTTTGATTTTACTGGGTTAAGTTGGGTCTCACCTTTTTGATTTTGCACGATTAGGAGGGTTGATTCAAATTACTTAAAATTTGAATTTTAATTCGACTGAGAGATTTAATGAGCAAATAAAATGGGCGTGGTGGAGAGAGGTATTGTATAGATTTGTATAAAAGGAAAAAAATGATTCTACATGATCTAATACAAAAAGGTGGGGTCCAGAGTAACCATTTTTTTAAAAATAATAATCATTTTCTATAATTAATTAAAATTATAATCACGTAACATAATTAATTATTTAATGTTAACTTAGTTAGATAATTCTCCTTTAAATATATAATGAATCACTCACTTGAAATTTTAAATCATGATGAATAAAATATGGCGCTAAGTAGGTCATCACAATTCCTAGTTCTCAAGGAGAAGATTTAGGCAACAACTCTGCCATGCATTGCACCCCATTTTTGACATGGTAAATAGAGAAAATAAGCTTTATTTAAAGCATGAATGTTGGATAGATCTCTTAGATCATGATCACTACTGCCTTTTTTAAATCACTTAAATCCAAGTTGTATGTACAAAGTTATGATCCAGCTACTAACTGTTGCTATGCTAGAGAGAGGATCAAATCCCTTTATTTTGAACATCTCAAATTCTCTAACAAAAAACTTAAATATTTCATATATATATGTGTGTGTCAATTTTAAACAATCTCTAGATCGCAAAATTAAAAGATATATTTGCCCGCTTGCCTTTTTTTTATAAAAAGTTTCGATATTCTTTTACTGAACTTGTGAATTCTTTTATCAAAGCACACGTTGTATACTTTCCAAATCTAAGCAAGAACATTTTGTATGACTCATTTTTTACCTATTTTTAAATGAGTTGGGAACCCAACTCATTTAAGATGGATAATTTGAATGGGTACCCATATAAATTACCCATTTTGCCAACAAGAACATTTCATATGACTCGTTTTTTACCCATTTTTAAATGAGCTGGGTACCCAACTCATTTAAGATGGATAATTTGAATGGGTACCCATATAAATTACCCATTTTGCCATCCCTAGTTATTACAAAGAAAACATGTAAATACTCTTACCCTTACTCATGAGAAGATTACAATTTGCATATCGCAAAAAAATCATAGTGTATATATTATGTATCATTTTACTTTTACTATATTTATATGAATTTTGAATAGTCTAAACATAAGACTAGAGGTTGCTTGATGATTTAGAGGGTTCAAAATTCACCTCGAGGTTCTAGATTGCAAAAGGAGAAAAAGATGATAAGCATTGAAGTGACAACTATGAATAATTGTGGTAATTTATTTCACGCTTTTAATATGTCAATTTAATTTGTTAGGAAGGCCCATCACCGCTAAAGCATTAGTAATTTGTGAAGCATCAAATAACACTATGAAAAATAGATGGTCAAAGATGTAAATATCATCTGAAGCAAAAAAATATGATGGATATGATGTTGAAAAAAATGTAATTTTATGAGATAGAAGATATTTGTGAAGATATTTGAAAACTTATGAATTTCTTTAAAGACGTACATGTTGTAAATATTCCTAAATTCTGGAATTCACTTGCACACAATTTAGCCAAATTTTTTGTTTAGTTAATACATTAGATTATTTGAGTTTTTTTTTAAATTTTTATAATTGGATTGTAAATGATGTTCTTGTATCATTTAACTTCAAATATTCAAACGTATTTTTATCAATGTATGTCATGTATAATATGATAAGTGTTGATGATATATCAGTACTTAACATGATTTTAAGTTTTTTAATTGTCTTTTATTTTGATTTGGTCTTTATTTTATTTTTCATCTGCATCAAAAAATCATTTTAAAAATGTCGAGCTAAACAAATCAAAGGTGAAAACACCTGAACTGAATTTGTTCCACTCAAAGTTCTGTACACACTTTTTCAACACAAAAAATTGAAAGATCAAATCAAATCGAAAAGTTTCATAAAATCGAATCGAATGCTCATCCCTAGATAAAGGTTCATTCCTTAATTCCGCTCCCCATTTCCTCTTTTCGTGCTCCAAATTTTTATATTTACTACAACAAAGTATTTCACGAAATGTGAGTTTAAACTTAACTTGGCAACTCATATGAACAAATTCCCCTTTTCACCAAATCTAAAAAGGAAAACAAAGAGATAACTCAAAACATTCTTTCTCAATTACTTTTGGTTACCTTTTTGTGTATTCTTTGGTCCCCTCTAAAAAAGCTGTTTCGAAACATTGTGGAGAGCTCTCCTCAACTTAAGGCGCACTTACTCTTACTAGAAGTCTAGTCTCTCTTAGGTTCAATTTTGATCTCTAACTAACTTACTTAATAGGTCAGGCAGGCCAGACCGACCGGAAGAGATATTCAGAAAACCTGATTTCCTGTCTTAAGAACCTGACTCAAAAGAGAAAAGAAGAACGGACGCATTAGGCACTAAGGGTGTGTTTGGCACGAAGGAAAATGTTTTCCTGGAAAATGATTTCCTGAAAAACAAGTGGATTTCTAACTTATTTTCTCATGTTTGGTTGGTGAGTAGAAAATATTTTTTGATATTTGGTTGGTGAATGAAAAATATTTTTCAGAAAATATCTTTTATTTTTGGCTTGAGACTAAAAAAAGCTCTTAAGGAGAATAATTTTTTATCCGATAATTGGTCTAAGACCCGATCCCAACACCAAATTAGGACAAGACCCCGATGACCGTACCAAAATTCGACCCAGGACCTGACAATGGATTTTTCTTTCAAAAATAATTTTTTTTTAAAAAAAAAATTTGACAGGGTCGCGGGGAGGGGGAGGGTGGCGGGTTGGGAGTGGGGTAGGGCGTGGGGTGGGGTGGGGGTTGCATAAAAAAGGTTTTTTTTTTTAAATTTGAAATATTTTTCAAAAACAATTTTTTTTTGGGGGGGGGGGGGGGGGAGTAGGGAATAGGGAGTAGGGATGGTAGGGGTTGTGCGAGGTAAAGAAAATCTTAAAATTTGAAATATTTTTCAAAGATAATTTTTAAATTTTTATTTATTTTTTGTTTGAAGGGGGGAGGGGTCTGGTTTGGTGGTAGGGATAAAATTATATTTGAAATTTAAAAAAGAAGAAAAATTTAAAAAATTTAATTTTTTTTTGATGGGGTGGGTCGGGTACGGGGTATGGATAGAGTAAGAAAAAAATTTAAGAATAAAGTAGAGTTTTGAAAAATATTTTTGTTAATTTTGGAAAGGAAGTCATTTTCCTTAAATTTGAGGAAAATTAGTAGATTTGGAAAACATTTTTCAAACATTTAAGCCAATCAAACATGAGAAAAATAAAAAACATTTTTTGAAAAATGGTTTCCTCCATACCAAACACACCCTAAGAATTCCACCTTTATGATCCTCATGTATTTTTCTAATAACATTTTGTATTTAAAACCTAATTCTATATAACATTACTTCTATTACTTCTACATTATTTTCTCTACCTTTAAGAAAAATATAAAGTTGAAACATAAGTGCAAAATACCAATTTTCTTTTATTAGATAGAAGAAAAGAATACAAAGAATACTAAATATGTACTCTTAAAACAACAAACAAATAGTACATATATAGGCACACCATCAATTATCATCATAGCTAAAACTTCTCTATTTATCTGGATTGTAGCACGATTATTTTGGATTCACGCTGCATAAGACGCTCCCTAGCGAAAATTTTTCAATAAATATAGCTCGAATTCAAAATGTCTAATAAAGCGAAGAGCAACCATCAACACCATTTTCATAACTAGAACCTAAACAAACCATCCGGTAGTATCTGGAACCGTATTTAAACCATTTGGAGAAGAAGATCCAAATAAATCTTCGAAGCAATAACTATCAATAGATTCAAACCCATCAAGCATTAACCTATCCAAAAACCCATTATCCGACCCGGTTCTAATATCCAACAACCCATTACCCGCCCCACCATTGATATCCATTCCCACCTCCTCCTCATTTTCAACCGCCGGCATATGGCCTTCGAACAACGCCATATGGCCGAACAATTTGTCCTTCCGGGAAAAGCTCGTACCACAAGAACACTTCCATTTCGTCTCTCCACAATGCTTCAAATGGCTTTTCAAATCTGCAAGTACGGAGAAACTTTTTTTGTTACAACGAGTGCATGAGTACATTTTGGGGCAGTGACTTCTCTTGAAGTGATTCTTAACACAAATCACCGATTTCAATGGTCGAAATTTGTTATGCGTTTTGTTGCGGGTACAACCGATGAAAGGGCACGAAAACCTCCTCCGTTTATTCGAATTCGATGAATCGATGCATTTTTCAGGGTTTGCTAATGCTTCTGGTGTTTTGTACTGATTTCCATGAGCTCTCATATGCATCCGTAAGTTCGCATCTCGTTTGAATCCTTTTCCGCAGAAATCACAAAAGTGGATGTGCTCCGCTAGTAGCTCCACCGCATCTAGCTCAATAATCTCCCAATCGCCACCGTCTTCTTCTTCTTCGTCTAATACCTGATCAACTTTCGACTCAAAATCTCTCCGATCAAATTCGGGAAACGATCTCTTATGATTCGATTTTAGATTGATTTTCAATTCCACCGACGACGACGACGGCGGAGGTGGAGGCGGAGGAGGATTTGTTAATTGTGTAGAGGAGAGGAGAGCGGCGCCGTTGACAATAATCTGATGGATTGCGGAGGTGATTTCGTCGGAAACCATGTTCATCTGGTGTTGACCAAGTAAAGTATTAGAGTTGACCGAATCTGAGAGAAATTTCTGGAGGGAATCCATTCGGGTTTGAACGGCGGAGAGGTTGAGAAGTGGAACCCTAGGATCATCTCCGATTGTGTTGGGCGGCAAATGACGTAAGTCGCCGGAAAATGACATGATGTGAATAATTTTGAGAGAGGTGGAGGAATATGATAAAATGGAAGATAATAATAGAGGTTTCGATTTTACGGTAGAAATGTAAGTGGGATTTTAATACTCCTATATTATTTGAGTACTTCCTTTTTTATAATAGCAAAAGACTCGAATATATCATTTAATCTGAAAAAAAAAACTCATTTATGATATTTGTTAAATGTTTAGTTCATATATATCATTTTAGTTTGAGAAAAGATTTATTTATGTCATTATTTGTGAGTTAAAAATATTTTTGAATATGTAAAATTATTTTTTATACCTGTTCATTTATGATTTGATCACGTTATTAATTAAATCTTTTTTTAAAAGAGAAATAGCACAAATAGTGCCTTTGAACTTTGAGAAAAAACTCATATATGTCGGTTAATAAATAACAATATGGATGAGTCTTTTTTCAAACGAAAATGACATAGTTAAGTTAAATTTAACTACCGACATAAATGATATTTTTCTTTCAAAGTTCAATGGTATATTTGTGTATTTTCCCTTTTATAATTAAAATTTATTAATAGATTGATAACTTTATTATTTTATGTTTTATTAATATTAATTATTTTCTTGAAAAAAGAAATTTTAGATCTTCCAAATTTGTTTAAGCTTTCAAAAGTTATAAGGATTAATTATAGAGATAAGCTTTAGAAAAAATAATTATTCTCTCTGTCTTAATTTATGTGACTTATTTTTTTTAGTTCGTAAAAAAAATGACACATTTTTATATTAAGTACCTAACAATTTAACTATAAAATATCTATTTTATCCTTAATAAAATATTTACAGCCACACAAATTTCTATAATTTATTTTGAATTATAAATTTTAAAATTTTTTATTTCTTTCTTAAATTTCGTATCGAATCAAAGTAGCTCAAACAAAAATAATTCAATCTTAATGTACATATTATATGAGAAAGGGAGTATTAATTGGTGTCGTCCTAATTGACTTTAAAGTGAATGAGGAAATGTTGTAAAAAATTGTGTCCACGTTTGCAATGACACGTGTCAAAAAGATATTCACTCTGATGAGTGCTTTAAAATTATGAAAAACTATGCCTTTTCTTTTCTTTTGAGGAATAATAATCCTTAAAAATGACAATAAAAAAAAAGATGCGTCAAAGTCGCTCCTTTGTATTTACTCCTTTAGATAGTCTTATTAAAAGTAATTGTTTCGTATTAATTATTTATCTAACTAAATAAAGAAAGCAATTAATTTTTTTTATATATTCTTTATTCATTTTTAATTGTCATGTTGTAATTTTTGAAAATTAATTTGATTATTTTTAAAGTTAAATTGATTACATTAATTTGATATTTTAAATAAAAAAAATTAGATATTTCAAAAAATATACAAAAAGTACTATAAATTGTAATTTTTTTTTGCATATCAATATGATGAAAAATACATCATAAAATATTAGTTAAAGTTCTTATTGTTTGACTCTAAAAGAGGAAACACGACAATTAAAAGTGGACAGAGAAATATTATCTTTGCGCTATAAAAATTTCAAGTAATTTAGGCAAGTAGTAATATTATCTTTTTATTTATGATTTTTTAAAAGATAAAAAGTGGGGATCAGGTGGAATGGTCAAGGAGTAGAAGTTGGGGTGAGTAGGTGTGTGGGACGGAATAATAAAGTTAGAATATCACTTGTTCAAACTTATTTTTCCATTTAGTTAGAAAAGTCATTTTTCCTCATTTCAAATAAACTTATTTTCATAAAAAAATATTTTATCCGACAAAATATGAAAAAATTAAAAAACGTTTCATTCCATACCACCTTCTGGATCGGGTCCATGGAAGAAACTTCTATGCTGCAGGGACTCTAGGTATATAGTGGAATAAATCATGAGTGGATGAAAAAAAAAAATTATGACCACTTTCTAATCATAAAAATATTAAAATCACATTTTGCATTCTAGTCTTTATTTAGCCATTAAGAAAGATGAAAGGCCACACAAAACATTTTTAATAGTATAATGCCGTATCTCCAGCGCTTGTTGAATACCCAACGTATTATATTTTGGGATGAGCTAATATTAAAATTTGAATAGTAAAAAAATATTTTTTTAGAACAAATAAGAATTAAGTAACTAGTATAAGAATTCAATTAAATTAAATTTGGGTTGAGGGTATTTTAAGATCAAAAGGTGAAAGGATGAGTATTTTTTAACCAATAGATATTTTCAGGTCAGAAAGTGGAAGGAAGACATTTTTGAGCCGTTTCCAATAGGTTAGGACTTGGAGTATTCTTAACCGTTTTCCTTTTCCCATTTTAGTCAACTTTCACATCACATGTTTAAGATCACAAGAATAAATAAAAATTTTGGTTATTAACTTCCACATCGCATGTAAAAGATTACAAGATTATCAATGAAAATTTTGATATATATTTTACATATCTTTAGTTTTATACCAGAAAATTCAAATATATTCTTACTTTCTTAAACTTTATATCAAATTAAAATCAAACAGATAATTTAAAATTAAGAAAATATTAATAACGAAATTTACATAGTTTAGAAAACATGTCGCAAATACATTGGAAAGTTTAAACTATTCCTAAATATGAATTTAATGACAATAAACTAACACGTTGATATCAATCTCCTCCACTCATGCTTCTACAATAATAATAATAATAATAATAATAATAATTTGACCTTGAAGGAGCAAATTCTGGCAAAGCAACAACTTTCTTCTTAATTAGTTAGTGGTGGCAAAACAAGTTTAACAATTGAACCACCCTCAGTAATGACAATCGACACCTTAATTTTATATTCGTCTGTAAAATAGTAATATTCGTATTAGTTATGCTAACAAATCAGTAATGTCCCTATAGTAGCATTTATTAATTATGTTAAAATTATTTTTAATTATGCTAATATCATGATTTATGAAGATTACTTATCATAATTTGTTCTTTGGAATGACTCAGTTGATTTGGAAGATGATTATCCACACGGATGGTTCCTGATATTCGATCCCCCTCAATGCCTTATATGTCTGTCCAGTTGCATAAGTCTGTCTAATGCAATTTATACCCCTTCACAAAGTGTTCAACACAAAATACTTATATGAAGGTCATAAACTGTGGCAAAAATTATAATGACAACAGATTATCTTGAGATTCAAAAAAAATAAAAATAAATTATCATGGCATAATGCCAAATAAAATATCCATTAATTATATGTATAAAATTAAAAGATGAACTAAATAAAATACTAATAATATTATATTTAATCTACACATTATTTTTTCTAATACATCTTATCAAACGATTACTACTTACTTACAGCTTGTTTGGATGGTTGTTACCCATTATATTGTTTTATATTGTATTATATTATTAGTCTAAATAAAATATTTGTTTTGATTGTTAGTTAAATTCTATTGTATTGTATAGTTTAAATTCATCGTTCGTAACAATGAAAAGACCAATTTTATGAAACGATCGATTTGGTGTGATCGTGTTGTTAACTTAATATTTTCTTCTTATTTTATCTTTATTTATTATTTAATAATTATATTTCATCTTTTACCTTATCTTTTCATAGTAGCTTTACCCAATATCATACTTTTCTTGTAGGTTATCATTCAAATTATTGATGTGTGATATTATGTAACGATGAAATCGATACAATCTATTCAAACACACTATTTATTAAACAATACAATACGATACATTATAAAATAATATATAACAACCATCCAAACAGTTAAGGATAAAGCTAGGTAGTAGGGTCCCATGAAGAGGACTTTATTTATTTATTGACTATTATTAATTATTATAAATGTTGATGGATGCAATTACGAGAGCTTCCTTGTCTCCTTCCGACGACATCGAGATTGAGGAATTATAAATTTTTGGGTTCTTTGTATACAACTTTATCTAATTATTAATTAAATATAATATATAGTTTGGTCCCCTTGTATTAAAATTTGAATTAATACAATAGTACTGGTTGCATTGTAAAATGTAAAATAAGACGAAGGAAATCGGCAATGTTTTAGATTGGAGCATTTAAAAAAATATTTTTTTTTTCATTTTTTACTACCCGCTATTATTTTGATGAATTAATAAGATAATTTTTCCACATGAAAATGTTTGGTATAGTAAAATGTACATGTAAAATAATTCTTATCGTTATTATATGTTGAATTCCACTTTGGGTTTGATAGGGCAGACTACGATGATATCATGTATTCAACTGTTGGAAAATTGCCAAAGATATGCTTGGAACTTTCATGACGTCTAGGTTTGAATCATTGCACAGTAACTTCTTTTTTTTTTATTTACTATTCAAAGTTTGAATATCCTTAATGAAATTTCTGCTACACCACTAGGTTTGATATATGTGGATATTTTATATATATATTTTTTTCCAATTAAAGACCCCGTTGGGCCAATTTATTTGAAATAAAATATTTGTACAAAAGACAGCCCAAGGTGGCATATCACAATTAATGAAGCAAAACAAAATAAAAAAAAAAAAAAAAGCAAAATAGGAAAGAGAATGAAACTAAAGAAATCACAGAGAAACCCATATCTTTCACCTACTCTTCTTCCAAATTCTTCCAAAAAATGAAGGTGAAAAACAGCCTTCAAACTTGGAAATAAAAGATCCATAGTTGAAAGGGCTTTAATGTCAACGATTCATTCTTTTATCTTCTTATATGGTTTTGAGTCGTGTTTATTTTATGAGTTAATTATTGGTAGAATTAGCTAGGATCAAGTTTCATTTCCTATTATGATATCACAAAGTGACTCGTTTCAATTATTCTTAGTTTATTTGATATTTGTATTACGTTGTTCACACGGCAGTTGACAATCCTGAACATCTAAAGGTGTTGAATTATCCCACACAAGATGGTCGAATATGGAAATTTGATCTTCTTATATTGTCTTAGACAATTACTCTAATAAATTAATTTTTGAAATTAAGTTGGCCAAAAATTTATTTCTATCAATATAATAACAATACTCCTTATATTGGCCAATTTTTTTTTTCTTAAAATAATTTAACATTAAAAATAGTAGTTGGTTTTGACCGGCTAAACTTGAATAGGGAAAAATAAATGTACATTTTTAATGGACTTTGTCAAATAATGTGGAATGAAGTTGTCTTTTGTGGAGACATCGGAGGTTTGTGCGATCAAAACATCCATTATTTGCCAACACGTGAGATTCCAAAATTATTTGTTATGATGAATGGTCAATACAATATAGAAGTGTCTTTCCATAAAATAATATCTAAAAAAAGAAAGAAAAAAAAGTGATTGTTGCATAGCCAGTGATGAATAAATACCAAATAAAATGAACCCCTTGACTAATTTAGAAAGAGAGCTCTTTTTTTCCAATTTTGGATGTCACCTGATTTTAGCTAGCGTCTCGTCATAGATTTTAAATATTTTTGATAAATATTATTTAAGTGAAAATTTGGGTGAAATTTCACCATGTATTTTAGCCATAATATTTGGAAAACATATTTCACATTTTTAAGAAATATAATTTATACCCATAAGTTTTAAAAACTATCAAACTAACCACAAGTTTGAATTACATAGCAAGATAGAAACGTCGACGTGACAAGATTCATGACTTCCGCAACAAGTCAATTGGATCTTTGTTTCAGCAAATAACAAGTAATGTACATGACACTAGAGCAATGTGATAGTTCGGAGTGAGTGCAACAAGCATCATTTCGTACATCGTGAAGTAGACGAAGCACACGATTTTATTATTGTGAGTCGATTGTTCGTCATTTTCATCAACAACTATCATCACTTTCATATTTACTGGATTTCATCATTGCTTTTGTGTTCATGTAAAAAAATATGCAATACAGTGCAAACAATAATTACTATAGAAGATATTTTTCTAAAATATAAGAGTTTGATGTAGAATTTTAATTTTAAAAGCTCACAAATAATGAGATTTGACCCAATGTAACGACCTGATTCAGACGTTAGGGAGAATTCAATGGAGAAAGAATTGGGGTCAGAAAACTTTTGGTAGTAACTTGGAATCTCTTAACCTAATCTAGATTTGGACGAAATCGGAGTCAGTAAAGTCTAGGAAAATCTGGTAACAACTGAGTGATTTAATTATGATTTTGATTTCATGAATAGATAGCTAAGATGTTAAGAAACCCGTACAACTTTACGGAATGAAATTTGGGCGAGTAAAACTCTCGAAAATGATCTTAGTGTGAACGGGTAATTTTTGAATGTCAAGGGTTAAAGGTGTGTTGTGAAATTGGGGCTAGGAATTCAAAGTCCAGCATTCTGTCTCCGTGCATGCCGCCGTAGCGGGATAGCTGCCGCTGTAGCGGGATGGTCCAGCCGTAGCAGGACAGACGTAAGTTAAGTCGGAAATGAAACCCCAAAATTATTTTATTCTGCACGTTTCGACTTTGAGAGCTAAGGAACGACCCCAGGGTTTTCTTGATAGTTTTCCACCATTCTTGAGGCTGAAAGTAAGGTTTTCCCTCCCCGAATCCATTTTTCGATTCGTAGAATGTAAATTCGTAAGTAATTATTGTTGAGGAAGTGTTTTGATTTGAAACTAATGGTGGAAAAAGCCCTAAATTGGGTATTAAGATCTTGGGTTTGGTCTAGGGTTATTGGGTTTGTTATAATGCAGATAATTAGACATTTGATTGTTAATCCTTGCGTATATTAATTGTTTGTAGACTTAGAACAAGTGGAAAGAATCCGGAAAGGGAAGATTTAAGTGCCTTAGGAAATTCAAGCTTGGATTCGAGATAGGTGATGGTTGTGATTTCATGTTGGTGTGATATATGTTTGTAATTGCTCATTATAATGTATGTATGTATGCGAATGTTGCATTATTGATCAGCCTAATCGTAAATGAGGATAATTGAATAATTGTATGCCATGAATCACCTCTTGTTGTATGATTGTGAGAATATACATTGTGATTGTGATGGTGGTTTGTTGAATGGATCGGGTGTTACGTTCTGACACACTAACTTGAATCGGTTACCACGTTCTGACATAAATATGGGATCGGTTGCCATGTTTCGGCATAAATATAGGATCGGTTGCCACGTTCCAGCATAAACATTGGATCGGGTACTACGAACCGGTACACTAAAAGTTTGGGTTTGGATTCCATGAGAGAATCATTGAATTGGGTTCCGTGAGAGGACTATTGAATTGTGTTATGTATCTACTTGTGTTTATTACATTCATATCTAATGGTAATTGAGGTTGAAAGATTATTTTTTGCTCTAAAATGATAACCAATGTGTATTATTGAAAATGTAAAATGCTACATTGATCCTGGAAAAATGACTAATATTGTATATATTTGGTATATGCTTGTTTTATAATGTTGTGGTTACTTGCATGTGTTTCACTTATTGGGATAGCCGCGTGATCCTACCAATACATTATGGTTGTGTACTGATACTGTACTTGCTTGTTCTTTGTTGAGTACAGGGCATCTTCAGACGGCTATTGATTGACCTAAGCTAGGTTGTTGTTAAGCGTGATCAAATTCAAGGGTGAGCCAGTTCTTTTAGACTACCATGAATCTTTCTTGTTTAAGTTCACTCTTTTTGGACTCAGACTATTTGAATAAGGTGTTTGTTTAGTTTCGGGCTTGTACCCCTTGTTCTTAGACTTGTAGTTAGTAGAGTTTTGGTATAATGACTTTCAGGTTCTAGGGGTTGTTCTTCCGCATTAGTTTGGCCAGTTTGTTTAAACCTTTGGAGTTTATGGGAACTCCGTATTTCTTTTGGTCATTTAAACTTGCTTCAGTATCTTTAAATGCATAGTTTTTGGTTAAGTTGTTTAGTCTGAGTCGTAGTAATGGTTCTCCTAGGGGTGGCAAGGGGACGGGACGGGACGGGGGACAACTGGGGGGGATTTTAGCTGGGATCGGGATTGGGGGGACAAAAATACGTCCCGTCCCGTCCCACTATATATACGGGTTAGGACGGGATATGGGGGAAGGGACGGGACGGGGGATTTTTTATTTTTTATATACTTATTTTTTTATATTGAAATTACATGTTAATGAATAATATTTTTAGTTTATTTGGTATTCTATACATTTTTAGCTAATAAATAATGCTTAATTTTTCAAATTTCAAATTTCAAATTTGAGAAGTTCAAATTTGTATTTTAAATATTTTAAAGTAATTTAAATTTGAAATTTCAAATGTCAAATTTTGATTTATAAATTAAGTATTTTAAAGTTAGTTTAGTATATATGTAAATATGTTTGTATATATTAAAATTAAATTGCAAGACAATAGTTGTATAAAAAAGACTTGAATAAAACTTTCAAATTTATTCAATAAAATCTAATTGCAAGTTAGAACTTAGAACTTACAATTTACAAATATTAGTGGAGTAACTAATCAATGCTACCACCTTCTAGGAAGGGTTTTGTTTCAATAAGTTCTTATATGTAAAACTAATATTTGTTACAAATATTAGATGAGTAACTAATTTACGCAACCACCTTCTAGGAAGGGTTCTGTTTTAATTAGTTCTCTGATATAATTTAATATCTGTGTTCTCCTTTAAAATTCAATTCTAATTGTCGAATCATATCAACGGTGACATCCTCTGGTGTTGGCAAACTTGCTAGAAACTCTTGTGACTCTAATTCATCATCAGTAGATTCAATTACTGCTTTAACCCAAGTATCTTGTCTGGAACTTAACTTTGGCAAATTATAATTCCTTCTCTCGGCGTTGACCCAGTCTTTAAATAAAACTGATGTTTCCAAACTTTCTTCCGCCAATGAATATCTATGATCGCCAATTTGAAACCTTGCCATACTAAAAGCAGACTCCGATGCAACTGATGAAGCTTGAATAGGTAGAACATCACAAACCATTTTGCTCAAAATTGAAAATGCAACACTCCGCCTCTTCCACCATGCTAATAAATCTTCATTGCCATCTTCGTCTTCCACTGTTTCTAAATATTGATTAAGATATTCTTCAAAATCATCACGGTTAGTAGAATTAAAACTAAGAAAACCTCGCATATAACTTGAAATTCGAGCTTTACTCTGAGGATTAGAAGTTTGACCAACTTCTCCTTGAGTATTTCCTATTGTTTTATATTTTTCATACAAAATTTTTGCTTCTACTTTTATGCTAGACTTACACATTTCACAAGTTGGACTTTCTTCCGGTAAAATTTCTAAAGTATCATAAAAAGTATTAACAAGTGCCTGCACACCTCATAATTTATATTCAGAATGAAGTAAAGTAGCAATTAAATAAATTTGAGGAATAATAAAAAATATTTTTTAAATTTTACAATCATACCTTCAATTGCAACTCTAAATTTTTCAATTTTTTTGTATTTTGGAAATTGAATTGAAATAGCACAAATAGTTATTAATATAGATGAAATAGTAGGATTATAAATTTCAGAAAACATGGTTGTTGCATCATAAAAAAAGTCTTAAAACTTTTAATAGTTCATTAGTTTGTTCCCAATCATCTTCACAAATTCTATCTAATGGGTCAGCATTATGAGCATTAAACACCATTTGTACGTGTTTTTTTATATTCGTAAGAAACTGAAAGCATTTCGTAAAAAGAATTCCACCTTGTTTTAATATGTCTTGGAATTTTTCTTGGTGGCAAATCACAAAGTACACAACGCTCATTAAATTTCCTAATTCTAGCAGCTCTTTGAGCATAAAAAATCCAGGCAACAACATATTCAATTTTCATACAACCACAATTAAATAATTCAATACCCTTTTGTACAATTAAATTTAATACATGTGCAGTACATCTAACATGAAAAACATTAACATCAATTGGACATAATCTAACTTTTAACATACTAGCAGCGTTTGTATTATTAGATGCATTATCTAATGTGACAGACATTACTTTATCTATAAGGATGTAATAATCTAAAACACACAAAATATTTGAAGCTATATTGGATCAGTTTTTTTCTCTACACATTCTTTATAACTTATGATTATTTTTTGCAAATTCTAGTTATTATCAATCCAATGTGCTGTAATAGTTAAATAATCATGTCCATTAACACTACGACCCATATCCGAAGTTATAGACACTCTACAATCTAATATGCTAAACATACAATGAAGATATTGATAATATTTACCTTGATATACAAAAACATCAAATTTAACAGTATTTCTTGAAAAACCTCTAAAAGAAGGATTATAAGTTTGTTGAATATATTCAATAAAACCGGGATGTGAAGGAAAACTATAAGGCAATCCACAAACAGAAACCATTTTAGCTAAATTTTCGCAATCTCTTTCCTTGTTATATTTACATTGTATTAGTGCATCACCGAGGTTAGAAAGATCTAATGTTCCTTGAACCATGTTAAAAGCCCCTACCGATTCATTAACATTAATATCAAAATCATTAACTGAAATTCCTTTTTTCCTATCGGCTAATGCTTTAGCTTCTTTATATTCAATCAGTACACAAGATAACAAATGTCTATTTAATCCCCCGTCCCACCTTGACCCCACCTTGTTTATGTTTAAAAGGTTGCTTACACTTATTACAAATTACAATAGAGTTTTTTTTATCTAAAGTCATAAATTGCCACACAACAGAAGTTTTAGGGCGTTGATACTTCACCTTCTCCCTTGTAGGAGGTATAAGGGGTGGGCATTGAATTTGTAGTTTCAGTTGAAACTTCTGTCATCGGACTAGTAAGTGTATCTTCTAAATCTTCTTCTCCCGGATCAACTTCTACTTCTTCACCTGAATATTCATCAAGATTAGGATTAATATTACCATAACGTCGTTCTAAACTTTCATGATCGAGTTGAACATTTGAATAAATATCACAAGAAGTATCATCAACATAAGTAGAATCATTTGTATTAAATCTAACTCTAGACATTGATTTAGAAGAAGTACCATCATAGTTACTCTTATTTTTTCCTTACTATTTTTTTATTAAAATTAAATAATTTACTAATGTCACTTGGTTCTTTCTCTTTTCCTTTACCGGTATCTTTTTTGCTAGAACTCATATTTAATTATATGTAAAGTGTAATATAAAAATAATAATTACACAAAAATAATAATGAAAAATAAAATATAAATATTATGAAACGAATGTACCAAACGTCTACGTTAATAGCAGACGTTATAACCAATTCTTGAAACTTATAGTTTGTTGTAACTTGTAATTTGGAAGTTGGAACTCTAATACTTGATAACAAATATGAGAATTATATATATTATAATATAATATGAAAATTTAGAATTGGAATATATGTATTATGATATAATATGAGACTTAAATGGACTAAAAAATAAGATTTGAGGTTGAGATGATATAGAAAATAGATGAGAGAATAGATGATTTCGTAAGAAATAATAAGGGATAGAGGGGTATTTATAATATTAAAAATGGGTTAAAGTGTATTTATGATAACTTGAGGGTTTAAATTAAAATATTAAGAGTAGGGGGTGGTAGGGAAGTGAAAAAAATGGAATAAATCCGTTGGGGGGGCCTACTAGCCGTTGCCCCAACGGATATAATTTCAAAAAATTAAAAAATAAATAAAAAAAATAAACGAATTCCGCGAATCGGCCGGTTCAACCGGGCCGGGTCTATCGGGACCAAAGGGTGAACCAGCCCCTAACCCCAAAATCCCCCCAACTAGCGAACCAACCGGGACTGGGTCCAGCGAGCCGGTTCTTGAAACGATCTTGGGCCGGGTCGAGCCGACTCGGTCCCCCTGCTGCCCCTAAGTTCTCCCACCGAAGGGTTAGTGTGGGTGCTAATCATAATGGTCTGGGTCTCGACAAAGTTGGTATCCGATCCCTAGGTTCGTTGATCTCATTATATCAAAACGAGTCTAGTAGAGTCTTGCGGAACGGTACAGTGACGTCCATACTTTTCTTCGAAAGGCTATAAGACTTTAGGAAAAACTCACTTCTTTCTACTCCTTCGTGCTATGACTTGAATCCAATTGATTTATGGGTGATACAAATTGGTATCTTTCCTCCTTCACTCTATGGTCCGAACTAGAGCAACAAAAGTGGTAACACTATCACTAGCAAGAGAGGATGTGTATAGACCACCGATAGTTGAATAGGGTCACCATTCAGTACAAGTATCCATTGCCTCGGATAGATGACTTTTTTGACCAATTGCAAGGTGCATCATTTTTCTCTAAGATTGATTTAAGGTCTGGTTACCATCAGTTAAAGATTGAGGCAGTTAAGAATTGAGTTCGACCAAGTTCTATGACTAAAATTAGTAGTCTTATGGGGCTCGCTAGCTATTATTATCGCTTGTGGTATGATTTGAGTCCAATTGGTATCTTCCGATTCCTATTGATATCTCAATTAAGTGAACTAGACGTCGTAGTCCCGATTGAAGGGACACAAGCAAGTTAGTTGGAACTGAGAAGGTTCCAATTGGTATCTGACATTTGGGACTGTATAAGGCATAGATGATCAGTAATGGTCGTCTATGGAACGAACTTATTAGGAAATCAGACTTGTCTGTGAGTTGTAAGTTGAAACTGTGAATACGTGTTCCTTGTTGCCTGAATCGGTGAATGTGGAAATTGTATTTGCTTGGATGCAATGATATGATCATGTGCACAATAAGTGTGGGTCTGAATTTTGATATGTGCAATATGTTGGCTGAATTGATTGAATATTTGTTGTGAAAAGAAGGTCACTACTAAGTTTGACTCAAAGGTCTAAATAATGTACGAGGTGATTCGTAAGAGAAATTTGGACGTGCGTTACGACCAACTAATAAGCGTGTGAGAGTCTAGGTATATCCTGGTTATGTGTGTGGTAGTGTTGAAACAATGTAAAAGTATTCTAAAGTGCGTGCCTCGTTGGGTTGATCGGGTGTATATGTGTGTATGGAGGGGGGGGGGAGGAGGTTAGACAACGATTGTCCTAGCTAAATGGATTTTCTTAAATGCCTACTTATAGTCGGGAAATATAGGGGAAATTTAGAAAAGAGAGAAACCCCAGAAATTATTGGCAGGGGTTCTGTTTCAGTCAGGGCCGCTGGGGAGAGATTTTCCTTGCCACGGTGAGACCACCAGTGTGGGATTTCTCCCACCAGAGTGAGACAGGACGAGACAGAATCTCAGTCATGTCTCCGCTGTTTTCCCCTAGTCACAATTATAGACCCCGAATCGTACTCGAACTAACCCCTGCGACCTAATTCAGTGTCCAACAATCGAATATATGTTATAAAGTGTGTTAAAATTGTGGATAACCTAGGTATATGAGGAGGAAATCAGCAAGGCCGTGGAGGCCAAGGAAATGGTAATGCGGGTAGAGGAGCAGTGCAGCCAGGCAAGGAGGTTGCCCGTCAAGATGACAGGGCTCAATTTTATGTTTTTTTGGGGAAGACCGAGTTTGACGGTGTGATGCAGTGGTCACAAGTGCTACTCTTGTCTGTGCCCGTATGACTATTGTTTTGTTTGATCCGGGTTCTACTTATTCATATGTGTCAGTTAAATTGCCTTGGGATTTGAGGTGGTTTGTGATATACTTGATGCCCACATCCATGTTTCTACCCTAATTGAAGAGTCAGTCATAGTCGCTCATGTGTATCGTGTTGTCCTATTGTAGTTATGAATTTTCAGATTTGGGTTGATTTGGTTATGCTGGATATGACTGACTTGATATAATATTAGGCATGACTTGGTTGTCCACCTATTATACCGATCTTAATTGTAATACTAAGTCGACAACTCTAGAGATCCCTAGTAGAAAAAGCTTAGAGTAGGAAGGGGTGTACAAACTTAAGCTAGATAAGATCATATCCTCCTTTGGAGCTAGGAAACTGGTAGGGTAGGGTTGTTTGACTTACTTGGCTCATGTTTAGGATGTTGAGGTTAAGTATCCCTCTATTGAGTCTATTCCTATGGTGTCCGATTTTAAGGAAGTGTTTCCTACGAATTTGCCTGGTATGCCTCCGGATAGAGATATAGATTTCTGCATTGACTTGAAATCTGGCACTTTCCCCATTTCCATCCTTCCGTATCGTATGTCTCCAGCAGACTTAAGAGAGCTTAAGGCTCAAAACCAAGAGCTTCATGATAAATGTTTTCGTCCTAGTGCTTCTCCGTGGGGTGATCCTGTCTTGTTTGTTAAGAAGAAGGAGGGTGGTGTGAGGATTGGTGAATTTATCTTAAGCCATAAATGAGTGTATTGATACCGGAATAACAAACTTATGGATAAAGAAAGTCCCATTGAGTATACTTGGGCGAAGGAAATTGAAGTATTTAGTAAGAAGGTACGTATAAAATCGGGTTAGTCCTTTGAATTTGATGAGTTTACCTGAGTTGAGGCAGCGTGTTGATGAAAAAGCTTGATTTCGTAGTGATAGTCAAGGCTGACTGAGTGTAATGGTAATATGAATTCGTGATGGATTGTGGCGGGATGCAACTATATGATAAAATTATTGGTTAAGTGAATTTTTGTATAGTAATTACGACTTGCGAGTATCCAAGGTCGTAGTTTTCTAATATTTGGTGAGTAACGTAGTTGTATGAAAAATTTTAAGAGATGGTGGGACACCACTCGAATCGAAATTAAAGAGCTAGAGTCATAATAAAGAACAATATTGGGATGTAGTACAACCTTTATAGAGAGGTGAAAGCAAGAATATTTTATTTGATTGCAAAAGCGAAAGAGATATCTTCAGAGGGGGTAGATAATTGGGTTTCGAGACGCGTGATTTCATTCGTTTTGATGTGGCTATGGTAATAGTGTCACAAGTCTGTCAGATTGGTTAAAAACTATTGAAAAGGACTTGAGAAAGGAGTGTATATACATTAGCTCGAGTGTGATGATAAGTGCTTTGGTTTTGTTTTTGAGTTTAGTAATGAGTATGATGAAACTTTTAGGGAAGGATATTGTAAGATCGATGGATATGCGATCAAGGATAAGAAAAGATACATGAATTCATAAAAATCTTCAAGGTACAAGCTAATGTTGATAGATAAGGGGATTATGTTATATGGTTGAATTTACAATTCATGTTTTTCATTATAAGTCTATATTCGTGGTGAGATATGTTGTCAAGGTATGAATTGACAAAGTGAAAGATGATCAATTGTACCCGGTATTGAGCATTTGAAAGGACTTACACCTGGATTGAGTCGTAAAGTTTATTACTATTGATTGTTAAGTACCTAAGAAAGGTTTTATTTAAAATGTGTTGGGTTACAATAAGGTAAATAGTCAGAGTGTTATGATGGTTGCTAGTATTGTGACTATGATTCACTAGTTATGCTCTCGTGTGTTTTCACTTTTTAGGTGGATCCCTAGTGGTGGATCAGGGGTACCAAATCCTGCGATGTTCTCTTGATTGAGTGGGAAGATTTGGTTATTTCGAATGACATAATTGGTGTTATGTTGGAGTTGTTAAAGTATTTTAGTGGTTTGACATGTACCACTTGTTTATGAGAGTTCATAAAAGAGCTACCATGTGTAATTATAGTTGTCAGACAATCTTAACATTTATCTAGTCGTCGAGGTCATGTATTGATTGTCTATGGTTGAATGTGGGGATTATTGGGTCCAATTCTACTGTTCTTAAGAGGTAATCTACAATTACTAAATCCAGCATTCAATTGTTTGGTTAGAGGGTTTGTATGCTTGGACATATCCCTCGATTAATATCTGATGTTTAAAGATCAAATATTTATAACTTAAGCTAATGGGAAATTGGGTTGTGAGATAGAGATGTTGATAAGAACTATGATTGGTTGGGTATTATGATTGTGTGTTGGTTGATTTAGGTGCACCTCTAATTGTGGCGAGTTTTGATTTAGGATTTTATCATGGTTATGTGAGAAAGGATTCGTCTTGATGTTTGTGCCAAAGTCCTTGATAACATGTTGCAAACATGTGTACGATCAACTTGGTGGTTAATGGGATATCTTTATGGTCAGCTAAGCGTATATACAACAATAATTATCACTCGAGTATTGTGAAGACTTTATTTATGCATTGTATGTGAGGATGTTAGGTATTCAATTGGTTGGCTAGAGACGAAGATTATATCATAAAGTGAGACTCAGTGTTTTTAAACAAGACCTTAGGTGTGAGGAAGAATCAGTTGAAATTCTTGATCACGATGTTCGGAAGCTAAGGACATGCGAGACAAGTATTCCTAGTAATTCGACATTTCAGATACTACTCTACCCTTAATTTTGCCAGTCTTCCCTAGTTGATCACTCGGGGACGAGTGATGGGTAAGTTGGTTGCTATTGTAACGAATTGATTCCATTGTTAGGGAAAAGCCAATGGAGAAAGAATTGGGGTCAGAAAACTTTTGATAGTAACTTAGAATTTTCTAACCTAGTCCAGATTTGGACGAAATCGGAGTCAGTAAATTCTAGGGAAATCTGGTAGCAACTGGGTGATTTAATTATGATTTTGATTCCATGAATAGATAGCTAAGACGTTAAGGACCCGTATGACTTTACAAAATGGAATTCAAGCTAGTAGAACTCTCGAAAATGATCTTAGCGTGAACGGGTGGTTTTTGAATGTCAAGGGTTGAAGGTGTGTTGTGAAATGAGGGTTTGGAATTCAAATTCTAGTATTTTGTCTTCGTGCATGTTGCCGTAGCAGGATAGCTGCCGCTGTAGCTGGATGGGTCCCATTGTTGCGGGACACACGCGACTTAAGTTTGATATAAAATCCCAAAAATATTTTATTCTGCACATTTTAACTTGGAGAGCTATGGAACGACCTCAGGGGTTTTCTTGACAGTTTTCCACCATTCTTGAGGCTAATGGTAAGGTTTTTCCTCCCTGAATTTGTTTTTCGATTTATAGAATGTATAAGTAATTATTATTGGGGAAGGGTTAGTTTGAAACTAATGGTGGAAAAAGCCCTAAATTGGGTATTAGGATCTTGGATTTAGTCTAGGGTTATTGGGTTTGTTATAATTCGGATAATTAGACCTTTGATTGTTGATCTTTGCGTATATTAATTGTTTGTAGACCTAGAACAAACGGAAATAATCCGAAAAGGGAAGATTCAAGTGCCTTAAGGGATTCAAGCTTGGATTCGAGATAGGTGATGGTTGTGATTTCATGTTGGTTTGATATATGTTTGTAACTGCTCATTATAATGCATGTATGTATGCGAATGTTGCATTATTGATCATCCTAATCATAAATGAGGATAATTGAATAATTCTATGCCATGAATCACCTTTTGTTGTATGATTGTGAGAATATACATTGTGATTGTGATGGTGGTTTGTTGAATGGATCAGGTATTACGTTCCAACACACTAACTTGGATCGATTGCTACATTCCGACATAAATATGGGATTAGTTGCCATGTTTTGGCATAAATATGGGATCAGTTGCCATGTTTCAGCATAAACATTGGATCGGGTACTACGAACCGATACACTAACAGTTTGGTTTTGGGTTCCATGAGAGGACCAATGAATTGAGTTCCGTGAGAGGACTATTGAATTATGTTGTGTATCTACTTGTGTTGATTACGTTCATATCTAATAGTGATTGAGGTTGAAAGATTGTTTGTTGCTCTAAAATGATAACCAATGTGTATTATTGAGAACGTGGAATGCTACATTGATCCTGAAAATATGACTAATATTGTATATGTTTGATAAATGCTTGTTTTATAATGTTGTGGTTACTTGCATGTGTTTCACTTATTGGGATAGTCGCGTGATCCTACCAGTACACTGTGGTTTTGTACTGATACTGATCTTGATTGTTCTTTGTTGAGTATAGGGCATCTTCAGGCGACTATTGATAGACTTGAGTTAGGTGTTTGTTGAGCGTGGTTAGATTCAAGGGTGAGCCAGTTCTTTCCCCATGAATCTTTCTTGTTTAAGTCCACTCTTTTCGGACTTAGACTATTTGTTTCAAGTGTTTGTTTAGTTTCGGGTTGCACCCCTTGTTCTTAGACTTATAGTTGGTAGAGTTTTGGTACAATGACTTTTAGATTATAGGGGTTGTTCTTCCGCATTAGTATGGCTAGTTTGATTAAACCTTTGGAGTTTATGGAAAATCTGTATTTCTCTTGGTCATTTAGACATGCTTCCGTGTCTTTAAATGCATAGTTTTTGGTTAAGTTGTTTAGTCTGGGTTGTAGTAATGGTTCTCCCACCAGAGGGTTAGTGTGGGTGCCAATCACGACGGTATGGGTCGTGACAACCAAATACTAATTTTTTTTAGTATTTGAAAATTTGAGTTATTTGCCAAATAATGACAAATTGTATCAACATACTATTTGCCGAATTTTCTCCCAAATTTTACTTGGAAAATCTATGGTTTAACGGGTCCTTGTTGTTAAAGAGAACATGCGAACCTTCCCTTACTACATTTTGTTTGTTGGAGATGTACCAATAAATTTATTTATTCGAAAAATGATATAGTTGAATTTCTTATTAATGGAAAGATGTATATCTAGGTTTAGCCCGTTGATTAGTACTGTATTAACAGTCAAATATGTTTGTAAATGAACTTAACTAAGATAGTAATGAAAGGAAAACAAATCAAATGGATTAGTAAAACTTGATTGTTCAATACTTCAAGTAGATTCATAGACGATTGAGTATAACCAGTCTCAGATATGGAGTTGATTAAATATGAAATACTCGAGAGCTAAGACTCAATAGAATATATACAAAGCTTGAGCACAAGAATATTCGTATTGTGCTTTTGGTATTGTTTAGAATCCAACTTCTTATAAGTGTGTAAAATTTTCTATTTTTCGGCAACAAAGACAATGCATTTGCTTTCTTTCTTTGTAAGAAGTTAACTAGTTAGATTAGTTTACTGATAGGTCTATGAGGTGGTAGATGGTCAGCTTCTATCCGGCATTGTAATTTGACACTTTTGATTAACAAAGCAATCTGTTAATCAAAAAAAAAAAAAAAAAGCACTCCAGTTGAGTCCTAAGGTACTATGTCCAATAGAAAAGTTCCACCTGTAAATATCATTGCACATGACTTCTAATATTTCTCTGTAATTTGTAGGATCTCGTATGAATATACCTGACATACCCATCCTTTTGTCCCTTTGTAGTATCTCCGTGACATGATTCCTTTATTGACTTTGGGCCACAAGCTCTTAGGTTTTCTCCTTTAATGATCATCTGGTGATCCTGATTACGAGCGTAAGAAAATCAGATTTTCTTGAAAGGCCATAAGTTGAAAGATTCTTAAGCGTTTGGTGGCTTCATCTTTCATTAACCACGCAAGAAGAGAGTCCGACACCAAAATAAACATTTTTTCAACCCTAAACACCAAATGTTTAAGAATCACGACTTTGGTGGGTGAACTACCTTTAGGGTTTGTGTAATATTTTTCCATCCAAATCAATTTTAAGTGTATTGTGAAGTCTTTTTAATGCATAAAAGCATGAATTTTTTTCAATAATAAAAATATAAAAGAACTTGAGATTTTTCTTTTCATAAAATAAATTTTACTATTTATTTGCATACAATAATAGTAAAAAACTACTGAGGTCGATGGGGACAACGATTCCTCTTATGACTAGTTTCTCTACATAAACTACATCGTTGTGCCATGCAACCCGAAGCAATGTCCATTTATTTTTATAACACCTAATATTATTGACTCCACAAGTTCTCAAATATTGAATATTTACCATTAAATTAAGTGGAAAAGGTGAACAATCTCCCGATGAAAAGTGATAGGTTTAACAGTAATACTCAATTGCAGTTTCAATTGAGTATTTTTTTTTTCTTCTGAATTTTTAAAATTTATTTGTATGAATTTTTCATTAGAACTAAGAGCATCACTATATATGAAAAATAACAAAGATGTTACATTTTTTTTAAAAAAAATATATTGAGATTTGTCCAATTACAGATGAACTCCATTTTTTTAAAAAATAAATAATTTATTGTAGTTCATGAACTAAGGCACACTTTATTTTATATATTTTTTTAGCGTTCAGCCGTAGTTGGGGGAACTCCAATTTTATTGTTTTAAAATGTTGCGGTTCATTTCGTTACGGGCGTACTGTAATATATTTTTTAAGATTTTATTTTTATCCAACTAAGCTTAGACAGAACATCTACGTTTTTTTATGAGCATGCTTTCTTCTCATTGAAATTAATTGCATCCATCATTTTCTTGAAATAATAAAATAAGAAAACAAGTGAATATTCAAATATTTTGAAATGAACAACTTAATTTTTTACTTTTGAAAGCGCACAACTCAAAAACTTACAATCAAGATTTTTTGGAGTCCTCGATATTTTCATTTTACAATACTCTTTGCATTTACAACCATCTAGTTCAATTAAATATACATACTTTTTGAATTATTGAGACATGACTACTAAATTTTAAAAATTAAAATATAAAGTATAAAAAGATAAAAATGAATGAGAAAATGTGACGTGAATAACACATATTTACTTTTGAAGAAAGAGACATAGCTTAATGTGAGGAAGAAAGAGATATAGATTCACGTGAGGTGTTAATAAAAATAATTATTGTGGGTGAACTACCTTTAAAGTTTGTGTAATATTATTTTGGATGGATTTAGAGTTAACGAGGACGCGGTGTTAAAAGATGAGCAAATTGTCCGTTTTGATGTGTGTTTTTAGAGAGTGTACCTTTTGGTGTTTAAGGTTCAAAAAGTGTTCGTTTTGATGCCGGACTCCCTGGCCCAAATTGTAACGGGGCTATGTCCTAAGTTCTTTTAGTGGGTCCATTTCAGATTTTTAGCAAGCCCAAGTATGAGGTATATACATTTATATGCCGCTATATACAAGGTATATTTATACTTTACTTATTTTTATATTGCTTTTTTTATATATATATCTATGATACTATATCAATTAAATATTTAAATATTTAATTAATACTAAAATTCTATTTACATTTTCTATAAGATACATATTATTTTTAGTTTTTTGCCATATATATATATATATATATATATATATATATATATATATATATATATAGACACTTTCATCCATCTATGCTTTTAAAAATAAAACCATAATTTTCCGCATACTTTTCTAATAAGTGTAGATGGCAACTAAAACTTCTGTATATTGTAGGAATATATTTTTTTGCACCTTATATATTTCTTTTTTTTTTCCTTTCAAAATTAATAAAATCTCTTCACATCTTCATTTTCTAACAAATAATGAACAAAAATATCCCTATTTATTTCTAGATTTTAAGGACTACTTTTGGATAGTCTCCGAGGGATGCTTAACACCATTTCTTTAGAATAAATAAAAGGGGAATTTTCGCAAATAGCCACCATTAGGGGTGTCAAAAATGAACCCAAAAATAGGTAACCCGCCCAACCCGTCCAGAATTTTAAGCGTTGGACTCAAGATAATTTGAATTGGGTTCAATCTCAACTCATTCAAGCCTAACCCATTTTAAGAGAATCCTCAATTGAGTCCAATTCAATCTCCAATTTCAACTCATTTTAAAACTTTTTACTAAGATATGTTCCTATATTAAAGGTATGAATTATTATCCATTTAACATTTTTTATGATTTATCTATCTATTTGTTATTTTTTAAAAAAAAAAAAAAATCTTGAGAGAAAATTCGAATTGTGATTATAAAAGTTAAATATCACTATGTAAAATTATTGAGATTAATCGAATCAAATTGGGCGGGTCAAGACCCAACCCGTTTTTTAGCCCATTTGAACCCAACCCATTTGAACCCAAAGTAAACTTGGGCGGGTCAAAATCCAACCTGATTTTTATTTCAACCCATTTTAATATCTCCAATTTCAACCCAACCCGCCCATTTGACACCCCTAGCCACCATAATGAACTTAACTATGATCCATAGCTATAAATTATAATTAGCATATTTATGGGTTGTAGCTACAGTTTAACCTGTCTCGTTTGTATAATTCGCAGGTACATTTGTATAATTAAGCTATTTTTGTATAAACTCAAAATAACAAATTTATACAAACACAAACATCTGAACTTAAAGCAGTTATAAAAATTGTATTATACAAAATTACATCATTCAAAAGTTATACAAATTATATATTATACAAATACTGAATTATACAAATGTGCAAATTATACAAAACTAAAAAAATTGAGCCGCGTAATTATAGCTAAAAATAGGTCGTGAATTATAAATAATGCAAACTGTAGCTATGTTAACTCATTAACTAGTATATATTTTCTTATCCGCTTAATTTTCCCAAAAAAACAGAGTTTACACTTTTAAAAAATATTTTCTCTTAGCTTTTCATGAATATTATGTGACGACTCTAAGCATTTTCAAAATCAAAGGTACACAATCATTAACTTTTGAACTACTTTGATCAGCTTGAAATACGGTGCAACAGTGTGATGACTTTACGAGAATTAAACTTAAACTTTGACCATAACCAGACTTAATTAAAGATTAATTTTTGGGGGATGTTTGTTTACCTTCTATTAGCTCTAGCTATAGAATTTACTACACTGCTTTGTTTGAAAGAACACAAGCCAAATCGATACTTGCGTTCTTTATTTGCTTAAAAGACACTACAACGTGACTACTTTTCTTATATTGTCATTAGACTTCCTATTAGGTGTACATGGTCGGGTTGGTTCAAATTTTTTAAATATCAAATCAAATTATTTGTGTTGAATTTTTAAATTTATAAATCAAACTAAACCAATAAAACTCGGGTTTTTTAACTTCGGGTTTTTTCGGATTTTTGAATTTTTCCGTTAAAGTATTCATACAAACATATAATTTATTTGTACTTCAAATATCTCTTTAGTCCTACGAAAAATACAACTGTTTAAGGTGTATTTAAGAAAATAACACAAAATATGTTTTGATTAATGACACTAAAATATCCAACAAAATAATAATAATGAAATCGCATAAAACAAATAGTGCAAATTAATTATAAGTCATAATGAAAATGATCATAATTTAAAAGTACGAAATCATGCTAAAATAAGTTCAATAAGTATTAGTTACATGACTAAATATTATAGGAAATTAAAATTAGATTATGTATTTTAATTGTCTAAACCAATATAAAACTAAAGAACAAATATTTAATATTATTGTCATTCCTAGTGTTGAATTGATTTTCTTTTTGCATTAGTATTAGTTTGATTTTGATTTAAGCTTTATTATAATTATCAATATCTATGAACTATAATCTTTATTGGACCATTCAGAATTCTAAGTTTCAAATCTAAAATAATATATTAAAAGATAAAAACTATGAAAACGTATAAGAAATATTTAAAAATTATATCAAATTAAATATTTTTATGTATAAAATAAAATTTTAAAATTATCTATATAATGTCGGGTTGGTTTGGTCTCGAGTTGTTTTTTTAAGTTATAACCAAACCAACCCAAATATAGTCGGGGTTTTTTTTTCAAAACCAAACCAAGTCAAACCAAACTACTAATTGGGTTTTTTTTCTATTTGAATCAGTTTGCGGTTTGATTCGATTTTCGGTTTGATTTTGTACACCCCTTCTTCCTATCATGTATTTTTCCCTATATATACACACTAAACACATGTGATGAAGTGCATTGTATTTCTCCAAACTCTTGTCAAACTCGTTAGTTTTCGATTTCGCACGTTTAGTATTACTACACACCTTATCGCAGTTATTAAATCTCACTTTAGAATCTAGGAAAGTACTGCTACTCTAAAAAAAAAAGGTCATATTGCATAGCCTAAACGGGACAATTCTTGATATTAAAATTGCATTTAAGACACGACTCTTGTGTCAATGAGTTATGTAACCAACGACATATATTTATGTGAAAATTGATTTGGATAGTACAGAGATTAACCATTAATGGATTTAGAATAACTTGATTGACATCCTCTCAATTCCGTCGATGGATGCAGAGTATTGTCAAAACACTACTCTCATCCAAAATCTTTTTCAAGTCAACAAAATTGAATTAATACCGACGCTTCATCAACATTTGAATCTCTTTCATGTAATAAAGTGACTCAAAGAGATGGATGTCGAACCTATAAAGACTATGATTAACTATTTACTAAATAACTGATTCTAATTATTTACTCAAGCTATCTAATATTGATGTATGCATATGAGGTTGTTAATTAAACTACTAATTATACTAAAACAAGAGGATAATAAAAAAGTAAATATTCCGAGGTTGTTCACTGAGATGATAAAACCTAAGGCTATGGAGTTTGTGTAATCGAGTCATATCTAATTAATGTTGATAAGAATGATTAAGACATCTATTGAAATATTGAATCACAAGGTTAATTATATGATTATGGTCTTTCAAGCTGTGTAATCACTTACCCACCAGATTTGTCTCACACCTATATCATTGAGAAGGAATATGATAAACCATTTCAAATGCATTTATATATTTTTGTACTTGATCCAAGGAGGGAAAACTAGGTATGTTTTTCATCCTAGCCGCTAGTTCATCTGCATACAAATTCATATTAGAAGCCAATTTGACTAGACAAGTCTCCTTTACCGGGGAGGGGGGCGAGGGGGGGGGGCGTTCTCACAGAGAAGTCTTGCTTTGGCTTTCCAAAAACGTTTATTAAAAATGTTGACTGTATTATACACTGGTGGAATTGCGTATTAAGGCTAACTAGCTTAGTGAATTGATTTAAACTAATAAATATAGTATGTTTCCTAGCTACTTTCTTTAAACCACATTTTATTCCTAACTTTTTCGTGTCCAATTTCAATAGCAATTATCCATTTATCTTATTGGTTAAACAATAGAATAGTCGAATATAAGATTATAAGAACAAAATAGTTATGGTAGATTATGAAAACAATCAATAATTAAGATGATAATATTGTTGAGTCTGAAGTCTAAAGGGCAAAAAAAATGGTCAAAAATTTCAAAGGGGTACATCAATTTTTTTTTTAACCAAAAGGGCAAAAACGCTCCTCACATAGCGATTTTCTTCTGACGCCGTTATTTCGTTAGAATCAAAATCGCTGACCTACCAGCGATTTTATCCAAATTCTTATTCTTTTCTTTAAGAACATCGCTGCTGGAGCAGCATTTTTCGCGAAAAAAGTTTTCAAAAAATTAAATCGCTGCTATGGCAGCGTCAATTTTCAATTATTTTAAAAAAATGGAAATCGCTCCACGTGTAGCGATTTTAGTTTAAAATGTTTTTTTAATAATCGCTGCCAAGGCAGCGATTTCAGTAGAAAAAATTTCCCAATTGAGTTACTTTATAATTTTTTATTGTATACTTTTGGATTGCTAGTAGCAATTTGAAAATAATAATAAAAATTCTTATTGAAATCGGTGCCTTGACAGTGATTATTAAAAAAATAATAATTTTTTTAAACTAAAATTGCTACACGTGGAGCGATATCGAATTATTTTTTTTGGACAAAATCGTTGGTAGGTCAATGATTTTGATTCTAACGAAGTATTGGCGTCAGAAGAAAATCGCTACGTGAGGAGCGCTTTTGTCCTTTTGATTAAAAAAAAATTGATAAACCAATTTGAAATTTTTGTTGCCCTTTATGCCTCGGTGTTCATACAATGACCATAACCCTACAAAGAGGACTTTTAGTTTCTCACAATCTTATTACACAAGTTAGAATTCAATGTAAGAGCAAGGAATAAATCTAACTAAAATGATTAAGAAGTAAACCTTAGAAAGTTTAGTCTCCACTCATGCTTTGTTTCTTCTTTGCATCCAATACTCACTACAAATGACTAAATTTAGATATTTATAAGCTTAAAACGTCTGAAAAGGCCCTTCAAGTCAGACTAAACTAATACTAGCTTCTAGATGTGTTCTGCCTTACCTCGCGAGTTGCGAGGGCCCCAACTTTGCCTTGCGACCATCACTACCTTGCTTTGGGACTCGCAAGGCGAGCTCCTCTGCTTCACTTGGGACTTGGCATAAGAATCAATAAAAGTTGGGGATTTAATTTTTAGGCCTCCTTTTCTCCATAGTTAATTTTTGAGTTTTTTTCTACAATGCGCAAAACACCTTACATAAGAGCAAAAATATTTAAATGATTTAATATTAAGCTAGATTATCCTTAAAACAAGGTATACACCTAAGCAAATCACGAATAAAAAGAGTGTAAATTCATAGGTCATTACAAACCTCCCCCTCAATATTTGATTTTTTTTTCTACTCGACAAAGGTAGAGTATTTTGAAAACTATATATTTGAAATAAATTATTTATATTCGATAGGAAATGGTTCTTAATGATTTACCTATAAATGATATTGAGGAAATTGTGGATTATCGTATGGTGAAAAATAAATCATGGTCAGAGTATATAAACCTCGCGGGTTCCTCATTTCACCTCACAACATATTTTGTATATGGAGTGTATACCAGTAGATCATTGTTTCTTGCATTACATTTAGCGTTATCATTATGCTTTTCCTTGTACCTTATTGTTTGTTTTTTGCTATATTATTGGGGTTTTCTGCTATTTCTTAACATTCTTTGTACGATATATTTATTTCTCTTGCTTGGTAGACTAATATATGATGGCCATTGAATATCACATTTTTGTACACATACTACTTGTGTTTGTATCTTTTATGATGTAGATCTTGATACTAGTAGAGCTGTCAATATAGGCTGACCCACTCTATCTGGGCTAACTCATACAGATTTTGCAATTTGACGGGCCAGGCCGAGCTAACCCATTTTTTATGTGGGCCAAAAAATGGTCGGCCCAGCCCACAAGTGCGTGGGCTACGGGCTTTGCCAGGCCAATTCTCTTTTCTTAAAATTATATTTTTTTATAATAAATTATAATTAAAAAATATTATCATAAATATCGACTAGTGTTACTACTTGTTATTTACACATATACAATTATATATATAATATTTATTAAGTTTGATTTCAAGAAAAAAATATAAATAGCTAAATAGAAATATTAATCTAATTGTTTTCCAATGATCATAATAAAACACAAAAACTATGATAATATTCCATAGGCTATGACCTATGTAGTGATTCCCTAGAAATTTTAGGAACTTTATTTTATGTAGTACATATTTGATAAACATAATTTGTATTTAAATTACAATATTCAAACTTTAAACAGATTTTGTGTGTATACTCCTGTTATTTTTAATACTCTATTTTATTTTTATTTTTTAATTAATTTTTATTTGGCCCAAGGCCGGCCCTGTCCATATTTCTCAAGCTCCACAAATCAACAAACTTATTTAGGCAGGGCTAAAAAGTCCTTTTCTTAAATGAGCTCAAAAAATCATAGTCCAACCCTATCAAATCACGGATTAAGCCAGACCGGTCCAATGGACCTAGCTCATATTAACGGCACTAAATACTAGTAGTCTACATTGATTCTGACTCGTGCGAGGTTGTATCTACTCGAAGCATTGGTGAGATACCAACATTCAGAGTGAAGTCTAGTTTCTTCTATCATTTTATCTTTCTTCATTTGATTTCCTAGAAAGTTGTATGTTACAAACAATTGTGCATTTTAATTTTAATAGCTTTTGTACTAGTGACACTAAATTTTGAAAAGGTTTGCATTTCATATTTTCATCTATGAAAGGCTTTGGATTTTAAAACTAATTAATTTATGATTTATTTTTCTTAATTTATTTATATAAAGTTCATGTATTGATGAAGAATTGACTTACTTAGTGAGTGTTATTTATATAAAGTTTATGTATTCGTCCTCGATTTTTTTGGTTCTTTTTCATGTACACTTGGTCTTTGACCCTCAAACTCCATCTTGTGCATTTCAAAGGCCCAAAGCATCAATATTATCTCCACTAGTAGTCATTACCTCGAATATCATTCCTACATAAAAACACGCACAATAAACACAAAACGATCATAGTTATACTCAATAACGATAGAATAATATATGAAAGATCATAGTTATATTCAATGACCACCATTTGCCACTAATTAAAAGGAAGATACCCTAAAAAAATTAAAAATTGCTAGGAGAACTAGATATCATTTAAAAATGAGTGGATTAGGAGGTGGACTTTTTTTTATTTTCTTATAAAAATTAGAAAATTTGGGCTCACAATTTGGTTTTGACAAGACCTTGACTTTAATCAAATGGTTATACTTTTATTCCTCCTAAAGCTCAAAATCTAATAGAGTATTAGATTACTTGTAAGAATAATTAACTTAATTTTCTATAATGATAGCGCATAAAAATTTGTACACTTTCAGACGATTTAAAACATAATTACAGCAACCATTATAATACTTATCAAGATTAATATATAGAAGAATTAGGCAGATAATTTTAATACAATACGTTAAAATACACTGATTTAATTCTTTATCCTAACACATATATGGATCTACCTAGTTAGTTTTAGAACTTTTTCAAGTGGTAATGAATAGTTAATGATACTGCAATTAGATTTTTTTTTCTCCATATGATTGTTGATAGTCAATCTCTTGTTAGAAAAGGAACAAAAGTTCACCTACTCACTAAAGAAAATAGGGGTACTTTTTATCTTAGTTTTTCAGATATGTATGTGATATTTTCTTAATTGTATAATATTTAAATATTTCATTGTTTTTTGTTTGTGGAATAATAAATTTAAACATATTTTCTTTAATATGTTGTGTTTTCTATTGATGTAACGATCCAAATCGTTGTGATTGGCACCCACACTAACCCTCGGTGGGAGAACCACTACAACAACCCAAACCAAACAACTAAATCAAAAACTAAAGCATTTAAGGATAATATCTAAAAACTGAAGTTCCCATAAACTTCCAAAAGATCTAACGACTAACAATGCGGAAAAATACACCTAAAACTTGAAAGTCAATGTACCAAAATATCTAAAGTTCAACAAGTCTAAACAAGAAAGAATACTACCCCAACTAATGAACTAATCAACTAATTAGAAAAGTCTAAGTCCGAAATGGTGGACATATACGAAAAAGAACCCATGGCAACCCGGAAGAACTAGCTCACCCTTGAGTTCGAAAACGGTCACTGATCTTCTAAGCAAGGTCTGTCAATAGCCGCCGGAAGATGCCATGTACTCAACAAAAATAAGAGCAAGTGCAGTATCAGTACACAACCACAGTGTATTGGTAGGATCACGCGGCTATCCAACTAAGTGTAACATAAGCAAGTCAATACAACAATATAATCACATGTATATATCGAACATATATAATATCATCAACATTTACAAACAACGAACAACTTCACATTCTCAAAATACACAATTATGACAAGTCATTGGTCCTCTTATGGAACCCAAACCAAAACAGTTAGCATACTGGAACGTGGCACCCGATCCAATAATTATGTCGGAACGTGACAATCGATCCCATAATTATGTCGGAACGTGGCAACCGATCCCATAATTATGTCGGAACGTGACAACCGATCCAAGTTAGTTATGCCGAAATGTGACAATCGATCCATTCAATGCACCACAATCACAATCACAATCACAAGTATATCCTCAAGATCATACAATTAAGATTTCATGGTAACCATCATTCATCTATCTCATTTACAACAAGTGTGATCAATAATGAAACATTCATATACATATATGTATCATAATGAAGCAAGAACAAACATACATCACACAATCATAGAATCACAACCATCACCTACATCAAAACAAGCTTGAAACCCTAAGAAACTTGATCCTTCCCTTTCCGGATTCGTTCTGCTTGTTCTTGGTCTACAAACAATCAACATAATACGGGAATCAATAAACAATCACTAATTACCCGTATTACTAACAATTCTAACAACCCTAGATCATACCCATGATCCCAATTATCCCAATTAGGGATGTTTCCACCATAAATTCTAGAGTCGCCTGGGGTACATTCCTTAGCTCTAAAAATCAAAAAGTGCAGAATAAAGTCGTTTAGGGGTTTATTTACGACTTTAAGTAGCGTCTAGACCGCCACAACGACCCTCACCATGCTACAGCAGCCCCGCCAGAGCGACAAAACCCAAAGCCAAAGTGGCTTGCATGAAACAGTAAGTTATTTTAATAATTCCAAGACCCCCATTTCACAACACACCTCTAACCAACGACATTCATAAAATCCCCTTCACGCTAAGATCGATTTCGGGAGTTTTACTCGGCTGAATTCAATTTCGTAAAGTCGTACGAATTCCTTAACGACTTATCTAAATACTTATGTAATCAAAATTTTAATTAAATTACTCGATTGCTACCATATTTTCCTACACTTCAAAGACTTCCATTTCGTTCAAATCTGGACTAGATTGGAAAATTTGAAGTTACTACAAAAAAGTTCTCTGACCCAAAAATTTTTCCCATTGGCTTTTCTATAACGACAGAACCCGGTCGTTACAATAGATACCAATTTACCCATCACTCGTCCCCGAGTGACAAACTTAGGAAAAATAGGCTAAGGGAAATGAAGTAGTACCTGAAAATTGACGAACAATTAGGGATACTTGTCTCGGATGTCCCTCTCGGTTTCCCAAGTATCTTCCTAAACTGGACGATGTTCCCATTGGACCTTCACGATCTTAATCTCTTTGTTCCTTAACTTGCGCACATCACGATCAAGAATTTCAATCGGTCCTCCTCATATTTGAGGTATTTGTCTAACACAATTGAGTCCCACTTAATGATATATTCCTCATCACCATGATATCTCTTCAACATGGATACATAAAATATCGGATGAACACCCGATAAATTAGGAGGTAAAGCCAATCTATATGCTACCGGTCCTACACATTCAATAACCTCAAAGGGACTAATGTATCGCGGACTTAGCTTACCTTTCTTGCCAAATCTCATCACCCTTTTCATGGGTGATACCTTAAGAAGAACATTCTCACCGGTTTGAAATGCCATGTCTCTTACATTATGGTCTGTATATTTTTTTTTTGTCTACTCTGGGCTGCTAAAAGCTTAGCTTGAATACTCTTCACCTTATCTTGAGCATCCTTCACTAAATCAACCCCCAAAGATTTCATATCTCCAACCTCGAACCAACTTATCAATCTATGAGTGATCTATATCCTCTCCCATAAAGTGCCTTCAATAGTGCCATATATCTATGCTGGAGTGGTTACTATTATTATAAGAAAATTCACACAAAGGTAAGAACTTATCCCAATACCCTTCAAAATCAATCACACATGCCCTCAACATGTCCTTTAACACTTGAATAGTCCTCTCTGACTGCCCGTCTGTCTGTGGATGAAACGTTGTACTAAAAGTGAGTTGTGTGCCCAATTCATCATGTAACTTCCTCTAAAACTTGGATGTGAATTGAGTTTTACAGTCTGAGATGATATAAAGGGGCATCCCATGCAACCTCACTATCTCTTTCACATACACCTTAGCCAATTGTTCAGCATTATAATCTATTGTTACCGGAATAAAATGGGTTGACTTAGTTAATCTATCAAGCACTGCCCAAATAGAATCAAACTTCCCCAAAGTCTTGGGAAGACCTACCACAAAATCCATGGCTATCATTTCCCACTTCTATTCCGAAATTGACATTCTTTGAAGCAAACCTGCAGGCCTTTGATGCTCATACTTCACTTGTTGACAATTCTGACACTTAGCCACAAACTCCGCTATATTCTTCTTCATGCCCGACCACCAATAAATTCGCTTCAAATTTCGATACATCGTGGTCACACCCGTATGAAGAGAATATCGCGACCCATGAGACTGTATCAACAACTTTTGAATCAAATCATCAACTTAGGGAACAAAAATTCTTCCTTTGAAACCAAGTACGCCTTCATCATCAAGAGTGGTCTCTTGTGCCTTACCAATCGCAGTCTTCTTTCTAAGCTCCTCCAAATTCTTATCTTCAAATTATTTTGCCTTGATCTCCTCAATGAACGTGGCCCTCACTTCAATACTAACTAATACCCTACTTCTTTCTAAGATGCCCAATTGCATGAATTTAGACTCTAAGGTATGAATTTCCTTAGCCAAAGGTCGTTTGGTTACACTTAAGCAAGCTAAACTACCCATACTCACTATTTTTCGACTCAAAGCATCTGCCACTACATTAGGCTTACTCGGATGGTATTGAATAGTGACGTCATAATCCTTAAGTAACTCCATCCACCTTTGTTGTCTGAAATTCAGATCCTTATGAGTGAATACATGCTACGAACTGCGATGATCAGTAAATACCTCACACTTAACACCATAAAGATAATGCCGCCAGATCTTAAGAGGAAACACTACCGTTGCCAACTCCAAATTATGTGTTGGATAATTCTTCTCATGCACCTTCAATTGACGCGATGTATAAGCTATAACACTCTTATCATGCATCAACACATCACCCAAACCAAAATGTGAAACATCATAATAAACAATAAAATCTTTACTTTCTACCGATAATGCTAGGATAGGTGCGGTGGTCAAGAGAGTCTTGAGCTTTTAGAAGCTCTCCTCACATTTTTCAGTCCATTCAAATGGTATCTCCTCTTTGGTCAAATTAGTCAAGTGAGTGGCAATAGAAGCAAAGTCCTTCACAAATCGACTATATTAGCTAGTGAGCCCCACAAAACTACTAACTTCAGTCACTGAACTTGGTCGACTCTAATTCTTAACCGCCTTAATCTTTTGACGATCTATCATTACCCCTTCTTTTGAAACTACATGTCCCAAAAATGCCACAGAATTCAACCAAAATTCACATTTAGAAAATTTTGCATATAACTTTTGCTTCCCAAGAATACCTAAAACAATACAAAGATGGTCGGTATGCTCCTCTTCACTTTTCAAATAGACCAAAATATCATTAATAAAGACTATGGCGAAAGAATCAAGAAATGACTTGAACACCCCATTCATTAAACTCATAAAAGCTGCAGGCGTATTAGTTAAACCAAAAGACATAACCAAAAAATTCATAGTGCCCATAGCGGGTTCTAAATGCTGTATTGGGCACATCCTCAGGCCTAATTTTCAACTGATGGTCGCCAGACTAATCAATCTTAGAGAAAACCGATGCACCTTGCAATTGGTCAAAACGATCATCTATTTGAGGCAAAGGGTACTTGTTTCGAATAGTGACCCTATTCAATTGCCGGTAATCTATACACGTTCTCATACTACCATCCTTTTTCTTAACAAACAAAACTGGGGCATCTTATGGGGAAGCACTAGGATGAATAAATTCTTTATCAACAAGCTCTTGGATTTGAGCCTTAAGCTCTCTCAATTTTGCTGGAGCCATGCGATATGGAGGGATAGAAATGGGGCGCGTACTAGGCTCTAAATCAATGCAGAAGTCTATATTTCTATCCGGAGGCATATCAGGCAAGTAATTAGGAAACACTTCTGTAAATTCTGACACACAAGAATAGACTCAATAGATGGAGTCTCAACCTCAACATCCCTAACATGAACCAAATAAGCCAAACAACCCTGCTTTACCAATTTTCTAGCCCAAATGGAGGATATGATCTGAGCTTTCTTAGGCTTGTACACCCATTCCTACTCTAATTTTTCCCTTCCCGAAATTTCTAGAGTTATAGATTTAGTATTACAATTAAGCACAACATAATAGGGGGACAACCAAGTCATGCCTAAGATTATATCAAAAGCAGTCATATCCAAAATCACCAATTCAGCCTAGGTCTAAAAATCCATAAACAAAATAGGACAAGCACGATAGACATGGGTGACTATGATTGACTCTCCAATTGGGGTAGAAACATGGATAGGGGCATTAAGTATATCACAAATCATATCAAACTTTGAGGCAAATCTCACGGATACATATGAATAAGTAGAACCCGGATCAAATAACATATTAGTCATCCGTTCACAGACAAGAATAGTACCTGTAATCACCGTGTCAGACGCCTCTGCCTCATTCTTGCCCAGAAAGGCATAACACTGGTCCCTATCATCTTGACGAGCCACTTCTCTGCCTAGTTGCATGTTACCCCTGACTGCACTACTATTTTCTCTATCTATACGACCTCGCTGATTACCTCTTCTCCCACCTTGTGGACGCCCTCGACCATTATTACCACTTTTCGCGAGTACCACTACTTTAGACTGCTGCTGTGCGGAGTCTAACACATGTGGGTAGGGACAATCTCTCCTCATATGCCTAAGTTCACCACAGTTGTAGCATGTATGATCAAAAGATGGCCTGCTGCCCGCTGAAGGTGCGATTCCCTGTCTATTCTGAATCAAATTATGAGATGGAGTTCTTGAGTAGTTACTTGTAGAGGCGGGCATAACAGACTGAATTGACTTGACTGCAAGTGTTGGCTTTCCAGACCCCCTAAAGTAAGAATCTTGAAAGTTACCAGAGTTCTTTGCCTTTTTTCCAATGCCTTAGCCTGACCATCTCGCTTCACCCCCTCCACTTTCTTAACATGTCTATTACCTTATTAAAGCTCCTACCTATAGAAGTCATATGAACAAATAATACTTGCAACTCAGAATTTAGTCCCCTAATAAATAATCAGATTCTCTCTTTCTTAGTAGTCACCAATTGAGTAGCATATCTTGACAAAGCACGGAACTTGGTCTCATAAGCAGCCATAGTCATACCACCTTGCTCCAAAGCCATGAACTAATCCTTCTTGTGATCCCTCAAATTCCTAGGCACATATTTCTCCAAAAACAAAGCATGCATTTGGGTCCAAGTAAGTGGAGGTAAAGTTGAAGATCTACATTCCATATAAGCTCTCCACCATTGGTCAGCCTCAACTTGAAGTTGAAAGGACACAAACTCAACCCCATGCTGATGGACAATTCCCAACTTCTGAAGCCTCTTATAGCAATCTAAGATAAACTCATAAGCATCCTCATTCTCAGAACCAAGAAACACATGAGACTTTAGATTCAACAACTTAGTCAACATTTCATGCTCATTACCAGTCATAACAGAACCCAACAAAGGACGAAAGAAAGCATCGTAACCTCCTGTTCCAACCGTCAAGGGCGCAGTGCTAGCAACAGGGGGATTAGTGGGGGCTTGAGTTGCTTGAACAGAAGTAAGCACTCCAGGACCAACCAAACCTTTCAAGAATGACATAATCTGTCGAGCTAACACTAGCTCCATGGGAGGAACATCGGTAGTCTCAACCTGCACCTCTTCCTCTTGTCCCACATCTTCAACATTCTCAACATCAACATTCTCCTCTATCTCTTCATGATGCACATGAGGGTTCTCATTCACAGGAGCATTTTCAATAGAAGCTCCATTCCCAGTAAGCGCTACTCTCCCATGATCTCTACCCCTAGCTCTTCCTTTACCCCTACCTCGATCGTGACCTTTCACTATAAATTCCTCAACTGGAGCATTGACGGGAGGTACGGGCCTGACCTCGTTGAATCTAGTATTAACCATCTGCGAACACACGAGTGAAGAATGTTAGATACCAATTGGAATTAAGTCATAGCACAAAAGGAGATAAGAGAAAATAGAGAGATTTCCTAAAGTCCTATAGCCTCTCGAAGAAATGTAAAGGCGTCCCCGTACCGTTCCACAAGACTCTACTAGACTCGTTTTGGTAGATCGAGATCAACGAACCTAGGCTCTGATACCAACTTTGTCACGATCCAGATAGTCATGATTGACACCCACACTAACCCTCCGGTGGGAGAACCACTACTACAACCCAAACCAATTAACTAAACCAAAACATAAAACATTTAAGGATACGAAAACAGGAATAATATCTAAAAGCTGAAGTTCCTATAAACTTTCAAAAGATCTAACAACTAACAATGTGGAAAAATACACCTAGAACCTGAAAGTCAATGTACCAAAACATCTAAAGTTCAACAAGTCTAAATAAGAAGGGATACAACCCCAACTAATGAACTAGTCAACTAATTATAAAAGTCTAAGTCCGAAATAGTGGGCATAAACGAAAGAGAAACCATGGCAGCTTGGAAGAACTAGCTCACCCTTGAGTTCGAAAACGGTCACTGATCTTCTAAGCGAAGTCTGTCAATCACCGCTGGAAGATGCATGTACTCAACAGAAATAAGAGCAAGTGCAGTATCAGTACACAACCACAATGTATTGGTAGGATCACACAACTATCCAACTAAGTGTAACATAAGCAAGTCAATACAACAATATAATCACATGCATATATCGAACATATATAGTATCATCAACATTTACAACAACGAACAACTTCACATTTTTCAAAATACACAATTATGACAAGTCATTGGTCCTCTCATGGAACCCAAACCCAAACAGTTAGTATACCGAAATGTGGTACCCGATCCAATAATTATGCCAAAATGTGGCAATCTATCCCATATTTATGTCGGAACGTGACAACCGATCCAAGTTAGTTATGCCATAATGTGGCAACTGATCCATTCAACACACCATAATCACAATCACAAGTATATCCTCAAGATCATACAATTAAGTCATGATTTCATGGTAACCATCATTCATCTGTCTCATTTACAATAAATGTGATCAATAATGCAACATTCATATACATACATATATCATAGTGAAGCAAAAACAAACATACATCACACAATCATAGAATCACAACCATCACCTACCTCGAAACAACCTTGAAACCCTAAGAAACTTGATCCTTTCCTTTTTGAATTCGTTCTGCTTGTTCTTGGTCTATAAACAATCAATATAATACGGGAATCAATAAACAATCACTAATTACTCGGATTACTAACAATTCTAACAGCCCTAGATCATACCCATGATTCCAATTATCCAAATTAGGGTTGTTTCCACCATAAATTCTAGATCAAAACCCTCCCCCATTGATATTTACCCATTAGATTATGTTCTACGATTCGAAAAACGGATTCGGGGAGTTAAAAGCTTATATTTAGCCTCAAGAATGGTGGAAAACTGTTAAGAGTCGCCTGGGGTTCATTCCTTAGCTCTAAAAATCAAAAAGTGCAGAATAAAGTCTTTTAGAGGTTTATTTACGACTTTAAGTCGCGTTTGGCCCTCCATAGCGGCCCTCACCCTTCTATAGCAGTCCTGTCAGATCGACAAAACCTAGCGCCAAAGCGGCTTGCATGAAACAATGAGCTATTTTAATAATTCCAAGACCCCCATTTCACAACACACCTCTAACCAACGACACTTAGAAAATTTCCTTCACGCTAAGATCGATTTCGAGAGTTTTAATCGCCCGAATTCAATTCCGTAAAATCGTACAGATTTCTTAACGACTTATCTAACTACTCATGTAATAAAAATCATAATTAAATCACCCGATTGCTACCAGATTTCCCTACACCTCAATGACTCCGATTTCGTCCAAATTTGGACTAGGTTGAAAAATTCAAAGTTACTACGAAAAAGTTCTCCGACCCAAAATTTTTTCCCGTTGGCTTTCTATAACGACGAAATCCGATCGTTACAATTGATCTACGTGTTATATTGTAATCAGTATTTATTTTTCATTGACTAAAATGCATCCTAAACTAGAGGATTGACTATACATAGTTAGGTTCTAATTACAAGGTCATCTTTTTGTTCTTTTGAGCTATGACTAATTAAAGAATATTCTCTATGAAAATGTTTTAGAACTTTCACTAATTTCATTCATTAAATATTAGAAAACTCCTTGAAGCTAATACTTGAAAGTTTGAAACTACAAATAGTCATCATGATGGAGGTCGTTACTCAATCTATTTATGATTTGGTTCTCTTGATGTTATGGTATTTGTTTTTTGTGTAATTTTGTATACTTTTTGGCTTACATGGCACACCCCTCATGACTCCACGCAGGTGAGGCGTGTGTGAGATATTTGGATGCTACGTATGCCAAAAAGGTATACAAAATGACAAAAACAATGGGTTGGGGGTAGGGGATGTAATAGAACTTTAATTTAGTTAAAGTGTGTCTCTTGAATTTCGATCATAGTCTAGGGGTACTTGTACCTTATCCTAAATTATTTTTACCTCTTAACTTTGCTTTTAAAATCAAATTTTCCCCCAATTTTTGAACAATAATCAAACTTTCTCTTTATTCTAATTAAACTTTTAAAATGTCTATTATACTCTTTCATTATCATTTTTTTTTAATTCATTAAAAGTTATGATATTTTCATTTTTTTTTTGATATGTAACAAATTTTTCATAAAAGCGTAAACATTATCTTTTGAACAGAAAAGTGAGAATACTAATTAAGTATATAACTAATGATGTTCTATAGTGAAGCACATTATCATAATAAGAAAATTATGATTAATAATAATAATAATAATAATAATAATAATAATAATAATAATAATAATAATAATAATAATCAAAAATCTAATATTTATTTATAAAAGTGAAAATAACACCGAATCATACTATACAAATATTTTTTGATGTAGAAAATGCAAAATAATTAATTGAAATAAGGTAAAAATTTTAAAGATTGTATTTATTTAGATTTTAAATTATTTTAAACTATAATTTATGTAATACTCTATCAATGCCCATCAAAAATTGTTTATTTGTATAGACAATAGAGAATTTTCTTGCCGTTTATATTACTTGACCCTCATTTGAAAAATAGTTGTTTGAATTTACTTTTATGAAATCAAAATATTTTTTAAATATTTTTAAAACTTTTATCCTTAGTATAATTTACTGCATGATATAGCAGTAGTCAAATCAATAGTTTAAAAACATTGTTAATATTTTTAGTTCACTAAATACACCTCTAATTAAATTTTTTAAGGAATGTCGTATAAAAAATGATCAAATAATATGAAGCGCAAGAAGTATCGAGAGTGGAGAAAGACAAAACTATATGCATACATGCATTTAATGCATATTATATTGAAATAATGATCATAAAAATAATATTAAATTTTATGAAAAATTCATAAAATATTATTTTACTTATAATGTTAATAGACATAAGGAAAAAGTTATAAATACTTAAGTTAAAAAATAAATTATACATAAAACAGGTATTACATATATATGTGATATAAGTAAGATAAAATGGACAATGCATTAGATAGAAGAGTTTTTTTTTTTTTAGAAATCCAAATTTCCTCATAAACATGCTTCAAAAAGCATAAACCCAATTTAAGCTCGAAAATAGTAAAATTACAGAAAAACACAAAATCCTATGAAGAAATGTTTGAAATAGCACAAAATTTCGAAAAACACAATTTTGAAGTTATATTTCCAAAATTTAGGGATCTTACTGAATGAGCTCTGAGATCCAAATCCCTAATTTGGAGGATTTGGTTGAGTTCTTTGCTACATTCGACTACTTCACCATGTCTGTCGGTGATACTGCTATTCCCCTGCAGCTGCTGATAGAAGATGTTTGCTTCCATGCTAGGGTGTTTGGGGAGTTTGATTTTTGTTGGGATTTCGATTTTTAAAGAAAAGTTGAGAGTAAAAAAAATTTCTCTAGAAAGTTTCATATTTTCTTCTGAAAGTTGGAGGAGGACGCAACAACGGCTGATGAGGACTATGATATGGACGTTCGGAGGGTAATTTGTATTGTCATTTATTTTTTCGTATTATAGTATTGATTCTTTTTTAGTTGGTTCATTGTTCATGTATTAGGGTTTACATTTCTGTTATGATTCACCTATTTAAACTTTGAAATTAAACTAATTAAATGGAACTCAACAATTTTTTGAGAATTTTCTCGGATTTGTATTAAGCAAAAATTGAATTCTATTACAAAATAGAAAATTGTTGCTACGGAATGGTAATAATTGGATTATAAAATCTTCCTAGGAGAACTTTTTTATCAATAAAGATTGACATCCCTTTATTAATTTCAACAAAAAGAATAAAGTTGAGGGTTTGGGCTAATAGATTTTTGTCTGCTCATCCGTGTGAAATAATGAAAGAATGTAACTGGATTACTGATGCCTTTAACTGTCTGATTCTGATCGAAGAAATTTTCCATTTGTTAAAGTTGAGTTACTCCTATGTGACCAGTATTTATAAACTTTTAAACCTCGTAGAAATCATATTTTCTAGTACATCATGAATGTTTGGTAGGTGTAGTCATGAATTTGAAGCTGGACAAATTTAGTAAAAGACCTTTAAGTTAAGGTTGAGTCTTAGTAAAGAGGATGCAATTGCTGAATTTCTTGCTATATACTTATTTTTCGTGAATTATTTTGTCTTTTAGCAAAGTTGAAGCATCGTTGTATTGTTTAAATGTTGATGAACTAGTTGCAGAGAGATAACATTCACTAGTGGAGATATGAATGAAGGGGTAGCAATGTGGGTGGTTTGGGCTGATTTTTTTTTTTTATTGCTTGAAATATGATTAGCTAATCACATAATGGATTATGCTTAACTTCAAGAAGTCAAGTAACTTCTTGGACGTGAGTTGTTATTAGGGAGGGAGGTGGTTAAGTGTCAGATTAAGATGAATTCATGTGGCGCAATTATCTAAAAGATATAAAATAGAAGTTCACTCGCTAGAGTTTCTTAAACACTCTGTTGTCTAAAGTACATCTCCTTGACTATTTGTAGGCCTGTGAAGAACTATTTAATCAATTGACTTAGTCTGCTATAAAATCACAAACTAGTTATGAAGAACTATTGTGATGTAGATCAATGTTTATGTGCTTCTTGAAGTGATTATTTTTAGTCTTGACTTTCACATGTTTGTGTTTTATATAGACTGCTGCTTCTTGCTACTATCTTAAAATAGTAATCAATTATTGATCCTCCAAAGGAAAGACGAGAAATTACGGTCTCAATCGTTATTGTTTTATCTTCACTGTTTATATGTTACTCAAAATCTCCAAAATTGTTGTTGCGCCAGTGTTGAATCCTTAAAAGATGATTAACTTTATTATGATTTATACACACTAGATGGTATTTTTGAAGAGTTAAATTTGAATTACATCTTTTGTAGTTACAAAGCATGACTTATTTTTTTTGGTGCCTTCTCGTTTCATAATTTAAATAACTATAATATAAATTTTAGCCTTCCCCTTTCTCCGATCACCTATCAAAGGTAGAACATTGCTTGGTTGCTGCACTATGTTGTGTGTTTTCTTCGTAGTTGACATAATATAATGTTGATATAATGAAAAAACTAACTTCATTTATCCTTATCTTCTAATCTTGGGTGTAGGCTACACTAGCATGCACAACAAAATTTATATATGGATGAAGGAATTGATTGGGTACGTGGAAGCCTAGAAAGAATCGGATAATCATTTTTGGATGTTCGGAGGGCTCCCGAGTTCAAGAAAAAAGCCTACTAGAGAAGTGTAGGAACACTTAAATGGCCGCAAAACTACTCAGATGTCAAAGGAAAATACTGAAGATGACAGAGCTATTGGAGTCCCCCCAAGTTGGATTATTCGCAGGGAATAGCAATGGTATGTCTCTAACAAAAATTACACTTGAATTGATAGAGAATAATATACAGTAGTTAAGCTAGATAAATCGAAGATTGATATATTTATATATATTTAAGTGAAGAGCCTTTTAACCGTTCATTTATAAAAAGTTAAAAGGTTGGGTCATATATTTGAATTATAGATAAAAAAAAGATTTGTTGTTTGCCAATCATCGTTATGCTTTGCTTTTATCAAACTTCCGTTAAATCTAACATATATTCATATGAAATTGTGAATAAAGACATAAACCATGGATACCTACTCTTAGCCATCAAATAAAAAATCTAAAATTAAATTTAGAAAAAAATCAATTTTTACCACATAAAGAAGGAGTCAAACAATTCTTAATCCGTATATGTTTTTGTACTCCTTATGTTATGTGTGAAAACTTGCAATGAGTTATTGTATTTGAATGAGAGTCTTATACATATTAATACATAAAAAAAATAGCAACATACCTAGTCTAGTCCTATAAGTAGGGTTTAAAAAGCATAAAGATGTATGTGGATTTTACTCCTACTTTCCCGAATATACATGTTATTTTTGATAAACTTTTGTCTCAAAAGAGAAGTTCGCAAATCAGGGTTGTGAAAAGTAAACGGAGAAAATATATTGAAAAAAAATCAAGCATTTGTTAATCTTGTTACTAATCTTCCTTCCAAAATTTATTAGACATTGAGTAGGGTTTAAAAAGCATAAAGATGTATGTGAATTTTACTCCTACTTTCCCGAATATACATGTTATTTTTGATAAACTTTTGTCTCAAAAGAGAAGTTCGCAAATCAGGATTGTGAAAAGTAAACGGAGAAAATATATTGAAAAAAAAATCAAGCATTTGTTAATCTTGTTACTAATCTTCCTTCCAAAATTTATTAGACATTGTCTATAAATTTAGAAACAGGACACTTTCTAAATCAAACTATCAATATATATATGAAACAATGGTAAAAAGTGGGGAAACAAAATAAGATTTTGATTGAATCAAACTTACCATCATCCAATCAGAGTCCTTCCGTGTAAGAGAATAAAAAACAAAATTGGATTGAATAAAATGAAGAAGCAAATTGGTATCATTTCAATCACGTTTATATGTTTCTTCTTGATTATTGATCTATTCTATAGAAAACTCGAATTGAGTGAAGTAGCAAAATAGCATAGCGTATCACTTATATTGGTTCAAATGTCTCCTCTTGGCCTATTAGATATTATTTTCAAAAAGCTTGAAGTTAAAATGAAAAAGTAAATCAATCAAGTATCAAACGTTTTATATGTGCACTCTTGGTTGCTGAGTCGTTTCATGAATTCTAATTGGAAAATTTATTTAAAATTGGCATAATACAAAAGAGTGTCCTTTAACTTGGCCTCCAAAATTAGAGGGCATAAATATCAATTGAGGTCAAGTTAAGGGGTACATTTAACTTTAGTGTCCTTATGTATTATTCCTATTTTAAATAAATTTCCCAATTAGTTTTTAAGAAACAACTCAGCAACCAAGAGTGCACATATAAAACGCTAAACACTTAAATGATTTACTTCTTCATATTAACTTCAAGCTTTTAGAAATTAATATCTAAGCAGCCAAAAGGAGACATTTGGACCAATATAGGTGATAAGCTATGCTATTTTGCTACTTCACTCAATTCGAGTTTTTAATAAAATAGATCAACAACCAAGAAGAAGCATATAAATGTGATTGAAATGATACTGATTTGCTTCTTCATTTTATTCAATCTAATTTTATTTTTTATTATCTTACACTAAAGGACTCTGATTGGATGATGGTAAGTTGATTCATCAAAATCTTATTTTGTTTCCCAATTTCTGTTCTTGTTTCATCTATATATTAATAGTTAAATTTAGCAAGTGTCCTGCTTTTTAATTATAGACAATTTGTAATAAATTTTGGAAAATTAGTAACTATATTAACAAATGCTTGATATTTTCCTATATATTTTCTTCTTTTCCCTTGTGCAACCCTATTTCAAGAATTTTTCTTTTGAACTGAGGGTATATAAAAAATTACGTCTGTATCCCACAAAGTAGGAGTAAAATTCGCATACATTTTTATCCTTTTCAAATCCTACTTATGAGATTACACTGGGTATGTTACTATTGTTATTGTATATTAATATGTATAAACACTCTCATTCAAATACAATAATTCATTGCAAGTGTTCACATCTAATAAAAAGGGTACAAAAGCATATATGGATTAACAAATGTTTGTCTCCTCTATCTGGTCAAAAATGATTTTTTCCTTTCTAATTCAATTTTAGATTTTGATTTGACGGCTAAAAGTATATATTCATGTTCTATGTCTTTCTTCTCAATTTTGTATGAGTATATGTTTTTTTTATAACTGAGAAATCAGTCAGTTACCTGGTCTTTGGACCAATCACAACCTTCTAAACTCGGTGGATAATGAGCCTACCCTTCTACCCTTCTCCACTTAATTATCGAGTTTCACTTTGCATGGTGTGGGGCTTGAACATGCGACATAAGCCACAAAACCTCCACCTTTTGCCGCTCGAACTAGGCCTTGGGGGGAAAACATATGTATGAGTATATGTTAGATCTAAGTAAATTTGATAGAAGCAAAACATAACGATGATTGGCAAACAATAAACTCTTTTTTTGATTTGTAATTCATATATATGAAATAAAATACTTAGCTTAGCTAACTTTAACCTTCTAATTACCCTTTATAATGATAGTTAAAAAAATAACAACCACACATTAGGTTTATAGAAAATTCCTAAAAATTATATATGTAATTGTTAATTTAAAATTACATAGGATGTTAAAACTAAATAGAAACTCAATCCTAAATTGAATTGAGAAACATTCACTTTTTTCTACGGGATAATGACCAAAGAACTAATGGGAAAATGGATTCATTTAAATGATGATTTTATAAAATGAAGCATGTCTAGTAAACTAAAATGACAATAAGAAAAGGAGCGAAAGAGACGCACAAAGTAGTAGTATTTTTTCTCTATTATTGAATGTTTTTCTTTCACTTACTTTTTCTCTTATATATTTGTTTTTTTTACAAGAAGAGGGGTATATATAATTGTATATACTTGGGCACCAAGTGTGATACATGGATATCTTGTTACCATGTATATACTTTGGACACCAAGTATATCATATGGATGGTTAGGTTACAACACTTTGTTTGTTGTGTGTATATTCATCTTACACATAGTGTATAGTGTGTACATATATATTACAACAAAATATATGTATGTGGACATTCATTTTACACCACTTCTCCTTGGATGTCCATGTCTTAATAGATAGTGTGCCTCGTTAAAACCTTACTAAGAAAAATCCAATGGAAAAAATTTTAGTGAAGGAAAATGAGTGCACATATCTTATAATATGCATTAAGAGTCGCCTCAGTAAAAACCTTACCAGGAAAACCCAATGAGAGAAAACCTTGGTTAAGAAGAAGAGAGTGCAACACGTATTATACTCCTCTTGATTAAGACATCACTTAACAATATTATATCTTGGCTTCTCAAAGGTTAAAGTTGATAATGCCTTGGTGAATACGAGTGTTGAACATCTGCTACATCCTTCTTCTGAAGGTTATGAATAAAAAGAAGAACTTTGATGAAATGTATTTTGCTTAGTCTTCTTTGATGTATCCTCCTCTTAGTTGAGCACACGAGACATTGTCTTCATATAATGTTGTTGGAATATCTCTTTTCAAATGAAGGTCACATATTATCTAGGTATATTTATTGATCTCAAGCATATATATTTTTGAGAATCACTCAATTCATGATCTTGTCGACATAGAAAAATTGCTCGTTAGATTTGTTAGCAACAACAATCGAGCACTGACGAACACGTTCAATAAAATTGACTGTCTTGTGGAATGATTTGAAATGATAGTTTTTCCAAATGAAAATATATAACTTTCATGAGTTCAAACTTCATAATTTCCTGCAATTTCATAATCAATAAATCTTGACACAATTGATCATAATAAATAATTTATATCGATATTTGATTTACTCTAATTCTCCACCGGTAAGAGTGATGTTATATTTTGCATGCATACTAATAAAATTATTTACCATGAACAATAATATCATGATACATAAGTGCACCAATTTTACTAGGACATGGTTTTTTCTAACCATTTTAATGAGATCGAAATCGATCTTTATGTTATGCGATCTTACAACCATTAGGGTTCTATTCAATGGAACACTTTATAACCTTTTAAATCCTTCAAGAATTTTCATATAATATTTATTTTCTAGCTAGACATGATGATCATTCATCATGCATATTCTATCTTTTCATACATTATCAGACTGAAATAAATCTCATTGCATCCACCTTAGGAGTATACATCTCCATACAATAATGTCAGGACTTTTGTGAAAATCTTTATTTTCCAATGTACAAGCCTTACTTCATATTTTACGATTTTACTTATCGCACAATAATTCATTTGTACCCCACTGGCATTATATCTTGGTGTATGAAAAAAATAAGTCCAAAACATCACATTTTCAAGTGAATAAAAATATACTTGAATTGTATTTTCTTTGGCCAATCATTTATCTGTCAACTCTTACAGATTTTATATCAAGATCCTCATCACCATTTATACTTTTGAGCGCTATATTATATTCAGGATATCTTCGACGATTATTTGATATCGATTCTATTGTGACATAACTTATCAAGCTCACTTTATTTTTCATCATTTTCAGGTACTTGAACCTTTGCAAAGGTTTTATAAAGTGCTATGTCACGGTGCTCTTTCTAAAGCACTTGCCTCATTAGTATGACCATCTTGATCATTCGCTCCTTTTCTTCTTCAGGAAATTTTATCTTTTGAATTAATTAATCTATCACGCTTCAAGCATGCCATAAATTATGTCCTTCAAGGACTTTCGATTAGAGCATTTATAACTGGATTATAATATAGGGCCAACGAATGCGTCTGAAAATTGACTTAAATTATCTCTTCAATGAGGATCATACCAATAATTATTTATTATGTATAACTTATTTTCTAGTTGCTTATCTCCCCCTAATGTTAGAGAATCTAACATTCACCCAACCTTATTTGGGGACTCATTTTTGTGCATTGTGTAATGGTGGAACAATAATATACCGCACATTTGAATTTCTAGATGAGAATTATTTGGTTCCTGACCTTGAACCAATTGTGATAGGGGAACCTTGTTGGCTTGATATGTACAAGTGTTGCTACACTTTAAATAACACATCTCATACCAAATTTCTTTTGGGAGTTTTGTTCTCATAACCAACGGTTTAGTTGTAATTGGAGACATATATTTTCTGCTTAAACCACTTGGATATATACCAACATTATCAATATAGTTTATAATTTGAAATGTGCTCTTGATTTATCAATTTGAGCAAACAACCTTTGCAAAAATCAAATTGCAAGTTGATAATAAGGACATGTGACCATAACATAGATGCATCTATATAATAATAAATGGTCAACATGGTAGGTGAACGGGCCCTTTATTCACCTTTTTATACATTTCAAAATTTTAGGAGATATAATCTCAACCTTAGCTGGTGCAATGATAATTTTATCATGAGAACAAACAACACAAGAGAATTCTTGAAGAATTTCTTATTTCTTCAATATATATAACCAATTGATATTTATTTCAATAAACTTCTAATTTATTTTGCATGTGATTCCATCGTCAAGTCCATATTTAGTTACCACAAACAACATGAAAACATGGGTAATCTTTCACATAAATATTTATAATTTGCTTTGATTATATAAAGATCTTAAATCTTTTCATATTTTATAATCTCAATATTTATTTATTTTTTGACTATTTCTTTGAAACTTAAAAGTTTCTTTTGAGACTTGCTACAATTCCAATATCATGAGCAATTTTATTTTTTTGGATAGTAGCACATTACCTCACCAAAGCTCACAATTAACATTGGATACTACCACATATTTTATAATATTGTTTGTGTGGTAAACATCTCTTTCAAGGAGAAATTTATATCATTATTGTCATGGTCAAAATCATTACAAGCAAAACTTGTTTCTTGATTTACTTTTGTCATTAGTATTTCCTTCTTTTTGTTTAATATTAGGCAAAATATTTTTGATGTACATAGACACATAATCAATGATACATTTTCGTGGTTAAGAATTATTTCCTTCTTTTGCCATTTCAATAGTTCATCATAAAATGTACCACAATATTTGTGATATACCAAAAGTACTTGACCAATGACCATTTATACCAACATAAAATTTCTTTCTTTCTCTCTAACCTCCCATAGGGGTGAGTTGTGGTATTTATTAAATCATACATAAATATGTATTTATTTATAATTTTGACACATTCATTTTCAAGAATGGTCCACTTTTCATGATACTTATCTCAAGTCACATTCTCTTCAAGGAATTGACCATAATCATATATACATGTTTCATAATTATTCCTTTCATTAGAAGTTCATTGTCATGCTTAGAAATTTATCATATTCATATGACATACCTCTACATCACTTTTGAAAGTCAAGTGTATCACCACTTTTTCATCCTTTTCTTTGATGGAGGATTTATAAACTTATCAAATTATTAGGTCTCATAACAAACATGTTTCTAATGACCTTTCATATTATTTTGATGACAAAAATTACCTTCACTCTTTAAAGGCCATTTTGAGAACTTATAATGTTCTTTCTTTTGTGATTATCACAATGATGACTATTGTAATTTTGTCCCTTCACGTCCATATTCATATGTTTAATCATAAAATTATCTTGTCATCTTTTAGACTTTTAATGTATTGCTATCACATTCATTTCAAAGAATGGAGTATTTCAATGGGACGAGCTTCACATTTTTTTTTTATCAAGAGCGTATCAATTTGCTCAATCATCATTATATATCAATGTATTATATTGGGACTTTAACCCAATATCTTGTCCAAAGAAAGGCGTGTTAGGCCAAAATGCGAAGGGACTTGAACCCAAAATCTTATCATCATGGTGCATCGAGACTTTAATCGATGTCTTACCCTGTTGGTGCATGATACTTGAATCCACCGTCTTACCCTCAATCAACAAAATTTACCCTTGAGCCTTTAAAATATTATCACTTTGTTATTAATAGCACAAATAAATTTAGTCATAATAACACTTCAAAAGATCATATACAAATTATTACCTTTCCTAAACGAAGCAAAGTTGATCCTCATCGGTGGCTCTGAATACTATTTTCAACTTAAAAGTTTTATGAATAATTCACTCATTGAAAGACCAACAAATTAATTCTCAACATTGACTTCATATATTGCTAGTTAAAAAAAAAATTATTTCTTCAATTGTAATTCATAGATAAAGCAACTAGAGGTAAACACTAATAATCACAATAAATAAAATGATACTTCAAAATTCAAGAATTAAATAAACACTTGATAAATGGACTTAATAAAGTCTACATGTCAAATTATCTCAATGGCATGTAGGTTATATATCAGCATATATTTTATGAATTTCAGAAATTTGCATACTCTTTCTGTAGATATATACAAATCAGAATTAATGTAATTAGTATTATGAAGGAAGCTTACCATAAAGCAAAAATATACAATTATCTTACCATTGACAAGTTTGTTAATTGCCAACCTAAATGACATGCCAATGCCACTTCAAAGAATCTTTCATGATAGAAAAATCCTTTTGATGGTTCCAAAAGAAAATAAAATACTTCTTCAAATATTAGTTTGCTTACCTTGTTAAAGAACCTATAAAACAAGTTATGTTAGTACATATAACATATTATAATAATTCAAGAAGTAAATGATTAGCTAGTGAAAGATAAACAAGTGTAGAAATAATAAATGATGTTGATCAAAGCTAATGTAGGTCAACATAAGAAATTTTAATACCTTTTCTTTTTTATTTTGATATGCATTCCTTAAATTAATTATATCTCATTTAAAAGAAATCATGTATTACTAGATAATAACCACAACAAAGTATCATCCAAATTAAAAATTCATGTTATGCTCTTTTAGTCTTCTAACGATTCCGATGAGTTCAGTTCTTCCAACAAGGTTATCAATTAAGTATGTACTAATAATCCTTTCAATATTTAGCTCAAAATTCATGATAACAATAACGATAATTATCAAATTTAGACTATCAAGTATAAGAAGATTTATATAGCAAAATAGAATATATTCTATACTATTTATGTTTGGGCTAATACACTGTCAAAGATGCTTGTAGATTAAGAGACTCGTGCTGATAACGTGTTATAAAATGAAGCATGTGTAGTAAAATAAAATGATAAGAAGAAAAGGAGAGAAAGAGAGAGACACAAAGTAGCATTAGCTTTCTCTATTATTGAATGTTTTTCTTTCACTTACTCTTCCCGTATTTCTTATTTTTGTTACAAGTATATATAGTTGTATATACTTGGGCACTAAGTGTGATACATGAATATCTTCTTGCCATGTATACACTTTGAGCACCAAGTATATCATATGGATGGTTAGGTTACAACACTTTGTTTGTTGTGTGTATATTCATCATACACATAATGTATAGTGTGTACATATATCACAAAATATGTATGTGTACATCCGTTTTACAACAGATGAAATAATTTATCTTTCGTGTTTTTATGTCTTTTCTTGACTGTTGAAGTACTCCTTTGAACAGTAACATAATCAAGAGTCTAGTAAAGAAAATAAAAAATTAATTGAAGACAAATTTACAACTTGTCAAGGAGATCAATAATATATATATATATATATTATTTTTGAATGAATGCAATCTAATAAAACCGTCTTCTCAACATGTAGCTCTTACTATTTTTGAAAACTACATTCATCCAATTTAGACGGTTCAAGTTTATTGCCTAAATCACTTAATAGTTAACGCCGATAAATTTTGATGTTATCTATTGTGACAATAGTGATATTTAACATTAATTGATAATTATTTGACAGTTAAGTCTACTTTTAAAGAAACATTAATGGTTATGAAAATTAATGGATTGGAAATATTTTAAATTTTGTTTAATATGAAAAATTCTTATAAACTACACGTGATTATTTATAGTAAGCATGAACTACTTACTTTAAAAATGTGGTAAGCTAAGTGTTGCAACGACCAATGAGTTAAATTAAATTTTTATGTAAGAAAAGTTTCTTTAACATTGTTAGTAGATATTTCTAATATTTAATTTGTTACAAAGATGAGTCTCATGAAAGTTAATAAGTTTGTAAATAATGTCTCGTGTACTGGTTTTATGATATTCTGTTGAAGATTTAGTATAACTATACTATTGTAGTTTCACATGGGTCTGAAGTGGATAGAATGTGTGTAGATTTTACCCTTATCATTGCAGGGTAGAAAGATTATTTTAAATAGACTCTTGGCTCAAAAAAGAAGATATTCAAAGAAGGATTGTGAAAAAAGTGTAACAACAAAATATATACCAAGTTAGAAAGCAAATGAAGTTACAAATAGTAGAACCCCTCGACGTATAAGAAGCTACATAATTACTAAATACTACTACTCTAAAAGGCGACAATACTAGCTATCAACTAATTTTCTATCATAATCCACTTCTTTACCTTCCTATCTAGGGTCATGTACTCAAAATAAGAAGTTTCACTTGAGTAAATGTCATAATTGGAGATGTATGTCAAAGTTGTTTATTTAATATTTTATCAACTATAAATAAATTCAGATGTTGTCGATGCTTAAAGCAATTTATTTTTTTCTTTCCCTCCAATTCTAAGATTATCAGAATTCAAGTGGAAACTTGAAAGTAACTCGATCTTTCTGTCCCATAAAACTTGTCATATTTTTCATTTGCACATCCCTTAATAAAAAAGTCAATTACATAGGTATTTTACTATTTTATTTTTAATTATTTTGTAAGATATAATATCTTTTCATTGTATATTTACTCTCTATATGTGATAATTAAAGTGTTTATAATCTTTAAGAACAATTACTATTAATGCAGAAATACTACAACAACATACCCAGAGTAGTCCCACACAATAGGGTCTGGGGAGGCTAGAGTGTACACAGATTTTACCTCTACCTCAGGGTCTTCACCACTGAGGTGAAGTAGAGAGACTATTCTCAATAGACCTCTGACTCAATGCAAAAATAGTCTGGGAAAATACGTAAGAAAAGTATAATAGACAATATATAGTAACATATGATTTCTATTGCACCGCCCTTTCCAATGGATTTCGAAGATAAAAAAGTCATCTATTGATTAGCCCATAAAATGACCTAGGTAAATGCATTCCTTATGACTAAAAACATGAACCATGAATTGTCCTAATAAGACAATTCAATCAATCTTTTGTTTTGCAAGAACTTTTCAAGGACCAAACGATCCTTTTCTTTTTCATACTTCATATAAATCAATGTAAAACCCTAGAGTAGGAACAAAATAGTACTCCAACAAAATAATACTACAAACAAACTACGAAATAATATATAGTCATAGAAATAGAAGAACAAGAAATTACAAGAGTAGTCCTACGACTACTAGTAAAGGCAACAAGATAAATCACCCCTACCTAATAACCTTCTATCCTAATATGTGTCCACATCCTCCTACCTAAGGTCATGTCCTATGTAAGCTACAACTACGCCATATTTTGTCTAATCACCTCTCCCAGTTCTTCTTTGGTTTATATCTACCTCTCTTGAATCAATCCATAACCAACCTTTCGTACCTCATAATGGGGGAAGCCATATATCTCTTATCACATGTGTAAACCATATCAACCTCACTTCGTGCATCTTTTCTTCTACAGAAGTCACCCCTAACTTGTCTCATATATCCTCATTTTCAATTCTAGCTCTTCTAGTATATTTACTCATCCATCACAGCATGCTCATTTTCGTCACTTTCATCTTCTGAATGTGAGAGTTCTTGACTAGCCAACACTCCATACCATACAACATAACTTGGCTAAAAACCACATTATAAAACTTGCCTTTGAGTTTAGGTGGAACCTTCTTGTCGTACAAGACTCCAGATGCTAGACTCCATTTCCACCTTACACTAATAAGATGAGTGACATCCTTGTCAATCTTTCCATTTCCCCAGATAATCAAACCAAAATAGTTGAAGCTACCTCTATTTTTGACGACTTGTGTATCAAGCCTCATTTCCACATCTGCCTCATGTGTCACATCACTGAACTTGCACTCCAAGTATTCGATCTTGATATTGCTCAACTTGAACCCCTTATATTCCAGGGTCTATCTCTAAACCTCTAACTTAGCGTTATTTTTGTTCCGAGTCCCATCAGTATAAAATATATCATCCACAAATAACATACATTATGACACCTCACCTTGAATATATTGTGTCAATACATCTATCACCAAGACAAATAAAATGGGCTTAAGAGAACTTTGTCTTGAACTTCTAAATAAGAAATATTTTTAATAATTAAGGACAACAAATATTGAGATGGAGGGGGCATGTCGATTGACTGAATTTGAAATAAGTTACACCAATCAATCAAAACCAATCGAGTAGTTCATGAAGGGATTTATATTATTTTTATTTTCTTCTCCTTAAAGGAAATATCATTTTTAATATTTAAATTAACATGGAAAACAAATATTTGTAAGGTAGTAAATAACCAGATAAGGTTGCGTATATACCCTACCTTCTTCAGACTTTATATAGAAAATGGTCAGATATCCTCCAAGCTATATTCAGATTTTCAACTTCACACTTATACTTTACGATGGTCCTATTAACCCCCCTAAAATACTTTAAAATGGAACAAATAACCCCTTAAAACGTGATAACGCGCTTGACACGTATATTTCACCAATTAATTTTTTTAAAAAGTTTTATGTCCTTCTTCTTGATCCTGTTTTCTTCCATTTTTTCTGCTACACTAATTTTTTTTGGGAAAAATATTAGGGGATACATTGGAGTTCTTCTTCTATTTTTTTTTTCTTCCTCACAAGGTGAATTTGCCGGGCCTCCATCTTTTTCATCATCGTCGTATGAGAAATCATTGTCACCACCTCCACCTTCATCTTTATCACCTCCCTAATTCAACAACGACAATTCAACACCCTAGCACATCTTTTTTCATGATTTCCAACCCCATTACTTTCATCTCCACCATTCTCATGATTTTTTCCTCTTCTAATTCTCTCTATTTAAGATCTTTATCTGGGTTATTTATAAACTCATCACCTAGATTATCTACCAATATATGATTAAAATCTTTTCTCCCTAACTTCAAAACTTGTTGTAGATCTTGATGATTCAAATCTTTTCTCCCTAACTTCAAAACTTGTTGCAAATCTTGTTCCTTTAGTGATTTTTTTCCTATTTTTTATTTTTGTTTTACTTGATAAATCAATCATAGCAGGTTAGAATTAAACAATATGAATACTTGAAAAGCAAGCTTTAATTTGAATACTTCTATTTTGATGTTCCTATGTGATTATTCCTTTAATTTATCGGAGAAAATTTGATGATGGTGGCGGCGGCAGGTTAGGGATGGAAATAGTGGAAGAGTACCCTTGAATCTTAAATAAACCCAGATAAAGTGGACATATTGAAAGAGTACCCTTGACTCTTGTAATAAACCTAGATCAATTTTTCACAAAGTTTATCCAAAATCTTTTTAGATGATATAAATATATGTAAATTTTTCTATAGTTTATTTGGGTTGATTTATTTTGCAAGAGTATTACATGAATTTGAAAATTTGTTTGGAATCAACAATAATGAATCCGATGAAAATTGTCACGCCTCGAGCCTACACCCTAGACGTAGCCAGCACTCAAAAACCATTGTTAGCCCCAAGCGAACCCTTGGCCTGACTTAACTCTTAACGGAAGACTTACTCAACATTAAAAGAACTCAAAAGATAAAGTCATGTAAGAAACTCATAATATTGTAAAAGAACATTCAATTGGCCAAAGAGGCAACTCAAGTCTTTAAAAATTTAAAACTGAAAATGGAAAAGACTCATGAACTACTGTCTATCTATCTATGAAGCCTCTACTAACTGAGATGGATGTCTGGAAAAGACCCACGACATCCTACTAACAAAATGTAATGACTAAAAATAAATAAGCGATCCTCCGTAAGCAAAGAGGCTCACCAACAACTCAGAAGCTCAATTGGATCAACGAAGCGCTGGATGTTGATCCTGATTACCTGTATCTATATCATAAAAGATTCAGGCCAAATGATATCAGTACATGAAATGTACGAGCATGTGAGGAGAAATCTAAACGAGATATAAACTTGAACTGGAATATGAAAGAAACACTTACCTCATCTCCACTCAACTCATGGATACTCAACTCAATGCAGTAATAAAACAACAATAAAGATACAATTTATATAAAATATTTAAAACAATAGATAACAACTCAATGTATTGAAAAATACAATAATAGCTAAGTTGTATGTAGAAATACAAAATAAACTCTGGTTTTGAGATTCTCGAACCGACAACTATCACAATGAGCTATGTGATGATACATCATCTCACCCACGCTGCCAGAATTTTCCTATACCTCGCCGGGGTATAGAACTCCTTAACTAGGTGGATCTACTAGTCTATGCTAAGAGCATTAAGGAATCATCTAAAAAGTATGACCCTTTCTATCTATAGTGGCTACATGATTTATCAGGGTTGTGAGTTGTATGAACTCTCCCCATATCGGTGCTCAATACTACTCTAAAAATATACTTAGCTCATTATGTTTTAAGGAAAACATTTTCTCTTTCTGTGGTTTAAGATTATTACTCAAGAAAATCACCTCTTAAAAGAGATGGAACTCAAAACTGTTCATGAAAACTCATTTGGAAATCAGTGTTTCCTCTCTTGTTTAAAAGGTGAAAACATTTACTCTTGAGAATAGTTAGCTCTTATATATTATTTTAAAGAAAATGAACTTAGATCTACTCTTTCTCAAGCTTAATTCTCAAGTCTTAAAATAAGTTTTAAAATGTTTGCAAAAGACTTCTTAAAAGACTTGAAAGAACACTCAAGACTTGACTCTTAGCTTTACCTTGAATTTGAATTTATGGATTCAAGGTTATGGTTCATGTTTATGAATGATTTCTAGATGTTTAGAAGTAGTTTAGAGTAGTTAGAATCAATAGGGAGTGAAGGTACACTTTAGGAGAACTTAGAAGGGTAAAACGACAGAAAAATGGTGGGGGCAGACGCCCCGGGCGCATGGCTGGCGCGGGGCCCTAGCCCCTAAAGTTCAGAGAGCCCAAAATGGCACACTGCTGGTGTGCCGCCCCGGGCCCACAGGCACATCTAGGGCGCGCCGCGCCAGCCCTCCCCAAACAATTTTGACGAATTTTTCAACTTGTTTTCTAACCTTAATTCACCTAGAATCGAATGGTTTCTTTCCCAATCAATTAGATTTGGATACCCCACATTAGTATAAGATAATCCACTCAAAACACTAAAACTTATCTCAAGAACTCATCAACAACCCCATAAATCAAGATTTACGAATGAACTTTAAGAACACTTATCAAAAACTCATTTTCTTCAATTTCAAGAACAAAATTGTATTGACATTAATATGATTGACGTGTGGGTGAATGAACCCATTACTAAGAACTCACATACCTCTTTAGCGATTAACTCTTGGCAAAATGACCTTCGATTCTGCAAGAAAACTCCAATAATGCCTTGATTTTTCTCATTTTCTCCTCTTCTTGAACTCTTCTCAAAACCCTAAGCATATATTGGTTTGGAAAAACTGAACCAAATCAGTTTAGACCCCTGTTTAATTATTAAAAACGAATTAACCTAATTGGGTAAGGAAAAGACCAAAATATCCCTCTTAAATTCGGATAACTTTCCTTAACTGGACAACCTGATTTCAAACAGCCATATCTCCCTTATACGAGCTCGAAAATTAGCAAACTTGGTGGAGTTGGAAAGAGGATTCCAAGACCTTTTATTTGATATCTTATGGGCCTCCTAACTTTTCATGTACCGAAAGTTATGGTCGTTTGAAGTTGACCCAAAACTCATACTTAGCGTAGCTTGCCAAAATTTCCAAATTTACTTTTTCCAAAAATAGTTCTTTCTAATTCTAGTTCTTTCTATGGCGGGATGTTACAATATTTACCCCTTGGGAACATTCGTCCTCAAATAAGATTACTCTAAGTTGAACTAAGGGTGATAACATCTAACACCAACTCAAACATCCAACATGCAAAGCTAACATATTCCGTATATCAATTAAAGAGTAATAATAAGAGAATTAGTACCTTGATTTGGAATTTCTCCGAATTCAAAGAAATGTGGGTATCTCTCCTTCATATCCTCCTTAGCCTCCCAAGTTGCTTTCTCAAAAAACTAATTCCTCCATAGGACCTTGACTGATGCCACCTCCTTGGTTCTCCTGACGATCCAAAATCTGAACGGGAACCTCCTGATAATATAGGTTGTCCTTAATACCAATATTTTCAGTCGGTATAATAAGTGAAGGATCGCCCATACACTTCTTCAATATAGAAATGTGATACACCGGATGAACTGCTCCGAACTCTTGCGTAGCTCCAACTCATAAGCTATATTGCCAATCCTCTTGGATATCCTGTAAGGACTAATATACCGGGGACTATGCTTCCCCTTATTACCAAATCTCATAACATCCTTCATAGGTGAAACCTTCTAGTACACCCATCATCTACTTCAAACTCTAAGTCTCTTCTCCTAACATCAGTATAGGATTTCTGATGATTGTGCGCTGTTTTCAACCTTTCTTGAATAATCTTCACTTTCTCCATAGCTTGATAAACCAAGTCTGGTCCTATCAACCCAGCTTCACCCACTTTAAACCATCCAATAGGATATTTACATCTTCTTCCATAAAGAGCTTCATAATGAGCCATCTGGATGCTAGAGTGATAAACTATTGTTGTACGCAAACTCTATGAGAGGTAGGTGATCATCTCGATTCCCCTTGAAATCAGTCACACAAACCCTCAATATATCTTCTAAATTCTAAATGGTGCCCTCTGCTTGACCATCATTCTGAGGATGTAAAGCAGTACTCAAGTTCACCTTTGAACCCAAACCATTCTGTAAAGACTTCCAAAATTGTGCACCTCTATCTGAAATAATCGAAACTGGATCTCCATGAAGGCTAAATACCTTTTGAAGATATAACTTGGCATAATCTTGCTAAATAGGTAGTCTTTACCGAAAAAAGTCGGCTAATTTTGTCATTCGATCTACAATCACCCAAATAGTGTCATGTTCCCTGCGAGATTGAGACAAACCAATAATAAAATTCATATTGATCATATCCCACTTCCATTTCGAAATATCTATATTCTGAGCCATACCAGTGGGCCTTTGGTGCTCCACCTTGACTTGTTGACAATTTAGGCATTTAGCAACGAACTCTGCAATACTCTTCTTCATGCTACTCCACCAATAGACTTTTCTCAAGTCGTGATACATATTTGTGGAACCCAAATAGATAGAGTATCTGGAGCTATGAGCTTTCTCCATGATCCTTTCATGGAGTTCATCCATACTTGGTACACATAACCTACCTTGATACCTCAATACACCATCTACCTCCTGATCAAAAGCCATCACTTTATGCTTATAGACATTTGCCTTCAATTCAAGCAAAATAGGGTCTTAGTCTTGTTTCTCTTTTAATTTAGACACTAATGATGATTCAGCCTTATTCATCACCACGGCTCCACCTTTATTGGAATCCAATAAGTGGACTCCCATATGTGCAAATATGTGCACATCTTTTGCAAACTCTTTCTTGTCTTCATAAATATGGGAAGTACTACCCATAGACAATCTGCTCAAAGCATAAGCAACTACATTAGCCTTACGTGGGTGTTAGAGAATACTCATGTCATTATCTTTGAGTAATTCCAACCACCTCCTATGTAACACCTAGCTATTTGAAAGAGCTAGAATTAGAAAGAACCATTTTTGGAAAGAATAAAAATCTAAAATTTGGCAAGTATGTTAAGTATGAGTTTTGTGTCAACTTCAAATGACCATAATTTATAGTACAAGATCGGTTAGGTGGCAAATAAGATGTCAAATGAAAGGTCTTGGAATTATCTTTCCAACGCCATCAAGTATGCAAATTTTTGAGCTCGTATGAGGGAGATATGCCTGTTTGAAGTCGAGCTGTCTGGGTAAGGAAAGTTAACCGAATTTAGAGGGGTATTTTGCTATTTTCATTACCCAATTAAATCATTTCTTTTTAGTAAGTTATTTGGGGTCTAAACTGAGTTAGTTCAGTTTACACAATTATGAATTACACTAGGGCTTTGATAAAGGAGAAAAGAGGAGAAAAGACAAGGCGTTCTTGGAGATTTCTTGTGGAATCGAAGTCGTTTCGCCAAGGGTTGATCCCTAAAGAGGTACGTGAGACTTTCATAGCATTGGGTTCATTCACCCATGCGCCAATCATGTTTAGTTCAGCAAAATTCATTCTAGAAGATTGAAAGTTTGATGATCTTGAATTGTGTTCTTGAAATTGCCTTTCGTTCTTGAGATTTGATGGGATCGTGTAGATTTAAGAGTTCTTTAGGAGTATATTCTTGTGTACATATACTGGGTATCTGAATCTAAAGAGAAACTGAGAAAAATAATTGAATTTAGGTGAATTGGGGTTAGAAAATGAAGAGGGAAAAAGTCGAGTTGATTCTAGCATGCAAGTTTGCGTCGTGGACTTGCTCCCCCAGTGAACAAAATTTTCCTTTGCGTCCCAGAAAAGTCGCGGACTCCACTGATTTAAAAACTAATTCGCGACCAAAAAATAAAATGCATCTCCGAATCGCAGACTTGCTTCAAGAGAGTGATTTCTTGATCGTTTCTCATGTTTATCTATCTAAAAACACTCCTAAACATCACGAGATCTTTCCTATCACAAATCACAACCTCGAATTCATAAATTAAATTCAAGGTAGAATTGAGAGTCAAGTCTTAAGGGTTCTTTGAGTCATTTTAAGAAGTCTTTTACAAATCTTTTAAACTTTTTTTAAGACTTAAGCATTGAGATTGTTAAAGAGTAGAGCTGAGTTCATTTATTTAAAATGTCATATGAGGACTATGTATTCCCAAAGAGTAAATGATTTCACATTTAAAATGAGAGGAAACGCCGATTTCCAAATGAGTGTTCATGAGTAGTTTTGGGTTCCATTTCTTTTAAGAGAAAAGCTTTTTGATTAATAACCTCAAATCACAGAGAAAGAGTTATGTTTTTAAACATATGAGCTGAGTATATTTTGGGAGTAGTATTGAGCACCGATATGGGGATGATTTCATAATAATTCAAGTCTCCATAAACCATGTAGCCAATGTGGGTAGAATGAGTCATACTTTTTATATGATTCTTTAATGCTTTTAGCATAGACTAGTAGATCCACTTATTTGAGGCGTTCTATATCCCGACAAGTTATAGGACAGTTCCGGTAGCACGGGCGAGACGTTGTATCATTACATAGATCATAGTGATGGTTGTTAATTAGAGAAACTCCCACATAATTATATTAATTTATTATATATATATATATATATATATATATATATATATATATATATATATATATATATATATATATATATATATATATATATATATATATAATTGAGTTGTTATTGTATTTCTCCAATACACTGAGTTCCTACCTATTGTTTAAATGCTTTATAAAAATTGCATCTTTATTATTGGTTATTTCTGCATTGAGTTGAGTATCCATGAGTTGAGTAAAGTTGAGGTAACTGTCTCTTTCAAATTCCAGTTCAACTTTATATGTTGTTTGGATTTTTCCTCGCATGGTCGTACATTCAATGTACTGATGCCATTTGGCCTGCATCATTTTATGATGCAGATATAAGTAACCAGGATCAGCATCTAACACTTCATTGATCTAGTTGTCATTTGGTAAGCCTCCTTGCTTCTGGAGGATACCTTTTTTTATTGCTTTGTCATCTCAGTTGTTAGGATGATCAAGGGTCTTATCCCGACATCCCTCATAGTATTAGAGGCTCTATAGAGAGTTAGACATTAGTAGTTCATTAGTCCTATTCATTTCAGCTGTTTTGACTATAAGACTTGAGTTTCCTTTATGGCCAGTTGAATGTTTTGCCTTTATACATTCTAAGTTTGATTTATGAAGTTATCTCTTGAATTATCTTAATTTTTGAGTAAAGTCATCCGCTGAGTAGTAAGTCAGGCCAAGGGTTTGCTTGGGCCAAACAATGGTTCTCGAGTTCCAGTTTCGCCCAGGGTGTAGGCTCGGGGAGTGACAAACTTGGTATGAGAACATAGAGTTCAAAAGTCCTAGGGAGTCTATGAAGCTGTGTCTGTAGAGTCTTAGTTATCGGTGTGAAGCATGCCACATCTATAGTTAGGAGGCTGCAACATTTAGAAATTATCTCATTTCGTTCATACTCATTTTGTGCAATAGAGTTTATCTCTAAAAAGTTTCTTCTAACTCATGATTGCGTGTATATTTCAAATCGTGCCTCTACGAAGAGATGTTAGAGGTTATCCTGCTAGGAGGAATGTTAAGGAACAAGGGGTACCTAATGCACCTGAAGCACAACCCCAAGGAGAAGTCTCTAATGCTGTGTTTTGGGAAGCTATTCGGATATTGTGTTACACTGTGACCAATCAAGTTGGACAAAGAGAGAATCGACAGGAAGTGGCTGATACTTCTAGGATTCGTGAATTTTGAAGGATGAATCCTCTAAGCTTCACTGGTTCAAGTTTCACTGAGGATCCGAAAAACTTTGTAAAGGATATACAGAAAGTGTTTGAGATTATGCGTATTGTTGATGCTGAGCGAGTGGAACTAGTTGCATATCAACTGAAGAGTATTGCTAGAATCTGGTTTGACCAATGGAAAAAGGGTAGAGCTGAGGGTGCACCAATTTTAAATTGGGTTGTGTTCGAGAGTGGATTTTTAGGGCATTTCTTTCCCCGAGAACTGATAGAAACAAAGGTACGATAATTCCTTACTCTTAAGCAGGAATCGATAAGTGTTCATGAGTACAGTCTGAAGTTTACCCAACTTTCCTGTTATGCCCCTAAGATGGTTGCTGACATGAGGAGCAAAATGAATCTATTTGTTTGTTGCTGGGTTGTCTCATTTATCAAGTAAAGAGGGCAAGACAGCTATGCTGATAGAAGATATGGACATAGCAAGGCTGATGATCCATGTGCAACAGGTTGAGGAGGATAAGTTAAGGGACAGAGAAGATTTTAGAAGTAAGAAGGCTAAGACATCAGGGAATGAGTTCGGACATTAGAAGAGTAATGCCAACCAGTCGTCCTTCCAACATAAGCAAAAGAGACTTGCTCCATCATCTGCTAGTGCACTTGCACCAAGGAACATATGTGAGTTCAATAATCAGAGTTTGCAGAATTTCAGAGTTAGACCTGCACAATCTCAAAGTAGTGTGGCACAATGAGGTAATTGGGATTCTACATGTGCTAAGTGTGGTAGGAACCACCCAGGTATGTGTTGCGAATGCTCCATTGGTTGTTTAAAGTGCGGTCCGAAGGATCACTTCATGAAAGAGTGTCCTAAAAACAGGCAGGGCAGTGGAAATAGGGGAAATAAAACCCAAGCTTCTTCAGTTGTTCCACCAGACAAGGCTGCACCTAGAGGAGCTACTTTAGGGACTAGCGGAGTAGCAAACTGCCTATATGCTATCACTAATCGCCAAGAGCAAGAGAATTCTCCAGATTTTATCACTGGTATGATCAAAGTCTTTACTTTTGATGTTTATGCTTTGCTAGATCCAAGAACGAGTCTATCTTTGTGACTCCATATGTTGTGATGAATTTTGATGTTCTTCCTGAAAAAACTTTTTAAGAAGCCCTTTAGTGTTTCTATACTTATTGGTGAGTCTATTCTAGCTGAGAGAGTCTATCGTGATTGCACCATTTTCGTCAATCACAAAAGCACCATGGTCTATTTAGTTGAGTTAGACATGGTAGATTTTGATGTCATTCTAGGTATAGATTGACTTCATGCTTGTTATGCCTCAATTGATTGTAGAACTCGAGTTGTTAAGTTCTAGTTTCCTAATCAGTAGTGCCTAAGGGTCATTTCATTTCGTACCTTAAGGCGAGAAAGTTAGTTTCCAAGGGTTGTGTCTATCACTTAGTCTAAGTTAATGACTCTAGTGTTAAGACACCTCCTATTCAGTCAGTTCTATTTTTAAGTGAGTATTCAAAAATTTTTCCAAATGATCCACCCGGAGTCCCTCATGAAAGAGAAATAAACTTCAGTATAGATATTCTTCCCGATACTCATATTCCGCCATATAAGATGACACCATCAAAGTTGAAAGAGTTAAAATAACAATTGAAAGATCTTCTTGAGAAGGGTTTTATTAGGCCAAGTGTCTCACCTTGGGGTGCTCCAGTCTTATTTGTGAGGAAGAAAGATGGTTCTCTTAGAATGTACATATTTTACCGTCAGTTGAACAAGGTTACTATCAGGAATAAGTATCATCTTTCGAGAATTGATGATCTTTTCGATCAACTTCAGGATGCCACTTGTTTTTCTTGGATAGACCTCAAATCTGGCTATCATCAGTTGAGAGTAAGAGAAAGTGATCCCTAAGAAAATTTTCATGACCTACTATAGTCATTATAAGTTCCTAGTTATGTCCTTTGGTTTGACCAATGCTCCGACAACATTCATGGACCTTATGAACAGAGTATTCAAGCCTTGTTTAGATATGTTTGTTATCGTATTTATTGATGACATCATAATCTATTCGAGGAATGATGAAGATCATGCTAGTAATCTTAGAATAGTTCTCCAAACTCTCAGAGATAAGGAGTTATATGCTAAGTTTTCTAAGTGTGAGTTTTGGCTTAAGTCTTTGGCATTCATAGGCCATATTGTTTTCGGTGATGGGATTCGAGTTGACATTCAAAAGATAGAGGCAGTGCAAAATTGGCCTCGACCCACGTCTCCAACTGATATTAGGAGTTTCTTGGGGTTGGCTGGCTATTATAGAAAGTTCATCGAAGGGTTCTCATCTATTTCATCTCCTTTGACCAAGTTGACTCAGAAAATGGTTAAGTTTTAATGGTCTGAAATTGTGAGGAAAACTTTCAGAAATTGAAAAAACGGTTGACTACTGCCCCAGTATTGACCTTACCAGAAGGTACGTAAGGTTTTATGGTATATTTTGATACATCTAGAGTTGGTTTGGGTTGTGTGTTAATGCAGAATGGAAAGGTTATAACTTATGCCTCCAGACAACTTAAGGTTCATGAGAAAAATTACCCAACCCATGATCTACAGTTGGTTGCCATAGTATTTGCTTTAAAATTATGACATCACTATCTTTGTGGTGTTCATGTAGATGTGTTCACCAATCACAAGCGTCTTCAGTATGTGTTTAGTTAGAAAGAACTTAATCTCAGATAGAGGAGGTGGTTAGAGTTACTCAAGGATTATGATATGAGTATTCTTTATCACCCAGGTATGGCTAATGCTGTTGTTGAGGCTTTGAGTAGGTTGTCTATGGGTAATACCACCCATGTTGAGGAAGTAAAGATAAAGTTAGCGAAAGATGTGCACAGACTTGAACAATTATAAGTTCGATTGATGGATTCCATCGAAGGAGAAGTAGTGGTGATGAATGGGGTTGAATTATCATTAGTGTTTGAAGTGAAAGAGAAATAAGACCAAGATCCTATTTTTCTTGAATTGAAGGCAAATTTTCATAAGAAAAAAATAATGGCTTTTGAACAAAAGGGAGATGTTGTACTGAGATATCAAGGTGGATTGCGTGTGCTAAGGGTAGATGAAATCTAAGAGAGGATCATAGAGGAAGCTCATAGCTCCAAATATTCTATCCATTTGGGTTCCACAAAAGATGTATCATGATTTGAGAGAGGTTTATTGGTGGAGTAGCATGAAGAAAGGTATTGCAGAGTTTGTTGCTAAGTGCCCGAATTGTAAACAAGTTAAAGTAGAGCACCAAAGGCCGGTGGTATGGCTTAGAATATAGAGATTCTGGAACGGAAGTAGGAGATGATCAATATGGACTTTATTATTGGTTTTTCACAGTGTCGCAGGCAATATGATTTTATTTGGGTGATTGTAGATTGAATGACAAAATCAACCCACTTTTTGCCGGTAAAGACCACCCATTCAGCAGAGGATTATGACAAGTTATATATTCAAGAGGTAGTAAGACTTCATGGGGTTCCAGTTTTGATTATATAAGATAGAGGTGCACAATTTACTGCAGAGTTCTGGAAGTCTTTCCAGAAAGGTTTGGGTTCAAAGGTGAACTTGAGTACTAGTTTTCATCCTTAAACAGATGGAGCACACTATTCAGACATATGTTGAGGGCTTGTGTGATTGATTTCAAAGGTAATTGGGATGAACACCTACCTCTCATTAAGTTTGCTTACAACAATAGTTATCATTCTAGCATCCAAATGGCTCTGTATGGGGATAGTTATGAGAGAAGATGCAGATCTCCTATTGGATGGTTTGAGGTTGGTGAAGCTGGGTTGATAGGACTAGAGTTAGTTCATCAAGCTATGGAGAAAGTTAAGATTATTCAAGAGAGGTTGAAAACAGCGTAGAGTCATCAAAAATCTTGCACTAATTTTTGGAGAAGGAACTTAGAGTTTGAAGTAGATGATTAGGTATACTTGAAGGTTTCACCCATGAAGGGTGTTATGAGATTTGGTAAGAAGGGGAAGCTCAGTCCCCGATATATTGGTCCTTACAGAATATCCAAGAGGATCGGTAATGTGGCTTATGAGTTGGAGCTACCGCAAGAGTTAGTAGTGGTCCATACAATATTTTATATTTCCATGTTAAAGAAGTGCATGGGCGGTCCTTCAATTATTATACCTACTGAAGATATTTGTATTAAAGATAACTTATCTTATGAGGAGATTTCGATTTAGATTTTAGATCGCCAAGTTCGCAAGCTGAGGACCAAGGAAGTAACATCAGTCAAAGTTTTGTGGAGAAATCAGTTTGTGAGGAAGCTACTTGGGAAGCTGGGGAGGACATGAAGAAGAGGTACCCACATCTCTTCGAGTCCGGAGAAATTCCAAATTAAGGTACTAATCCTTTTCCTGGCATTTACTTTAAGTTGACTTGTTGTGTTAACATTTTTCTTGTTGGGTGTTTAAGTTGGATGTTAGATGTTACACCCTTAGCCTAATAAGAGTAATCTCATTTGAGGAAAAATGTTTCCAAGGGGGGGATATTGTAACACCCCGTTATTTGAAAGAGCTATAATTAGAAAGAACCATTTTAGGAAAGAATAAAAAATCTGAAGTTTGAAAAGTATGTTAAGTATGAGTTTTGGGTCAAATTAAAACAACTATAATTTTTAGTACAAGATGATTTAGGTGGCAAATAAGATGTCAAATGAAAGGTCTTAGAATCATATTTCCAACGCCACCAAGTTTGTAAATTTTCAAGCTCGTATGAGAGAGATATGACTGTTTGAAGTCACTCTGTTTGGATAAGGAAATTCAACCAGATTTAGTGCGGTATTTCGGTCTTTTCATTACCCAAGTAAATTATTTCATTTTTAGTAAGCATTTAGAGTCTAAACTGAGTTAGTTCAGTTTACGCAATTAAGAATTACGCTAGGTCTTTGAGAGAGGAGAAAAGAGGAGAAAAGTCAAGGTGTTCTTGGAGATTTCTTGCGGAATCGAAGTTGTTTCGCCAAGGGTTTATCCTAAAGAAGTATATGAGACTTTCATAGCATTGGATTCGTTCACCCATGCGCCAATCATGTTTAGTTCAGCGAAATTTGTTCTAGAAAATTGAAAGTTTGTTGATCTTAAATTGTGTTCTTGAAATTGGCTTTCGTTCTTGAGATTTGATGGGATTGTTGAGTTCTTAATAGAATCGTATCAATTTTAGAGTCGTTTAGGAGTAGATTCTTGTGTGCATATACTGGGTATCTAAATCTAAAGAGAAATCTGAAAAAAAAAATCGAATTTAGGAGAATTGGGGGTTAGAAAATAAAGAAGGAAAATGTCGAGCAGATTATGGCACGCAAGTCCGCGCGCGGACTTGCTCCCCCAGTGAACAAATTTTCCCTACGCGTCACAGAAAGAAGCGGACTGCACTGTTTCAAAAATTAATTTGCAACCAAAAAGTAAAATGCATCTCCGCGTTGTGGACTTGGTTTCAGACAATGATTTCTTGATCGTTTCTCATATTTATCTATCTAAAACCACTCCTAAACATCACGAGATCTTTCCTATCAAAAATCACAACCTTGAATTCATAAATCAATTTCAATGTAGAGTTGATTGTCTTGAGGGTTCTTCGATTCATTTTAGGGAGTCTTTTACAAATCTTTTAAACTTGTTTTAAGACTTAAGCATTGAGATTGAGAGAGTAGAGCCAAGTTCATTTCTTTAAAATGTTATATGGGGACTATGTATTCCTAAGCAGTGAATGTTTTCACATTTAAGATGAGAGGAAACACTGATTTCCAAATGAGTTTTCATGAGCAGTTTTGAGTTCCATCTCTTTTAGGAGATAATCTTTTTGAGTAATAACCTCAAATCACAGAGAAAGAGTTATTTTTTGAAACATATGAAATGAGTATATTTTGAGAGTAGTATTGAGCACCGATATGGGGACGAGTTCATAATAACTCAAGTCTCCATAAACCATATAGCCAACGTGGGTAGAAAGGGTTATACTTTTTAAATGATTCTTTACTGCTTTTAGCATAGACTAGTAGATCCACTTAGTTGAGGCATTCTATATCCCAACAAGTTATAGGACAGTTCTAGCAGCATGGACGAGACGCTATATCATCACATAGCTCATAGTGATGATTGTCGGTTAGAGAAACTCCCATTGAATTATATTACTTTATATATATATATATATATATATATATATATATATATATATATATTATTGTATTTCTCCAATACATATATATATATTATTATATTTCTCCAATACATTGGGTTGCTACCTACTGTTTAAATGCTTTTTATGAACTGCATCTTTACTGTTGGTTATTTATGCATTGAGTTAAGTATCTATGCGTTGAGTAAAGTTGAGGTAAGTTCCTCTTTCAGATTCCAGTTCAAGCTTATGTGTTGTTTAGATTTCCCCTCACATGCTCGTACATTTAATGTACTGATGCCATTTGGCCTATATCGTTTTATGATGCAGATATAGGTAACAAGGATCAACATCCAACGCTTCGTTGATTTAGTTGAGAATATTTAGAGTTATTTGGTGAGCCTCCTTGCTTCTGGAGGATACCATTTTTTTATTGATTTGTTATCTCAGTTGTTAGGATGATCGGGGGTTTTGTCCCGACATCCTTCACTGTATTAGAGGCTTCATAGACAGTTAGAAATTAGTAGTTCATTAGTCCTATTCATTTTAGTTGTTTTGACTATAAGACTTGAGTTGCCTTTATGGCTAGTTGAATGTTTTGCCTTTATACATTCTAAGTTTGATTTATGAAGTTATCTCTTGAGTTGTCTGAATTGTTGAGTAAAGTCTTCTGCTGAGCAGTAAGCCAGGCCAAGGGTTCACTTGGGGCCGGCAATGGTGTAGGCTCGGGGCGTGATATCCTCTATAAGAGATTAAGCTTTTTCTGACTGAATACATACTGAAGATTCTTGTGATCGGGGAACACATCTACATGAACACCATAAAGATAGTGACATCATATCTTCAAAGTGAACACTATAACAACCAACTTTAGATTATGGGTTGGGTAATTCCTCTCGTGAACTTTAAGCTGTTTGGAGGCATAAGCTATTAACTTTGTCATCCTGCATTAATACACAACTCATTCCAACTCTCGACACATCACAATACATTACAAAGCCTTGTGTATTATCTGGTAAGGTCAACACTGGCAGTAGTCAACCTAATTTTCAATTCCTAAAAGTTTTTCTCACAAGCTTTCGACCATTGAAACTTCGCTGTCTTCTGAATCAACTTTGTCAAAGGGGATGAAATAAATGAGAACCCGTCGACGAACCTTTTATAATATCCATCCAACCCCAATAAAATCCTAATATTAGTCGGAGATGTAGGTCTGGGCCAATTTTACTCTACCTCTATTTTCTGAGTGTCAACTCAAATCCCATCACCGAAAAAATATGGCCTAAGAATGCCACAAACTCAATCCAAAACTCACACTTAGAGAATTTAGCATACAACTCACTGTCATTTAGAGTTTGGAGAACTACTCAGAGATAACTAGCATGATCTTCCTTATTCCTCGAATAGATTAGAATGCCATCAATGAATACAATAACAAAAATATCTAGATAAGGCTTGAATACTCTATTCGTAAGGTCCATGAATGTTGCAGGAGCATTAGTCAAACCAAACGACATGACCATAAACTCATAATGACCATAATAGGTCCTGAAGGCTGTCTTAGGAATATCACTTAGCCTGATCTGAGGTCTATTTTAGAAAAGCAAGTGTCACCCTAAAGTTGATCGAAAATATCATCAATTCTCGAAAGAGGATAACCTTATTCAACTGACGGTAATCTAAGCGCATTCTAAGAGAACCATCTTTCTTCCTCACAAATATGACCGGAGCACCTCAAAGTGAGCCACTTGGTCGAATAAAACCTTTCTCAAGGAGATATTTCAACTGCTCTTTTAACTCTTTCAACTCTGCTGGTGTCATTCTATATAGCGGAATGGAGATAGGACGACTATCAACAAGAATATCTATACCGCAGTCTATTTGTCTCTCAGGAGGGACTTTCGGAAGATTACTTGGAAAGACTTCTGGAAACTCACTCTCTCACTTACTCCTTAATGCTCTTATGGTAAGGATGCAAATAAAAGTAAATATTGAACAAATATATATATATATATATATATATATATATATGTATTTCTGAGGAGTATTATAATCGACAAACATTATTATTGTTACACCCTAGAAAAAAATTTCGAACTAAGACTCGAACCATTCTTTGTAGTGAGTGAGATTTTACCAAGGAATTAAAAATTTTGTAAGTGTTAAGGTCAATAGATGTAGCATCTTGAGTTCCAAAAAGAACTAAATTAGAAATAGCAAAATCTGAAATTTTGCAAGTTAAGCTTAAGGTAGGAGTTTTGGGTCAACTTCAAACGATCATAACTCTTAGTACAAGATGATTTAGATGGTATAAAGGATAGCTAATGAAAGGTATTCGATTACTCTTTCAAACGCCACCGAGTTTACTAAGTTTCGAGTTCATATGAGTGAGATATGCCCTTTAGAAGTCAAGTTGTCCAGTTAAGGAAAGCTACCCAAAAATAGTAAGGGGTATTTTGGTATTTTCCTTACCCAATTAGTTTTAATTTATTTTTAGTAATGTTTTAGGGGTATAATCCTATTAGGTTCAATTTTATAATCCTAACATACGCCTAGGGTTTTAGTTGAGAGTTTAAGAAGAGAAAAGAAGAGAAAAGAGGAGAAAAGAGGAGAGGATCAAAGTGTTCGTCGAGAGTCTTGTGTTTTGTAGTGGATTTTTGCCATGGTTTTAATCCCTAAGAGGTATGTAACCTTCCATAGTATTGAATTAGTTCACCCATATGCCAATCATGTTATTTTCAGCGAAATATCATTCTTGAAGTTGAAAGATTAACGTTCTTGATAGGTGTTCTTGAAGTTCATTCTAAATTTTGTTGTATTGGAATTTGATGATTTCTTAAGATTAAACTTAGTGTTTTGAGTAGATCAGAGTATAATTATGTTAACTAATCGAATCCAAGTGATTAGGAAAGAAACCGTTCGATTCTAGGCGAGTTAGGGTGAGAAAACGAGCAAAGAAAGTCGTCGAAGTTTTCTAGGATGGGGCCTGACTCCCCACGCCAGCCAGAGCGCCCCAAAAACTTCTTTGAAGTTTAGGGGCTGGTGCCTCGTTCCACTCAAAGCGCCATGGTTGCCTGTCCCTACCCGTTCTTCATCGTTTTGAACGTTTGAGTTCTTTCAAAGGGTACCTTTACTCCTCTTTGATTCTAAGCACTCTAAACTACTTCTAAACACCTTGAAATAATTCATAACATGAATCACAACACTGAATACATAAATCAAATTCAAGTCTGAGTTAAGAGTTAAGTTTTTGAGAATTCTTTTGAACATTCTAAGAAAGTCCCTTTGAGTCCTTTTGTGGAGTCTTCTACAACTTCTAGTAACTTGTTTCAAGACTTGAGCAAGTGAGAATGAGGATGAGGAAAATGTATTCATGAGTCTACTTTTCCATCATGATATTTTCATATTATGAACCATAACTCTTGAATTCATAATTCACATTCGAGAGAGAGTTAAGAGTAGAGTTCAAGGAAGCCTTGAGTCCAATTGTGAATCCTTTGAGATCCACCATCGATTTGAGTTAAGTTTTGAGTAAGTAAGTATGAGAATGAGAAGATTCATATACAAAAGTTCCTTATTGATATTTTGACCCTTGAGTCGAGTCGTTCATGCCCATAACTTCTGCATGATCTCCATCAGTTGAGTACCTTTGAGAGGAGTAGTATCTTCAAGTCCTAAGTCTTGAGTATTGAGTTCCTAATCTCATTTGAGATTATATTTCTAATCAAGGGACTATTACATGTTACCCATGCAGCCCTTGTGTTGAGTTGTTCATGCCCACAATTCTGCATGAACCCTATAAGTCGAACAGTCTTGAGATGAGAGGTATCTTTGAGTCATTGAATTGAGTATTTCATGATCATAGTTCCGCATGAACCCTCTAAGTTGTGCATTCTTGAAATGAGTTGTATCATTGAAGTTCTTGAGTTCCAAGTATTGAGTTCTATCTATGGTTATTGAAAACCTTGTATTGAGTCGTTCACGTCCATAGTTGGGCATGGACTATATTTTAAGAAGTCTTTTACAAACATTTTAACTTTGTTTTAAGACTTAAGATTTGAGTTGAGTAAAGAGTAAGAGTAAAGTTCATTTCTTCAAAGATTATACAGAAACAAAGTATTCCCAATAGTTAAAATGTTTTCATAGTTGAACAAGAAAGGAAACATCAATTTCCAAGAGAGCCTTTAAGTAATTATCTCAAATCACAGAAAGAGTTTTTTTTTTAAAAATATATGAGCTAAGTGTATTTTGAGAGTAGTATTGAGCATCGATATGGGGACGCACATTCATAATAACTCAAGTCTATATAAACCATGTAGCCATCATATGTAGAAAGGATTATACTTTTTAGATGACTCCTTAGAAATTTTTAGCATAGACTAGTATATCCACTTAGTTAAGGCATTTTATATGACGACAAAGTATAGGACAATTCTGGCAGCATGGGCAAGACGTTGCATCATTACTTAGGCTCATAATGGTGGTTATCGGTTAGAGAAACTCCCACAGAGTTATATTGTATTTTTATATACACATTGAGTATTATTGTATTTTGCAGTACATTGAGGTGCTATCTACAGTTTTACAACTTTCCATATATATTGCATCTTTTGCTATTTCTTTATCCTTGAGTGTCATGAGTTCAGTCTTTTGAGTTGAGTATCTTGAGTTAAGTATTTTGAGTTGAATACCTTCGAGTTGAGTATCTTGAGTTGATCTGTGCTTCATTGTGCCAGTACCTTATTGTTGAGTTTTACTGAGTTGAGAACCTTATTACTGAGTTGAGTATCTTATCCTTGTGTACTTTAGAGTTGAGAAAGTTTGAGTAGTTTTGAGTATCCCTGAGTATACCTTGAGTTGAGTAAGTTTGAGAAGGGATGTTTCCCTTTTTATCAAGCTTCAAGGTTATGTTATGCTTTAGAATTCTCCTTACATTATCGTACATTTCATGTACTGAGCCATTTGGCCTGCATCCTTTTATGATTCAGATTCAGGTATTCGAGATTCAATAGAAGCTTCGTTGATACCACATGTAGTTTGAGTTAGCTATGGTGAGCCTTCTTGCTTCCAGAGGATTTCATTTACCTTTTAGTTATATCAGTTGTTAGGATGTCATGGGTCTTGTCCTGACTTCCATCTTTGTCATCTAGAGGCTTCATAGATAGATAATAGAGTTTCAGAAGTCTGTTCATTTATTTTGTTAAATGTTTTAAAGACCTAAGTTGCCCATTTTGGGGGCGAGTTGAATATAATATATTATTTAGAGTTTTATTTTGAGTTAAAGCTTGTATTTATGTTTTCATGAATTTTTATACAATTTTTATCTTTTGTATGCTTGAGTTAGTCTTCCACTTGTAGTCAGCCAGGATGAGGGTTTGCTTGGGGACCAGCAATGGTTCTTGAGTGCCGACCACGTCCAGGATGTAGACTCGGGTCGTGAAAAACTTGGTATCAGAGCACAGAGTTAAAGTGTCTTAGGGTGTCTATGAATCCGTGTCAGTAGAGTCTTGTTTATGGTTGTGAGGGCCCCACTTCTATAAATGAGGGACTACAGACATTTAAGAAAAGTTTCCCGTCTTTCATACTCTTAATCGTGAAATAGAGCTATGTTATGGAGACTTATTCTAACCCGTGTGTCCTCCTATCCTTTCAACTACCCATCATACTAGAGGTGGTTGAAAAACAGAGTCAATTCTTTGTCGATGAGTTGTTCTTAGCAAGAGTTTCGAGGAAGTCCTGAGACTACAGAGGGGCTTGAGAGAATCCAGGAGTGATTTAAGTGTTCAGTTTCAGAGGAATGCACTAATGTTCATATGAATCGTGCGTTTGAGCTAAAAAGAAAGTTGTGCTCTTTTCCTTAAGCCTTGTTTCAGCTGAGATCCTTTTTAAGAAGTATGTTTAGAGCTTGGGTATGATTATCACCTAAAAGGTAGCATGAGTTACGAGATCATGAGCAGTAGTAGTGAAAGAGCCCAGATTTAGAGGAAAGTATGCAGAGGTTTAGTAATCCTAGAATGGGAGATAGTGATGAGACAAGCTATGTTATTATAGTCATGCACCCAGTAAGTTATTGATGAGGAATTTTCCTTTATAGGTGGAGGAATAGTTACTAGTCATGGTGAGATAGAGTATATTTCAACTAGAATAGAGTTGATGCCGATGTGTCATCGTGTTTATGGAGGCTAAATATATGTGTTGAATAGAAGCATAGTGTATTCATAAAGTGATAGATCTAAGCTAGGCTTATGATTTGTTCGAGAGGTTTATGATGTTCAGAAGGTTATAGAACTGATTGAGTAATGAGGTATAGTATGGTAGGCGAGAAATCATATTGACATTTGGGTTTAGTAATAAAAATTAAGCTTGAATTTGAGATGAGTGTCATGATCCAAAAAATGGAAACATGAGGGTGATGATGTTAGTCTTGAGATTTGATCTGGTAGACTTGACATAGAGTAGGTGAGGAATTGAGATGTTAGCTGCAATGAAAATGAGTGGTACAAGTGAGAGATCCTAACCTTTAGATAAGAGCAATAAAGTGTGGCTAAGTCACAAGAGTAATAAGAGCATTAAGATGGTGTGTCAAAATGGTATGTTACCATATGAGGTTCTAATGAAGTTATGATTTTCCATATGTGCCTAGATAGCATAATTGAGTTGTTAATGTGGAATAGGTCCATAACTTTCAAGTGTTAGCTTTAGACCTAAGGGGGAGATGATAAAATTAGAAATCAAGTCTAGTGTTGAGAATTTCGTAAGGAGCTGGTTAGCAGGAGTCCATGGAGTTGTTAGATTACTAAGATTGAATATAGTAAGAGTAACCCGTTCCATACCCAATCTAGTCATCATTCGAGGACGAATGATCCCAAGAGGGAGATATTGTAACACCCCAGAAAAAAAAATTGAACTAAGACTCAAATCGTTCTTTGTAGTGAGCGAGATATTACCAAGGAATTGAAAATTTCTTAAATTTTAAGGTCACTAGATGTAGCACCTTGAGTTCTAAAAAGAACTAAATTGGAAATAGCAAAATCTGAAAGTTTGAAAGTTATGCTTAAGGTATGAGTTTTGGGTCAACTTCAAACGACCATAACTCTTAGTACATGATGATTTAGGTGGTCTACAAGATATCTAATGAAAGGTCTTTGAGTCCTCTTTCCAACGCCATCGAGTTTGCTAAGTTTAAAGTTTGTATGAGTGAGATATACCGTTTTGAAGTCAGGTTGTCCAGTTAAAGAAAGTTACCCGAAAATAGTATGGGGTATTTTGGTCTTTTTCTTACCCAATCAGTTTTAATTCATTTTTAGTAATGTTTTAGGGGTATAATCCTATTAGGTTCAATTTTTTAATCCTAATATATGCCTAGGGTTTTAATTGAGAGTTCAAGAAGAGAAAAGAAGAGAAAAGGGAGAAAAGATGAGATGATCGAAGCGTTCGTCGAGAGTCTTGCGTTTTGTTGCGGATTTTCGCCATGGGTTTAATCCCTAAGAGGTATGTAAGCTTCCAAAGTATTGGGTTAGTTCACCCACATTCCAACCTTGTTATTTTCAGCGAAATTTCATTCTTGGAGTTGAAAGATTAGAGTTCTTGATGAGTTCTTGATATGTGTTCTTGAAGTTTATTCTAAATCTTGTTGTGTTGGGGTTTTGATGATTTATTGAGATTAAACTTAGTGATTTGAGTTTTGTTTTGAGTAGATTAGAGTGTAATTATGTTAAGTAATCGAATCCAAATAATTTGGGAAGAAACTGTTCGATTCTAGGCGAGTTAGGGTGAGAAAACGAGCAAATAAAGTCGTCGAAGTTTTTTGGGTTGGGTCCTGGGGCCCCACGCCATCCATAGCACCCCAACCACTTTTCTGAAGTTTAGGGGCTGGTGCCCTGCGCCACTCAGAGCGCCAGGGTCACCTTCCCCCACCTATTCTTCATCGTTTCATCCGTTTGAGTTCTTTCAATGGGTACCTTTACTCCCCTTTGATTATAAACACTCTAAACTACTTCTAAACACTTAGAAATCATTCATAACATGAATCACAATCTTGAATTCATAAATCAAATTCATTTTAGAGTTAAGAGTTATGTTTTTGAGAATTCTTTCGATCATTCTATGAAAGTCCCTTTGAGTCCTTTTATGGAGTCTTCTACAACTTCTAGTAACTTGTTTCAAGACTCAAGAAAGTGAGTATGAGGATGAGGTGAATGTATTCATGAGTCTACTTTGTCATCATGAGATCTTTCATATCATGAACCATAACTCTTGAATTCATAATTCACATTTAAGAAAGAGTTAAGAGTAGAGATCAAGGAAGCCTTTGAGTTCAATTGTGAATTCTTTGAGATCCACCATCGATTTGAGTTAATTTTTGAGTAAGTAAGTATGAGAATGAGAAGAATCGTAGACATAAGTTCCTTATTGATATTTTGACCCTTGAGTCAAGTCGTTCATGCCCATAACTTCTGCATGAACTCCATCAATTGAGTACCTTTGAGAGGAGTAATATCTTTAAGACCTAATTCTTGAGTATTGAGTTCCTAATCCCATTTGAGATTATATTTCTAATCATTGGGCTATTATATGTTATCCATCCAGTCCTTAAGTTGAGTTGTTCATGCCCATAATTCTGCATGAACCCTATAAGTCGAACAATCTTGAGATGAGAAGTATCTTCGAGTCCTTGAATTTAGTAGTTCATGATCATAATTCTTCATGAACCCTCTGAATTGAGCATTCTTGAAATGAGTAGTATCATTGAAGTTCTGGAGTTTTATCTATGGTTATTGAAAATCTTGCATTAAGTCGTTCACATCCATAATTTGGCATGAACCATATTATAAGAAGTCTTTTAGAAACGGTTTAACTTTGTTTTAAGACTTAAGCTTTGATTTGAGTAAAGATTAAGAGTAAAGTTCATTTCTTTAAAGATTATACGGGAACAAAGTATTCCCAAGACTTAAAATGTTTTCACATTTGAACAAGAAAGGAAATATTGATTTCCAAGAGAGCCTTTGAGCTAGTTTTTGAGTAATTATCTCAAATCACAAAAAGAGTTTTGCTTTTAAAACATATAAGCTGAGTATATTTTGGGAGTAGTATTGAGCAACGATATAGGGACGCGAGTTCATAATAGCTCAAGTCTCCATAAACCATGTAGCCATCATGGGTAGAAAGGATCATACTTTTTAGATGACTCCTTAGTGGTTTTTAACATAGACTAGTGGATCCACTTAGTGAAGGCAAACTATATGACGGCAAAGTAGAGGACAGTTCTGGCAGCGTAGGCTAGACGTTGTATCATTACTTAGGCTCATAGTGGTGGTTGTCGGTTAGAGAAACTCCAACAGAGTTATATTGTATTTTTATATACACATTGAGTATTATTGTATTTTTCAATACATTGAGTTGCTATCTACAGTTTTATAGCTTTCCATATATATTGCATCTTTTACTATTGTTTTATCTTTGAGTATCATGAGTTGAGTCTTTTGAGTTGAGTACCTTCGAGTTGAGTATCTTGAGTTGATATGTGCTTCATTGTGTCGAGTACCTTACCTTATTACTGAGTTAATTATCTTATCCTTGAGTACTTCTGAGTTGAGTAAGTTTGAGTAGTTTTGAGTATCCTTAAGTATTCATGGAGTTGAGTAAGTTTTAGAAAAGGTAAGTATGTTTCCCTTTTTTTCAAGTTTCAAGCTTATGTTATGCTTTATATTCCCCTTACATGCTCGTACATTCCATGTACTGAGCTATTTGGCCTGAATCCTTTCATGATGCAGATTCAGGTATTCGAGATCATCAATTTGAGCTTCGTTGATACCACATGGAGTTTGAGTTAGCTATGGTGAGTCTCCTTGCTTCCAGAGGATTTCATTTATCTTTCAATTATATCAGTTGGTAGGATGTCGTGTGTCTTGTCCCGACTTCCATCTTTGTCATCTAGAGGCTTCATAGATAGACAATAGAGTTTCAGAAGTCTGTTCGTTTATTTTGTTAAATGTTTTAAAGACTTAAGTTGCCCATTTTGGGAGCGAGTTGAATATATTATATTATTCAGAGTTTTCTTTTGAGTTAAATCTTGTATTTAAGTTTTCATGGATTTTTATTCAGTTTTAAGCTTTCGTATGCTTAAGTTAGTCTTCCACTTATAGTCAGCCAGGATAAGGGTTCTTTTGGAGACCAACAATGGTTCTCGAGTGCCGGCCACGTCCAGGGTGTAGACTCGGGTCGTGACAATTATGAACCTTATGATGATACGACGTCCTACCCACGTTGTTAGAGCCACCCTATACCTTGTTGGAGTATAGAACACAACTAAACTGATGGATCCACTAAAAAAACTTTTTGAGGTAGGTGAGGAGTCGCCCGTCGTGGTGTGATCCTATCTACGCTGGCTACGTAGTTTATGGGGGCTGTGAGTTATCTGAACTCTCCTCCAAATCGGTCCTCAATACTACTCCCTAAATATATAATTGTATGCTTATGTAAAGTACTCACTGGGTTGAGATAATTACTCCAAAAAGTCTCTTTTAGAGATAATTGAATTGCACTCAGTTTTTTTTTTAATTATACTTTTCTGAAAATAGTATTCCCTTTTCAATGTGAAAAATAATACTTTCTTTTCAGGGTAACTGAACTTCTCTTTATCTCGCTAAAATACTTTTGAAAACTTTTTATGCTTTTCTTAAAAATAGTATTTATTTTTTCAATGTGAAACTAGTACTTTTGGAACCATTTGTGTTTCCTTGAACTCTTCTCAGAAGATACTTTAAAATACTGTTGAACTCACTTTAAAATTTCAAAGTCAATGCATAGAAATAAATACACAAAGACTTTCAATAAAAATCTCATCAACTAGGGTTCATGTTAAATATAAGCATGAACAACAACTAAAGAATATCAATATATAAAATATCAAATCTTATAATTAGGATATCAAACTCTAAATAAGAACATAATTTGAACTGAGGGAAAATCACGGAACTTTGAGTAGAACATTATATTTAACTCTTACTAACTAAATTTAGATGTAGGGCATAAAGACGAACTTAGTCCATCACTATGAATAGTCTTACATACCTGGAAGAACAATGTTCTTGGAGAAACTTGTGATAAAATCAGTAGCATGAATCTGCTGAATTGCTCTTTTCCTCCATTAATGGAGGTTAAAATTGTGCACAGAGAAACTAATTTGAAGGAGAAGAGAGAAAACTTTTATTAGGAAAAACTAACTAATGATAAGTGTTACATTGTGATCCTTATATACAATTTCTAATTAATAAAATATAAAAGCATCTACTCAATTCTAAAATAATGAAAAACAAACTAACTTCACTGTTGCAACTAACTAACTAACTCTATTGTGCTAACAGATTTTACTGTACACTATATTCTCAACACCCTTCCTCAAGTTGGGGTGAGGTGATTACAGACAACTTGTTCAATAGAGTAGTATGTTTAACCCTAGTTAAATCCTTGGTGAAGATATCTGCCAACTGTGAATCAGTGGGGATATGATGGAGTATGATCAAGCCTTGTTGGATTTTAGTCCTAACAAAGTGGCAATCGATTTCTATGTGTTTTTTCCTCTCATGGAAGACTGGATTCCTGGCAATATGGATTGCTGCTTGGCTGTCACAATGGACATGTATTGGCAAGGAGCACTTGACAGTCAATTGATCAAGCAACCTTTCAAGCCACACTAATTCTCCCATAACTTGTCTTATAGCTCTGTATTCAGCTTCAGCAGAAGACAATGATAATGTGGCTTGCTTCTTAGACTTCCAACTGATAGGGCTATCACCCATAAGCAATAGGTATCCACTTACAGACTTCCTTGAATCAGGGCATGCAGCCCAATCTGAATCACAATAAGCACTAATAGTGAGATCAGGTTTGTTTGAAATGAAAATCCCCATCGTAGGGTCTTGCTTTAAGTATCTTAGTACATGATAAATTGCTCTTAAATGTGGCTCCCTAGGTGTTTGCATGAACTGACTCAAGTGTTGTACACTGTAAGCTATGTCCATTCTGGTGTTGGTAAGAAAGTTTAGTTTGCCAACCAACTTCCTATATTGAGTAGGATCAGACAAAAGTTTGCCATCTGTAGCTTTCAACTTCTTAGTGCAATCAAGTGGTGATGTGGTGGCCTTGTAGTTCAGTATGTCATAGTCTTTCAAAAGATCAGAAGTAAATTTTCTTTGTGAAACAAGAACACCATTATGCCTGTATAAGATTTCCAGTCCTAGAAAGTAGTGTAATTTTCCCAAATCCTTTATCTTGAACTGATCATACATGAAGACCTTTAAAGAGTTAATCTCATCAATATCAGTCCCAGTCATAATTATGTCATCCACATATATGGCAACAAAAACCAAGGAACATCCTTTCCTTTTATAGAATAGTAAGTAATCACTATCTGGGTGTTGATATCCTTTTGAATAAGACTGTGTGCCATCTTATCATACCATTGTCTGCTGGCCTGCTTTAATCCATACAAGGATTTCTTCAATTTGCACACCATTTTGTCACAACCTATATCAAGACCTTGTGGAGGTGCCATGTACACTTCCTCATTTAAATCACCATGCAAGAATGCATTGTTGACATCCAACTGGTATAGGTACCAACCTTTCTTGACAGCCAAAGAAATCAGGGTTCTAACAATGGTAATTTTAACCACAGGTGAAAAAGTTTCAGTGTAATCTATCCCAGCCTGTTGTGTGTAGCCTTTGACTACCAATCTAGCCTTGAACCTCTCCACACTCCCATCAGCCTTATGTTTGATTTTGTACACCCATTTACAACCAATAGTTTTCTTCCCTTCAGGTAATGGGACCATTTCCCAAGTATCATTGGCATACAAAGTTTCAAACTCTTGTGTCATGGCCTGTTGCCAGGCAGGATGCAAGATTGCCTTCTCAAATGAATTAGGTTCACATTCATGTGAAATGGTTTTCACTAATTGCTGACTATCAGAACAAAAACTGCTGAAACAAACATGATCATGTTGGGACATAAAAGATGTAAGGGAGTGCAGGCTAGGCAAGGTGTAGTTGTATTCTTTGAGGTAATTAGGAGTATGAATTGTCCTAGTGGTTCTTCTAAGTGCTCGTAAATTATTATAGTTTGTAGAGGTATTGAGGTCAGACAAGGTATGTTCAGACAAGGTATGTTGTGTTGCTGGTTCATGTGTGGCTTTAGGTGGTGTTGTGGTCAAATTGGTAATAATAGGTACTTGGTCATCAGTGATCTCATGTGATGTGAAATTATCCAGCAAATCATCATTAACAAAAGTGTTTGTTTTCCCATGCAGGCAAGTTATATCAGTGGTATGCATTAGCATCTGTAAGATAGAATTAAAACTAGAGCCAATAGGAGTAATGACAAATGGAAATACTTTTTCATGAAAAATGACATCTCTAGATATATGAACCTTTTTGGTAGCTAGATTCAGAACCTTGTAGCCTATTGTGTTGAAAGGATAGCCAATAAAGATGTGAGGTGTGGTTTTTGGTTCAAATTTGTCCTTATGAGTCTTTTAAGGTAGTGGGAAAACAAAGACAACCAAAGCTTTTAAGATGAGAGTATGTGGGTTGTTTGTGGTATAATAGTTCATATGGAGATTTATTGTGAAAAAGTTGAGAGGGCAATCTATTTATGAGGTATGTGATAGTCAATACACAATCCCCTCAGTACCTCATAGGTAACTTTGACTGGAACAAAAGAGCTCTTGCTGTTTCAATAAGGTACTTATGTTTCCTTTCCACCACCCTATTTTGTTGACGTGTATAAGGACAAGTTTTCTGGTGTATGATGCCTTTGGAATTAATAAAACAAGTGGCCTCAGCTGAAGTGAACTCCAAACCATTATAAGATCTTATGGCTTTCAACTTGGTTTGGAACTGCTTTTCTACGAGGGATATAAAGGCTTTGATGGTTTGGAAAGCACTACTCTTACATTTTAGTAATTGTGTTCAAGTGGATCTGCTGTGGTCATCTACCATAGCGAGAAAGTAATGATAACCATCATGAGTGGGAATGTGGTGTGGTCCCCATAAGTCAATGTGTAGTAACTCAAGCACTTTAGTGGTAGTAGTAGTACTTTATGGGAAAGACATCCTAGTTTGCCTAGCCATAGGACATATGGTGCAATAAAAGGCTGTTTATTTGAAAAATTTATAGGTATGGTTGAAATGTTTTTCATTTTCACAAAAGGTACATGTCCTAATCTAGCATGCCATAATAGTTCATCGTCATGAGTTTGAGTGGAAGTATTAGTAAATGAGGAACAAAAATCAGTAAGACAAGACTGAGAATTAACAGCATTGCAAACTTCTTTATTTATAGAAGGACTTTTTACAAATGATGTGGTGCACACATTAGGAGTTTTCTTCCTCTCAATATTGGCTACAGAAGGAACAAGATGACAAGCAACATGTGAATTATTTTGAGTAGAGGAAGCATAACAATTGTGGCACTTGTGACATAGAAAGTACAGACCATTCTTGGCTCTACCATGTTCCAGAGGGCTCTTCAGAGAAGGGCCTTGCAGTAAACAAGAAGATTTGTTAAAGCTGACTATACCATTGAGTTGTAGTGCTAGGCAATTAACAGAGATTAGATTAAACTTAAAGCTAGGAACAAACAATACTTTGTTCAGAGTCAGTGCTGGACTTAAGCAAACATCACCAATTTCAGTCACTTTGACCTTATAACCATTGGGTAATGAGATTAGGAATGGGTATGAAAGTGATTTAATGTTTGTGAGGTTAGTTTTGTTGTAAGTCATGTGGTGTGATGCTCCTGAGTCTATGATCCAAGAACCAACATTTAGTTTGACACATTTACAAGAAAGATCACCAATATCAGTATTAGAGGAGTAACAAGCAAGTATACCTGCCAGATTCACAACTCCATTCAACATAATGTCTGAGTTGTCTGAGTCAGAGGCTCCCTTTCTAATCTGCAGAGTCCCTAAAAGGTTAAGCAATTGTTCATATTGATCTTTGGACAAGTTTAGTGGCATTTGCCTCTTTATTTCATATCCTTCCTCAGCCTGATGCCTATTCATATCAGATGCACACACATTTGCTATAGAACCTGTGCCTTTTCCCTTTTGGAACCTTAGATTGGATGGATATCCATGAAGTTTGTAGCATCTATCCTTTGTGTGCCCTGATTTCTTACAGTAATCACAAAATAAAGATGACCTACTAGTACTAGAATTTCCTCTAAACACAGCATTAGTGTTTGTATTTGCAGAGCTGGTTCCACCCCTTCTAGAGGAACTGTAATTATTTTTGAACCCTTTGTATTCTGCACTACTGTTGGTCTAGCCATAGGCATTGAGCGAGGTAGAATCTAAGGCTGTATGATTGTGAGGTGTCACCTCTCTTTGTTTTTCCTCTTGGGACAAGATGGCAAAGGCTTGAGCCATGCTAGGAAGTATGTTCATTATAAGAATATTGCCTCTAACAGTTGTATACATCTCATTTAGTCCCATCAAAAAATGTATGAGTCTCCTGTCTTGTTCAGCTTTGTGAATTTTGGTCTTACCATGACAAACACACTCACAAGTGCACTGAGAATTAACATCAATAGTACTCATTTCTTCTTACAACTTTTCATCTTTGTGTAATATCCAGTAATGTCTAAAGTGCCATGGACAAGATCATTGATCTCTTTTTGCAATTGATGCATTTTGCAACCATTTTTCTGATCGTATCTCTCTTCTAAGTTTGCCCAAAGTTCCTTGGCATTGTTCACATACTGTAGGCTATCACGCAATTCTGGGGACAAGGAATTCAGAATCCAAGAGGTAACCATGTCATCACACCTCTCCCACTGTGTGAAACTGGGATCAGTATGAGTAGGTCACACAACTGTTCCGTTAATGAACTCTATTTTACTCTTGACTGAAAGAGCTCTAAGAACAGCCCTTCTCCAAGATCTATACCCAGTGCCATAAAAAACTGCAGGCAAAAGAGAAGAACTTGCACTCTATGAAGGATGTAAGTAAAGAGGACTGGTAAAATCCATTTGAACTATGGACGAACTAGAAGCAGGATCAGCTTGGATATCAACCATGATGTTTGATTTGTTCGCGAAGTGATTCAGTCACAAAATTGAGAATTCAATTTGTGTAATAAACCAGAGAACTCAACAACAAAGATGAATCCGATGAAGATTGCGAAAGTAAACAGCAACAGAAATTCACAATTTCAGCGAAAAACAAACTCACGAAGTAAATCACAGCAACAGAAGTTCACAAGTACAGCGGAAAACAAACTCATGAAGTAAATCAAAGATGGAGGATCGAAGAACACAACCAATAAACCTTGCTCTGATACCATGATAAATCAGCAGCATGAATCTGCTGAATTGCTCTTTTCCTCCATTAATGGAGGTTAAAATTGTGCACAGAGAAACTGATTTGAAGGAGAAGAGAGAAAACTTTTATTAGGAAAAACTAACTAATGATAAGTGTTACATTGTGATCCTTATATACAATTTCTAATTAATAAAATCTAGAAGCATCTACTCAATTCTAGAATAATGAAAAACAAACTAACTAACTTCACTGTTGCAACTAACTAACTAACTAACTCTATTGTGCTAATAGATTTTACTGTGCACTATATTCTCAACAACTTGAAAAAAATCTTGGAAGATGAAGTGTGGAGAAGAATCTTGGATTCAAAATCTTAGGTATCTTGAAGAGAATCTTGAACTTGGAGCCTTTAGATCTTGGGAAATTGGAGAAATCCTTTTCTTTAGAGTTCTTGATCTTTAGAAGGAGAATTTGGGATTTTGAGAATTTCTATACATATAATGATGACATTAGGTTATAAGATGGGCTAAGCGAAGTTAATTGAAGGTAAAAGGTCAAGATTACCTTTTTGAGAACATAAGAAGACCATAAAAATCAAAGAATATGACCTTATTTTAATGAATTCCGTCGGCCAAATTGGCGATCACCTTTCTGAAATATTCAACGGTTCGTCAAATGGAGCTTTAGATCGCCAAAATAGACAGAGACTTTGTTTTTATATTGATTTTGTTGTAGTAACTTGACTACTAAAATCGAATACTATATGTCCATTTGCCTGATCTTGTAATTCTTTGATAATGGATTTCATTTTTTTTTGGTATGGACTGTTATTTCAAAAAGCTTATTTTTTACCATTAATAAATAATCTGAACGGTATGAATTATTGTATGACTAATGATTCAAACTATATGTTTTCTATTGTCCAAAATTATATCTATTTAATTGTATGATTTTGGTATGAATTATGATTTCAAAAATAAATGGATCTATCATATGATTTTAATTTAAAAAATAAATTAACCTACTATATGATTTGGTATGAATTTTGATTTTGAATTCATCATTATCAAAATGGTTCATATAAATTAATTTTTGTAGTTCAAAATTTGAATTTGTGTAGAAAATTGTTTTTTAGTTTGCAGAACCTGCTCGACTCATATACAGAATACACAATTGACTAAATCAGTATATATTTTGCAACCATGGTTCATATACAGAAATATCATACACAAGATCACATTATGAACCATTTTTATACACAAGAATAATTGTAAAATGAATTAGTACGAATTAGTTTACAAGATCTTTAAGTAAGCCACAATTCATATCAATATCATACAATTCTGTGATAATATAATATAGAACGCTGAAAAACTTAAATGAATAGTTTAAAAACTGAAATATATATATATATATATATATATATACATATATATATATCGATTATATATACCGATTAATTAAAAAACACCTTGATTTAATTAATATGCAATTACAAAATTGGGAGAGAGTAACGAATTGAATATCAGATTTATTGAGAAAGATTGTGTAAGAAGAAGAAAGTTTTGGAGTGAGAATAATGAAATTTTGTTTTCCTTTTTAAAATTTGAATATAATTAAAAGAGAGGAAAAAAATGTGTTCATGGTTCCTAAATTTTATCTCACTTAATAGATATCTTTAATAACTATGTTTATCTTCCTTCCTTGAATTAAGCCTAAATATGGTAAAAAGGAATATGAATAGAAGAGAGACAAAAAACCATATTAATTATTAATAATTATCTCAAAAAAGGAAAGAAAATGCAGCCCCTCTTTTTACTCATAAATACGGTAATTACCATAATAAATAAATATAATTAATTTAATTCAAATTTGTTATGACATGTAATTAAACATTTTTTCTTATTAATTATGAAATAGTATATGTATAAGCTGTAATATATACGCTTAAATACAAATAAGGGTCCTAACCCATGTGGAGATAACGCTTCCTATTAAGAATATTTTTATACCAAAACCTTATTCACTGCATCACATCTTTTGATGATTATGTTTGCGTTTATGATTTTGCCATCTTAGTTCTTTTCCAAAGCAATGAAGGTCAACAACTATATTTTCCCTATCCAATTGTAGAATTTGTAGATACCCCCAATAGAGAAGCAAAATTAAAATGTGCTTATTTTTCAACATAAAAAAAGGAGTTGAAGTTGGTCTCCATCTATATTTGTACAGCACATCACCTACCATTGATTTTTAAAATTAGTAAAACTTGTGATTGATTCATGAAGAAATTTAATTTTATTAGGTTGTCACCTTTGGAAACTAGAAGAAGAAAAACGTATTTGGTAACTTTATTTTTAAATTACCAAATAATTATATTCAATGCATATAATAGGAACAAACTCATGTTATTGAGTCGTACATACATTTTGAATATCCTCCAACATGGGTTGTAGTGCACTGGTGGGAGTGTTTCACCCTTAATCAGACGTTTCGGGTTAGAGTTTTAGGTATGGAAAAAATCTTGTTGGGAGCGCCACCCTCGAGTGGCCATGCAGAACGTGATTTGGATCAGAAAAAATAATTATTACACTTAAATTACACTTTTTCAACTCGTAATAGCTTACTGATGCTAAATATGTTTTTAGAGGTAATTAACACTCTTTGTAAATGTCCCTAAAGGTCATAGCATATTGAATCCAATGTCAATTAACTAATGCCGGTAAAGGATTTAACATCCTTGTTATGTATATCTATTGCATCTAAAAGCTATTTTTGTTGTAGTCATCAATGGAGGTGTTTGCATATTATAGCCAAACAACATTTACTGGTATTGATCAGCAATTATATCTTAAACTAGTTGATCATGTAACCATATATATATTTGATCCAAGGTCTACAATGACCCTTATTAGTACATGTAATTAATATATATAGTTTTGGGTATGGAGAAAATTCTATTCCGTTGTAGCAGCATTCTTAGAATAAATACTGTGCGATTTGAATTTAGTCGAAGCTCTAATATGGACACCTGATACCAAGAGACTAATTTACTAGGTAGTCAAAACTTGAAGGGGAAGCAATTGAGATATTCCATTTGTAGTTGAGACTACTGCACTCATTTTACGGGGGGAAAGTGAAAAAAGATCTGTTTCAACAGACCATGAAACCATATCAATATAATAATTTTATTAACATGTGATATTTAGATGATTAATGTTACATTAATACAACGTCTATCCAAGTTACTAATTTATATTTGACGTAAGAGTGAAACTTTTATACAATATAGATATTGTTATCATATCGACAAAATATATACTTATAAATAACCCCTTCATAAAAAAATGTAACTTATATAATCTTTGATATAAGATAAACTACCTTGCAACAATAGTTGACGGTGATAAAATTATGTAAAAAATAATTCTTTAAACTTTCATGGGATATTTATTAAAGGAAAAATTATCTAGCTACATATTCCTTTTTATATACCTATTTTCTATTATTCTCTACCATTTCAAAAAATTATAAAAATTCATCTCTTTCATAATTTCTCTCACTTTTTCAGATACATCACTGTAAACTATCACTTCAAGATTATTTTTTTTCACGCCTAAAATCACTCCATGGTATCACTAATTATCTCCATCTCTCTATTTTTATTTTTTTTTAATTTCAAATATTTTCTCTTTCCGATTTATCAATTGAAAGTTATTGAAGAGGTAGTTCTTCTTCATCCACCGCATCCATTTTTTTTCTTTCTACTTCATCAGGTATCGATTTTTTATTTATTTTTTAATTTTTTCATCTACAAATTTAGTCGAAGAAGGACGCATCTTGAACTTCAATCTTGCGGGAAAAACGCCCAAATAAATGGGAAAAGATCGAATTGTTGGTGGATCTGGTAAGAGCTTTGGGTCGAGATCCATGTGTGACGTCATTGTTGAAAGTAAAAAAAGCTATGAGAGTTGATACAGAGCAAAAGAGAAAGCGTAGAAAGATTTCTTCATCATTTTTTTTTTTTTTTTGCTTTCAGCAGATCTGATTGATGACATTTTTTCTGAGTTTTTGTTGTTCATCTTTTTACATATAGGTTCAGCTTTTTAATTTATCTAGTTGTTTTTGTTTCTTAAATTAATGTATAATGCATTTGTTTCAACATTATGATACATTACAATTTTATCACGAGTTGGTGGTGGCTCCGGTAAGGGCTTTGGGTCAAGATCCATGCGTGAGTGATGCCATTGTTGAAAGTGGAAAAAAAAAACTACAAGAGTTGATACACAGTAAAGAAGAAAGTTTGGTAGGATTTCTTCATCATTTGTTTTTTTTTTTTTTTTTTTTTTTTTTTTTTGGCTATTAGCAGATCAAATTGTTGATCTTTTTCTCCTGGTGCTTTCACCAGATCTTTTAATGTATCTAGTTGATTTTGATTCTTAAATTAATGTATTATTCGTTCGTTTCACCTTTATGATACATTACAATTTTATCATGTACAATATATTATCTTCAAATATTAGTTTTGATACATAACCCTAATTTATTGAACACAAATTATTATGTATCATGTTCATAGTTATATATTGAATACACAACTATTACAAATTTTGTTATTATTTACTACCGATACATACACCCAACCTTAATCAACTAGTAGAAATTTATATACCTGTAGATACTATCAAATATTTCTGTTGATACATCAACACTAATGTTTTATAACAAAATCAGTTTGTATCATATTCATAATTATGTATATGACACATAACTTTTTATGTATATAACATAATTTTGTATCAAACGTTGTGATGTATCACATGTTGTTAAGTATTCACAACACTATTTTATCATATTCATAGTTTATTTGCACATGATACATAACTATATAAAATTTTCGATTTTTTTTAATCTATTATGATTTGGGAGAGATTTGAGAGAAGAAAAATTGAAATTTGAATTGTTTGGAGCTGTTATTTGGGAGAGATTGACATCAATTTTATTTGCATGATTTGGCGAACTGACATTCAATTTTATATTTAATTTCCTTTTTAATCTCAACAAACTAGTTGTATAATGTATCAAATGTGATGTATCCAGAAGAATGGAATGTATCTCGATGACAGAATTTTTAGGAGATTTTTGTAAATTGAAAAAGAATAAGGATAGAATGTACTTTGCTCCTTACACTATGAAATTCCTAAATTTTTTACTTAATTAAACACTTGTAATAAAATATTATTTATAATTTGATATCAATTATATATATGAATTATGATAGTGTAAAATATACTTATAGGAGGGGTGTACATACACCCACTAACTTCGAAAAAAATTATATATATATATATATATTGAGATACTGGCAGAAACTAGGACATAGTTAACAGTGCACTCATGAAAAGAATAGGAGTGCACTTGTATATATATACATATTGAGATACTGACAGAAACTAGGATATAGTTAACAGTGCACTCATGAAAAGAATAGGAGTGCACTTGTGTTGTTGCTTGTTGATATAAACTAGAGAAACCACCGTTGAGACCAGGGACCGAATCCAACTAAAGCCCTTTTTCATTATTTTTTTAAAAATTTAATTTAGAGCTCATATTTGAGTTAAGATAGTATTGATACATTCAAAATCTTTAATTCCTGAGTTTGCCACTTTAGTAATCATATATATCAAGGCAGGTGATTTTTTTATTTTTTTTTTATGAGTGTCCAAATCAAGATTGGGTTAGGGAAGTAGTAGCTATCCATCTCAAATCATTTGCAAAAGACATCAAATGAGAATGAATTGTTAATTAATATTAAACCTTTTGATTTTCCTAACCACTTGGGTCCCTATAATTATCATTCACAATACTTTTTACGTCACCTTTTTTGACTTATTACTCTAGTCAACTCAAATATCCACCCTTTCTTCTCCCTCCATCTTTTAGAGGAAGACAGATTTTTAATTTTACGAATTTTAAATTTATAATAGTTATTTTAATTAATTTATAAATTTATTATTTATACATATATAATAAATTCTTAATATATATATATATATAAAATTCAAATAAAAGCTATTAAATTCAAGTGAATTTGTTGTTGAGCTTCTAGCTTCATCGCTACCTATATATCTCTCATATATGTTGATGAAAGTCCAAAACCTGAAATGCTAGGAAATTATATTAAACATGTAGTTTATGTATTTACTCTGTCAGAAAGTCATCAAGAATACTTTATTAACAACTTCTTAGCAACTTTTTTTGCTAGGTGCCTTTGATTAATGTCACATAAGATTCTAGATATATTACTTCTCTCGTCTCAATTTATGTAATATTTTATTTTTTCTCACGATAAAAGTACCTATTTTTTTAATCTAAATTGGTTCATATCAACTTAGTATTTCTATTTTTAAGTTTATACATACAAAAACCATACAATAAATATTATAATTAAGTGGCAATTAATTCTTTTCATGTTCATTTGATAATTTTTTTTAAAAAAATCTTGATCACAATTTACATAGTTTAAATCTTGAAATGCGAAAAAATGTCACATAAATGAAAAAAAAAATAATAGGACGGAGGGAGTAAATATATGCTATAGGCTTTAGCAAATATATTTATTAAGTATTCCCCAGCTTTAATTTATGTGAACATTGTTCAAAGGGTATGGAGTTCAAGAAAGAATTAAAGAAAGAATTTTGTTGTGATTTTAAACATGTGTTCACATAAATTGAAATAGAGGAAGTATATTTCTGCAAAAACAATATATATCAATCAATTAGGAAAGGATTGAAACGTCGAAAGTCTATTGAAAATAGTTTTTCTATATCTGAGGTAGAGATATATATAATCTACCTATAATCTATCTTTTTCAAATTTTATTTTGTAAAATAGTACTAAATATATTATTATTGTTATAGCAAAATAATTGACATATTCGAAAAGAATCCAAATTGCAAGTCTAGGCTATATCGTCCTTCAGGTTTTTGTTATAATATAAGAAAATTATTCTTTTACATTTTCTTTAAATATAAAAAAATAAGTCTAATCTCTGAAAGTTTTCAGCAAGAAGAAAAGAATCTTAAAGAAAGACGATGCGGATACGGATGTAGAATTTCTAAATCATATGTGTATTATTCAAGAAAGGAAAAAATATATATTAAGTGAGAATTGATTCTTGTTTCTTATGTGAACAACTCAAATTTTAATCAAGTCTAATATATATATATATATATATATATATAGCCTACGAAATCATAATCCACTCAAATTTAGGCTGATTATTGATTCATCCATTTATTTGCTCAGTTTCAGCTTAATCTATTTCATCCCATCAAGGTTTGAGTTGATATCTAGTTTAAATTGATCCAAAAGAAATTTTATCAAATATTTTCAAAAATATAATTTTTCTTATTTGATATATAGCCATAACAAAGAAAAATCATAATTTTATTATGTACTAAATTTTTGAAAGTATAAGTAATTAAATTTTTGTACAAATTGAGTGGGTTAAATTTTAATCCATATTTATAGCTTATGATCAGTTCAAATAATTTTTGAGCGAATCTATACACTAACAATTTATAGCTCATTCCATCTTGATTTTGCCTAAATTCAATCCAATCCATTCATTTATCACTTGACATACATCATTTGATTATAATATACTTTCTTGCTGAAATGAATATATCTCGCAAAAGCAGCCAAGAAGAAATAAAACAAAACAAAAGACAGAAGCTAAAATCCTACGTAACTTTTACTTTAATTTGGACAGCTTCGATTTGATTGTAATTATATGCATGAATAATATTCTAGTTTACGTGCTTTTTGTCACTATTGAGCAGCTTTTTGCATGATTATTATTTATTACTACAAAATCACTAATATATGCTTTACCCTACGTAGCTGGTAGCCATCAATTAAACCAATATATTTTTGAAGACAAAAAAATACAGTAACATAATTATAATTCACTAACTAATTTAAAGAAAACAAATATAATATCAAACTCCAAGATTCTATTCATTAGTAATATAACATAATGTGTACAAAACTCTACATATAGTATATGTCAACGCGTTCTTATAAGTATAAAGTAATTCACAATACATAGAGATCAAAAAAAAAAACATAAAAGTGGTAAAACAAGAAACTCCAGGCATTTCATACCATATTTACTAGTACTCATGATATACCCCGATAATGATCGATCATTTCTATTCATAGATATGTCTGTCAACAGTATGTAATTAAAAACTAGGGAATATCATGGAAGAAAGAGTCTTCAAGAAGAATGTCAGGCCAACCTGAATTAGGGTATGCTCCTCCAAAGAAAGGAGGAGTACAATTAATAATATCTCCTTCTCCAATATTATTAATGGAGGAATTTGATTGATCATTTGTTGCAATAATCGCCGGAGAAGAAGAAGAAGAAGGAGGAGGAAGTTGCCATGGTGACGTAGTAGTTGTAGTTGTAGTAGGTGTGTTTATCATATCTTGTAATTCAGGTAAATGGGAGAAATGGATTGAATCTTGAAGACTAGTTGGATTATTAGGTGGTGGAATATTAATATTGTTGAGGGAATTATTGGCAATAGTAATAATTTGATCATCTTTTGTAATCGAGTTTAAAAGATTATTATTATTATTATAACCTTCCATTTCTGGGATATTCACATTATTGTTTGGTAGTATGTTTTGTGGTAAAAGAAGGAAATTCAAATACTGAAGAGTAGCAACTTCAGATTGTAGTGATCTCATAGCAATATTAGAAGCTTGTTGTGATCCTTCCCATGATGAGTGATGATTATGTTCAACGAATTCCTTCAATTTTGTAAGAGCTATAAGATGAGGCAAGCTGTTAAATATATCGGTTCGAGGTCTATGAGTCATTGGATCATACCCCATTTGTATTAGCTTCTTTTTAAGATGCGTGTTCCAGAAATTCTTGATTTCATTGTCAGTTCGCCCAGGTAGATGTGTTGCAATTGCTGACCACCTTTTATAAGAAAAGAAAAAAAGCTCTTTGTGTGAATACATTTTCAAGAACTTAATTTTTTCAAAAATAAAAATAAAATAGAGATTGGCAAAAATGAAATTTTTACTTGTTGCCAAGAATAGCATGAAGATTGAGGATGGTTTGTTCCTCATCTTGAGAAAACTTGCCTCTCTTGATATCTGGCCTAAGATAATTAGTCCACCTCAATCTGCAACTTTTTCCACATCTATTAAGACCTGCAGCATGTTCCAACAATTAAATAATGTTCAATCGTATGAAGAAAAGTAAACATTTTGAATTAATGTTGATTAAATCGACAATTCCTTAAATTTGTCACTAAATTTCATTTAAACGCTTGAACTATGATTTTCTCCAATTGAACACCTGAACGCATGAGTTCTCATCTGTGTTCAGTTGGTCAATTGGAACAAACTGTAGTTCGAGTATGTCTAAATAAAATTCAATTGAATGACAAGTATAAGTGGTTGTCAACATAATAAACCTTGAACTAATGTTGAAAAGCTATGTTACTCAGACTTTTCAAAAATATCATCTGATGTGTGTTAGACTCTTTAGTGCATTATTGGAGGATCCAACACAGGTAGGACAACATTTTTAAAGAGTCTGAGCAACAAAATCATATGTACCTGCAAGTTTAGGGAGGGCTCTCCAGCTACCATGGCCATGTTTCTTGATATGATTGATGAGTTTTTGATCTTCTTCTGGAGTCCAAGGACCTTTCTTAAGGCCTATTTCATCACAACAAGGAGACCTTCCCATATTATTATTTCAAATAGACTATAGTTTTCTATAATTTATGGTATTTGAAGGCTGCCTCCTTCTAATCCTACCTAATAACTTTGATTACATTATGCATATATATATACACACACTCTTTCCACTTTTTGTCCTCATGTTGTATACCAATGAAACAAGACATACGTGGGAGCTTACCATTTGTTTTCACCTTTTATCTAAAATGTCATTTATACCCCTCTCCAATCTCTGTCATCTAGCTCCTTTGGTACTATAGATAAGGGATAGTCGAATTTTCTTGGGGTTTTTTCCTCCTTATAATAGTGAGGAAATAATAGAAATTATAGGTGGAAAGAATTTGGATGAATCAAAATGGGTTGAGTTAGTAAAATGGATGATTTATTGATCTGTCCAAAAATTGTTTCCGCAGAAATGGATTAAAAAGAGGATCAAATTTTATCCATCCAATTATTACTAATTAGTTTTAATTATTTTTTAATTTAGTGCCTAATAAAATGAATAATTTTCTTTTATTATGACATATGACATATCATACAAAAAAAAAAATTAATAAAATTTTTCATGAATTCATTTGGTTTGATATTAACCTAAATATTGATGGATTGAATTATTAACTGTGCAGGTTCATAATAAACCCAAACATAAGTGTGTGGACAAATTATGATTTAATGGGCTAAATTTTCAGACTTAACCACCCTAACTCACTACAACAAATTTGATTATCATTAAAAGTTTACAAAGGCATATTAGTATTTCGTAGCTAAATAAGGTTCATTAACTATGATTTTTTTTCGTTCCTAAACGTTAATATTTATGACGAACTTATAATTGTCATAAATTGGATACAATTAGTGACAAAATAATATGTCACCAATAACTTACAATATAAATGACATCAACTCATTTTTTAATTAAAAAAAAAAATTAATGGACAAAATTTTGCTATAAAATTTTATACTTCATCATTCATGTATGTGACTTGTGTATTTAAACCTAAAATATAATATCTATCACAGAAGGTAAACAATTAGTGACCAACTTTGTATTGTAGTAATAATTTCATAATTAAATATCACATTTGTTATAGAGATAAAAAGTTGAAAGACAATTAAGCTTCAAAACTAAATACCCCATCAATAAAATCTTTTGGAAACTGTTTAGATCTGATTATCCTCATCACTAATCTTTCAAGTATATATAGGTGTAGTATTTATACTGATTAGGAAGTTAAATGATTTTGATCACTTAAGCATCACATTGAGGAACTTATTCACACATTCAAAATAATTTTTAGGAGCAGTTAATTAGTGACAAAAGCTTAGTTATCATCAAATATATTTTTTTAAAACGCAATTACTAGTCCAATTAAATTTTGGCACTCTTTGTAAATGTCATTAAAGCCTAAGCGTCATTGAATCTAAAGACAATTAACTAATGTCAATATAGGCTCTAACACTCTTTGTTGATATGCATATTTATTACCATTAAAACTATTTTTGTTGTAGTAATTGTTGATGTGAACAACAAATAGAACAATCTACGTCAAAAAGTGATCAGTTGAACATTAATTCACCGTAAAATTTATTACCATATACTTCACCTAAAGGTTAGTGTTGAATGTTCTAAGTATTAGTTACATTATTGAAGATATTGCATTTGTATTGACAAAATGCTAACTTTAATTATTTGGTAAGCTATATTTTGATCTCCAAAAATGTCTAATATATTACGTACTTTCCCTTGGGAACCAACAGCCAACAGGAGCAGGTGGACAAAAAAGGGATGATTTGTAAATTGGATGGACCCAAACTTAAGTCAATTACCAAATGAAAGGACTATAAATTTATATAAACTACGGGCAGTCAAACACTCTTTGTTAAAAAATTATATTATTTATATTAAAAAATAAAAATAAAATATATATATATATATATATATATATATATATATATATATATATATATATATATATATTATACTTATATTTTGAACATTTTTGACGAAATTTCTGACTTCACACCAACTATATACACTTTCGGTGTAAATCATTTTATGAAAATTACTCTATAGTTTAACCAATTTTACAAGGTTCTTTATCCAACTTTCTCATTTATTATCTCATTTATAACAAAATACGTTAGGAAGCTATGGCTATATTTGTGTTGATTTATTTCAATGGTACTTTACTAGAAACAAAGTTTTAAAATAAAAGGTTGTTTTTTTTTAAAAAAAAAAAGAATTGTAATTTAAATGACAAATCAATATTTGTATTGTTGAAATCATTTTATTACGGATGAAATGAAAAGTTAAAGTAAAATTGCTACAAAATATAAAAACATCTTATTTTCTTTGACACTAACTAACAAAAAAAGTTTCACATATATGCACCATTAGATTACTCCATATTGCATATTTTATTTACAATATGATGAAAAATTAACGCATATAAATTTGAAGGATTAAATAAGAATATATATATTTTAAAAGTAAAAAAGGAAAAAAGAAGTCATGATCATGGTAAACAGGTGGCGGCTGCTGCATGGTAGTGGGAGAAACTGAGGCCATGCACGCAAGAGGAAGCATTATATTCGTCACACATCCATTTTCATGCAAATTTTATATATCCATAATTACATTTACGTTGCATTCACCAAGGAACAATGGGTCCTCTTCCTCCTACCTTTATTTGTTGATTTTTTTCTTCCCTTCACCCCACCCCCATGCCTTAACCCCCACCACCACACCACCAAATTTGAATAAAGCCTAAGACTCATAGCAAAGTATTTATCTAAATTGAACCAAACTTAATATATTTACTTTAATTGGGCTCACAACCCAAACTATTTATCTGACTGCCTCCCCCCTCCCCCCCCCCCCTCCCCCCTTTGAACCACTGCTGATATCATCAGAGTATATATATATATATATATTCTGTCCAATAGTATCAAGCAATAATTGAGCAGTTTTTTCACTAAAATATTGCTCTTCTTCCTTTATGCCATCACAGTATATATGTATATACTCTAATGGTATCAATGAGTAACTTAGTGGTGTTTTCACTCAAACACTGCTTCTTCATCTTTGATACATACCATATATATACTTTGATGGTATCAAACAGTAAAGACAAATTAGTAGTTAAAAATAAGGGGTATGAAAGTAAGGGGGTAGTGACTTGTAAATAGTTTTCCGTTTGGGGTATAAGTGTTCTATTCCCTAAAAAGAATTGGTGGGTAAATTGACTAAATCAGTTGGCAAATCAAGTGATCATCTGATTACAATCGAAAATTAAATCGTTGATAAAAGGCTCGATAAAATTTAACCAACCAATTTGAATTCATTTGTAAAATTATCAACTAAAAATTAGTTGGTAAACATCAAGAAAATTGTTGGTATACTATCAAAAAAGCAGTTATTAGCCGCATTTTAAAAAATTGTGGCCAAATCAATAAAAACAATGTGTCGTTCACGAAGAAGATATTGCTAAAATATCATAGGCAAAACAGAGAGATACTATTGAAGATAACTATCAAGTTGATTAATATGGTACAACTGTTAGAAGTTTTCTTAGTTGTTAGGAGTTAGAATCAGACTGGGCTGTAGGCGTAGAAGTAATAGTTAACCTCTATCCATTGTAATTGTATTTGTAATATAGTATAACTCTAAGGGCTCGTTTGGTGTGAGGGGTAAGCATAAATAGTTCTGGGATATAAATATAGTCATGGAATAAAATTTAGATGTTTTGTTTGGTTGACATGTTTGGGATAGCTTATTCCACCATTTATAGCATAGTGATGGGATAAGTTATCCCAGGATAACTTACCCCAGGATAGTTAATTCTGAGATAACTAGTTCCCAACCAAACGATTCCAAAGTGTAGCTAGCCTAGGACTCTACAATTTTGTATCAACTCATATATATATATAAATGAGCATTACTCAAGAATTTAATCATCAATATAACCATTGATTTCTCTCAATTGTTAATTGTTGAAAATTTTACACGGTATCAGAGCATTAAGATATTTTACTGTCTAAATATTGAATCCAAAAGACTCACTTGTGTAATTGAAATGGCCCATTCTATCAATACTTTGACAAATTCTTCCATTCACCACCTTATTACCTCTTGTTCCATTAAAATTAAGTTAATAAACTATCTCATACAGAGGACACAATTAATGCAGTTGATTTACGTGATGAGATTAACATATCTCATCAAGGAGAATGAACCAACTGTGAGTGGTCCATTTACTGAAAGACTGTTGAGAAAGTTGTGGCTACATGTGTTGAGAAAGATGCAAAAGATAATGGTAGTATTAATGACTAGGAGGCGAAAGATATAGTGCTAAGGATCTGAAGAAACCATGCGCCTGATTGTGGATTGTTCAACTACCAAGGAAATATAGGAATACTTAGAAGAAGTCTATCTTTAAGCAATAAAATATAAGGAGTCTCAACTTAAACAACTATTGTAAAGTGTTCGGCTAGGAACCAAGAAAATTGATGAGTACATTAAGGAATTCAAAGAAATATGTGATGGTCTTGCATCCGTTCACAAGTCCATGGATGAAGATATCAAAGTAATCAACTTTTCTAGAGATTTAGAACTCAAATACAAGACATTTAAGACTGTAATGCTAGGTAAATCATCATATCTCACCATTAATCAATTTGTTAATTCTCTCAAGGTTTTGTTACGAGGGGGATAAAGAAGAAGTGCCATAACATAACCTTAATATGGAATTCTCTTTCCAAAGGGATAGGGGAAGAGGAAACTTCTCTTAGAGAAGAGGAAGCAACAACTTCAACTCTAGAGGAAAGGCTTCAAACCTGCTTGACAAGGATCAAACATTCAGAATAATTAAAGCTTCTAAAGTGGAAATAAAGAGAGGAATAATAATGAGTCATGTCAAATTTATGGTTTGAATAACCACATTGCGCTTACGTGATTTTATAGATAAGACTACTCTTATCAATCTATAGATGAATTACCACAATAATTGGTTGTTTTCAATCTGCAAAATGCATTATTTATAGATGAGAATTTGTATGTAGACTCAGGAGCAGTAGTCATGTGACAAATAACTCAGGTATTCTATCTTATCTTAAACACTATAATGAATTTAATAAAATAATTGTTGGGAAATGATCACAAATAGACCTAATATGGGTGTAGAGTTCATATATAACATCCCAGAAATTTTTAGAGCTAAGACTTGAACCATCCTTCATTGTGAGTAGGATTTTACCTAGGAATTTAAAATTTCTTAAGTATTAAGGTCAGATCATGACTAGATATAGCACCTTGAGTTCCAAAAAGAACTAATTTGGAAATAGAAAAATCTGAAATTTTGCAAGGTATGCTTAAGTTATGAGTTTTGGGTCAACTTCAAATGACCATAACTCTCAGTACAGGATGAGTTAGGCGAGCTACAAGATAGCTAATGAAAGGTCTCTGAAAGATCATGACTAGATATAGCACCTTGAGTTTCAAAAAGAACTAATTTGGAAATAGAAAAATCTGAAATTTTGCAAGGTATGCTTAAGTTATGAGTTTTGGGTCAACTTCAAATGACCATAACTCTCAGTACAGGATGAGTTAGGCGAGCTACAAGATAGCTAATGAAAGGTCTCTGAATTATCTTTCCAACGACATCGAGTTTGCTAAATTTCAAGTTCTGAGTAAAAAATTTATGACTTATTTACTAACAACACTCAAACTTGGCAGCAGCTTCGCGATGGCTCCACGTTACGGAGTCAATACGGACCTCACTGCCTGCTGAAAAACTATTCTGACTCCCAGCTTGTTTTATTTATTTCTTTAGGGGTATTTTAGTCCTAATAACCCTTAGGAGGTCATCTAAATTGCCCTAAACATGTAGAAAAATCAGTTTTCATAAATCAAACCCTCTCATTCACTCCAAAAATTCTACACTCAATGAATTCAAGAAATGCTAAGGCTAGGGTTCTTCTTCCAAGATTTTCCTTCAAGCTCTTCAAGAAGATGGTTCTTTCCGATATGCAATATTCCATAGTGTTGGGTTTGTTCACCCACACGCCAATCATTTTAATTTCAGCGTTAAATTTGTTCTAAAAAGTTAAAGGTTAGATGTTCTTGATATGTTTTCTTGAATTTACTTTCGTTCTTTAATTGGGCTGATTTTTTAGAAGTTCTTGAGATTATTGCATCGATTTATAGAGTTGTTTTGAGTTAGATTCTAGTGTACATGTGTTGGGTATTTTGAATATAAAGAGAAATTGAGCAAAAGAATTGAATTTAGGTGAATTGGGGTTAAAAAATGAAGAAGGAAAAATTCGGGCGAATTTAGCAACCCAGTCCACATCGCGGACCTGCCTCCCTATTTCATAATTTTTTTCTTCATGTCGCAGAGAGGTTACGGACCCCTCTGCCTCAAAATTTATTTCACGACCAAATATTAAAATGCATCTCCGCATCACGGACTTGCTTCCAGACAGTGACTTCTTAATCTTTTCTCATATTTAACTATCTAAAAACACTCCTAAACATCACGAGATCTTTCCTATCACAAATCACAACCTTGAATTCATAAATCAAATTCAATGTAGAGTTGAGAGTCAAGTCTTGAGAGTTCTTTCAAACATTTTTGAGAAAGTCCCTTTGAGTCTTTTAAGGAGTCTTCTACAATTTCTAATAACTTGTTTCAAGACTCGAGCATGTAAGTATGAGAGTGAAGAGAATGTATTCATCAGTCTAATTTGTCATCGCGAGACCCTTCATATCATGAACCATAACTCTTGAATTCATAATTCACATTCAAGAGAGAGTTAAGAGTAGAGATCAAGAAAGTCTTTTGAGTTCAATTGTGAATCCTTTGAGATCAACTATTGATTCGAGCTATGTTTCGAGGAAGTAAGTATGAGAACGAGAAGAGTCGTATACACGAGTTCCATATCATTATGTAGACCCTTGAGTCGAGTCGTTCATGCCCATAATTTCGCATGAATTCCATAAGTTAGTATCTTTGAGAGAAGTAGTACCTTCAAGTTCTAAGTCTTAAGTATTGAGTTTCTAAACTATTTGAGATTATATTCCTAATCGTGGGACTATTACATATTACCCATGAAGCCCTTGAGTTAAGTAGTTCATGCCCATAACTCCGCATGAACCCTATAAGTCGAGCAGTCAGGAGTTGAGAAGTATCTTTGAGTCTTTGAGTTGAGTAGTCCATGCTCATAATTTCGCATGAACCCCTTTGAGTTGAGCATTCTTGAAATAAGTAGTGTCATTGAAGTTCTTGAGTTCTGAGTTGTCGAGTTTCGAGTATTGAGTTCTATGTATGGTTATTGAAAACCTTGAATTGAGTCGTTCACGTCCATAATTCGGCATGAACCTTATTTTGAGAAGTCTTTTTACAAGTGTTTCTAAACTTGTTTTAAGAGCACTTGAGTACTCAAGTTTTGTAATTTAAGATTTCTCAAAACTTAGCTCAAATGCTATCTTGAAAATCAAAGTTTCCCCTCTTGCATAATTGTGAAAGCGTTTACTCTTTACTGAAAACTAGCTCAAAGGCTCTTTGGAAATCAAGGTTTCCTTTCTTGTTTAAATGTGAAAACATTTTAAACTCTTTGGGAATACATAGTCTCCATATACTTCTTTGAAAAAATAAACTTAACTCATTGCTCTTTACTTTTTACTCAACTTGAACTTTAAGTCTTAAAACAAAGTTAAAACATTTGGAAAAGACTTTTGGAAAACTCTAAGAACTTCTCTTGACTTTGATTTTAACTTCCCTTGAATTGGATTATGGATTCAAGGATCATTATCTCATATTTATAGATGATTTCATGATGTTTAGACATACCTTAGAGTGTTGGAATCAACTAGAAAATATAGGTACATTGCTAAGGAATTAGTACGGAAAGATGGGGAAGAAATGGGAAGAACTGGTGTCCCTGGCACTCTGAGAGGTGCGGGGTGCCGCCTTAAAACTTCAGAGAGTTGGGTGGGGCGCTCTGGCTGACGCGGCACCCCAAGACCGAAACTTCAAAGGTTCCCTTTTGGGGCTCTGAGAGGGGCGGCGCCCCAAGCCCCTGCCCAGGTGTATGCCGACTTTCCTCCTTCATTTTTCAACTCTAAACCCTTGATTTTTTTCCCAAACTCTTAGAATCAACTATACCATCAATATATGAAAGATTCTAATCGAATTCACACCTAAAATCATGGATTCGAATCAAGCAACTCCTCAACAATTTCAACGAATCAAGAATTCAATAGAACTTCAACAAACCCATCAAGAACTCAATTTCTAAGCTTTTAAGAAATTAAATTCGCTAAAATAAATCATGATTGGCGCGTGGGTGAATTAACCCAATGTTATGTGATCTCACATACCTAGTAGGGATCACCCTTTGAGGAAATCCACAAGTGATTTTTGAAGAACTTGACAATTCTTGCTCCTTTTCCTCTTTTCTCTTCTCTAAAAATCTAACTCACTATCGTAAAAGCGTAAACTGAATACTATCAGTTTAGACCCCAATTAATTACCAAAAAATAAAATTAAGTCATGGGGTATGGAAAAGACCATAATGCCCTTCTAAAATCCGGATTAGACTTTCCTTATTTGCACATCCCAACTTTAAATGGGCATATCTCACTCATAAAAACTCAGAATCGAGCAAACTTAGCGGCGTTGGAAAGATTATTCCAAGATATTTCCTACGATATTTGGATACACACCTAACTCATCCTGAGCTAGGAGTTATGGTCGTTTGAAGTTGACCAAAAACTCATCTTAACATACTAATTTTCCAGATTTATATATCCTTTCCAAAAATGACTAATTCCAATTTTAACTTCTTTCTAGTTCTTTCAATTTGCGAGATGTTACATAAGTATTCCCGTCGAGTTCTGAGTATTGAGTTCTATGTATGATTATTGAAAACCCTGAATTGCGTCGTTCACATCCATAATTCGGCATGAACCTTATTTTGAGAAGTCCTTTTTACAAATTTTTCTAAACTTGTTTTAAGACTTGAGCACTTGCGTTGAGAAATAGTAGAGTTGAGTTCATTTTCTTTAAAATGATAAATGGGAACTAAGTATTCTCAAGAGTAAATGTTTCACATTTAAAAGAGGAGGAAATTGAGATTTCCAAAAGAGTTTTGAGCAGCTTGAGTGCCATCTCTTTTAAGAGAAAGATTTTTGAGTAATAATCTTAAACCACAGAAAGAGTTATGTTTTTAAACATATGAGCTGAGTATATTTTGAGAGTAGTATTGAGCACCGATATAGGAACGAGTTCAGATAACTCAAGTCTCCATAAATCATGTTGCCAACGTGGGTAAAAAAGGTCACACTTTTAGATGATTCATTAGTGCTTTTTAGCATAGACTAGTGGATCCACTTAGTTGAGGCGTTCTATATCCTGGAAAAGTATAGGAAAGTTCTGGTAGCGTGGGCGAGATGTGTATCATCACATAGCTCATAGTCATGGTTGTCGGTTAGAGAAACTCCTTCAAAATTATATTACTTTATTATATACAAATTGAGTTGTTATTGTATTCTTCAATACATTGAGTTGCTATCTACTATTTTAAAAGCTTCCCATATATTGCATCTTTTATTGTTGCTTTATTCTTGAGTATCTTGAGTTGAATTGTGCTTCATTGAGTCGAGTACCTTATTATTGAGTTGAGTCTTATTTCACTGAGTTGAATATCTTATCTTTGAGTTGAGTATCATATCTTTCAGTTGAGTATTTTATTCTTGAGTTGAGTCGAGTCGAGTAAGTGAGTTGAGAAGAGGTAAGTATGTTTCCTTTTTATTAAGTTCAAGCTTATGTTTATGCTTTAGAATTTCCTTTACATGCTCGTACATTCCACGTACTGAGCCATTTAGCCTACATCATTTCATGATGCAGATACAGGTATTTAGGGTCATCAACAGGAGCGTCGTTGATACAACATGGAGTTTGAGTTAGCTATGGTGAGCCTCCTTGCTTTCGGAGGATTTCATTTACTTTTCAGTTTTGTCAGGATGTCGTGGCTCTTATCCCGACTTCCATCTTTGTCAGTTAGAGGCTTCATAGATAGACAATAGAGTTTCAGAAGTCTGTTTATTTATCTTATTAAATGTTTTAAAGACTTGAGTTGCCTATTGTTGGTTAGTTGAATATTCTATTTATATTCAGAGTAAATCATTTTAGTTAAAGCTTTGTATTTGGGTTTCATGAATTTTATTCAGTTTTTAAGCTTTTGTATGTTTAAGTTAGTCTTCCGCTTGTAGTCAGCTAGGATGAGGGTTCGCTTGGGGACCAACAATGGTTCTCGAGTGTCGGCCACATCCATGGTGTAGGCTCGGGTCGTGAAAAACTTGGTAGCAGAGCACAGAGTTCAAGTGTCCTAGGGTGTCTATGAAGCCGTGTCAAGTAGCATCTTGTTTATGGTTGTAAGGGCCCCACTTCTATAAATGAGGGACTACAGACATTTAATAAAAGTTTCCCTTCTTTCATACTCTTAATCGTGCAATAGAGCTATGTCATAGAGATTTATTCTAACTCGTGCGTTCTCATATCCATTCGACTACCCGTCATACTAGAGGTGGTTGAAAAGAAAAAATCAGTCATTTATCAATGAGTTGTTCTTAGCAAGAGTCTTTAGGAAATCATGAAATTCCAGAGGAGTTTGAGAGAATCCTATAAGTGAGTTAAGTGTTGAGTTTCAGAGGAATGCACCCATAATTATATGAATTGTGTATTCGAGCCAAAAATGATTTGTACTCTTTTCCTTACGCCTTGTTTCAGTTGAGATCCTTATGAGGATGTATGTTTAGAGCTTGGGTAGTATTTTATCTTCACCCTAAAAGATAGTATGAATGGCAAGATCATATGTAGTAGTAGTGAAAGAGCCCAGAGTTAGAGGAAAATATGTAGAGGTTTAGTCATCGAAGTAAGAGAGATGGTGTTTTGACAAGCTATGTTGCTATAGTCATGCACCTAGTAAGTTCTTAATGAAGAGTTTTTATCTTATGGGTAGACTAAGAAGTGATGGGTTGTAAAGATTCCAACATAGGAGGTAGAGTGTGTTGTATCTGTAAAGGAGTTGGTGATGAAGTGTCACTGTGCAGAAAATGACCAAAGTGTAAATATTGAATAGAAGAGTAGGAGTATTCATGAGGTGATAAATCTAAAGCTAGGCTTATGTTTTGAGGGAGAACCCATAATATTCAATGTGTTAAAGAACTAATTATGCATTGATGTATAATGATTGAGTAAATAGTACTCAAGTTGTGATTGGAAATGTGATAGTAAATTGTAAATATGAATACTAAGAGGTAAGGATTGACTATTTATCATAAGGTCCTAGTGGATGAATGTTTCTGAATTTGTATCTAGTAGTTGTAAGTTAGTATAGTAAGCGAGTAATCATATTGATATTCGGGTTTAGTCATAAATATTAAGCTTGAATTCGAGATGAGTGTCATGATCAAAAGAATGGCAACATGAGGGTGATGATGTTAGTCTTGAGATTTGATCTAGAATACTTGACATAGAGTAGGTGAGAAATTGAGGTGATAAGCTGCAATAAATATGAGTGGTACAAGTGAGAGATCCTAACCTTTAGATAAGGGCAGTGAAGTGTGGCTAAGTCATAAGAGTAACTAGAGCATTAAGAGGTTTTGAGAAACTTCTTATAAAGAGGTCTTAGTACCTGTTTATTGAGAGTTCGTTAGTAATGAGATAAACTTCTCTCTAGTGTTAGAGTAAAAGAGGACGTAGACCAGTTAGAGATAATGGAATAGGTCGATATCTTTCAAGTGTTAGCTTTAGACATTAGGGGGAAATGATAAGATGAGAAATGAAGTCAAGTGTTGAGAATTTCTTAAGGAACTGATTAGTAGGAGTCCATGGAGTTGTTAGAGTACTAATCTTGAATGTGGTGTTGTTAAACATTGTGTGGTTCTTGGTATAAGCTCAATGTGGTGGTAAAGAGTAATAGTTTTGGGATGAGATTCCCTAAAGAGAGTTATAGAACCCGAACCTAGGATTTGGGTTAAGCTGGAATATAGCAAGAGCATACCATTAGACTCAGACCTTAGTAAGAGTAATCCTATTTCATACCCAGTGAAGTCGTCATTCGAGGATGAATGATCCCAAGGGAGAGATATTGCAACACCCCAGAAATTGTTTTAGCTAAGACTTGAACCATCCTTCGCTGTGAGTAAGATTTCACCAAGGAATTTAAAATTTCTTAAGTATTAAGGTCAAGTTACTAGATGTAGCACCTTGAGTTCCAAAAAGAACTAAATTGGAAATAGAAAAATCTGAAATTTTGCAAGTTATGCTTAAGTTATAAGTTTTGAGTCAACTTCAAATGACCATAACTCTCGGTACAGGATGAGTTAGGCGGGATAAAAAATAGATAGTAAAATGTCTTTGAATTATATTTCTAACACCACTGAATTTTCTAAATTTTGAACTCTGAGTAAAAAGTTTGACTTATTTACTAACGACGCTCAAACGACCATAACTCTCTATACAGGATGAGTTAAGGTGGGCTACAAGATAGCTAATGAAAGGTCTTTGAATTATATTTCTAACACCACTGAGTTTGCTAAATTTCAAGCTCTGAGTAAAAAGTTATGACTTATTTACTAACGACGCTCAAACTTGGTAGCAACTCCGCGATAGCTCCGCGTTACGGAGCCAATACGGACCTCACTGCCTGCTGAAAAACTATTCCGACTCCCAGCTCATTTATTTATTTCTTTAGGGGTATTTTAGTCCTAAAAATCCTTAGAAGGTCATCTAAATTTCGCTAAACGTATAGAAAAATTATTTTTCATAAATCAAAACCTCTCATGCACTCCAAAAATTCTACGCTCAAGGAATTCAAGAAACGCTAAGGCTAGGGTTCTTCTTCCAAGATTTTCCTTCAAGTTCTTCAAGAAGATGTTTCTTTCAGTTATGTAAGCTTCCATAGTGTTGGGTTTTTTCACCCACAAGCCAATCATGTTAATTTCAGTGTTAAACTCATTCAAGAAAGTTGAAGGTTTGATGTTCTTGATATGTGTTCTTGAATTTACTTTCGTTCTTGAATTGGGCTGATTTTTTAGGAGTTCTTGAGATTATTGCATCGATTTATAGAGTTGTTTTGAGTTAGATTCTAGTGTACATGTGTTGAGTATTTGAATATAAAGAGAAATTGAGCAAAAGAATCGAATTTAGGTGAATTGGGGTTAAAAAATGAAGAAGGAAAAATTCTGGCAAATCTAGCAACCCAGTCCACGTCGCGGACCTACCTCCCTATTTCATAATTTTTTTCTTCATGTCACAGAGAGGTTACGAACCCCTCTGCCTCAAAATTTATTTCACGACCAAATATTAAAATACATCTCCGCATCACGGACTTGCTTCCAGACAGTGACTTCTAGATCTTTTCTCATATTTAACTATCTAAAAACACTCCTAAACATCACGAGATCTTTCCTATCACAAATCACAACCTTGAATTCATAAATCAAATTCAATGTAGAGTTGAGAGTTAAGTCTTGAGAGTTCTTTCGAACATTTTTGAGAAAGTCCCTTTGAGTCTTTTGAGGAGTCTTCTACAATTTTTAATAACTTGTTTCAAGACTCGAGCACGTAAGTATGAGAGTGAGGAGAATGTATTCATCAGTCTAATTTGTCATCACGAGACCCTTCATATCATGAACCGTAACTCTTCAATTCATAATTCACATTCAAGAGAGAGTTAAGAGTAGAGATCAAGAAAGTCTTTTGAGTTCAATTGTGAATCCTTTGAGATCAACTATTGATTCGAGCTATGTTTTGAGGAAGTAAGTATGAGAATGAGAAGAGTCATATACACGAGTTCCATATCATTATGTAGACCCTTGAGTTGAGTCGTTCATGCCCATAATTTCACATGAACTCCATAAGTTGAGTATCTTTTAGAGGAGTAGTACCTTTAAGCTATAAGTCTTGAGTATTGAGTCTCTAACCTATTTGATATTATATTCTTAATCGTGGGACTATTACATGTTACCTATGAAGTCCTTGAGTTGAGTAGTTCATGCCAATAACTCTGCATAAACCCTATAAGTCGAGCAGTCTTGAGATGAGAAGTATATTTGAGTCCTTGAATTAAGTAGTTCATGTTCATAATTCCACATGAACCCCTCTGAGTTGAGAATTCTTGAAAAAAGTAGTATCATTGAAGTTCTTGGGTTCTGAGTTGTCGAGTTTCGAGTATTGTGTTCTATGTATGATTATTGAAAACCTTGAATTGCATCATTCACATCCATAATACGGCATGAACCTTATTTTGAGAAGTCTTTTTACATATTTTTCTAAACTTGTTTTAATACTTGAGCACTTGAGTTGAGAAATAGTAGACTTGAGTTCATTTTCTTTAAAATGATATATGGGAACTAAGTATTTTCTAGAGTAAATGTTTTTACATTTAAAAGAGGAGGAAACTAAGATTTTCAAAATAGTTTTGAGCAGCTTGAGTACCATCTCTTTTAAGAGAAAGATTTTTGAGTAATAATCTTAAACCACAGAAAGAGTTATGTTTTTAAACATATGAGTTGAGTATATTTTGGGAGTAGTATTAAGCACCAATATAGGGACGAGTTCAGATAACTCAAGTCTCTATAAACCATGTAGCCAACGTGGGTAGAAAGGGTCATACATTTTAGATGATTCCTTAGTGATGTTTAGCATAGACTAGTTGATCCACTTAGTTGAGGTGTTCTATATCCTGGCAAAGTATAGGATAGTTCTGGCAGCGTGGGTGAGATGTTGTATCATCACATAGCTCATAGTAATGGTTGTCGGTTAGAGAAACTCCCACAGAATTATATTACTTTATTATATACAAATTGAATTGTTATTGTATTCTTCAATACATTGAGTTGCTATCTACTGTTTTAAAAGCTTTCCATATATTGCATCTTTTATTGTTGCTTTGTTCATGAGTATCTTGAGTTGAATTGTGCTTCATTGAGTCCAGTACCTTATTGTTGAGTTGAATCTTATTTCACTGAGTTGAATATCTTATCCTTTGAGTTGAGTATCATATCTTTGAGTTGAGTATCTTATTCTTGAGTTGAGTCGAGTAAGTGAGTTGAGAAGAGGTAAGTATGTTACCTTTTTATTAAGTTCAAGGTGATGTTTATGCTATAGAACTCCCCTTACATGCTCGTACATTTCATATACTGAGTTATTTGGCCTACATCATTTCATGATGCAAATACAAGTATTTAGGGTCATCAACAGGAGTTCGTTGATACCACATGGAGTTCGAGTTTGCTATGGTGAGCCTCCTTGCATCCGGAGAATTTCATTTACTTTTCAGTTTTGTCAGGATGTCGTGGGTCTTGTCCTGACTTCCTTCTTTGTCAGTTAGAAGTTTCATAGATAGACAGTAGAGTTTCAGAAGTCTGTTCATTTATCTTATTAAATGTTTTAAAGACTTAAGTTGCCTATTATTGTCTAGTTGAATATTCTATTTATATTCAGAGTAAATCATTTGAGTTAAAGCTTTGTATTTGAGTTTCATGAATTGTATTCTGTTTTTAAGCTTTTGTATGCTTGAGTTAGTCTTCCGATTGTAGTCAACCAGGATGAGGGTTCGCTTGGGGACCAGCAATGGTTCTCGAGTGCCGACCACATCCAGGTTGTAGGCTCGGGTCGTGACACATATGATTTTTGAGTTTTAGGATATCAATCTATTTCTCATTTTTCGTTGTTTGTTGGTGGTTGCAAATGTTAACAAATGCGATAATACTCTAGTTTTGCTTGGAAGTTGGACTAGGATTTTGTAGAAATGGTGAGCAAGAACTCAGAATTCTAACCTTTGTTAAATAAATTCTCTTAGAGATGAGTTAAATTTAATTGGCATATATTGGTTTCTCCTATCTAAATATTTTGCATAGATATGATAAAATCATATTGAGACAAATCATTTAACTCTTGAAAAGATTAAGTGATAGTATAAATATTTGAATGCATATCTAGACTATTAGCCCATATGTTTGGGCTTTTGTTATTGGGCCTATTTTCTAGGTTAGCTTTATATAGTCTTCCTATTTGTTTTTGTATTGAGTAATATATTCTATTATATTGTAATGCAACTCTTGCCTCTTGTTCTCCAATTAAAGTAGTTCTGTTAACATGGTATTAAGAGCTAAAGTGATTCATGCTCCTTGATTTGTTGATTGAAGATCTGGTAGCGGTCACCTGTTGCACGGATCAAACGAAGGTTTTTGAACTAGGGTTTTTTTTATTTGCTGCTTTCGATGAGTTCTCGATTGATGTTGCTGCTACTGTTTGTTTAGATCGGTTCGACCTAAAGTAGTTTAATTTTTTGTTTTGGAACTGTTAGTGTCTTGCTGTGTTTGCTTCTCTTCTGACAATATGGCTAGAAAAGATGATTCTTTCCAGTCCATTAATGCTCAATTAGATGGTAAAAATTATGCATATTGCAGTTATTTCATGAAGAATTTTCTTCGTGGGAAAAATATATGGGGTTATGTCACTGGGGTTATAGTTAAACCAAAAGATGATACGGCTGCGGATTTTGCATTGTTGGTAGACTCATGGGAAACTGCTAACTCCAAGGTTATCACTTGGATCAACAATTCTGTAACTCAGTCAATTAGTATGTAATTGGCTAAGTATGACACAGTAAAGGAAGTTTGGGACCATTTGGAGAGACTGTATACTCAGTCTAATTTTGCTAAGCAGTACCCGTTGGAGTATGATATTCGTCCTCTTCAACAGAATGCTATGAGCATTCAAGATTTTTATATTTCAATGTCAGATTTGTGGGATCAATTAGCTCTTACTGAATCTGCAGAGTTAAAAGTTCTTGAGCCATACATTTCTAGGAGGGAAGAACAGCGTTTGGTTCAATTTTTGATGGCATTATGTTCTGATTTTGAAGGGCTGCGTGGAACAATCCTTCATCGATCTTCTCTCCCCATAGTTGATTTCATTGTTCATGAACTGATTGCAGAAGAGACCCGTATCAAGTCTTAAGTGGTCTAAAGCAACTAATACTCCTGTTGTGTTTGCTATTTCAAATAATCAGTCTAGACCACCACGTTCTCGACAATCTCCTAAAGTTGCATTTGATAAGTGTGCATTCTACAAACAAAAAAATCATTGGAAGGTTCAGTGTCAATCTGGACAGCAGCAGAAGTATGGGCAGCAAAAGTATGGGTCACGCTCCTTTAATGCTCGTCCTCCATAGTTCGCTGCTACTATTGCTGCTGCTGGACCATCTGTAGATACTGAGTCTGTTAGCAATATGCCACCTTTTACGTTGGATCCCTAGGTTTTCGAACAGTTCAGACAATTTATGGCTTCTAATCCTACTACCATGTCAGCATCTATATCTCATTCAGGTCCAGCTTCTTCTAGTCCCTCAAGTATTCCGTCCTCTCGTGGATTTTGGATTTTGGTGTGTCTCATCATATGTCACCTTATTTGTCATCGTTTGGTTCTTTGTCCCCTATTTCACCAATCTCTGTTATGTCCACTAGTGCTGCATCTATGACAATCGAGGGTGTTGGTTCTGTTACTACCCCTAACATTGTTCTCTCTGATGTTTATTATGTTCCCAAACTTGGTTTGAATCTTGATTCGGTCAATCAATTGTGTAAAGCTGGTAATTGGGTGTTCTTTTCTGATTCTATTTGTGTTGTACAGGACCACACACTCAGAAGGTGATTGGGATTGGCCATAGGTTGGGGAAACTCTATGTCTTGGAGATTCTTAAAGTGTCTTCTGTTGTTATTGCTGCCTCTAGTAATGATTTATCGTCTTTTCATTTAAGTCCCTTGTCTTCTCAGTTTTATCTTTGGCATTCCCATTTGGGACATGTGTCAGTGTCACGTTTATGTTTCTTAGCCTATACTGGTGCTTTGGGTCATTTGAACACTTGTGATATTTCTGATTGTAGTGGTCGTAAACTGGCAAAATTCTCGACTTTATCGTTTAATAAAGTGTCTTATTATGTTGCTCCTTTTGATATTATTCATTCTGATGTGTGGGGCCCATTGCCAATATCCACTAAGGGTGACTCGACCTATTATGTTTCATTTATAGATGACTTTACTCGTTATACCGGGTGTATCTTATGAAACGCAGATCTGATTTATTTGGCATTTACAGTAACTTTAGAGCCGTTGTTAAAACACAACATTCGGCTGTGATAAAGTGCTTCAGGTGTGACTTAGGGGGTGAATATACCTCTAATGATTTCACTCAGTTACTTGTCTCTGATGGCACCATACACCAGTCATTTTGTACCGACACTCCTGAGCAGAACGGTGTTGTAGAAAGGAAACAGGCCATATTATTAAGACAACACGCTCTTTACTTTTATTTGCAGAGATTCCTAGTATTTTTTTGGGAGAAGCAATCCTAACTGTTGTATATGTGATTAATCGTATTCCTACTGCATTGACTTTGGAGATGTCTCCGTTTGAGAAATTGTATGGTCACCTATCAGATTATTTTGCATTACGAGTTTTTAGATGTACTTGCTATGTTCTTCGTCCTCATGTTGAACGAAATAAGCTGGGGCCAAAATCAGCTATATGTGTGTTTTTGGGATATGGTGCTGGACAAAAAGGATATCGTTGATATGATCCTGTAAGTCAGAAATTATATGTTTCACGGCATGTCACCTTTTTGGAACATATTCATTTTTATTTGATTCCAGCTAAATCCCATGATGTAATGAAATCAGATCTTCAGCATATTGATCCTTTTGGCGTTGACATGGAGGTTCCAGTTTTGGATTCATCCATGCCACCTGATGATAGTGCTTCAGTCCCACCTGTGCCTGAGTCTGCTTTTTTGACTGTTGAGATTGGAGACCCACCACCTCTGAGGAGATCTACTCGTCCTTTTAAGTCCACCAAACTATCAGATTTCGCTTACTCTACATACTCAGCCTCATTTGCTTCATTTATTGCCAACATACATCATTTGTTTGAACCTGAGTCATATCGAGATATTGTGACTGATTCTCTTTGGCAGAATGTTATGGCTGAGGAACTCACTGCTCTTTATCAGACATATACATGGGATTTGGTTACCCTCCCACCAGGTAAACATATGATTGGTTGTCTATGGGTGTATAAGATAAAAACAAAGTCTGATAGGTCTGTTGAGCATACAAGGCTAGACTTGTGGCAAAAGGGTACTCACAAAAATATGGTATGGACTATGAGGAGACTTTTCCCCGGTGGCAAAGATGACGACTGTTCGCACTATAATTGTCGTTGCATCCATTCGACAGTGGAAGATATTTCAAATGGATGTCAAGAATGCATTTCTGAATGGTGATCTCCATGAGAAAGTTTATATGACTCCTACCCCAGGTATTAACCACTACCAGCCAGGTGAAGTTTGTCGGTTTCGAAAAGCTTTATATGGTCTCAAGCAAGCCCCTCGTGCTTGGTTTGAGAAATTCTCGACTGTGATTACTTCTTTTGGATTTGCCCCGAGTAATCATGATTCGACATTTTTTGTTAGATGTACGAGTGTAGGGAAAATTCTTTTGTCCTTATATGTAGATGATATGATTATTATTGGTAATGATTATGGTGGTATTGAGTCATTGAAGCGTGATTTGGCTCATCGGTTTACCATGAAAGACTTGAGCTTGCTGCGTTATTTTTTGGGTATTGAGATGGCTTAGTCTAAGAAAGGGTATCTTCTTTCTTAGACTAAATATATATCAGACTTGTTTAAACAAGGCACGTCTTTCTAACAACAGGACTATAGATACTTCCCTTGATACCAATGCATGGTACTCTCCTAGTGATGGTGTTCCGTTATCAGATTCGAGTCTTTATCGGACTGTTGTAGGTAGTTTGGTTTATCTTACTGTTACTCGCCCGAATATAGCTCATGCAGTTCATGTTGTTAGCCAGTTTGTTACTGCTCCTACTTCTGTTCACTGGGGAGTTGTACTTCGTATTTTGAGATATCTTCGTGGTACTCAGTTTCAGAATCTTTTGTTTCCCTCGACGTCATCTCTCGAGTTGCGAGCCTATAGTGATGCTAATTGGGATGGCAATTGCAATGATCGTAAATCCACCACTGGTTTTTGTGTGTTTCTTGGAGACTTTTTAATCTCATGGAAGAGCAAGAAACAAGATGTTGTCTCTAGATCTTTCACGGAGGATGAGTATCGTGCTATGGCTATGACTACATGTGAGATTGTTTGGTTACATTGGCTTCTTGCAGATATGGGGGTTCACATTTCTCTGCCAACTCCCCTATATTGTGATAAAAAAAAGTGCGATACAAATTGCAAAGAATTTTGTTTTTCATGAGCGGACGAAGCACATTGAGATTGATTGTCACTTTACCCGTCATCATTTATAGCTCGGGACCAGTTTCCTTTTGTTCCGTCGTCCTTGCAGATTGCTGATATTTTTACGAAGGCACAGTCGGCATCTCGATTTTGATTTTTGTATGACAAACTCTCAATACTTATTGTTGTTGCATTGTGAATTTGAGGGGGTATGTTAGCTCATATGTTTGGGATTTTGTTATTGGGCCTATTTTCTAGGTTAGCTTTATAAAGTCTTCCTATTTCTTTTGTTATTGAGTAATATACTCTATTATATTGTAATGCAACTCTTGCCTCTTGTTCATCAATTTAAGTAGTTTTGTTAACGACAACCCAATTATCTGCCCTTGCATAAAAATTAGAACGTTGTATTTCATAATAAGTGGACACAACTTTAGTTCTTTAATCCATGTAGGTTTACAAATAATATATTTCAACAATTCTAGTTATTAGTTCACAACCAAGTTTCTCTATATTCACGGGATAGAAGTTAGATTGCTAGTCAAATATTTGTTTGATTTGTATATTTTCTCGCCTATTCTCTGTGAATTCGACCGCTACCTTATTTGATTTACTATATTTGCATATGACCAAGGTATATAATCTATTAAGAGTAATTTTGAATGTATCACCTACATTATTCTAGACCCATCCATGTCAACCCTTGAGTTAATAGGGAGTTTCCAATGCTAAGATTAACTAAGGTGTTGACTGGAGTCCCAACAGTTCCAAGATTAGGTGGTGTTGTAGCTCTAGTATAGGCGTTGTCAATGAAGATGGCTATGATGTTTTCCATATGAGTCCTAAATGCATTCTGTGAAGTTATCATACCTTTCACAACCTTTCTATCCTAAAACAAGTTCTTTGATACATCTCAGTTACTCTAGGTTGACAACGTTGACCTTTAGAAGAGTGTAGTTGTATCTTTAATACCCATCGTCATTCCCACTTTATTGATTCAAAGTTCATTTTTCCTCTTGCAGGTATGATCCTACCATTTTTATGCAAAGAAGGCCTAATCATCCTCATGTTCATGTTCATGTTCATATTCACGTTGATATGTGTTAATATGCCCCGAACCTGGAATCTTGAAGATACCAATGAATTCAGAAGGTGTCATTTCTCTTTTGTGAAAAGGCTTACTTATGGGCCTAAAGGCCCATTCTAAGCTGGAGTATGAGTTCTGGCACTTTGCTGAATATTGATTTGTGTCAGACGAGTGGTATTTGTGAGTACGCTCCAACTAGAAGGTGAGTTATGATCCTACCATTTTTATGCAAAGAAGGTCTAATCATCCTCATGTTCATGTTCATGTTCATATTCACGTTAATGTGTGTTAATGTGCCCCGAACCTGGAATCCTGAAGATACCAATGAATTCAGAAAGTGTCATTTCTCTTTTGTGAAAGGGCTTACTTATGGGCCAAAGGCCCATTCTGAGCTGGAGTATGAGTTCTGGCGCTTTGCTGAATATTGATTTGTGTCAGACAGGTAGTATTTGTGAGTACGCTCCAACTAGAAGGCGAGTTAGGATCGAGAAAAGATCCTATGAGACTGTACTGTTAGTCGTCCGATAACAAAGAAGCTTGTGCTACACTGGGGCAACACCGGTCCAAGATATATCGAGGATAATGGTTTTAGGATGCTCCTTGGCCATGCCCACAAACACCATCATAAGTCCAGTATTGATGAACCAGTACTTTTACGTATTAGATTCCAAACAATCCATCTACTAAGCCTGGATTTTACCCATACAACGAGTCAATTGAAAATTTCAAATAATGTTTAAGTGAGACTGTTTCTTTTCATGCATCAAACATATAGTCAAAAAAAAAAAATTAATAATGAATAACAGTGAGATTTGAACTTAGAACCTCTACCTACTTTACAATCCTATTAAATTATATAACAAATTAAGGTAAGAAAAGGACAAATAGAGCTTTAATCTTGTGAATTCTAAGGTTTTATCTGTAACACCTCGCTATTTGAAAGAACTAGAAAGAACTAGAATTTGGATGAAACCCTTTTTGGAAATAATCATATTTGGAAAGTTTGAAAAAATTAAGCTAAGGATGAGTTTTGGGTCAACTTCAAATGACCATAACTCCCAGCTCAAGGTGAGTTAGGTGTTCTACTAGATACCGTAGGAAAGATCTTTGAATTATTTTTCCAACGCCACTAAATTTTCTCGATTTCGAGTTCATATGAGGGAGATATGGCCATTCAAAGTTGGGCTATCTAGATAACGAAAGTCAAAATCGGATTTTAGAAGGGTATTCTGGTCTTTTTACTACCTAATTAATTAAATTCATTTTTGGTAATTAAGTTGGGGTCTAAACTGAATGGATTCAGTATACGCTTTAAAAAATTAAGTTAGGGTTTTGAGAGAAGAGAAAAGAAGAGGAGAAAGGACGAGAAGAAGCAAGGATTCGTCGTGTTCTTGAAGTTAAGCTCATCGATTTCGCCAAGGGTTGATCCCTACGAGGTATGTGAGATCACATAGAGTTGGGTTAGTTCACCCATGTGCCAATCATGATTCAATTCGACAAATTTGTGTTCTTGAAAGTACAAAAATTGAGTTCTTGATGGATTTTATTGAAGTTTCTATTGAGTTCTTGATTGTTGAAGTTGTTGAGAAGTTCTTGAGTTAAATTCATGAAATTTGATGTTGTTTTGAGTTGATTCTTGCATATTTTGGTTATGTATTCAAATCTAAACGTTTGGGGAAGGAACCATTCGAATCTAGGGAGTTTAGAGTTGAAAAATGAACAAGAAAATTCGTCAAAAACCCGGGGAAGGGGATTGGGGCGCCGCGCCACTCAGAGTGCCCCCAAAGGAACTTCTGTAGTTTGGGCACTGGGGAGCCACTGCAGTCAGTGCGCCCCAGTGCGCCCCATCCCAGCTTCTGAAGTTTGCCTTCTGACACCCCGCGCCACTCAGAGCGCCAGGGACACCAGGTATTCTATCATTTTCCACTTCTTTCCGTTTGAGTTTCCTTGAATCACACCTATGTTTCCTCGTTGATTTCTACACTTTAAGGTATGCCTAAACATCATGATATCATCTATAACACGATATCATGACCCTTGAATCCATAAATCAAATTCAAGGTAGAGCTAAGAGTCAAGCTAAGAGAGTTCTTAGAGTCTTTCAACAGTCTTATGCAATTATTTTAAACTTGTTTTAAAGACTTAAGCCTTGAGTTTGAGAAAGAGTAGAGCCAAGTTCATTTCTTTAAATGATATATGGGAACTAAATAATCCCATAGAACAAATGTTTTCACATTTAAGATAAGAGGAAACACTAATTTCCAAAAGAGTTTTCATGAGTAGTTTTGAGTTCCATCTCTTTTAAGAGATAAGTGTTTTGAGTAATTACCTCAAATCACAAAAAGAGTTTTGTTTTAAAACATATGAACTGAGTATATTTTGGGAGTAGTATTGAGTACCGATATGGGAACGAGTTCATAATAACTCAAGTCTCCATAAACCATATAGCCATCGTGGATAGAAAGGGTCATACTTTTCAGATGATTCCTTAGTGCTTTTTATCATAGACTAGTAGATCCACTTAGTTGAGGTGTTCTATATCCCGGCAAGTTATAGGACAGTTCTGGCAGCGTGGGCAAGACGATGTATCATCACATAGCTCATAGTGATGGTTGTCGATTAGAGAAACTCTCATAGGGTTATATTATTTTATTATATATATATATATATATATATATATATATATATATATATATATATATATATATATATATATATTAAGTTGTTTCTTACTGTTGTAAATGCTTTATATAAACTGCACCTTTATTGTAGTTTAATTCTGCATTTGAGTTGAGTATCCATGAGTTGAGTAAAGCTGAGGTAAGTGTTCTTTAAGAATTCATTCCAAGCTTATGACATGTCTAGTTTTCCCTTGCATGCTCGTACATTCATTGTATTGATGTCATTTGGCTTACATCGTTTTATGATGTAGATACAGGTAACCAGGATCAGCATCCAGTGCCCTATTGATCCAGTTGAGCACTCAGAGTCAATTGGTGAGCCTCCTTGCTTTTCGGAGGATCCCTTTTTCATTGTTTTAGTATTTTAGTTGTTAGGATGATCGCGGGTCTTGTCCCGACATCCCTCATTGTTTTTAGAGATTTCATAGACTGATAGTTATAGTTCTTTAGTCTTTCCATTTTCAGTTGTTTATGTTAAAACTTGGTTTGCCACTCTGGCTAAGTTGAATGTTTATTTCTAAAACATTCTAAGTTATTTTGAGACAGTTGATTTAAGTGCATTTGATTTCTTTATTAATGCAAAAAGTCTTCCGCTGAGAGTCTATCCAGGCCAAGGGTTCACTTGGGGCCAGCAATGGTTCTAGAGTGCCAGTCCCGCCCAGAGTATAGGATCTAGGTGTGACATTATCCCAGGATTGTAGGAAGAGAGTTTATAGTATCCTTAAATATGTATAGCATTTTTAAGTAATTAAGAAAGAGAAAATTTCAGAAATAAAAAAGATAATAGACATAATAGGGCTTTATAACTATAGTTTTGATAATTGTGCTTTATAGCTATATTTTTGTTTTCTATGGAGGCTGCAATTTGTATATTTCGCTTGCGAATATACAAATAAGTTAAGTATATACAAATTCAGTATTTATACATATAAAAATTTTTCAGAACTCCGTTTGTATATTTCACTTGCCAATATACAAATATCGTAAATTATTATGAATCTTTCATAAATCATATACAAATAGCTAGGATAAGTATATACAAATTCTGAATTTATACAATCAGGAACCAAATTATACAAATTCTAGAATTATACATTCAGGAACCAAATTATACAAATTCTAGATTTATACAATTAGGAAACCGAATATCAAATTTCGCGAAACTGTAGCCACAAAATAAAAATATTCAAAACTATAACTAAATTTCATAATACACTCTAAACATTTGTCATTTCACATAATTTTCCTATTAAGACAGAGGTAATGAGCGCCTAGGCCTTCATTGTATATTCTAACCGAACTTGGATTATATAATACAATTAACATTAGATTAAGAGTTAAAAAAGCAAGAGCACTGGGGTACTCTTCCAAATGTGATATTCATCATTTTCAACTAACCAAATTAGTTCATGTACTATAACTATGTCAATTCTAAGGGTGGTCAATATAATTAGAAAATCTTTGGATTTTGGAATAAGGGGAGCTAAGCCCTTTAATTAAGTATCTAATGCACCTTCCCCTTATCTAATCTTTCCTTAATAATTAATAGATAAGATATGAACTATTAATACTTCTAGTTGTCACACACATTTTTTTAAAAAAAAAAAAATACACTGTGTAGTTGGCTTAGAATATATATCATACCAAATCAGATGACACATATGTAAGATATTCTCCATTTCATACTAAAAAGAAACTCAATTTGGATTATTCATCAGTATTAGTTAAATGATTCGAGAAGATAATAAAAGTAGATCATGAATAATAATATAATATAAACAACACATTATTTATAAAGGGGTAAAATTTATTTCTTAAGCAAAGTAGAGTGATTAGTCAAATCAACACCTTCTAATAACTTAGAATATACTTAACTTGAATTAGATATCTTGGGGAAATTCAAATCATAAACGGTTTAGTCAAACCAAAGTGTTTGTGAGCTATAAAACCACAAGTTATGAGTGATCAACTATGACTTTTGGCTGATTTTAGCTTATTAAACTTTTTTTAGGTTTACAAATGTTTAGATAATTAGTCAAAAAGTGTTTATAAGCTAAATTTAAAAAGAAAAAGTCGGAACCCGGTCTTGACACCCTAAACAATAGCAATAGCACGAATCCTAAGTTACGGCACGCGAAAGAATGGTTCCATGAATCATGGGCGGATCTTAACAGATTTCCCATCAGAGGACTACTATGACTACATCATCGTCGAGGCGCCCCGGTATGAACATGCCAGGTTGGTTGACAAACCCAATGGCAAAGCCAGGGGGGAGGGGGACAAGTTTATAAGCTTAGCCAAACACATCCTTTGATTTGTTAGTTGTTATAAAAACTATCTAACTATGCCAAAAATAATTTTTAGCTGCAATTAACTAATGGTAATAGCTTAATTGCCATTAATATGTTTTTTTAGAGACAATTACTTGTGACAATTCTATTTTAGCACTCTTCGTAAATGTCGCTAAAGTCTATAGTGACATTGAATCTCATGACAATTAACTAATATCCGTAAAAGTTTTGGCATTTTTTATTAGTATGTCTATTTATTGCTGCTAAGAGTTGTTTCTTGCTTTTTTTTTTTTTTAATCCTCCATTATTCAATAGTACCATACAAATTGTCCTCAAAGTAGAACAAAGTCAATTCAAGTCCTTTATAAATAGTTATATACACATCCAACTATATGATGGGCTTTACAAAATATGGTACTAACTAATAATAAAGGGGATAAAAGTCGTGGTAGAAATAAACTTTGGAGATAATTTGTTAGTTCTTGTTTGACTTTTTTTGACAAGTTTGCCAACTACGTTGCCTATAGGTTCTCCAATTACATTTTTCTACCATCATGAAAAAACTTGAAATACATATATTGTTTTGTGTCTTAGTTCTAGATACATATAATAGGTAATGGTATAGGTACTATCGGACTCATTACATTTTAATAAATAACCCTATTGAGAGGAAAAGGTTTGTATAATAGGCTTATTTATCTAACCCCTCTCCCAAAAGGACCTACATGATCTAAGGAAGTACAATATAATTATAGTATGCAATATATTTAGGAGCAGGTAACTAGGTAACTCAAGAATTACATATGTTTCATCATATAAACTCAAGAATTACATATGCTTCTTCATATAAAATGTATCACACCTGATCGGCGTAATTTTTTTTTGTTTTACGCACCGTAACTTTTTCCTCAGGATTAAGCAGAATAGCAGAGCAAGTATTAGTAACATAACCAAAAAATCTTCCTCGTAATTAATATTTTTGCTCGCGACAATTATGATCTCTCGGGATAATCGATACCTGCATTAAAAATGAAATTCTAATACATATGAGACTTCTCAATTGGCTAATTGTGAATAGCCCCAGGACTATGAAACAAAGGAGCAACGAACCTACGTATGTGACACAATATGGGGATGACTTGTGTCCAGCTGGTGAAAGGACAATTAAGATTGGACATAGCTAATTTTCTGTTAAATCTATTTTAGTAGAGCGTATGATGTCCATGACCCAAGGTAGAGCACTCAATGGGATTGGATTGCGTCATTTCACCTTATCAACCTGGTGCAAATGAATAAATTAGTATTTTCTCTTTCAGTTGTTGCTCTGAGGAAAGAAGTTTAATTTGTTTTGGTACTCTCTTACATACTATAAATAAAAAGATTTTTGTGAGAGGATTGAAAAGGAAGCTCGAATGAAGTGAAAGAGACATACATGGAGTGGAAAAAAAATTTTATTGCATTTTCGGCTCTGACAACAGCCATTCACCACATGTGTCGTGTTCTTGAAGACACCCTTCTTTCAATAGGATTCGTGTAAAATTCTCTACATTGCATCAAATTAAACCACGTGTTGCATCGCTTGCGTGGAATCCCGTCAACTTCTTTGAATTTCATTATTGTGCACATACACTCAAATATTACTCCTCGATATCTTAGGTTATCTTTCTGTTTTTCTCGGACAGATCGGTGGATCTGCCAATATCGAAGACTTAGTATAGGTACCATAATAACCTTTCAGATTTTGGATCGTGACGTTCTTCCATAATATCCAAAACATCATGGTTCAAGGACATAAAGTTAAAATAGTTAGATACATCATACATAAGGTTATTTGCCTCAATATTAATGCAAAGGCTTTAATGCTAGGAATTGCAATGGGTTGTGCACCATGCTGGCCAAATTTTTCTATTGAGTTTAACTTCTATATTAGAATTTGAACATATTTTTCATACTATCGAATCACCTTAAAAACAATAATATGAAATAGTAACTTGAAAATTAAACTGCTAAACATATAGATTAAAATTCATTGACAATAGGAAATTTATTTATCTAACTAATATCAGTGTGTATATATAACTATAAGTTAAATCTATTTTCTATAACCTTTTCATGATATTTGTTATAACCATGGATTGCTCAAGGAGGAAAGAAAGATGTTATGCATATCGCGTTTAATCATGTTTCATAAAAGTGAAATAGAAAAAAGTTGAAGTAATTTTTATTTTTTTTAAAAATGATATTTGAAAATTATTCGAAGTTCTACTTCAGAAAAGTTGAAAAACTTTCATGATCAAGCACTCTCTTTCAAGTGGCTATAGAGTTGATAAATAAATGTAATTAACTAATTAAGGGACTACACAAAGCTGAAAATGAGGATGAAGAGACACGTACAAAATTCACATAATTAAAATCTCATCACATCTATCTATATTATATATGGTTTGTCTAGCAGGAAGATTAGTTGATAATCAAACCTACATATCGTTGATCCAAATTAATTCTAAGATATGTTCCCTAATTGAACAACACTATTTTCGATTTCTTCGTTATGATCAAGGGAAATAATTAAAAAAAAATAAGTTTAAGAACTAATTATTAAGATAGTGACATGCATATATACATGAATGAAGCTGATGCTACTTATTTGACCCTAACTAAAGAGATCATGTTAGAGAAGAAGTTGTTGCAGCAAACTTTTTGAAGAGAAAATATTTCTTTCACCCTGAGATAAAGTCTAATTCCTTTATGTTTTTTTTAATCCCATTTTTAATTCATTATTGTCCTGTATTGCGTATACAAGAAAGAAAACTCAAGATGTGGTGCAGTGAATGGAGTTATTTCTCTTTTAACTAGAGGTTTCAACTTCGAGTCTTGTGTATGGAATAATCTAGAAACTTTGAGTCCTGTGTATGAAATAATCTTTGATAGGGAGTGTTGCTACGAATACTGAATAGAAAACTAAAAAAAGACATTTCCAATCCCTAGCTAGCTGGAAGATCTAGATTCTAGACAAACAATACTTTTTTTGTTAATATGCAGAATTATTACTTAAATCATTCTAAAGGAGCCTAGCTACACGTTAATTATAAACACTAAAATTATTTCTTCATGTCGTCAAATCTTTGTCCCCTCACTTAATATCATCCTAAAAAGGGAATGGATTCATACACAATATGAAAATAAATTAACATATTAATCATTTATGCTTATAAAAAGATGTAGTACGCATGTTATTAGAAAAGTATGATTTCGTTCCATAGTGTATCATGCATTCTCAATAAACTTCGCAAAACATTAAAAAAAATAACACAAAATTTTGCTTGGCAAAGAGGGATGAAACCAAAATAGTGGGATATTTTTTCTAAAAGCTTAAATAATCAAAGAGAACGTTTTGAATTTCTTAAATTTGTCCGCATTAACACCGTCTCCTCACTTATTAGCCAAACTTACTTTTTGTCACGAATTTGATCCGTCGTAAGTAGCATTCACACTAATCCCTGATGGAAGAACTAGCAGACTAACTTCACACAGTCTAATAAGCAATTCCAAAGATTTCTAAGCGGTCTTTCAATAAATTAAACCAGGTTTATAAATGAGAAAATCATAACTGTCACCAATGCAAAACTAACCCCCTAAAGCTGAAAGTTGCATTACCAAAATTCTAATTGTCTAGAATAAGGGGATACAATACCTCAAACAAGGAAAACATAAACTTAAAGAGTCTAAGTCCAAACAAATGGACTAAGAAGATAAAGAGGAATCCATAGCAGTCTGTAGGAAATAACTCGCCCTTGAATTTAGATAACGGAGGTCACAGTTGAGGTCGCGAAGCAGTCGCCCTAATTTATCTTGTACTCAACAATGAAAGACCAAGTGTAGTATTAGTAAACAATCATAGTGCACTTTTAGGACCATCTGCTAATTCCAATTATATGAGATATGAACAGGCAAACCACAACATTAGTAAAGTATGCAGTACACAAGTTTAAACATAATTAAAATATAATACGGACTCCTAGTCCTCGACCTGAATTGATATTGTCACAACTCAAGCATACACACTGGATGTGGCCGGCACTCGAGAATAATTGTTGTTCCCCAAGCGAACTCTCATATTGACTGGCTACAAGCAAAAGACTAACTCAAGCATACATAAGCTTAAAACTGAATTAACTTCATTGAACTCCAAAACTGAACTTTAAGAAAGTCTAAAAAAATACTCAAAAGAAAGTAAATACAGAAAACTTCTCAACTCTATCTATCTATGAAGTCTCTACTATTATAGAAGGATATCGGGACAAGACCCAAGACATCTCAAAACTACTAACTGTAAGATAAATGTGAAGTCCTCGGGAATATAAGATGGTTCACCAAAGCTAACTGGAATATCACATGACCTCAACGAAATGCCTGTTAATGATCCTGAATACATGTATCTGCATCATGAAATTATTCAGGCCAAATGGCTCAGTGCATGGAATGTACAAGCATGTAAGGGGAATTCTAAAGCATAAGCATAAGCTTGAACTGATGGAAAAGAAACATATATACTTACCACTTCTCAAATCACTCAACTCAATGAAACATAGTTCAACTCAACTCAGAGAAAATAGGGCTCAAATCGATAATAAGATACTCAACTCTGGATACTTAAGGATGAAGCAACAATAAAAGATGCAATATATGGAAAGCTTTTTAAAACAGTAGATAGCAACTCAGTATTGAAGAATACAATAACAACTCAATTTGTATATAAAAATACAATATAACTCTATGGGAGATTCTCTAACCAACAACCATCACTATGAGCTATGTGATGATACAGCGTCTAGCCCATGCTGCCAGAACTGTCTTATACTTTATCGGGGTATAAAACCTACTACTAAGTGGATCCACTAGTCTACGCTAAAAAGCATTAAGGAATCATCTAAAAAGTATGACCCTTTTTGCTCACCTTGGCTTCATGGTTATGGGGGGCTACGAGTTGTATATATGAACTCTCCCCCATATCGGTGCTCAATAGTACTCCTAAAATATACTAAATCATATGTTTAAAAACATAACTCTTTATGTGTTTTGAGATTATTACTCAAAAATATTTCTCGTAAAAGAGACAATACTCAAACTGCTCAAAACTCTTTTGGGAATCTCAATTTCCTCTCATCTTAAATGTAAAAAACATTTAATCTTGAGAATACTTAGTTCTCATATATCATTTTAAAGAAAATGAACTCAGCTCTACACTTCCTCAACTCATTTTGTATATACGGTTAAATTATGTTTTCTTATCCCAAAGATTTCTAAAAGGTCTTTCAATAAATTAAATCAGGTTTATAAATGAGGAAATCATAAATGTCAATAATACGGAAGTAACCCCCTAAAACTGAAAGTTGTAATACCAAAATTCTAATTGTCTAGAATAAGGGGATACAAGACCTCAAATAAGGAAAACATAGGCTTAAAGAGTCTAAGTCCAAACAAATGGACTAAGAAAATAAAGAGGAATCCATAGCAGTCTGGAGGAAGTGGCTCACCCTTGAATTCAGGAGGTCTCATAGTTGAGGTCGTGAAACAGCCACCTAATTTATCTTGTACTCAACAAAAGAAAGACCAAGTGCAGTATTAATAAACAATCACAGTGTACTTTAGAATCATCAGCTAATTCCAATTATATAAGATATGAACAGGTAAACCACAACATTAGTAAAGTATACAATACACAATTTTAAACACAAGTACTATATAATACGGACTCCCAGTCCTCGACCTGAATTGATATGCACAAATAAACATGAATCACCACAGCACAACAATCCATTCTAGTTCTCTCATGGAACTCATACAAATAACTGCTAGTGTACCAGTGTGGTACTCGTTCCCACTATTAGTGTATCGGTGTGATATCCAATTCAATAATAGTATGTATCGATGTAATACCCTATCCTATAATAGTATGTATCAGTGTGCTACCCGATCCAACAATAGTATGTACCGGCGTGATACCTAATCCAATAATCAAACACACAACACAATCACAACTACAATAAACATAAACTTCACTTGTACACCAAAGTAAACACATACATTGCATGCAATTAACAACATCTTTAATTTCACATTACATTCTTTCCTTTCTCCCTAATCATGTATCGTTGCATGCAGTACTAGAGAAATAGTTGACAAGCACATATAGCATAGATTGAAAAAAAAATCAGTCACCATTTACCTCGAAACAAGCCTGAATGCTCTAAAGAACTTGAGTCTTCCCCTTTTGTAATGCTTTGGGTTGTTTTTGATCTCAAACAATAAAAACACACAATAATCATTTAACAATGTCCTAATTAAATTTGGATTATTACTTAATCTTAATCCCAGGCCAATTTTATGATCATTATACCAAAATCAGGTTTTCCCACCATTAATTCAAGTCAAACCCCTTCTCCAAAAGTAGTACCCTAGACTTTAAGGCTTAAGAATAAAAATACAAAATAGAGAGTAATTAACTTACCTTTACTGGAAAAATTGGTGGAAAAACTGAGAAAATTTGCCATAAATTGTTTTTTTCTAAGAACGAAGTTGCTGAAAAATGAGAGGTTTTGGGACTTTTCTACACAAAAATCTGACAAACCCCATTATAATGGTCCAACCCACTATAGTGGCTCCACCATAGCGGGACAACCCCTTATAGAGGGAAGTAATTTCCCAACTTTAGCAGCGTAACACCCGCTATATCGGCATACACAGGATAGAAACTCAGAATTCTCACCAAAAGTCTCCATTTCACAACACACCTTTGAACATTGATGTTTCAAACTAATTCATTCATGTCAGGATTGATATAGGTAGTCCTACTCACCCAAATTCACTATTGAAAAGTCTTACGGATTCTTAACATTTAAGCTACTAGAAAATTGTATCTCAGCTTAGACATTATATCCAATATCTTCTTGAATTTTCCTAGACCTCACCTCGCTCAGATTTCGTTTGAGATTGACCTAACTTACAATTTTCAAGTCACTATCCAAAAAAAATTCTAACTCAAATCTTCCACCTTTAGTCTACCCATAACGATTGAAAGGGGTCGTTACACTTTTCTTGAGAAAAACACATAAAATTATTTTTATAATAATGAGTGACGATAAATCTCAAACCTAAAACTTATATTTGCTCTGGTACCATGAGAGAATCTCAACAATTTTGGATTCTAATGACTTAGGATAGAATTTTCTATCATTATTTGGTCTCACATCAAAGCATAGGTTAAAGATTATTTGATATCCTTATATGTCCCGTATAACCTTCTCCTTATGAACTAATTTTTGAGATTAAGTTTGTAACACCTCACAATTCTATTCTTAGAATCTAAATTTTTCATTGTAACCATATGAGCTTGAATTGGTTGATATCTTGCTTGTTCTTATGTGTTAAGGGTCATTCCTATGTGTGAGAAGTGTATTGAAAGTGGTTCAGAGTCAAAAGAGACCTTTAGTACTTAGTCGAGTTCAAAACCTTACTACCGGCTAATCTTTTCACATTAATTCATGCAAGGGTCAATCTCAAATGATCATATCTCTCACCATATAATTAATTATTGTCCGATCACCTATGAAATTAAAGGTATATGAGTCTTCTTTCCAACACCACCAAGTTTGCCTCATTTAGAGTTTGGAGAAAAGATTTATGACCGTTTTATCAGAGACTACCATAACAGAGTTTTTTGAGTTAGTGCCCTATGAACCTCATCTATGGGTCGTAGATTGAAGTATAACCCGTAGTGTTCACTTGTGGAAAAAATTATTGAAAGTCATTTTTTGGGTTCAATTCCTACTGACTCAGTTACGGGTCTTATAAGCATCTACAAGTCATAGTTTGGGTCATAGAATGAAGTTCTAAATCCCAAAATTTCAGTATGACTTCTATTTATGGGATCTACGGACCGTAGATCTAACCACGAACTGTAGAAGACCTCGTGGAAGGTTTTCGATAATATTTTTATTGGGATTTCTTTTCGTTTTTCCATTTTTCCTAAGGCTAAGCCACGACCTTACACATATCCTAAAAGGATTTTCACTCAACAATTATTTCCTGCACTCTTAACTCCCTCAAATTCAGAAACCATCATAGTGATGGACTAATTTCATCCATCCTCACGCCCTACATCTAAATTCAGTTAGCAAAGAGTTAAATCTAGATTTCTACCCAAAGTCCCATGAAATTTTGAATTTGGTTTGTAATCTTATTCTAAGTTCTGATTTCTTAATTTTGAGATTATGATACTTTATGGATTGAGATCCTTGAGTTGTTGTTCATGCTTATATTATCACATGAACCCTAGCTAATGGGATTTTGTTAAAGCTATTGTGTAATTATTTCCATATAGATTTTGGAATTTAAATTAAGTCCAAACATATTTATAAATCATCATTGATGAAGAGTTTTAAGAGAACATTAATGGTTCCAAATGTATTATTTTTCATTAATAAAGAAGGCACTATTCCAAGAAGAGCACAAATAATTTTCGAAAGCATTTCCGTCAATTAAAGTAAAGATCAGTTATTCCTTAAAGAAGATTTTGAGTATTAACTCAACCAGTGACTATTAGTTAATGATCATTATTTCATATATTTTGGAAATAGTATTGAGCACTGATTTGGATAAGAGTTGAGACAACTCAAACTCCATACCTTACGCCATCAACATAGATAAGATCATATAGGAATTCGGACGACTCTTCACCTACCTCAAGAAGGTTTTTGAGTGGATCCATCAGTTGAGTTGTGTTCTATACCCAGAAAGTATAGGACGGTTTTGGCAACATGGGCGAGATGTTGTATCATCACGAGGCTCATAGAGATGGTTGTTGGTTAGAGAAACTCCCACAAAAAGTAAAGTATATTACTTCAGTATTTGCTATCATTCCATGTCTATTATAAAGCTTTTTTATTGATTTTATTTATTCATGTTTTACTTTAGTTGAATTATTTTTAGTCTTTCATTCAGTTCAGTTATCTGTTTCCTTCAGCTTTATTACATACCATACATTCCATGTACTGACGTTATTCGGTGTTGTATCGCTTTATGATGCAGGTACATGTATTCATGATCATCAATAGGAGTTTTGTTAAGATTACATCATCCACTCGTCTGTTTTTGGTGAGGCCCCCTTGCTTTTGGGGGGACTCAAATTTTATTGCTTAGTAGCTATAGTATTTTGAGGTTGTCGTGGGTCTTGTACCGACACCTATCTTTAGATAGTAGAGGCTTCGTGGATAGATGGAGTTAGAGAGTCATTCAGTTTTGGTTTCCAAACGTTTTAATATATAAACTTTACTTTTAGATTACTTCTTTAAATGATCATCAGTATTAAGCTCATGTATACTTGTATTAGTCTTCCGCTAAGTAGTCATCTAGGTCAAGGGTTCTCTTTGGGACTAGCAATGATTTTTGAATGCCAGCCACGTCCAGGATGTAAGCTTAGGGCATGACAAATTAAGTTAGACACAATTATTCATTTCTTTATAGACGTACAATTTATCCATGCATGATGCATGTATGTATTATTTTATGTTGATCTTTATTTTATGCATGAAAAAATCAAATGAAGGATCTACCTTGTAAATATAGAAAATTACAACATCTTACTTCATTAGCTCCATCTTTCAAACCTAAACTCAACTTATTAATTAAAGTATCACCATCAATCACCATCCCACATAGAGTCAAAATACTAACGACACCACCATTAACTTGTCAAAACAATCCATATATTTTTCTTTAATTTCCTTTTGCTGTCGGCATAAGTTTTACTCTTAAAAGAAACAACGAGAATTTTCACCATAGCTTAACAAGAAAGTTAGTTAATAAATTTTTCATTTTCATCCACATAGAGATCTTGCTTCTTCAACAAAGGTTCCTTGTCGGGTGGACCACCTTAATAATGGAAAACCTATATATAAAAACAAAGAAAGAATAGTAATATGATGACATGAGGAGAATTAGTAATTGTTTATTCTCTCCATCTTAACTTACGTGTCTTAGTTTGACTCAATATGAAATTTAATAAATAAAGGAAGATTTTCTAATCTTGTGATTTCAATTCTAGAAATAGAGATTTTTTTCCACCGCGAATCAATTAAAAAAAAAATTGTGCTATAAAACATGATTTAATAAATAAAGGGAAAATACATAGTTAAAAATAGATTGCCACCGAAATAGTTTGAAGATTCCTAATTTATCCATATGAAACAATTACTCCCTGTTTCTCACTTTATATGACTTTACTTTCCTTTTTAATTAGTTCAAAAAAAATGATACATCTTTATATTAAGTAAAAATTTAAATTTCAGATGTTCATTTTACCTTAATGAAATGATTTATAACCACACAAATATCTATCACTTATTTTAGACTGCAAGTTTCAAAAGTCTTTCATTCTAATTTCTTAAACTTCATGCCGAGTCATACTAACTCATATAAAATAGGACCAAGGGAGTACTATTTAATAACCATAAAACATTTTCCGGTGGAAAATTCAATGGGAAAATAATGATTTTTAGTAGTGTTTTAATAAAAAACATATAGGTATGTAGTTTTAAAAATCATGTGGTTGTTATAAAAAAAGATATTCTTTTTAGGACTGAAAAAAGTAAGACACTTAAATTAATACGGATGAATTAATAAAGATATAAAGATTGTTTAAGTATTCAGCTAAACAACTGGTTTGCTTGTTGGGTTGGGTTTTCCACCCAACACTGCATCTAAACTGTGACTTGCCATATGTTTATACCAAGAAGATGTTAGGGTTTTGCCCATATTTGAAGTTTATTTTTTTTTAAAAGAAAAGACAAAGTATTACCATAAATGTTTTTACTTTTTCTGAAAGAAAAATATAATATTCTTCCATATTTGAGTTATTCTTTCTTTGGAAGGAAAGTTTGGAACTCTCTAAATTGAAGACCCCTCTTCTCATATCAAAAACAGCACAATAGCTTCCACAATGTAGTCATTTAAAAAGTCTTATTTATGGAAAGATTTTCTCCTAAACATATATTTTTTTTTTAATATTAGTTTTCAATATATAGGTCGTTTGACATGATATTTGGAGAACTTGAATAATACACCAAATTGTATGTATACGAATAGTATATACCACAATTGTTAGGCTAAGGTAGAGTAAAGTGTATATAGGTTCGAGAAGCATCTTATAATTATATGATTAGATCATTGTAAAATATTACAGTCAAACTTTGTTATAGTGACAGTATTTGCCTGAAAATTTTATGATTATTATAATAAGGTATTATTATATATGTATATTACATTTGACATTTAGATCTCATTTAGTTATTAAAACAAAAGTGCAGAAAAAATAGTTTTAAGAATTTTGTGTATAACCAAGAAGGAGGAATTAATTTGTTAACAAAGACAATGTTTTGTATGCTAGATTGTATCCTAAGACAAATAAATAAATTTCTTATATCGTGTACAATTGTCAGTCTTATGCAAGAGACATTTGCTAGATTTGATATCTATTTTGCAATTGACTGGTAAATAAATTTAAATTCCAATTGACTGGAAACATCACAAACATAGTTAAAATGAAACATGAGGTACCATAATTTAGTACAAGTAAAATAATTCCAATGGATAAATTATAATATATAAAGTAATTATTATTTAATTAAGATGACAAAAATCCTCGCTAAATATATCGTACTTTCATAAATTTATCAATATTTTAATATTATAGCATGATTTTAACAACTTATCTACATGCAGTATCACAATGAATATTTTCACATAATTTAAAATTTTAGTTATTGAAAAAAAATATTCATATATAACACAAATTAAATTTTTTTGAAAATTTTACCATTTGAACACTAACAATAATCATAGCAAATGATTCTAACACAATATTGCAATTTTAGTAGATCAATTAATATTAATAATTATTTGTTTTAAAAAAAATCCAAATATGTTGTTCATATATGGTACTCTTACTTCACCTTGGTTTTACTTTGTTTGCATTTTTTTACAATAATTTGTCTTCTTTTTAACATGATTTTAACTTATTAACTATATATGGAGAATCATAACAAATGTTTTCGCACAATTTAATGTTTTACTCTATTAGAAATAAGTAATCATAAATAATGGATAAATAATATAGATTGATCAAATTTTTATTTGTATTTTATGTTACCGTTTGAATTTCGATATTATTCATGGTAAACGAATCTAACATAAGATTACAATTTTAATTAGTGTTTAAATTTTTTTCTATAAATGATGTTTAAATTAACTTATTTATTCACTTCATTCTTCACTTCTTTTCCTTAAGCACATCATTCTTTGACTTTTACTTTGATTTATATTTTTTTCTCTCCAAAGAGTTGATGAAGGAAAAAAGTGAAGAATATTTTCGCACAATTTAAAATTTTAGTCGCTGAAAGAAAAAAGTCTTATATAGTACTTATTAATTTTTTATTATTTTTATTATTTTTCCGTTTTAATACCAACAATAATCACAGTAAACAATTCTAATAAAAAATTTCGAGTTTAATAGATCAATTAATTTTAATAATCTTTTGTTTAAAAAAAATCATATATGTTGTTGATATTAACGGTACTATTTCATCTAGGGGTGTACATGACCGGGTTGGTCCGGGTTTTTCAAATATCAAATCAAATCATTTGTGTTGGATTTTTAAATATATATAAACCAAATCAAACCAATAAAACTCAGGTTTTTCAACCTCGGGTTTTTTTGGATTTTTTTGGGTTTTTTGGATTTTCAGATTTTTCCGTTAAAGTATTCATACAAACATATAATTCACTTGTACTTCAAATATTTCTTTAGTCCTATCAAAATACAACTATTTAAGGTGTTTCTTAAAAAAAAATAACACAAAATATGATATGATTAATGACACTAAAATATCCAACAAAAAAAATTATAATGAAATCACGTAAAACAATTATTGCAAATTAACAAGTCATAATGAAAATTATCATAATTTAAAAGTACTAAATCATGCCAAAATAAGTTCAATAAGTATTAGTTACATGAATAAATATTAAAGGAAATTAAAATTATATTATGTATTTTAATTGTCTAAACCAATGTAAAACTAAAGAACAAAATATTCAATATTATTGTCATTCTTAGTGTTGAATTGATTTTATTTTTGCATTAGTATTAATTTGATTTTGATTTAAGCTTTATTATAATTACCAACATCTTTGGACTATAATCTTTATTGGACCATTCAGAATTCTAAGTTCCAAACTTGAAATAATATAATAAAAGATAAAAATTAAGAAAAAGTATTAGAAATATTTAAAATTTATATCAAGGTAAACATTTTTATCTATAAAATAAAATTTTAAAATTATATATAATGTCGGGTTGGCTTGGCCTGGGATTGATTTTTTTAAGTTAAAACCAAACCAACCCAAATATAATCAGATTTTTTTTTTTCAATATCAAATCAAGTCAAACCAAACCACTAGTCGGATTTTTTTTCGATTTGTGTTTTGATTCGATTTTCGATTTAATTTTGTACACCCCTAAATTTTCATCACCTTGGGTTTCACATCAGTTACATTTTTTCAACAATAATTGATTCTATTTTATTAACATGATTTTAACTTCTTAACTCTATATAAAGAATTAGAACAAATATATTTGTACAATTTAACGTTTTACTCTACTAGAAAAAATAATCATAAATAATACAGATCAGATTTTCATTTGCAATTCATGTTACTGTCTGAAAAACAACCTAATTAATAGTAAAAGAATCTAACATAAGATTAAAATTTCAAAATAAAATACCATAGTAATTATTCATCATCTAACTTTTTTTCCTAATTACAAAAGAAGGAAACGGAGAATAGAAACGATAAAACAAGAGTTAAAAGATGAGAAGTAGAAAAAATCTAACTACAATTACGATCAGATTTGTGAAAAGAAGACAACAAAGTAAGAGTATAAAGATAAGAAGTCCATATAATAATTTAGGATTATACGCCTTGTCATAAGGTCATGACATTATAAATATAAGGGGATACATTGATGTCAGGGCGAAACTAGATAGGATTTGTGGCAAAAAAGGTTATTGGATAATTAGTATTGAACTAATGAGAATTTTTATGACTGTCAAACTACTATTTTGAGCATTGAAAATCCTAAATACGAATCAAACAACTTGAAATTGAATTCAATTTTATGATGACATGATTGTACGGAAAGAACTGAAGGTAAAGTACATTTGCACAAACGATTATGCATGTTATTATTGTTCATTCAAGATCTTTAGGACTATGAGTTTTAATATAAAGTTATTGACTTTTGAAAAATAATCAGTGTTCATGTTTATTATTTTTTAAAAAATCAAAATAAGTTTGATTTGTATACATTTATTATCTGAATATTTGTATATTTTTAATGTGATTGTTTATTATGTATTCATATTATGGAATGATTCAAGTGAATTCTTTGATATTATTAAAAAATATATCGAGTAGACAAAAGTCAGTCTTCTCACACTCCGAGGTGTGTTTGGCAGGAAGGAAAACTTCTTTCAGAAAATGTTTTCCAATTTTTTATGTTTGGTTGGATAAAATATTTTGGAAAATGTTTTTCAAATCAATTCATTTTCCTCAAATTCAAAGAAAATGATTTCCCCTAAAAAAGTAAGGAAAATATTTTCCAAAACTTTCCTCCAACTTCAATACAATTTTTTTGTTGAAAAATATTAATTTTTTTGTATTGAAAAAATAAATTTAAATTTTTTTAAAAAATATATTTTTCGACTTTAATTTTTTTTATTTTTTTACACCCTTAACCCGATCCCCCCAGCCCCCTCCCAAAAAAAAAATTTAAAGTTTGTTTTTAAAAATTATTTCCAATTTCAAATTTTATTTTCACTCTACCCCACCCCTACCCTCAACCCCCCCCCCCAAAACCAGTCCCTACCCCCAAATTTTAAGTTTGTTTTTTAAAAATTATTTCCTATTTCAAAATTTTATTTTTACCCAACCCCCACCCCTAACCTCAAGCTTTTAAAAAAAAAATAATAAATTTAAAGCTGGTTTTTAAAAATACTTTCAATTTCAAAATTTTGTTTTTTACCCCTACCCCTGACCCCCCCAAGCCAGCCCCACTACCAATCCCCTCCCCAAAAAAAATAAAATTTAATGTTTTTTTAAAAAAAATATTTTCAATTTCAAATTTTATTTTTTTCACCCCACCCCACTCCTACTGTGCGACCACCCCCATCTCCCCCCCACTCCCCACCCCCTACCCCTCAAAAAAATTAAGTTTGTTTTTAAAAAATATTTTAATTTCAAATTTTTCGTTTTTTACACCATCTCACCCCTACCCCCACCCTACCCGCAACCCCCCACCCCACCCTCCCAAAAAATATTAAAGTTTATTTTTAAAAAATATTTTCAATTTTAATTCAAAAATTATTTTCTACTCTCTAGTAAAAATAAAAGATATTTTCTCAAAAATGATTTTCATTCATAAATCAAACACTAAAAAATCTTTTTTGGAAAAATATTTTCTAATCACCAACCAAACATGAAAAAATAAGTCAAAAATCTATTTATTTTCCAGGAAAACATTTTCCTTCATACCAAACACACCCCTAGTCTTCTCACACTCCATCAATTTAAGTACCAACAGAAAATTATCAAGTGTATAATTTGAGAGCACATAACTTAAGATCCTTAGCATCATACAAAAAATAACAAAGGTCATTTAGTATTTTCTGGTGAAAATAAGTTTCACTAGATATATCTTAAGAGGTCAGATGTGAATTCACATTTTATTAAGTAGCCAATTAAGTTTTTGTACATCACTTATAAATAACAATGTTGTTTGCTAGCTAGTTAGGAGAAATATTATACATATAGTAGATTTTTCATAATTATGTTTAGTAGTTGATTAGGACTATATATAAAATTAAGGCCAAATTAATATGGTGGTTGATTGTAATTTAAAAATCTGCATAACTAATATATGTATAAGTTATGAGGAAATTTATAATTTAATACATGTATGATAGAAGATGGAACAACTAATATATGAATAACTAAACCCTGCATAAAATAATAAAGAAATTTCTTCCTAACTAATCCATATATTATTAATATTTACATAATTCTAATCAGCTACCAAACGACCCATAATTGGTCCTCTCAAATTAATCATGACCTCACTGTTATTAACACAAAGGAGACATCTGCAACTCTTATTTATTAATTATTGTGGTATGACAAGACTTTTCAGTCAATAATAAAAATTTAATAGAAGAACTAATTAATACTCAAATCTTGTACGTTGCTTTTCATATTAAAATACAACTCTTAATCTTGTTTTCCCAACCGTTCTGTCCAGAATATTTGGAGTAGAAATATTTTGGAAGCAAAATGTACGAACTATATTAATTGATGCATAGTTAATTAGATTATAGTTTGTGAATATTTATTTCTGTTTCAACATAATTAAAAAAAAAACGTAATCTACATTGGCTGAATTTCTGTGCACTGACATCATAATAATAGCTAATTGACATTGAAATATGGTGACTTTGACAGTTAATTAATCACTACCTATATATTTTTTCATTTTAAAGAGGACACGCAAACTTACTATCAATTTAGTGGTTCTCATAAATATTTAAATGGATATAAGTTCATGTCATAAATTTGAGCAAACAACGCAAATCCCACAACTTTATGAGTAAATTACTTTACTTTACATGAGTTTTCAATATTATAAATCTTACCAGAATTTGGACTTCGAATACATGTATCTGGCGCTTCTAGATATATGTATCCATAAGGTCAAAATAGGTGTAATTTGTTTCAGAGATACAGTATATTTAAATGGATTTACATATATCTTACTCTCTCACTTGCCTCTCTCTCTATGTATATGTATTTCACAATGTATCTCGAATGTATCTGATATCCCAGATACATGTATTTAATGTGATTCGCATGTATCATGGATACATAGACTATCTCGCTCGTCTCCCTCCTATTTTGTTTGCCTCTCTCTTTATCACACTTTTCTTCTTATCACACTCGTCTCTCTCCCTATTTCAGTGTATCTTGTAGCAAAAATACATGTATCTAGATGTATTTGATATGAAATTATTAATTAGTGAGACACTATGTAATTATTTCAAACTATACACGAAAGAATTAGGAAAAATATTAGGAATGTTTGTATAATTATGTAACTTTTCCTTTCATCATTACAATAGTTTATGCACACTTTAATTATTTTCTTTTCACTGGATAATAATATAAATATCGAGTAACTATATTCATCAAAAACTTTTTAAAAAATAGAAAGAAAAAAATATTACCTAGTGCATTTTGGTCTCTATTGAGATTTCAAACTCTTGTTTCCCATAAACTTCATATATGTCATTGATTAGGGGTGTCAAAAGAATATGAAAAATCGACCGAATCTAGTTGAATCAAACCGATTTATATTATTTTTTCCATAAAATCGTGGACTTTCGTTTAAGTGTATAATTGTCCCGAACAATTGGGATGGTCTTTTTAGTTTATAAAAAAAACTGAAAAATTTCTTAACCGAACCGAATAACCTTACATAACTGTAAATATATTTTATATATTAACAATATGTTAAATTTAATATATAAATATATTTTATAATAATTTTTAAATTTAAATATAACCTACGTCCTAGGCCTCTAATGACTGGACAACTTTGGGTCTTTGCTTTTTAATTAATCTTTACTTAATTAGGTTTAAAATTGAAAGATACCATAATAGATACTCTATTAAACAATTGGAAACACTCTTATTAAATGTTTAATATCAAACAATTTGGCAACAAGGTGTTACATTATTGTCTTCTTGATGAAGAATTAAAGTGTTTCTTCAAGAATATATTTGCGAAAGAAATATTTTAATAGTAGTATATTTTGAGGTGATATTTTAAATGTAAAAAAAACAAAAATTAACTGTATCAATATTGAAGAGAAACCGATATGATTGGGATGGTTTTAAAAAATCTAATTTTTGTTATATATTATAAAATAACCGAAAAAATGAAATGGTATAATTTTTAAACAAATAACCGATCAAACCGTACCATTGACACCCCTATCATTGATCACAAGCTACACATCGATATGGTTACGTGACTATAATTTTATTTCACTAAAATCACTTAATTATATTTTCTAATAGAAATTTATAAAATTTTCGTCTTACTAAAATAAATTGTCTAAAAATTTAACCTTTCGTCAAGTGGTAATTTTTTACTCCATATTTTAACTTTTTTTACTTTTTATCTTAAAAAGGACCAACTAGACTCGATCCAATATTTAAAAAGGGTAGTTAATAAATACCAAAAGGCGTAATAATTTGTTGGATAATAAGAAATTGAATTGTGTGGAATAATAGTTACAACTTACAACTGCTAGTTGCATCGAAAAACAATAATTTCTTTATTTTTTGGGTGAGAAATTTTACAGTATTCATTGACCCTTTTTGTTTGAATATTGATTGAGCTATTTTCTTGGAGTATTTTGCCTGAGATTTTGAGGATAAAAAAAACTATGGTGAATTATCACTCATCTGGAGGTTGAAAAAATAGGTCAGGTCTTTCTTCTTTTAATTGAGTTTGTATTAGATTAAAAATTAAAAGTTATTTATATATATATATATAACCTTAAAAATATGAACTCCTAACTTGAATGTTAAATTACTATAGGATCCCTAATGTGACTTTTTTCAAAGGGTTGTAGATTTTCGATAATTTGTGACTTTCCAAAGAGTGGTAACTTTTTCAAGAAGTTGTAACTTTTCCAAAGAATTGTGACTTTTTGCAAAGGTCATGACTTTTCAAACAAGACACAAAAAACACTTGTTCATGCTAGCTACCCTTTGTTGACTATAAATAGAGGGGTTCCTCTCATTTTTCAACCACTAATTTTTTTTAATCTTCTACTCTTCTTCTTCTTCCATTTTAAAAAACTACGCGTGACTTATTGTCGTTGAGTGAGTTCGAAGTTGTAACACCCCACTATTTGAAAGAGCTAAAATCAAAAAGAACCATTTTTGGAAAGAATGAAAATCTAGAATTTGGCAAGTATGTTAAGTATGAGTTTTGGGTCAACTTCAAACGACCATAACTCCTAGTACAGGATGAGTTAGGTGGGCTACAAGAATATCAAATGAAACGTCTTTGAATTATCTTTCCAACGCCACCTAGTTTGCTAGTTTTCGAGTTCGTATGAGGGAGATACGCCCGCTTGAAGTCGGGTTGTCTGAATAAGGGAAGTCACCCGAATTTTAAAGGGGTATTTTGGTCTTTTCCAAACCCAATTGGTTTAATTCGTTTTTAGTAAATTATTTGGGGTCTAAACGGAGCTAGTTCAATTTACGCAATTAAAAATTATGCTAGGGCTTTGAGAGAAGAGAAAAGAGGAGAAAAGTCGAGGCGTTCTTGGAGATTTCTTGCGGAATCAAAGTCGTTTCACCAAGGGGTTGATCCCTAAAGAGGTATGTGAGACTTTCATAGCGTTGGATTCGTTCACCCACGCGCCAATCATGTTTAGTTTAGCGAAATTCGTTCTAGAAAGTTGAAATTTGATGATTTTGAATTATGTTCTTGAATATTGGCTTTTTGTAACACTCCGAAAACTAGTAAGCTAAACTAGAGAGTTCTAGAGCTTTACGTGAAGGTTTTAGAGTTCAACGTGAAAGGTAGAATCGTAAAATGACTTTCCGTACTTAGAATTAAGGTTTTAGGGCTAGGGCGTCAAGGTACAACCCCCCCCCCCTCCCCGGGGACCAACCAACGGGTCCTTGAGGAGGACCCTAAAACAACCCCAAAAGCTGTCAAAAAACAGCCCACCTACGAAGGGGACCCACGCCCCCATGGGGGAGGGTCGTGGTCAAGGCCTTGAAGTCAAGTTGCAGGCCACCACCCACGAAGGACCAATACGGTACGTAGACCCACCCATGGTCCATGGGTTGGGGTCTCGTGGGTGGGGGCAGATTTAGGTGTTAAAGTTTTAAGTTGGGGACTTAGGGGTTAATTCATTATTAGTTAGTCATTAAGTAGGGTTGATTTATTAGTAATTTGACCCCCTATATAAACCTAATAGACCCCTAAACTAAATCAATTAAGTCATTCTTCCAAGACCCCAAAATAAACCCAAATTCCCTCAAGAAATTCTCTCACTAGAACAAGAAGAAGGAGGAGGAGGAGGAGGAAGAAGAAGAGGAAGAAGAGGAAGAGGAGAAAGCTAGGTCAAATTCTTCCATAGTTGAAAGCTTTTGTGAGGGCTTTGAATCAAGGTATGTTAGCATATTCATTTATGGATTCTTCCATCCATAGAGACCCCTAGATTTCCCCCAGTTGTGAAGATAAACCCCAATTCTAGCTAAGGTTTCCTCCTACATTGTGGGTAGTATTGAGTATGATTCCAATTGAGTGGATAGTACTTGTTTATGGTTGAATTAGTATTGAATTATGTTATTATGATGATATTATGTGTTTTCTATGGTTAACCCTAGCCTAATTGATGAAATTTATATTATGTGGGTTTATGCCATAAAAGGTGAAATTGAGGATTCATAGGTGATCTTCTAGAATTGATGTTATGAGTAGTAATTGTGCAAGAATAGAAACATGTAAACATGAATTGAATTAGATTATAGTATATTTGATGGATTATGACTATTAAAGCTTGAAGTTGAACCTTTATGATGATTTATGACTAGAATTACTTGATAATAAAGATGTGGTTAGAATGCCTTGACATCTAGGTATGAATGATGATTGTAAGAAAGGCTTGTAGTCATGAATGTTGATCACTAGGGTTTTGAGAGTAAAGCCAATGTGATGAATTATGTATGTTTAGGCTTTAAGAGTAAGAATCTATATGAGAATAGAAGGCTAATGAATATAACTGTGATGAGAGGCATTTACTCACCCAATCTACCTCATGAATGTATGAAGTGATAGAACCACTTGAGTTATGATGATATCCATGTCTAATGTAGAATTCTAGACATGATATTGAGCATGAATATAATATGATATAAAGGTTCTTTCACATAGAATGATTCTAGGTTGAAAGTCTATTCTCATCTAAAATGAATCTAAGTCCTAGGACTATGAAATGTGATGAAGCTTATGGTGATTCCTCTAAAAGACCTTTACATGATAGGAATGTGAGGTGAGTTCCCTTATTCTTAATTAGTTAAACATGAGGTGATTATCCATGTCATGATATGGGGAGTGTGAGGTGATTACCCTTTATGTATGTATGACTCCCAAGGCAAGCGGTGATTATCCATTAGCCTTTATGTTGATCATGGAGGCGATTACCTATGATCTTTATGTGGTGATATGGATATGGAGGCGAATAGCTATATCCCATTAAAATGAACATGGAGACGAATACCTATGATTCATTAATATGTATGACTAGACGTGAATATTCTTGTCTTTATGATTCTATGATATGTATGACTAGAGTTGATTACCCTTGTCTTTATGATTCCATGATATGTGTGGCTTGAGGTGAGTCCCTTTGTCCTTCATGATGAGCTAAAACATGTATGTCTTGAGGTGATTCCCCTTGCATTTATGAACATGAGCATGACTAGTTTGGATTGTAAGTTGGTAGGCCCCTCCAATACATGCATGACTAGAGGTGATTCCCCTTTTCTTTATGATGTTAAGAGATGATAAACATGAATGAAGAACCTAAAGTGTCTAGCTTAGCATGGGTAGGATTATGGGGTCTTGTTCATGCATGGCACAAGCTTGCCTTAAGGTGACTCATGAAGTGTTTCTCTTATGTGATATATGCTTAGATAGGATTGTGCTATAGTTGCCTTCCTTGTTATGTTATGATTGACTAAAGGTGATAGATTCCCTTGGTTATGAGAATAAGTTAAAGATGAGATCCTAAGATGGCAAGTATGAACATGATGACCAAAAGGGATACTTAGCATGTGTGGGATTATGGGATCCTATCCATGCATTGCACAAGTATATTTGGAGGTTACTATTATGAGTGGCTTTCTTATGATATGGAGGTTTAAGTATTGACTATGTATATGGACTATGCTTTATGATGATTAATGCTTTCATTATGATTCTGTTGGAGATTGTGCTTATGGCCTTGTTGTTGTCTCTTATGATTATGGTATGTGTCTCTTATTGACTAATCCTTATGTTTGCTCTTATGGTGCTATGCTAGCTAACATATTTAGTACATTTTGTACTTATGCATCCTTTGCCTACATTCTCATCAAATGTAGGGTTCGGAGAGTTGAGTTTCTATCTTGAGGCTAGGTTTCTAAGGAGCAAAGGAGTTGAAGATTTGGTGAGTCCTCATAGCTTCGAGGACAAAGCCACTATTTTCCTTATGTATGTTCTTTTATGTTGTGAGACTATTGTATGGGCTATGTCCCAAGAGTTTAATTCAAAAGTTGTATTAGATGGTTTGAGACAAAGTGTAGTAAGACTTCTGCTTGCTTTTATAAAATACTTTGATTGTATGGATAATGTTTTTAAAATTTTTGTACTCTTTTATTATCTTATGTTATGATATGCTAAGTGATTGTATGAGACCCCTTCAGGGTCAAGTACGTCATGTTCCTTCTAGGGTGTACCCCTGGGTCATGACACTTTTGTTCTTGAGTAAAGTGAGGATTGTTGAGTTCTTGAGGAAATTGTGTCGATTTTAGAGTCGTTTATGAATAGATACTTGTGTACATATATTTGGTATCTAAATCTAAAGAGAATTTGAGAAAAGAATTGAATTTGGACGAATTGGGGTTAGAAAATAAAGAAGGAAAAAGTCGGGAAAATATGGGTATCAGGTCCGTGTCGCAGACCTGTTCCTCAGGATTGGAACTTTTCTCTTCGCGTCACGGAGAGGTCGCGGACCCTTCTACCTCAAAATTTATTTCGATATCAAATATTAAAATGCATCTCCGCGTCACAGATTTGCTTTCAGACAGTGATTTCTTAATCGTTTCTCATGTTTAACTATCTAAAAACACTCATAAACATCACAAGATCTTTCCTTTCACAAATCACAACCTTGAATCCATAAATTTCAAATTCAAGGAAAGTTAAGAGCTAAGCATAGAGAGTTCTTAGAGTCCTTTCAAAAGTCTTTTGAAAACGCTTTAAACTTGTTTTAAGACTTGAGTTTTGAGTTGAGTAAAGAGTAAAGAATGAAGTTCATTTCTTCAAAAGAGTATATGAGAACTATGTATTCCCAAAGATTAAATGTCTTCACATTTAATCAAGAAAGGAAACACCAATTTCCAAAAGAGCCTTTAAGCTAGTTTTCAGTAAAGAGTAAATGCGTCACAATTAAGCAAGAGAGGAAACATTGATTTCCAAGAGAGCCTTTGTTCTAGTTTTTGAGCAATTATCTCAAATCACAGAAAGAGTTGTGTTTTTAAACATATGAGCTAGTACATTTTTTGGGAGTAGTATTGAGCACCGATATGGAGGAGAGTTCAGACAACCCTCATAAACCATGTAGCCGATGTGGGTAGAAAAGAGTCATACTTTTTAGATGATTCCTTAGTGATTTTAGCATAGACTAGTGGATCCACTTAGTAGTTAGGTTCTATATCCCCGGCAAGGTATAGAACGGCCCTGGCAGCATGAGGCAAAATGATGTATCATCACATAGCTCTTAAGTGATGGTTGTCGGTTAGAGAAACTTCCACAGTTATATATTGTATTCTTATACACATAGAGTTTACTTGTATTTTTACATACAAACGGAGTTTATATTGTATCTTTACACACAAATTGAGTTATCATTGTATTTCTAAATACACAGAGTTGTTATCCATGTTTTAAAAGTTTTTCTTTATATTATATTTATATTATTTATTTATATTGAAATGAGTTGAGTTGAGTTGAGACGAGGTATGTTCTTTCAGTTCCCTTTCAAGCTTATGTCTTGTTTTAGAATTCCCCTCGCATGCTCGTACATTCAATATACTGATACTAGTTGGCCTGCATCTTTTCATGATGCAGATTCAGGTAACCAGATCAGCATCCAGCGCATCGTTAATCCAACTGAGCTCCAGAGTTGTTGGTGAGTCTCCTTGCTTCCGAATGATCCCTTTTTATTGCTTTATTAGTGTAGTCATTAGGATGTCGTAGGTCTTATCCCAACGTCCATGTCAGTTGTTAGAGGCTTCATAGACAGTTCGTTGATGTTATTCCTTGAGTCTTTTCCATTTCAGTTATGTTGAGACTTGAGTTGTCATTTTGACCAGTTGAATGTTCATCTTTAAAGCATTCTAAGTTATTTCTGAGATAGTTTAGTTTGATTGTATTTCAATACTTTTTTTATCATGAGTAAGTCTTTCATTAAGAGTTAAGTCATGCCAAGGGTTCGCTTAGGGCCAGCAATGGTTCTCAAGTGCCAGTCTCGCCCAAGGTGTAGGCTCGGGAAGTGACAACAGTTTAGCGGAATATGAGGTACCACTATTCTAATGAAGTAAATCACTCTATCCTAAGAGGGTATATTCCATAACCTCGAGTCCTTAAGGAAAATAATTTTGATGATATATTAACTATTTTTTTGCTTAATATATATATCAGTATGTAATGTTCCAATAAATAAAGTTAACATGATGTAGTTTACATTTATTTATTTTATTAACAATTTCTCTTGTGATATACATGTATGATATCGAATATCTTTTTCCAAAATTATTAAACTTCTCAAGAGTTAGAGAATTGTAACGATTTGTTTTTTTTATGCTCAAGACAATAAAAAATGACTTTATTTATCAATTCTACTTATGTGATTTAGATTGTCAGGAGGTTTGCTTCAAAATAATTATTACTATATAAACATTGCCCTTTTGTTTTACTTATTTACTATTTCTTAATATGTTAGTACTTTTGTCATGCCCCGAGCCTACACCCCAGACGTGGCTAGCACTCGAGAACCATTGTTAGCCCCAAGCAAACCCTTGGCCTGGTTTACTTAACTCAGCCGAAGACTTAACTTAACAAGATAATCTCAAAACATAAATTTAAAGAGATATAAAACTTAGCTAAAACGGCAACTGAAGTCTTTAAACAATATGATAAAGTAAAGACAACCAAACTACTAACTGTCTATAAAGCCTCTAAAACAAAGAGGGATGTTGGTACAGGATCCCCGATCATCCTAACAACTGAAAACTAGAAAGCAATGTTAAAAAAAGAGCCATCCAGAAGCAAAGAGGCTCACCAACTAACTCTGAGGGTTAAAACTGATAAACGAGGCACTGGATGTTGATCTTGATTACATGTTTCTGCATCATAAGACGATGCAGGCCAACTAGCTTCAGTACATTTAATGTACGAGTATGCGAGTTAAAATGCTAAACATAACTTAAACTTGAAAGGAATCACCTTGGCTCTTCTCAACTCATAAATAACTCAACTCATTACTCTTTCCTTAACTTGAAACTTAAGTCTAAAACAAAGTTAAAACATTTGTTAAAGACTTTTGAAAACTTTACAAACTTTGTTTTAACTTGCTTCTTAACTTCTACAACTTGACTCTTAACTTCTCTTGACTTTGATCCTAACTTTCCTTGAATTGGATTATGGATTCAAGGTTCATGATCTCATATTTATGGATGATTTCATGATGTTTAGATGTACCTTAGAGTGTTGGAATCAACTAGATAACATAGGTACATTGCTAAGGAACTAGTACGAAAGATTAGGGAAGAAATAGGAAGAACTGGCGACCTTGGCGCTCTGAGAGGCGGGGGGTGCCAGAGCACAAATTTCAGAGCTGAAGTTGTGGCGCTCTAGTTGGCACGTCACCCTAAAGGCCAAACTTCAAACTCTGAAGTGGGGCGCTCTAAGAGGCGCGGCGCCCCATGTCTTTGCCCAGAAAATTCCTAATTTTTCTTGCTCGTTTTCCATCTCTAAACCCTCTAAAATTTAATGGTTCTTTCCCCAAACACTTAGAATCATTTACCTTCAATATACATTAGATTCTACTAAAAAGATACAACTAACAACATGAATCAATCTAAAGAAAACTCTAACAACACAACCCACAAGAATTTAAACGAATTTCATCAAGAACTTAAGGATTTACTTTCAAATATAATAATTTCGCTGAAATTGAATCATGATTGGCGCGTGGGTGAACTACCCCAACGCTATGTGATCTAACATATCTTGTAGTGACTACCCCCGACCAAATCCACAAGTTAACCTCGACGAAATCGACGAATCTTGAACGTTCTTCTCTTTTCTCCTCTTTTCTTCTCTTCTCCAAGCCCTAGCATAAAATTCACTTTTCTAAACTGAATAAAATCTTATTTTACCCCAATTAAAATTCTAAAAATGAATTAGAATAATTACCTAAGGAAAAGACAAAATTACCCTTTCAAAATCCGAATTAGATTTTCCTTAATCCAACAGCCCAACTTCCAAAGGGAACAACTTACTCATATAAACTCAAAATAATGCAAACTCTACGGCGTTGGAAAGATAATTCCAAGAGTTTTCCAATCATATCTGGAAGTACACCTAACTCATCCTGAGCTAGGAGTGATGGCCGTTTGAAGTTGACCAAAACTCAATTTTTCCTAACTTAAACTTCCAGATTTTCATTATTTCCAAAAATAACTATTTCCATTTATTAGCTTCTTGCTAGTTATTTCATATTGCGAGATGTTACAATATCTCCCCCTTGGGAACATTCGTCCTCTAATTAGATTACTCTTACTAAACTAAGGGTGTAACATCAAGTTCAAACACCCAACAAGCAATTGCAAACAAACAACATGCTCACTCATAATCTAAAGAGTACTAAGAAGAGAATTAGTACCTTGGTCTGAATTTTCTCGGGACTCAAAGAGATGTGGATATCTCTTCTTCATATCCTCTTCACCTTTCCAATTAGCTTCTTCAACAAATTGGTTCCTCTAAAGGACTTTGATATATGCTACCTCTTTTGTTCTCAACTTGCGAACTTGGAGATCTAGAATATGAACCGGAATCTCTTCATAAGATAGGCTATGCTTGATCACAATATCTTCAGTTGGTATGATCAATGACGGATCGCCTATGCACTTTTTCAACATGGAGATGTGAAACACCGGATGAACCGCGGCTAACTCTTTTGGTAGTTACAACTCATAAGCTACTTTTCCAATCCTCTTGGATATTCAGTAAGGTTCAATATACTGGGGACTAAGCTTCCCCTTCTTACCAAATCTCATAACACCCTTCATGGGTGAAACTTTTAGATACACGGAATCATCTACTTCAAGCTCTAACTCTCTTATCCTAAAATCAGTGTAGGATTTCTGATGACTCTATGCCGTCTTCAACCTCTCTTGAATCACTTTCACCTTTTCCACCGCTTGATGCACTAAATCTGGTCCTATCAACCCAGCTTCACCAACATTAAACCATCCAATAGGGGATCTGCATCTCCTCCCATAAAGAGCTTCATAAGGAGCCATTTGGATGCTAGAGTGGTAACTATTGTTGTAGGCAAACTCAATGAGAGGTAGGTGATCATCCCAATTGCCTTTGAAATCGATCACGCACACCCTCAACATATCCTCTAAGGTATGAATGGTGCGCTTTTCTTGCCCATTAATCTAAGGATGAAATGTGGTACTTAAGTTCACCTTTGAACCCAAACCCTTTTGAAAAAATTTCCAGAACTATGCTGTAAATTATGCACCCCTATCTAAAATAATGGAGATCGGAACCCCGTGAAGTCTTACCACATCTTGAATATAAAGCTTAGCATAATCTTCTGCTGAGTGGGTAGTCTTTATCGGCAAAAAATGGGCCGATTTTGTCATTCCATCGACAATCACCCAAATAGAATTATGCTGCCTGCGAGACCTTGGTAAACTCGTGATGAAATCCATATTAATTATCTCCCACTTCCATTCTGAAAGTTCTATATTCTGAACCAAACCACTGTGCTTTTGGTGCTCTACTTTAACTTGTTGGCAATTTAGGCACTTAGCCACAAATTATGAAATGCCCTTCTTCATACTTTTCCACCAATACACCTCTCTCAAATCACGATACATATTTATGGAACCCGGATGAATGAAATATCTAGAGCTATGAGTCTCTTCCATGATCCTCTCTTGAAGTCCATCCACCATTGGTACACACAATCTACCTTGATATCTCAGTACGTTATCTCCCCCTTGTTCAAAAGCAAATAATTTTTGCTTATAAATATTTTCCTTCAATTCAAGAAAAATGGGATCTAGGTCTTGCTTTTCTTTCATTTCTAACACTAATGAAGATTCAGCCCCATTCATCACCACTATTCCTCCTGCTGTGGAATCCATTAGTCGAACTTCTAAGCGTGCAAGTCTATGCATATATTTGCCTAACTCTCTCTTTTCCTCCTCAACATGGGCAGTGCTACCTATAGACAACCTGCTTAAGGCATCAGCAACAACATGAGCCTTACTTGGGTGATAAAGAATACTCATGTCATAATCCTTGAGTAATTCTAACCACCTCCTTTGTTTGAGATATAGCTCTTTCTGAGTAAACACATACTGAAGACTCTTGTAATCAGTGAAATACATCAACAAAAACACCATACAAATAATGACGCCATATCTTCAAAGCAAATACTACAGCAGCCAACTCTAAGTCATATGTTGAGTAATTCTTCTCATGAACCTTCAACTGTCTGGAAGCATAAGCTATAACTTTGTCATTCTGCATTAACACACAACCTAAACCAATTCTAGATGCATCAGAATACACCACAAAACCTTGAGTACCTTATGGTAAGGTCAAAACTAGGGCAGTAGCCAACCTCTTTTTCAATTCCTGAAAGCTTTTCTCACACGCTTCAGACTATAGAAATTTCACTGTTTTCTAAGTTAACTTAGTCAAAGGAAACAAAATGGATGAGAACCCTTCTACAAACCATCTACAACAGCCATCCAAACCCAAGAAACTCCTAATATCAGTTGGAGATGTGGGTCTAGGCCAATTCTGTACTGCCTCAATTTTCTGAGTATCAACTTTAATTCCCTCTCCAGCATAATGTGACCTAAGAATGCCACAGACTCAAGCCAAAACTCAAATTTAGAGAACTTAACATATAACTCCTTATCTTTCAAAGTCTGAAGAACTATTCTGAGGTGACTTGCATGATCTTCTTCATTCATTGAATAGATTAGTATGTCATCAATGAAGACGATAACAACCATATCTAAATAAGGTTTGAATACTCTATTTATAAGGTCCATGAATTCTACTGACACATTGGTCAAACCAAAGGACATGACCAGAAACTCATAATGACCATAACGGGTCCTGAATGTTGTCTTTGAAATATCACATTCCCTTACTTTCAACTGATGGTAGCCAGATCTGAGATCTATCTTAAAAAAACAAGAAGCAACTTGAAGTTGATTAAATAAAGAATCAATTCTTGGAAGATAATACTTATTCTTGATGGTAACCTTGTTTAACTGATGATAATCTATACATATCCTAAGAGAACCATCATTCTTTCTCACAAACAAGACTGAAGCGCCCCAAAGTGAGATACTTGGTCGAATAAAACCCTTATCTAGCAAATCTTTCAACTGCTCTTTAAGCTCTTTCAACTCTGCTGGTGTCATTTTATCTGGCGGAATAGAGATAAGAAGAGTATCTGGAAGAATATCTATATCGAAGTCTATCTCTCTCTCAGAAGGGACTCCGGGAGATCATCAGGAAAGACTTCTGGAAACTCTTTTACTACTGCAACTGACTGAATAGGAGGTATCTCAACACCAAAGTCATTAACTCGGACTAAGTGATAGACACACCCCTTGAAAATTAATTTTCTTGCCTTAAGGTACGAAAATATATGACCCTTAGGCACTGTTGAACTATTTTTCCACTCTAAGACTGGCTCATTAGGAATCTGAAACTTGACAACTCGAGTCCTACGATCAATAAAGGCATAACAGGCATGAAGCCAATCCATACCTAGAATGACATCAAAATCTACCATGTCAATTAAATCAGTCATGGTGTCTTTGTGATTGATGAAAATAACACAATCACGATAAACTCGTTCAACTAGGATAGACTCCCCAACAGGTGTAGAAACACAAAAGGGTTCACAGAGTTTCTCAGGAAGAACATCAAACTTATTTGCAACATAAGGGGTTACAAAAGATAAACTTCCTCTTGGGTCTAGCAAAGTATAAACATCAAAGGCAAAGACTTTGATCATACCAGTGACAACATCTGGAGAGTTCTCTTGCTCTAGGCGACTAGTGATCGCATAAAGACGGTTTGTTCCTCCGTCGGTACTGAAAGTAACTCCTCTAGGTGCAGCCCTCTCTGGTGGAGAAACTGATGAAGATTGGGCTCTATTTCCCTGATTTCCACTACCTTGCCTGTTCTTAGGGCACTCTTTCATTAAGTGATCCTCTAGTCCACACTTGAAGCAACCTGTCTAGTAATCAAGATACTTACCTAGGTGGGTTCTACCACACCTAGCACATGCAGGAGCCTAGTTACCTCTTTGTGCCACACTATCCTGAGACTGTGCAGGTCTAGTTCTGAAGTTCTGCGAATTTTGGTCATTATACTCACGTTTATTTCTGGATGTAGGTGCACTAGTAGATGATGGAGCAGGTCTCTTTTGCTTCTGCTGAAAGGACGAACGGTTCACATTACTTTTGTGCTGCCCGAACTCATTTCCTACTTTAGCATTCTTGTTTCTGAATTCCTCTCTGTCCCTCAACTTATCTTCCCCAACCTGTTGCACATAGATCATTAACCTTGATATGTCCATGTCCCCAACTAACATAGTTGTCCTGCCCTCTTTGCTCGATAGACGGGACAACCCAGCAATAAACAGACTCATCCTACTCCTCATATCAGCAACCATCTCCGAAGCATAACGGGACAGTTTGGTGAATTTCAACCCATACAAATGAACACTCAAAGAATCCTGCTTAAATGTAGGGAATTCTCGGACCTTAGCCTCTTTCAATTCGAGGGGGAAGAAAAGCCCTAAGAAAGCCTCTTCAAAACAAGCCCAACTCGCAGGTGGTGCATCCTCAGCTCTACCCCCTCCCTTCCACTATCAAACTAAGTTCTAGCAACATTCTTCAGTTGATATACACCTAGTTCAACTCGCTAAGTATCGGCCACATGCATAACATCAAATACCTTCTTCAGCTCCTCAATAAAGTTTTCTGGATCCTCCGTAGTGTTCGAACTATTGAAACTTGGAGGATTCATCCTCAAGAACTCACGAATCCTTAAAGTATCAGCCCTTTCTTGTTGAGCTCCTATTCACTGCCCAACTTGGTTAGTCACAGCTTGAGTCAGCATCCTAATTGCTTATCTGAATTCAGCATTAGTGACTTTCCCTTGAGGTTGCACTTCAGGTGCATTTGGTAACTCTTGTTCCTCAACATTTCATCTAGCAGGGCGACCTCTGACAGGTCTTCATGGAGGCATAATTATCTAAAAACACGCGCAAGCACGGATTAAAATAAAACGTATTAGAGATTAAACTCTAACGCACGAAAGAAGTGTGAAAGAAGTGAGAAATTTTCCAACGTGTTGCAGCCTCCTAATTATAGATGTGGTGCACTTCACACTAATAACTAGAACTCTACAAACACTGCTTCATAGACTCCCTAGGACTTTTAAACTCTATGCTTTGATACCAAGTTTTTCACGCTCCGAGCCTACACCCCGGACGTGGCTGGCACTCGAGATCAAATTTTGGCCCTAAGCGAACCCTTGTCCTGACTTACTTAACTCAGTGAAAGACTTAACTTAACAAGATAATCTCAAAACATAACTTTAATGAGATATAAAACTTAGACAAAATAGCAACTGATGTCTTTAAACAACATCTGAATGATAAAGTAAAGACAACATGTCAGTACAGGACCCCCAATCATCCTAACAACTGAAAACTAGAAAGGAATGTTAAAAAAAGAGTCCTACGGAAGCAAGGAGGCTCACCAATTGACTCTGAGTGCTTAACCTGATCAACGAGACACTGGATGTTGATCCTGATTACCTGTGTCTGCATCATAAAATGATGCAGACCAACTGGCATCAGTACATTGAATGTACGAGTATGCGAGTTGGAATGCTAAATACAACTTAAACTTGAAAGGAATCTGAAAGAACACTTACCTTGGCTCTTCTCAACTCATGAATAACTTAACTCTTTACTCTTTGCTTAACTTGAAACTTAAGTCTTAAAACAAAGTTAAAACATTCGTTAAAGACTTTTGAAAACTTTACAAACTTTGCTTTAACTTGCTTCTTAACTTCTAGACTTGACTCATAACTTCTCTTGACTTTGACCCTAACTTTCCTTGAATTGGATTATGGATTCAAGGTTCATGATATCATGTTTATGGATGATTTCATGATGTTTATATGTACCTTAGAGTGTTGGAATTAACTAGAAAACATAGGTACATTGCTAAGGAACTAGTACGAAAGATTGGGGAAAAATAGGAAGAACTAGCAACATTGGCGCTCTAAGAGGCGCGAGGCGCTTGAGCATAAACTTCAGAGCTGAAGTTGTAGCGCTCTGGATGGTGCGTCGCCCCAGAGCCCAAACTTCAAACTCTGAAGTGGGGCGCTCTGAGAGGTGCGGCGCCCCAAGCCCTTGCCCAAAAAATTCCCAATTTTTCTTGCTCGTTTTTCATCTCTAAACCCTCTAAACTTCAATGGTTCTTTCCCCAAACACTTAGAATAATTTGTACCTTTAATATACATCAGATTCTACTCGAAAAACACAACTAAAAACATGAATCAATCTCAAGAAAACTCCAACAACAAAACCCACTAGAATTCAAACGAATTTCATTAAGAACTCAAGGATTTACTTTTAAATCTAATAATTTAGCTGAAATTGAATCATGATTGGCTCGTGGGTGAACTAACCCAACGCTATGTGATTTCAGATCCCTTGTATGGATCACCCGGGCAAAATCCACAAGTTATCCTCGATGAAATCGACGAATGTTGAACGTTCTTCTCATTTCTCCTCTTTTCTTCTCTTCTACATGCCCTAGTGTAAAATTCACTTTTCTAAACTGACTAAAATCTGAATTTACCCCAATTAAACTCCTAAAAATGAATTAGAATAATTAGATAAGGAAAAGACTAAATTATCCTTCCAAAATCCGGATTAGACTTTCCTTAATCCAGTAGCCCAACTTTCAAAGGGCATAACATACTCATACAAATTCGGAATCACGCAAACTTGGCGGTGTTGGAAAGATCATTCCAAGAGTTTTCCAACCATATCTGAAAGTACACCTAACTCATCCTAAGCGAGGAATTATAGCCGTTTGAAGTTGACCAAAACACAACTTTTCCTAACTTAAACAAATTTCTAGATTTTCATTCTTTCCAAAAATGATTATTTCCAATTATTAGCTTCTTCACAGTTATTTCATATTGCGAGATGTTACAACTTTAGATGAAGAAAAGTTCATATGACTTGTAATAACGCCAGTTGAAGTTTGTATTGGTTTAATTTTTATTATTCACTTAATTGCTATTTTTTTTGAGATAAATATTTCCATTAATGCAAATCTATATATATATAGAAACGTTATCAAAAATTAGTCACACAGAACTAATGGATGAAGCAACCAGTTCACATAGTGCAAGCCCTTTTCAGAGAACTACTACAGCCTCAAGTGTTAGTTATAGTACAGGTAATTTGCCTAGAAAACCATGGGTTAGACTTGATCAGGAAATAAAAGACAATATCAGGCCAGCAGAAAAAGGAATGCCTATAAAAGAACCTATTAGACTACAAGAAGGAGGAAATAAAGGAAAAATACTAAGCATAGTTGCACATGATCCACAAATGTAGAATACAGTAATAGGCTTATGGAAAGGAATAGTGGTAGCAGATTTTATTAAAAACTATCATGAAACAGACGCTGAAACCATGTATAAATACTTAGAAACCTCTTTAGGAGAAACATGTAAAGCAGTATGGGAATCTTATAAACAAACTTATCCGCAAGAACTTCAAAGACTAATAGAATTAGGACCAAACTTATACAATTTTACAAATAAAATACATGTGTTTTATCTCTTTTGTACTTCATCTTCTTATCTTTTTGAGAATAGTCTTATCACCTTCTTTGGTCTGGTTGATTGATTAAGTATCCAAGTTCTGTAGAGCTGTAGAATCAAAACTCATTCCTGAGTCGTCATTTTCGTATGGGTCTTGTGCATTCTAGTCATCATTACTTCTATGTTCGTCTCCTGAGCTTATTGGACTGTGGTTATTGTCTTCTAAATTATGAACTAATCCATCGTTGCTTGGACTTGAAACTTCTTCATTAATAACATGCTTGTCTTTGCTTTTATTTTGGAAAAATTGTTCTAAAGTCTGTCTTATTATAGCTTCTATTTTGTCATTTTTTTTCTTTTTTGAAGCTATAGTCTTTTGTAAAGTATTTTTCTGGACTGATTTAAGTAATCTTCTTCGTGAGGAAGAAGACTACTTTTCTTCACTTTTTGGCAAAGTGACAGCTATTAACAGGTTTGATAAATCTTTACTGGTCACCGTTTGAGCCGGACTAGCTGTATCTTTCTCTAATACAGTAGAGTTCTTAGCATTCATAGGGGAATGCACACCCGTCTCATCCAATTTTAAGTGAGATGGAGAACTCATGTCTTTTATCTGTGTGTTGAAGTCTGTTCTTGGAGCATATTTGCTTTGAAATGTCTCTAGTTGTTTTATAAGTCTCATATTCTCTTGGATAAGGATTTCATTTTTAACATTGAGTCTCTTGAAACCCTCAGTCATTGAAGAACAGTGGTCACATAATATAATTTTGTCTGAGTCTTTCTGGATGTTATATTGAGGTATTTGGGTTGGGCTTTGTCATAGGGCTGGTGAAATATAATAGTTAAGTCCGAGTATTCCTCTAGCATAGTCTAAGGGTTCTGTAACATTATTGAACCCTTTAAAAAGTGGGTTTTGCACCCCATTTATAGAATCAACTACTTCTGTCCAAAATTAAAAATATCCAAGAAATAACAAAAATCATAGAACAAGTAGGAAAGATAACTACTGAAATTAGTAATTTAAAGGAAATAATTATTAGACTTGAACATATTTCACTTTCATGAGTAAAGAAGATATAAATTATAAAAAAAAACATTAGAATATACAACAAAATTTCATCAAGAATCAGTAGGATATTCTAGTCACATACCCTCAAGTCTTAAAGACAAAGTAATAATTAAACAAAAAAAATATAATAATAGCCTTACTAATACAATTAAATATAAAAATAGATAAAATACTAAAAGAAAAACAACCTGAACAACAAATTCGTAATAATACAAAAATAGATGAATTAATTAACCAACTCAAGAAAGTAGAAATAACTCCTCAACATGAAAAACAAAAGATAACTAAAAAACCACAAAAATGGACTTTCTTTCAAATAAACGAACAACCCAAGAAATAGACCAAGTTTCTCAGAAAATAGAATAGGAAATAACATGTTTTCTCGAATAATATCTAGAAGACAATCAACTATAGATGAAAACCAAGAATTAAATGAAATCATAGACAGAGACAAAGATCTACAGATTTTTCAACAACATCAACTAAAATTATTAAACCCAAAGACATTATACAATGTAAAATATTTTTCTAGAGATAATCAATTATACAGACATTATACAGAAGAGCAGATATCAGCAATAGGGAGAAAACTTTGCAATCTTAAACTTAGTAAACCCAGCCTTCATAAAGACAATTAAGAACCCCAAACTAATGCTAATGCATATGAGATTAATAGTTATAGGAATAAAAGGACTAACTAGAAAGAATTTAGGATCTAAAGTTTTAATTATATTATATGATGATCGCTGGTCGGATCTAAAGAAATCTATCATAGGAGTAATAGAAGTAGATATGACTAGCAATAGCGGAATATTCTATATAAGCCCAGACTTTTTAATCAATTTAAAAGAATTTGAAAAACACATTAAAATTGAAATCCAGACTAAAGGATACGAAGAAATGAATAATGGAAACAACCTATTGATGTGCATAGGTTTCATAGGAAAAATGACATTAAGCAGTAATACAAAATTTAAGCTACAGGTAAACGATGTAGTAGAAGTAATAGGTAATAAAGGAATAAAACTAATAAAACTAATAATAATAAATCCAGAAGAATACGCAGGATTAGAATGGAACCTAGACAAACTAAGTAGGCCAAAAGCGTTTGCTCTCAAACAATACTTAATGTACACTAGCTCAAAAGGTGAGACATCAATTAGGTTCACAGATTTTAATTATACGAGTCAAAGAGAATTGGATGATAATGAAACAGAAAGTACCATAGAAACAGAACAAGAAGAGTTAATGAATATAGAATTAATACAAGAAGGGTACGAGGTAGACAGAGCCATAGAAGAAGCAAAAAGACTATATAAAGAAAATAATCTTTATTTTTAAATGTAAAAGGATGTAAGAAAGGAAAAATGGATATAATGGAAACAATAGAACATTTTAGCATATGTAAAGAAAGAGATGATAACCTAGCATATAGGATAGATGAATCAGAATATATAAATGAAGAAAAAGAAAACAAAGAAACGTTATCAAAAATTAGTTACACAGAACTAATGGATGAAGCAACCAGTTCACATAGTGCAAGCCCTTTTCAGAGAACTACTACAGCCTCAAGTGTTAGTTATAGTACAGGTAATTTGCCTAGAAAACCATGGGTTAGACCTGATCAGGAAATAAAAGACAATATCAGGCCAGCAGGAAAAAGAATTCTTATAGAAGAACCTATTAGACTACAAGAAGGAGGAAATAAAGGAAAAATACTAAACATAGCTGCACATGATCCACAAATGTGGAATACAGTAATAGAATTATGGAAAGGAATAGTGGTAGCAGATTTTATTAAAAACTATCATGAAACAGACGTTGAAACCATGTATAAATACTTAGAAACCTCTTTAGGAGAAACATGTAAAGCAGTATGGGAATCTTATAAACAAACTTATCTGCAAGAATTTCAAAGACTAATAGAACTAGGACCAAACCCATACAATTTTACAAATAAAATACATGTGCTTTTAACAGGAGAAGACCCAATTATGGCTTAGTGGCATTACAAAGAAGTGTTGTAATAAAGTTAAAACAATTAAGTATATCAAATTGGATGTATATAAAGAATTTTCTTAAAGATTATTTTTACTATTGTACTATTAGCGGAAATACATTTAATGAAGAATTAGGTAAAAAGTTATTTAATAAATTACTAGGAGTTTTAGGAAGGGAAATAGAGGAAAAATGATATAGAAGAGAAGAAGTGGTTCAGAATCTCACACTCTTATGATCTATAGGACAAAAAATACAACATATAATGGAAATATGACAAGAAAAATGTACTAATATACAAATACAAAAACAATTAAAACAAAATAAAATGAACTTTTGTAAAGTAATGATATATACTACCCAAAGTTATGATAAAGAACCAAGTAAATCAAGAAAATATAAAAGAAGAAGAGCCTATAACCAAAAATCATACAAACATAAAAAATATTTCTTAAGAAAATCCTCAGCTAGAAAGTCATATTTAAATAAAGATAGGCACGTTAGAAAATATAGAAATGATAGAAATTATAAAAATAAATTAGAATGTTATACTTGTGGAAGTATAGTACACTTAGCAAATACATGCCCTAAGAAAAAATAATATGAAAACTAGAAATTCTCAATTAATAGAAGACTTTATTAAATGTAGATGAATTAATATCAGATACAGAAAGTATATATTCAGTTGTAAGCACAGATACAATAGAAGAAAGAAACATTCAATCAGACACATCCGATTCAGAGGATGATAATCTAATTAATGAAATAGGATTAGAAAGGAATATAGATTTCTTAGACAATATAAGTATGATGATGAATATCTCACAAGATTGTAATCATGAGTTCGAAAGACTAAAAGGAATAAATAGTAACCAATGTAGTATATGTAAATGGTATCCTAGTAAAATAAATAGAGTCAAATGTAAAAACTATTATATGAAAGCATGTGTAAGTTGTATAGAAAATAAATTAAAACAAAAAATAGCTAAACAACAAGAACAAGTTCAAACAAAAGACCAGACAACTAATCTAAGACTAATAACCTTAGAAACACGAATGAATGAATTAGAACAGAGATTCATTACATTAGAAAAGGGAAAAGAAAAAATAGACAAAGATAATACACAGTTACAAGGTACAATACATTTAGATCAAATAGAAAGCGAACTAATAAACATAGAAGATAATAGTACTAGCTTTATATGTAATGAAGAGAAAAAGTTTGGAAAAATAAAAATACTAGTGAGAATAAAAATTAAAGATATAGAAATAGAAACCTTAGCATTAGTAGATATAGGTTGTACCAGTTGCCTCCTTAATAAAAAGATACTACGACAAAATATATTACCAATCCTAAAAACATTAAAAGAACCAGTATCAGCAATACAAATGGATAGAATATATAATCTTTATGACCAGTATATACAAAAATCACAAATAAGCTTTATCAACACATGTAGTGAATTCTACAAATCAACATATAATATGCATAAAATATTAGTACGTGATCTAAATATTAAAACTGACTTAGTATTAGGTTTACAATTTCTTATACAAAACAATGAAAGTTGTTTATTCTCCAGAGAATGGATAATGTTATTTAGAAATACAACATATACCCCCATACAGATTAGCAAATTTCCAACTAAAGAATTACCAAAACTTAAAGACGATAAAATAAATACTAAAACTACAACTCCATGTTGTAACAACTGTGGCAATAATGGTAGTTGTTCTTCAAAAAACCTATATGAAGAAAAACAAGAAGAAAATTATTCAGATGGTGCATACCTAAAAGACATAGAAAAAGATTATACCTAATAAATGTCGAAACAGAATTTTATAATTTCCAAAAGGGAATAAACACTATAGTAACAATAAAGAATCCTAAAGACCTAGAAAACATAGTAGCAATACTAAACGAAATGGAAATAATAGGAGAAAAACCCTTAGTACATTGGGGTTGTAATAAAATTATGTGTAGATTAGACATAATAAACACTGAGTATACTATAAAAACAGGAACAATAGAAGCAAACAATAAAGACACTGAAGAATTCACTAAACAAATTAAAGAACTACTTAAGTTAGAAGTAATAAGAAGATCTACATCGAGACATAGATCCGCAGCATTTATGGTTAGAAACCATAGTGAACAAGTGCGAGGGAAAGCTCGCATGGTGATAAACTATAAAAGATTAAATGATAATACTAGAACAGATGCGTACAAACTACCTGATAAGAATGATTTAATTAATAGAATACAAGATAAAAATATATTTAGTAAATTTGATTGTAAGTCAGGATACTGACAAGTCAAGATGCACCCAGAAAGCATAGAATGGACAGCTTTCACTTGTCCTGAAGGTCATTTTGAATGGCTTGTTCTGCCTTTTGACTTAAAGACAGATCCGCCCATCTTCCAATGGAAGATGGATGACATGTTCTAAGATTATAAAAATTTTGTATTAGTATATGTAGACAACATTCTAGTATTTAGCAAAGATATACAAGAACATTTAGGACACCTACAGACAGTTTTTAGATTATTTGTAAAATATGGGATAATAATTAATAAAAAGAAAATGGAACTATGTAAGACACATCTAAACTTCTTAGGAGTAACTTTAGGAGAAGAGAAAATAAAACTACAACCACATATAGCTAAAAAAGTATTAAATATGCCAAATAAGTTAGATAATACAAAAGAATCACAAAAATTCTTAGGATTAGTAAATTATGCCAGAAATTTTATCCAAGACTTAGGAAAAATAGCATGACCATTATATGCTAAGACAGTTAGCAAGGGTTAGAAACACTTTAACATAGAATACATTAAATTAGTCCAACAAATAAAAAAAAAGGTTAAAAATATACCAGACTTGCAAATACCCCTAGAATTAGATTATCTAATAATCCAAACAGATGGGAGTAAATTAGGATGGGGATGGGGTGCCATCTTAAAATCTAGACCTAATAAATACAGCTCTAAAAACGAAGAAAAAATTTGTGCATACCAAAGCGAACAGTAAAAAGAAAAAGGAAACATGAGTAGTATAGACGTAGAAGTATTAGCCGTAATATATGGACTTAATAGTTTTAAATTATATATTTTAAATAAAAATGAAGTTTTAGTTAGAACAGATTGTAAAGCAATAGTTAAATTTCATGAAAAAATAAATAATAAAGCTAGCAGTAAAAGAAGATGGCTAAACTTTATGGATATAATATTTATATACAATAATATTGTTTTTGAATATGTTAAAGGAAAAGATAATGATTTAGCAGATAAACTATGTAGACTATAATTAAAAACTAACTAACTCTTATTACAGCATGAGACCAAGCATGAGACCAACTGGCCAACAGCCAGCAGACAAAGGTAAGGGCATCGCCCTGCCAGATTCTTACGCCCAGACATTATTAGAAAGACAAAATTTTAGACCACAAAATACAACAGACAACATGATGGAGAGAATCCATTTCGTTAAATATAATTTAATTTCATACCCTAGGTGTAATCTATCATTTAGAGTAATTCCAGACTGTACTTTAGACAAGTCTCAACGATGTTTAGTAGATAATTTATGGATATCATACAATAAACAAGACACTAAGTATTTCATTGTTGCTTCGAATACTTTATGTCAATATTTTTCAGACAAAAATAGAGACAATAAATATAAATACTATGTAGTTATAAATGGTAAGACTAAAGGTGTTTTTCAGACTTGGATAGAAATAGTTGATTCTATAAATGGGGTGAAAATCTCACTTTTTAAAGGATTCAATAATTTTACAGAAGCCTTAGACTATGCCAGAGGAATACTCGGACCTAACTATTATATTTCACCAGCCCTAAGACAAAGCCCAACTCAAATATCTCAATATAACATCCAGAAAGACTCAGACAAAATTATATTCTGTGACCACTGTTCTTCAATGACTGAGGGTTTCAAGAGACTCAATGCTAAAAATAAAATCCTTATTCAAGAGAATATGAGACTTATAAAATAACTAGAGATATTTCAAAGAAAATATGCTCCAAGAACAGGCTTCAACACACAGATGAAAGACATGAGTTCTCCATCTCACTTAAAAATGGATCAGACGGGTGTGCATTCCCCTCCGAATGCTAAGAACTCTACTGTAACAGAGAAAGATACAACTAGTTCGGTTCAAACAGTGACCAGTAAAGACTTATCAAACCCGTTAAAGGCTGTCACTTTGCCAAAAAGTGAAGAAGAGGAGTCTTCTTCCTCACGAAAAAGATTACCTAAATCATTCCAATAAAATACTTCAAGAATGTAGCTTCAAAAAAGAAAAAAAAAATAACAAAATAGAAGCTATAATAAGATAGACTTTAGAGCAATTTTTCCAAAATAAAAGCAAAGACAAGCATGTTATTAATGAAGAAGTTTCAAGTCCAAGCAACGATGGATTAGTTCATAATTTAAAAGACAATAACCACAGTCCAATAAGCTCAGGAGACGAACATAGAAGTAATGATGACCAGAATGCACAAGACCTATACAAAGATGACGACTCAAAAATGAGTTTCGATTCTATAGCTCTATACAACTTGGATACTTAATCAATCAACCAGACCAAAGAAGGTGATAAGACTATTCTCAAAAAGATAAGAAGATGAAATACAAAAAAGATAAGACCAACGTGGCGAAAGTAGCATCTGTCATAGTAAGTAATAGTAAGTGTGCTATGTGGGTATGCCCACTAATGTCATGTGAGTGTTGTCACTTTTTCACTATCCTCCAAAAGAGGGAAAAACTGTTGACACACGCGTCTGAAAGTCCAAAAGCGACATTAATAATGCATATGACGATGGGGCCCAATGAGCACCCGACTTGCATTATTAAGGAAATCTTGTCAAGAGTGTCGGCCATCAATAATAGAGGCCACATAGAGTATTTTAGGACCATTCTTTAATTTTCTCTTTGTCTATATAAGAGTGTAAGAGTGTAAGAAGAAAGACAGCGAAAAAATAAGAGTGAGACTTAAGAAAAAACCTCCCTTCAACCTTCTTCATGTTTATCACCCTCTACCCACAATCCTCTGCTGTAAATTAAAATTTGTGTAATAAAAATAAGTGTGATTGAGGTCTAAGTTCTCAAGTTTGTCAAAGTTCTTCAGGGGTTCTCGAAATGGAAACCTCTCTCGATTTATCATGTAAGTTTTATAATGTTAATTTTCCAAATCCCCTTAAAAAATGTTTGTTATTATCTTTATCTTATGTTATTCCTTTTATCTTAAATTCATGTAAATTATTGTATATGTGATAAATGATTACCCTTAGTATATGGTTAACCTCTTAATCTCTTAATAACGACAATAGATTAGCCTGTAAATTCTTAGGATTCTTGGCTTTAATAGTCCACTTAATGAACAAAGGACGAATTTGTTCCCATATATATATTTGGGGTGTGGCTAAAGATGAAGTTGTTAAGAACAAAGGTTAAGAGGGAGAGATGAACGGGTAAGATTTAAAAAAAGAATAAAAATGGGGAATTTAGGGAATAACATCATTGTCATTCATAAATATGATAAAACTAAATGAGAGAGGGAGTACTGAGTAGGATTTACAATATATTGACATATTTGGTAACCTTTAAAACATCGAAATAATATTATTATCTAAGTGCGTCTTTATTTTGGTGTCTATTAAGACTTAATCATTCATTAAGTCAGTTAGTTAGTTACTAATTGAATAATTAGTTAGTTAGATGTTAAAATCAATTTGTAACTAATTATAATGTGGAAACCAGCTGTATAAGTATACATGTATTGGTCATTGTTGAAATAAGAAAATACATTTTCCTCTTCTCTCTTTTATCTAAAAATGCTCTCAATTTATTTGTTTATCATCTGTAATTGATGAAATTTGACATGGTATCAGAGCATTGATTAGAAGGGATTGATCTGTGTAGAAGAGAAGAACACAATAGTACTGAGATGCTGTAGAAGAAGCTGCTGTAGAAGAAGCTTTTGAAATATGCATCAATGGTGACAAGTGAAGTGGTTTTAAAGGCCATTTCAAGGGTGACTGTTATAGGTTGGTTGGATATCCACCAGATTTTCAAAGCAAGAGAAGAGGATCTGATGGTTTTAAGACAGATTTCAAGCTAAATGCACACTTAAGTAGGAATACTGATGATCTCACAAACAAAGGAAAGATTCCTGAAAATCAGATGTCATCATCCCAATATGAGGATTTGGAAAACAAAATGGATCGAGCAGGCATATCAGGATGTTGCTAACATGTCAGGTATGGATTTTTTAGATTTCAAAACAGATACAGTTTATGAGTGAATAATTGATAGTGGAGCTACGCATCATATTACACCTAATAAGGAGTTATTAATTGATAATAAAGGAACACATAACAATGTTGGAGTCCAAGTTCCAACAGGGAAGAGGTGTAATATCAAGGGTATTGGAGTTGTGAAGATTTTAGAAGGGGAAGAACTTAAGAATGTGTTTCATGTGCCAGATTTCAAATTTAGCTTGTTATTAGTTGCAAAGCTAACCAGGGAACTTTCTTGTTCAGTTTCTTTCTATCCTGACTATTGTATATTTCAGGGACTTTACAATGGCAAGGTATTGGGGATTGGTAAAGAAAAGGAAGGACTATACATACTAGAGAATCAACTAAGACCAATAGTACATGCCGTGACTGTTGACAAGAAGAATGAAGATACAAAGTTATGGCATTTAAGGCTAGGAGATGCTTCAATTGGAGTGCTAAAACATATTCAGTCTTTCAAACATCTATCAAATAAAGAGGTGCAACATAACTGTGAGATATGCCCTTTAGCAAAGCAATGTAGATTGAAAGTTCCTGTTAGTACAAGCAAAATATTTGGAGTTTTTGAATTGGTACATGTAGATGTTTGGGGACCATATAGAAAGCCTACTTTTGACAGGAAATATTATTTTGTTACTATAGTAGATGACTATAGCAAGTACACATGGTTATGTCTCATTCATTCCAAGAGTGAAGTCATTGTAGTACTTAAAGATTTCATTGCTTTAATAAAAAATCAGTTTGGCTTGTCCGTGAAAACTTTAAGGTCTGATAATGGTACTGAATTTTTCAATTCATCCATTGTTGATTTACTTGCTTTATGTGGTATTATACATCAAAGTAGTTATGTTTATACCCCACAACAGAATGGTACAGTAGAAAGGAAACACAGACATATCTTGGAAGTTGCAAGAGCTATAAAGTTTCAAAGCTCTCTTCCTATTCATTTCTGGGGTGAGTGTGTTAAGACTGCTGTGTACTTGATAAATAAATTGCCTACTGAAGTGCTGGGAGGGAAATCACCTTATGAGATGCTACATCAAAAAACACCTGGTATTAATCATTTAAGAGTGTTTGGTTGCCTATGTTATGTAACTAGATTGCCTAAAGGAGATAAGTTTGCCACTAGAGCTAGAAAGTCAGTATTTCTAGGATATTCTGAAGTCCAAAAGGGTTACAGATTGTATGACTTTACTGAGAAGACTTTCTTTGTGAGCAGAGATGTGGTCTTCAGAGAGAATATTTTTCCTTATCATACAAATACATTGTCTCCTGAGTCATATATGTTTGAATTAAATAGCTCAGAATTGAGTCATGCATATTCCAATGAGGATGTGGTTCCTTTTATGTTAGATACAACAGTGATTGAACCATCTGTGTATGGTATTGAATCACCTGAGGTAGATACAGTCCCTGATGTTGCTGCAGTCACAGAGGACATTCTATCACCAGCTACTCAACCTGTCAGTATTTCACAACTAAGAATTAGACCTTCCAGAAACATCAAACCACCTAGTTGGCTTGATGACTACATTACTAATCCAAAGAAATCTGCCAATTGTACATATCCTATCTCAAATTACCTCTAATATTCTCATCTGTCAGCACCTTACCAAGCCTATTTAGGTACTTTTTCTCAACCAGTTGAACCTAAATCATTCAAGGAAGCATCTTTAGATGACAGGTGGGTAGCAGCTATGACTGATGAAACTGCTGCTCTAGAGAGTAATCATACATGGGATATAGTAGATTTGCCTCCAGGAAAACAAGCCATTAGTTCTAAATGGGTATTCAAGATCAAACACAATGCTGATGGGTCTATAGAAAAGTATAAGGCAAGAATGGTAGCTAAGGGGTATAATCAAAAGAAGGGATTGGACTATCATGAAACTTTTTCACCTATTGAAAAAATGGTAACAGTGAGAACTCTCATTACAATTGCAACCTCCAGAGATTGGCCTCTCATTCAGATGGATGTTAATAATGCATTTCTGCAAGGTGATTTATATGAAGAAGTTTATATGGCTTTGCCACAACATTTTCACAGACGGGGGGAGACTAAAGTATGCAAACTCACTAAGTCTTTATATGGATTGACGCAGGCCTCTAGACAATGGAATATTAAGTTATCTACTGCTTTATTAGAAGCAAGATATGTTCAGAGTTCACATGATCATTCCTTGTTCACAAAACAGTCAGGAGATGACATAGTGATGATCCTTGTATATGTTGATGACTTGTTAATCACAGGAAATAGTCAAAGCTTGATTGAGGATGCTCAAAAGACTTTACACAACAAATTTAAAATGAAAGACTTGGGGCAACTTAGATACTTTCTAGGTATTGAGATATTGAGATCAGACAGGGGAATATTACTCAATCAAAGAAAGTATACCTTGGAGTTGTTGTCCACAGTGGGGTTAGGTAGTGCTAAGCCAGTTTCTACTCATATGGAGATGAACACAAAGCTTACTACAATGAGTATGACTCAATAGTTGGAAATAAAAATGACCATGTACTAACTGATGTACATAGCTATCAGCAGTTGATAGGAAAGTTGATTTACTTAACAATCACCAGACCAGATATTTGTTTTGCAGTACAGGTATTAAGTCAATTTATGCAACATCCCAAGAAGTCACATTGGGATGCAGCACTACGAGTCCTTCGATACCTGAAGGGATCACCAGGACAAGGAGTATTGTTGAAGAAAGGTTCAATTACAAGCTTGACAGCTTTCTATAATTCAGATTGGGCTGCATGCCCCAATACTAGGAGGTCAGTAACAGGATATGTCATTATGCTTGGCGAGTCTATGCTTTTTTGGAAATCAAAGAAACAACATACAGTGAGTAGGAGTTCAGTTGAGGCTGAGTACAGAAGTATGGCAGGGGCAGTATCAGAAATTATCTGGTTAGTTGGCTTACTGAAAGATTTGAAAGTACATGTTACTACTCCAGTCAGGCTGTTTTGTGATAACAAAGCAGCTATGCAAATTGCTTCAAATCCAATCTTCCATGAAAGGACTAAGCATATTGAAATTGATTGTCATTTTGTGAGAGAGAAGCTCAAAGATGGCCTAATCAAACCAGAGTTTGTTGGAACTAAATCTCAGTTGGCAGATCTGTTTACAAAGGGCTTGGGAACAACACAACATCATTTTCTGCTGTCCAAGCTAGGAGTTCTTGATGTTTTCCATCCTAGCTTGAGGGGCAGTATTAAGACTTATCATTCATTAAGTCAGTTAGTTAGTTATTAATTGAATAATTAGTTAGTTAGATGTTAAAATCAGTTTGTAACTAATTACAATGTGGAAACCAGCTGTATAAGTAGACATGCATTGGTCATTGCTGAAATAAGAAAATACATTTTCCTCCTCTCTTTTATCTCAAAATGCTCTCAATTCATTTGTTTATCATCTGTAATTGATGAAATTTGACAGTATCAGAGCTAGAAGTTTTTGGAATAAAAATTAATGAAAAAAATCCTTCATTTCGAAATATATGATTTATATATTGGACTTTATATAGAGAATATAATTTTAGAAAAATCGCTGTAAAAAAGAAAAAACAACTAGAAAAAAGATATAATATTAAGACAATAGCAGATTTAAATAAAATAATTGATCCAGAATTTCTTAATAATATAAGATGGGAAATAATAGGTTACGATATTGATATAACCTGGTACGATAAAAGAATAAATTGGATACATAGAAACTTAAAAAAGGAAGCTTGTCAGTTAGGATAATTAATGCAAACTTTGTTTCAAAACTACAGATAGATAGATCAGTGACTTCAAGAAGAAAGACACCATAAAACTGAACTATTGAATACAGAGCGTAACCTTAAACAACAAATAACATCTGTAGAATCAAAACAAGATATAAGATATCTTTATAGAGAATTAAATTATACTATACACCAAATTAAAAATTTGGAAACAAGAATAAGATAATACGAAAAAAGACTTAGATCTATACGTTTCGGATAATCTATATGCCTCTTGAATATATTAGGAGAATAAGACTAAGATATAGTTCGCTTTACGAAGAAATACAATATAGATTTGAACTTAAAAATACTCTAAAGAAATTCATAGAACTTTTAAATTGGACAGAGTAACAGTTAGCAAAAGATATATACACAATCTCCTTTACCGAATCCTTGGTAAGACATCAAACTAATCTAATTAAAGAAATTAATAACATAAAATTAGATATAGAATATACTACTAATAGAATAAGATATTATAAAAAGGATCTGTCCAACTAGAAGTTCACTAGGATAAGAAAATATATATTCTTTAAGACATCTTCAATATCTAGACTTGAGAATACACCCATAAAAGAAATACAAATCATTACACAAAAATCATATTTTAAAGTGTAATTTTGCTGAAGGAGAACATATATTGCATTCTGCAGACAAGCAGTATAATACTTTAATAAATTTAACAATAAACCTTAGCTAGAAAACTCAACAGCAAGATCAAATCATAATAAAGCTTTTAGAAACAATAGAAGTAGTACAAAGTAAACAATTTAAGATACTAGATAGACTAGAGAAAAATTTTGATTTCTTAAAAGCACAAGAACTAGAAATAGATAGAAAAATTCAATATCTAAATACAAAATTTAATTTAGAAAAGATACCTACGAAAATCGAAATAGAAAAGTTGGTAAAAACTATAATAGAAAAACCCAAAGAATTAGAAATTAAAAATACCCAAGTAATAACAAAAATCATAGAACAAGTAAGAAAGATAACTACTGAAATTAGTAATTTAAAGGAAATAATTATTAGACTTGAACAGATTTCACTTTCATGAGTGAAGAAGATATAAATTATAAAAAAACATTAGAATATACAACAAAATTTCATCAAGAACCAGTAGGATATTCTAGTCACATACCCTCAAATCTTACATACAAAGTAACAATTAAACAAAACAATATAATAATAGTCTTACTAATAGAATTAAATATAAAAATAGATAAAATACTAAAAGAAAAACAACCTAAACAACAAATTCGTAATAATACAAAAATAGATGAATTAATTAACCAACTCAAGAAAGTAGAAATAACTCCTCAACATGAAAAACAAAAGATAACTAAAAAACCACAAGAATGGACTTTCTTTCAAATAAACGAACAACCCAAGAAATAGACCAAGTTTCTCAGAAAATAGAATAGGAAATAACATGTTTTCTCGAATAATATCTAGAAGACAATCAACTATAGATGAAAACCAAGAATTAAATGAAATCATAGACAGAGACAAAGATCTACAGATTTTTCAACAACATCAACTAAAATTATTAAACCCAAAGACATTATACAATGTAAAATATTTTTCTAGAGATAATCAATTATACAGACATTATAGAGAAGAGCAGATATCAGCAATAGGGAGAAAACTTTGCAATCTTAAACTTAGTAAACCCAGCCTTCATAAAGACAATTAAGAACCCCAAACTAATGCTAATGCATATGAGATTAATAGTTATAGGAATAAAAGGACTAACTAGAAAGAATTTAGGATCTAAAGTTTTAATTATATTATATGATGATCGCTGGTCGGATCTAAAGAAATCTATCATAGGAGTAATAGAAGTAGATATGACTAGCAATAGCGGAATATTCTATATAAGCCCAGACTTTTTAATCAATTTAAAAGAATTTGAAAAACACACTAAAATTGAAATCCAGACTAAAGGATACGAAGAAATGAATAATGGAAACAACCTATTGATGTGCATAGGTTTCATAGGAAAAATGACATTAAGCAGTAATACAAAATTTAAGCTACAAGTAAACAATGTAGTAGAAGTAATGGGTAATAAAGGAATAAAACTAATACAACCAATAAAAATAAATCTAGTTAACAAGATCTTCTAACTTCAAAATATATTATTTGAAACTATTTCGAGTTTTTTTAAAAAAAAAATCACAACAAATGTGAAAATATGTGAACAAATATGAGTCATTTAAAATTTATCATTTACAAAATATAAATTTTATATTTAGTAATATGGAATAAACATTTTGCATTTTGTCCCTACACTAAATTAAAATATAATAACTATATAAAAAAAATAGTAACATTAGTTAAAAGTCCTATTTATTTATGTAAGTATAAAATTTATTAGAAATTCAGTTATCCCACATTAATTCTTTATTTATAACATTATAAATTTTCTTAGTTATTACTTATAATTATTGCAAACGTTATTCATACTCTTTTACATTCTTTAGTTATAATATTATGAATTCTCATAGGTATTACATTAATTATTTATATCTTTCATCTTTCCTTACATTAACTTTTGACCAATAATTTTTCATATTATTATACCATCCCTATATATGTGATAACACGTTGTTGTTATTTTCCTTGGGCGAATCATGCTTGGTTAAATAAATAATTTACAAGTATATGAACTATATCTTGTTGATGGAAGATAAACATGTGATTATTTGTATGATTTCGCATATGTAATATATTCTCTAATTTTAATTTTTAGTCTTTTCGGAAAAAAAAAAAGAAACCTTTCTCATTTAACTATGGACAGTCAAATATCTATCTTTGATTATGTATACAGTCAATCGAGAAGTCAAATATGAGAGGCAACAAGAAGAAGGAAATATAGTTCTAAAAAAAATGTAATTGTTCTCTTTATATGTTCATATGACATCTAAACAATTTAACGTAGAATATATGTGCAAAGCAGGTCTGGTTAGATAACAAGAAAAATACACAACAAATATCGTCGATAAGGTAATATTAGTGAGATACGACTAATGCATGATTGAACCTCATCAAATTGAAATAAATATATACATTATTGTATTTAACTAATAAAGTTTTTCATTGACCATCTTCATAGGTTCGCGTGAATAAGAGATATTTATGACGATTCACATTGAACATTCACAAAAGAATCTACAATATTATTTTGTGCAAAGCTAATTATTCAAATCTTCGCTTAAATAAGCAATACTATTTACTATAACATATATTTTCTTAATTGGCAATCACATGCAACGCACGTGTCGAAAAACTAGTGTATATATATATATATATAAAGTAAAAAGACATTATCACTCAACAAAAGGTTGGATTTTCTGACAATTGTGATTTTTGTATTAATAGGTTAAAATTTTAGTGATTTTAAAACTTAATTATGAGATCTTAATTAGTTTTTAAAAAAAATCATAATTTTTGGATTATTTGTGAGAAACTATCACATCTAACCCAAAAACTAGAGTGAGATTTAGTTTGAACTTATTGGATTTCTTATTTAAACTTGTAGAGATTGTAGATTGATTTAAAATTGTTTTATAAAAATTGAATTTCAAATTGAATATGAAACGTCATATTTCCAAGCGACTTGTAAAACGATCCACCCAAAATTGATTTCCTAATGATTTTTTTTCAGTAATAATATAAGGTATTTATGTCTACCCATTAGACTAAGCTCCTATATACTATATTTTACCATCATACTAGATCAGTCAATATATTTTACTATTATAGCACTAGTCTCAAATATATACAATAAAATAATTAGTTTATAATAAATATAGTCATATTTTTATTTATATAAAAAGCAGTCAAAAGTCACAGTAAATATACACTGATTATAAAACATAGTTTGTCAAAAGTCATAGAAAATATATACTAATTATACAATACAACTTACCTATACATGAGTTATACACTGATAATACATAATGATACACTCAAAAGGCTGAATATAAATTATACATAAAGTATATGTTGATTATACATGAAGTATACACCGGCGAATTCAATCTCAATTGACTCAAAATCACCTCTATATAGCCTCAAAATTTAGATATGAAATCTTCTTTTCGAGTCATTTGACATATAATTCGCTCAAAATAAATCACATTTTTGATACTTTGATGAGTTTGAATTTTTTTTTAAAAAAAAAAAAAAATATAACGAAAAAGACCAAGAAGAATGAAGAAGAAGAAGCAACAGTCATTAATGACGAAATTGAAAGGGAAAAAAGCAAATTGAAAGAAAGAAGAACAGCTTGGCCTACCTGAAAATTTTAAAATTTGGGCCAAAAGGCAAAAGGCCGAGTGGTTTCCTATTTTATTCCATATCTTTATTGGGAAAATTACGCAGCAGTTAAGTAAATATATACAAGTTAATTGATTAATACAACTATAGTTTATATTAATTACAATTCAAAACTTACTTTTAGCTATAATTACACTCCTCTCTCTCGCCTCTCTTCCTCTCTCTCTCTCCCCTCTCTCTAGAATCTCGATCACCTCTCTCCTATTTTCCAGTCATCTCTCCCTCGCCTCTCTCCTCTCCCTGCCCAGTCTCTCTCTCGATTCTCTTCTGTCAATCTCTCTCACTTTATAGACAACACACAAATTATACAAACACAAATGTATAAATTGTGTTTGTGTTTGTATAAAGCGAAAGAGACTGGATATACAAATACAAATACATACTTTTCCGTCCTATACATTTATAATTATACAAATACAAATCTTCCCCTTTTCGGTTCTCTTTTTCCTCTCTCTCTCTCTCTCTCTCTCTCTCTCTCTATATATATATATATATATATATATATATATATATATGCAATGTATAATTTGTGTTTGTATAAAGCGAAAGAGATGGACATACAAATATAAATGTTTTAACTCGATTCAATTGTATATGAATTCAAACTGTATACATATATAAATAAACAATTGTATATAAATATAATTGATATGCATATATAATTCACCTCTCTCCACTCTCTGGCCTCTCTCCTCCCTCTTCCAATCTCGGTCGTCATTCTCCTCCCTATAACATGTAGATACGAATCAAAATTAGCAAACTAAAGCTATGAAGCATAATTAGGTTATTTTTGAATGGTTATTTATATGAAAATTTCCCTATTTTATTAGGTTATGTGCACGGTCGGGCGAAGGCCCAAGCCACTCAAACATAGGCTTTAGGCGTTTTACATTGAGGCCTCATTTTTCTTAAGAAGATGGTGAGTAGCATTTTGCAAAAAATAGAATCTATATATAATATAAAGGAGATATATAGACAAGGTGATGTAGCACCCCTCTATGGCCTTCATTCATATTTATCTTTTTACTTCTTTTTTTGAGATTTTTTTCTTAATTCTTTTCATTAAATATTTTATTTATTAAATAAAAAAATCGATCATATTTACTATTCTAATATATCTAATGAGTTAAAAAAAACCTCATCTATTCATATTTTCTACTTAAATAACATGTCTCTTCAACTTATTCTTATGGACTATCAAATCTATAAATTACAATCATTCATGGAGATGTTGAATATTCATTTTTCATTTTCTCATTCTTTTCTTTCTATTAGTTAGTTTTTTTCTCTTTTTTTTTTTTAAAAAAAATTATTCTTCATCTTCTTACTATAAGAAATCATAGAAAAGATAGTGACATGATATGTTCTTCTTCAAAGATTCATTATAAAGAGATGTTCACATTAATTTAGTGCAAGATCATCAAAATGAAGAAGGAAGTTTAATTATGTTGAAAGATTTATCAAGAGAGATGATCATATTAGTATAAAGTTTGAATGTTTCCAATATTTTAAAGATTTGTTAATGTATTGTTTTGATTTCAATATTCTAAAATTTTGCCATGCTTGAAAGGTATATTATCTATGGTACATTTCTCATAGCTATTACATATTGTTGTACTTAAAATCTATATATAATATAAGCTAGATGTTGGAGAAGTGAAGTTGCACCTCTCTTTGGCCAAATGCTCTATTTATCTTTTTTCCTCAATTTTTTGACAATTTTCCATATTTTTCTACTTACTTATTACTGTACAAAAAATAAATATATCAATTACTACTCCTCTATTTATTGTTATACTTAAATGTCTGAAAAATTATTTACACTCATTATCATTCTTTGTTACAAAAAATTAAAAGTCTCAATATTTACCACTTCAGTAGTTTAAGATATTTGTCTCTTTTTTTATTGTATTTTTTTTCCTATTTCAATTTTATTAAACACAAAAAGAGAAGAAGTTTATTTGCTTGCTTTCCTAATAAAACTTAAACACCCAATAAATGTTGAATAGTACATAAGTTTTTTTTTCTCTTCATTATTTTATTTTTTCCTTCTTTTATTTATTTTTGAATTCTTATCTCCTTAACTTATACCTAATTGAACTTTTACTTTAATTAATATTATTAACTCTTTTCTTTAAATTTTCATATTCATAATCCCCAACTATTTAATTTCAAAATTTAAGATACCTTATGATATTAATTTCTTCAATTTTATCTATATAAATTCATATTTTTGTTTCATTAGATTTCTACTCAAGATTATTATTTTTATTCCATATTTAAAATAGTGATATTCTATATTATTTTTGTAGTATCAGATTTATACTTTTGTTTGACTCTATGAAAAGGCTCTTGGATATGAATAACAGGGGTGCCTGATAAAAGCTCAAAAATAATTGCATTGATTATTTGATTTTTTATCATCTTTGTTTTTGTGATTAAGGACTTGACAAAACTGTGATGTTATTTTTCTCTTTTACTTTTATTACTCATGGCTCAAAAGAAATGCATATTAAGTATTGAAATACGCAATTCTTAGGTATTTCTTATGGTGAAGAACCATTTAAATTTGTTAATTTCTTCTACTTCTAAAGAATTACTAGAATAATATAAGATATATACGAAAAATTAGCAATAATGGTTTATTTAGATGATAATAAAAAATAGAGAAAAATAATTATTTAGATGATGATGAATAAGAGAAAAAACAAGGACAAAGAAATGATCAAATACCAAAGAAGAAATGAAATAGAAATATTTATCTCTTTTTGGTTTCATCATTTTTTTTTTCGAATTAAAGGAAGATTCATCGGATAGTAAATTTATCATTTGACAAAAAAAATCAAGTCCTTAAATAAGTTTATCTGAATTTTATGTATTAACATCATAATATTTGTATTGTGATTTTATCATTTTTCTTATTCTATAATTGATTTTTTATTTCTTGTATCATAATTATTTTTTAAACTAAATTTACATATATATTTCTGGCGCTGCTATATTTCCTAGTTTTTAGATAATTGAGGAAATCAGATTGTAATTTTTTATTTTATATAATTAAAGTATAAAAGTAAGTGAACGATACAAGAAGAATATTTAAGTAATCAAAGCAGTGGTAGTAACTCTTTCGGTTGCTCAAATAACGTAAAAATAGTGTAGAAATCAAATGAGCTTTTAGCAAATTTAAGAATTTCAGCAGGCTAGTCTAAAGAGTGTCTTGAAGAAAATGTGAAATGTCAAGTCTGTCCTAAATAAATTCAAAGAAATATTTTGAAATTCTTTATCTCTATGTCCTAAATAAATTCAAAGAAATATTTTGAAATTCTTTATCTCTATGTCCTAAATAAATTCATAGAAATATTTTGAAATTCTTTATCTCTATCCCACCAACCAAAATACCAAATGATCTCCAAGAGTTGCATCAATTATGTTGGTAAATCCCTCTCCACCCACGAGATGCATTTTTTCTAAATGTATGGTGGTAATACAAAGAGAAAAATATTAATGGTAATGCACTCAAGGATATTGCCAAGTTAATAAAAAGGTTTTCAGTTCAAATTTCAATAGAAAAAAAAAATATTAGCATCTTGTTTGGATGATTGTTACCCGCTATATTATATGTCGTTTGATTAAACACAAATTTTTTATTTTTACCTAAATTTTATTGTATTATATCATTTCAATTCATCGTTAGGTAATACGAAAAGTCTTATTTTGTGTAGCGATCGATTTGTTATGATTATGTTGTTACTTAAATAATTTCTGATCGTCTTTACTTATTATTTAATAATGTTATTTTATCTTTCACCCACATTTTCATAGTAGCTCTACTATTTGCTCTACTTTCTTATAATTTATCATTTAAATTGTTGACGTATGACATTATGTAACGACGAAATCTAAATATTGTATTCATTAAAGCAATATAGTACAATACATTATAAAACAGTACGTAACAGCCATCCAAAAAAAGTGTAGGTAATTTCTTCTATTTGAAAAGTGGTCCGGACACCACAATTATTTTTTCTAAAAAGTATGGTATACTTCATGCATCACATCTTCTTGTCCATAAATGGGATTAATTGAAAACCATATTTACAGCTTGGCATCAAATAGTGGACTATAATTTTATTTTTTTATCCTTTTCATTTCATTTCATTTCAATATAACATAAATAAATAATTACTATTATTATTATTATTATTATTATTATTATTATTATTATTGTATTTATTTAATTTGTTTCTTCATCATTCTTCTCCATCAGAAAAAAAAAAAAAAAAAAAGCCCTCATTTTCCACCTCTTCTGATTCAGTTTTTTCATCAGTGTTTGTAAATCGCTGCTGAGAGAAGTCGAAGAAACCCTAATTGCCATTTTATCAAATTTGACGTTGTAGAAGGAGATTTAGGAATGAACTGAGATGGGTGCAGCAGGTTCCAAACTCGAGAAAGCTCTGGGTGACCAGTTTCCTGAAGGAGAACGTTACTTTGGCCTTGAGAATTTCGGCAATACTTGCTATTGTAACAGCGTTCTTCAGGTCTTTTTCTTTTTCATTCATTTTGATTTGCATCATTTTCACGTTGTTTGCTTATATTATTGGAACTTCTGTGTTATTTGGAATTATGGGGGAAATGACCTTTTTGGGGGATTGTTTGTGGAGTTTGTGATTGTGCTGTAGATATTGATTGATTGATAGAACAGATAAGGTTTCATATAGGCATGCCTAACTAGTTTGGGATTGAGGTATATTATGGTTTCTGCTAGGTGGTATAGTGGCAATTGTTAAGTAGATAGTTCTGTACTGGATTGTGTTTTGCTTTGGCTGGTGATGCCAAAAAGTTACTGAAGAAAAAGGAGTACGATATTTTGGAAAGACCAAGTGAAACCTGTTGGAAGCAGCAAGTTGGCATCTTTTAAAGCTTTGTTTCAGTCCTATTTCGATTCTCAGAAAATTAACCCAAATATCTCATACATTAGAACCAACATATCTGAGAATGGACTCATCACTTTGTTTGTTAGTTATACCTAGGTTGCTTTTTTATGACTGTGGTGTCCGGGCAAGCTTTCGCGCACCTTGACTAATTCCATGGGATACCTGCCACCTCCCACCAGCAATAGTTATCAGGTAACTCTATCAATCAAGTCTAGGACAAATGGAAGGAATCACCTAGTGTTTTTTCTCAACCACTTCATCGACCACTAGGCCACATCCTTGGGTCAGTGGGTGCGTCATAGCTAGGTTTCTCTTAAAATAGAATAATGGGAAAAAGTGCATAACATAAATGCTTCTCTTAAAAGGGAAATTACAAAATTCTCTGTCCAAGTTCATGTAGCTAAAGAGGTTTACCAAGCATACATCTTTTTAGGGTTAAAAGGGAAGTACTATGCGAAAATGTCTATAGTTAAACAGAAGCAGATGAAAACAGGTTTTTATCATCTAAGGGAAGCAAAAAGACTTAGGAATAGGAATAATCAATGAAAAGTTCCTTCCTAGCATGGTACGGGCCTCGGTCAAGATAGAGATGGAGTTTGTTTTGACTAATGTTGAAGCTGGTGATATCAAGTCCAATGGAGCAAGCAACATTGGTGGAATGTATAAGAGAGAAGTGAAAATATGGTAGAGTTTTTGGCCAAAACATCCCTTAACTATACCTCAAACTTAAAATACATCCTTTTACTACCACATTGAACAAAAATCATCCTTAAGATATCCAAAAATGTTACAAGATCTGTCCCTCCTAAGTTTTCTTGGCATAAACTAACGACTTTAACCAAAAAAGGTACTTCCCCAAAAATTCCCCTATCTTATCTCCTTAGTCCTCCCACCCACCCCCCCTCCCCTCTCCCCCCAATCGTCTTTAACATCCAGCACAAAGTGCTTTTGTTTATTTGCACAACAATGGTTTGATATGATTCAACCGCCAGTCAAAGAGATTGAGTACGATTTGGTTGCAATTTTTTTGTGCAACACGACATGATCGTTATGTAGACTATAGAGAATATATGAATTGTATTATTCAGCTAAAGCGAAATTCAGGACAGGAAAAGTAAGGAGGTTCACTCAAGCTCAATTTCAAAAGCTCAAGAATAGATCAGTATAGAGTAGGCCAATCAGCTAGTGTGATCCCTGATGTTGTCACCGCTCATATTGTACTCCATCGGCAGCTAGCGCATAGTCATGACTTTAAGGACTCCAATATTTATTCTCAGTGTCAGAATGCTCGTCTACACCTATCCACCAATTTTCCATCAGTCTGACCCCTCTTTCTTCCTATAAAATCAAATCCCAGCATAAAAAGCACATTCATGCCCCAACACTTGCAGGGAAGAAATCCATCCTCCATTATGTTAGTTTTTAACTGAGTTTGACCAATAAATATAACTTGTTACGTTTTATGTTCACCTGATAGTACATGGATGTAGTTAAGTTTGAGGATAGTTGAGGTATGTTTTTGGCCAAAAGTTCAAAGATTGCACACCATTCTTTTTAATTAAGATTTTGTCTGGGCCAGCTTGTCTACACCTAGACTAATTGACTGGGTACGTGCTGCCACTCACTAGGACAATACCAGATTGCTTTGTCTATCCAGGCTTAAACAGATCGGAAAGGATCACCCTACGTCTTTTGCCTCTGTTGGGATTGAACTGCTTGTCTCCCATGGTTCATGCAACATAGTTGACCGTAATACTACATCCTTGGATTTAGAAGATGCCTCATCATGACAATGGAAATGATTGTTCACCTTGGACAGTACTCATAAGCTCCATCACTATTTGCGGAACTAGGAAAACAAGTTAGCAAATTGAAAGCCGCCTGTAACCAAAGAGTTTCAACCTGCAGAGTCAAATCTTAAGATAGGAGACAAAAAAACTATAAAGAAGACAAGAAAAAGGCTAAAGCTATTTATTGCAACGGAGACGAGAAGTAACAAAATCCGTGGGGAAAAGAACAAAGGAGAGAAAAAGCACAAGACAGCTGTATTGTCTTCGAAAAATCAATATTCCCCTATCAGTGAATGATTGGGATCCTCAAGATTATTTGAAGGCTGCTTCCAATTCGTGGTACAGTACATAGCGGGTGAGATAAATCTAAGATGATGAACAAAGCTAGAGCAGTAATACACAAGTAGAATAATTGCACCACTGGACACTACAAAGAAGGAAGATAACTTTGAGTTGATTGGTGAAATTATGAAAAAACATATGAAAGACAACCCTGTTCTGTGTCATTGATAAATGTGCTATCTTTGTGAGTTTCTGGATATTTCTTTTACAGGCCATGGGATAGAAACAATTTTTCAGTCACTGGGATTGAAAATGTATGTAAGTATAGGGGATTTAGGGATGAGAACACAATGATTGTTTGATAACCAAAATTGAAGGGGGAATAACTTAAAATTGAAGGTATTGACGTTCTCAATGAACTAAGAAGGAAGAAACAAGAAGAATAATAATAGATGAAAAGGAGTGAGATGAAGCAATTGATTGAGTGTAACGGGACGAGTGATTGAAAATTAGAGAGGTCTCTAAGATGAACATTCATGTTGTATGACTACATAGGAGAGTAGAGACCTTGAGAAATCATATTAAATCTTTTGCTTGTTGGGTACATTGTGGTCTTCATAAATAGTAGGAGAGTCTCAGAGTGGTGAGTGTTATGGAGAGAGAAACTTAAATCAAAATTTAAGTTGATGAAAATTATGTACTGGAGGACTTATCAAAAAAAATTACATAGAGGAAGTTTGAGATGTTTTTGAAGTTGAACACGGTGAAGGTAGGTCATAAGGGTGGACTAAGCAATGTGAATTCTGATGAATTTCATAAGATATGATCCTCTCTCATATGTATTGAACTCCTTTCTTCTCATTTAATCTTACATTACTTATCTTTGCACATTATTAATCCTTTATCAAGTCTTACCTTTTTTCTATCCTGCATCTCTCAAATGTCAAACAAGATAAGGTGAAAATAGTCTTTGCTCTATTACTGAGTTATCATCAGCTCATTTTAAAGCTAAAATTGCTAGAGGGCACATTTTTATTTAGTGATTTATGCCTTCAACATGCCTCCTTGCGTGCAGATGAAATTCTTTTTAGTGTGCCAAGCAGGCGAATTTGTTTAATGAAGGGCAGGATGTAAGGCATTTTCTTTGGGCCTCTAACCTACTCTAATACCTTATGAACTTTATGACCACCTCTTTTAGAAACATAAAGGCATAACTAAGTAAAAGTGTGCCTTTTTGATGGTTAAGTTTTCAGATGAGGTGGTTAGACAATTCAGTAATTTAGATATGATAAAGTTCAACCACCAGCACCATATTTGCAATTTGCATACAGGTTGAAGCAAAATCCAGAAAATATTCAAAAGATTGGTTTCAGTTGAGTTTTCGGAATGTTGAAAATGGCAAATAGCAGGTTTAAATGCATTGCATCCATTGGTTTTTGTGTGAAATGTAGAAACTAATTATTGTTAGCCCTATGATGTACTGTCTGCTTGCTGAATTAACCAAAAAGAGACTGTTGATCTCACCCTGCTTGTATACATGTTATATTATATATGAACCCAATGTTGATAACATTGTCGTATAGGTGTTATATTATGTATGATCCTGAAGTTGATAGCATAATATTGTTCTTTTTTCTTTCAACAGGCTCTATATTTCTGTGTTCCATTTCGAGAACAGCTACTGGATTATTATTCAAATAACAAAAATCTTGCTGACGCAGATGAAAATCTCTTGACATGCCTTGCTGACCTGTTTATGCAGGTATTACGTGACTATTGTTGACATTATCTTTTCCTAATTGTTTTCCCTTGATCATTTAATTATGATGCACAAGTAAACATAATCATGTTAAGCTGCTAATAAGAACCCACAGTTATGATGTCCATATCTGCATGTAACAGCTATCTCGGAGCTGTCAGGATAGATCTTTGGATTAATGTCCATTCTCTCTATTTAGAGAATTTGTTATCAACTGTCATTAGAATTTACATGTACAAAACATTCACCGTCAGTGAAGAATTTCTTCTTCTTTTTTCTTTTTTTCTTTTTAAAGGTTAGTTAGGAGATTACATTTCTATGTGTTTTCGATAGAATTTCATTTTAAATGCATAATCAGCATGTTCAGGTTTAATAAAACTAAAATGTTGTTTTTTTTCTCTTTGTGGCTCATTATGTGGATCAGATAACCAGAATCTTGTTGAGATGTTCTTCTTAGGTTTCTTTCTTTGTTTTTTGTACTTCTCACTTGCACAAAGGGAAAAGGGAATGTTCTTCAGAGTGGAGAAGCCCCATTTTACAGGGTATGAATGTGGATGTGATCTTTCTGAATTTTGTTTCCCAGTCACACTTTATTTGAAAAAATTAGATGATATGCAGATTTTGGTTTTATAGTTATGACTATCTGTTTGTGTTTTTGACCTGTGAGCTCAGTTTAAAAAACCACTTCCCTGATCTGACCCTTTTGTGTTTTGTCATTGGTTCTGTGTTTTCAGTTTGACCCGAAAAGAATCATCAATTGGCTTAAGGCAGTTTTATTTTATTTGTAGAGGAGACTAGGAATTTGTTGTTGTTTCTTGTTCTGTAAGGCTGAAAACAAAATAGAAGATGAATTCCTAGAGGATGTACATAAAGTAATTCTTGTGCTTGTTAATGGCCTGTCCAGCAGGCATGTTGCTCTCCATTATTAATTTACTTCTTAGTTTCTTGTCTTTAGTATGCATTGGCTGAGAGTTTGTCTTGAATCTATGTCATGTTCTTGTCATTGAATAGATTGTTCAATTATTAAATATTAGTTTATTCTTAGTTATTTTTGTTTCCGTAGAAAGAGTGAATGCATTCACGAGGTTTCTACTAAAGCTTAGGCTCCAAATAAGCAACATGTTTAGTCCAATCCGGTTAAATGTTGGCAATTGACAATTTGGGGACATAAATGTTTGTTCTGCTAATCTTTTGGGATCTTTAAACTGAACTTTCGATCAACTTCAGTAATGAAAAATAATACTTCATCTGTCCCTATTCATGTGGCACTCTTCGTTTTCAAGATTCAAACTGCGTAAAGTTTGACCGACATTTTAAAATGTACTTTTTTCATCATATTGGCATGAGAATTGCAACTTATAGTACTTTCCATGCAATTTTTAAATATATAAATTTTAATTTTAAAATATTGAATTGATCTGATTCAATTTTCCTTCAAAGATTATTCAAATTGACTCTCAGGAAGAGGAAAGTGTTGCATAAATTAGGACGGAGGGAGTATATTGCTAGAAAATAAGAAGTTCAAGTAGTACATCAGCTTTCACTGTCTCACGTATATATTTTGAGACCATATTTTATGACTTGGAAAAGGTTGTAATTAGCTAAGCTTATAAGATGATTTATTTCCTACCATCTGTTGTTCTCTTTAAAAGGTTGCGCATTATTAGTTTGAACCAGAGGTGAATCTAGGGTTTCAAGAAGACAGGTGCACCATTGTCAGGGACGGCTTTGCCCCTTTAAAAAAAAGGCAACTACTTTAGGCTTCCAAATTTAAAGGACCTTAATTATCTTAGCAATAATAGATATAACTTTTTCATAAGAAAAATATTAAATATCATTTGCAAAAAAAAATTATTAAGAGAAAAAGTTATTAGAAGAAATTTGATAGACCTAGAGTACTACGTCGCAAGAAAGATTAAATGCATTGGTTATATGAATTATTGATTGAAAAATAATTATTAAAAGAATCCAATTATAAAAAAATATACAATTTTGCATCTCAAGAAATTTAAAAAGTAGACTTTATAAAAAGAAGGAAAAAAGGACAAATATATCCTCGAATTATCGTAAATGGTATGCAGATACCTTCCGTCATATTTTTGGGACATTGGTGCCCCTGCCGTAAAAAAACTAAAGTATATATGCCCTTCACTCTAACGGAAGACTAAATAGGGACACGTGGCACAATCTTATCCGTCGATCCGATATATTAAATATCGGATCAACGGATAAGATTATGACACGTGTATATCCATTAGTATAAAGGGTATATATGCTCTAGTTTTTGGACAACAGAGACACCAATGTCCCAAAAGTATGACGAAGGGTATCTGCATACCATTACAATAGTTCTGAGGTATACATATCCCTTTACCCTAAAAAGATTAAAAGAATATTATTTTTTCTTAAAAGTGTAAGGCTTCGATTTGATTTTGTCTAAAACCACTTGTGTGTTTGAGCCGCCGTTGATCATTGCACGTAAGATAAGAGCTAAAATATTATAATTGATTTTGCTAGTTTGCTTACTAAGAATGGTGATTTCAGTTGAAAGAAGGAAGAAATGGGTTTTTTCGGCTAGAAAGTTTGAGCGCTACTTCATGTTTTTTGTTAAATAAAATGACTTTTAGATTATTATTATTATTTTTTTGTAAAAATAAGAATATAAGTAAAAAGCAATGCTGCATTTTTTAATGTTTTTTTCAAAAAAAGGCCGACTGCAAGAAAGGAATGTAAACAAACACTCAAACCAGTGAGCCATCCAATTATTTGTGATCACGGGTTCATTCAGTTGCTATTTGATAGATTTTACAAATTATACAAGTAGTTATATCGAATTTTGTTGGATGACCACGGGTTCAGGTGACCCATTTTTTGTACTTAAAATCGCCCTTGGTTTGAACTAATAGTATCCCCCTCCTTTATTTGTAGATATTTGAAAGCACATGGTCAGAACTTGTATTTTTTTTGCATTTTATGAGCCCATGATCAATATTATACTTCATCATCGAACTAATGGGCTTATTCTTGTGATTTTGTAGATAAGCTCACAAAAGAAGAAAACTGGTGTCATTGCTCCCAAGCGCTTCGTACAGAGATTGAAGAAACAGAATGAGATTTTCCGCAGTTATATGCATCAGGTTTCCTATAGTCACTTCTTTTAAGAAATGCTAGTCAGAAACTAATATTCCTTTATCCTATAAATATGGGGAGGATAGCCCCTAAGTTTATCTGTACAGGTGTTAAAAACCCCTCTCCCTCCTTTTACTTGCATTTACTGAATTGTGTGCTTTACTCCCTTTTGGTGTTACATGACTGATATAATGTGAGATTGCTAGAAATCCTAAAAACTAATGAGTTGCTTCCTATATTTGCCTCTTTTTTCTTTTTTTTCTTTTTTTCATGCTGCATTTGGTAGTATTTTTCTTGGGCAAGTGTCATTGAGAAATGTAATTGTGTTGAACTGGAAATCTTGTTCCTAGGCCAGTCAAATGATCAGATCAAGTGAAAAATCCCCTGCTTGGAGTTGATTGTCCTGCCTAAGGGACTTCTCTTTGTTATCTTTGAAGATATCCTTCTCTGCCTTTGTGTTGGTCCTGACTAAACATTAATTATTGTCGTGCTAGTCTGCAAACATTCATTTTCATGTTAATTTAGTGACTAGGAGGTTAAGCTCATTTAAAAGTGTTATATATTCTACTTGCTTTACATTGTTTCTCTATGTGGAGGGCATGCATGTGGTCATCAGATCCAGCTTAATCTAAAACTTGTTCTAAGAAATTTGTCCCAGAAATTGAAGACTTGCATTCTACCTGATCCAGAGGGAGGAAGAGAGAGAGAGAGAGAGAGACTCACATTTCCAAATAATTGATAGCTAAATTAACTGTCGTCATGATGCTTTTGACTTTTATTCATCAGTTACTCTTCATTTCCCTTTATGTGTTTGTTGCTTATATGCTCTGATAGTCTGATGTACTCTCCCGCCACTCATGTTTATTGATATCCTGCTTTGTTAGGACGCACACGAATTTTTAAACTATTTACTGAACGAACTGGTTGACATACTGGAGAAAGAAGCCAGTGCAGCTAAAAGTGATCAAGAAACTTCTTCCCCAACAGAAAAAATTGCAAATGGACCAACCAGTGTTCATGCTAATGGTGTTAAAAAAGAGCCCCTGGTTACATGGGTGCACAAAAATTTCCAGGTAAAGCTTGCTAGTCTTGGCAGTTATCAGCTTATGCCATCATTTCTGGTTATACATCACCTGAAATGTCAGCAACTGTATTCCTCTTTCTCCTTTTTCTTTTTTAGGTTTATCTGCCAGGACTGTTTAAATTGGGTTGTCTGGTGCTCAACACTTTGGGATTGGGTCTTACATTCAGTCTTGCCATGTACATTGTTCAGTTTCTGGCTACAATCAGGAAGTAAAGTATATTTTGAGTGATAATAATGAACTGCCAGTGTGCACTAGGGATCTGCTTTGGACTCATACTTGAAATGGTGCATGCTGCTTGTAAATAATACTATGTTAGATTTCAAAATTAATGGAGGAGTCTGTCAAAAGCTAGATGTGAACTCTAAAGTGAAGGGTCTATTATCAAGTAACAACATATGCATGGTAAGTTTAGCCTCGATAAGAAGAATGGAAGCAAAGTGAGACGAGATTGTGTTCTCAACTCGAAACAATTCAGATATTTTCGCTGAAAATTGACATATAAATACAATATAACACAACAAAAAATAGGATTGCCAAATTGGAGTGCTACTAGAATGTAATCGGATGTGAAGATACCTTACAGGCTAACTATGTATATGATGGTTGAAATGGGAGAATGCTACGGCCTACGGCAATGCTCTGTGATAGGAAGATACATAACAACAATGATAAGCACGCTCAATGGAAAATCGTGAAGACCAGCAACGTCTTCTAGGTGTTAATATTTGACCTCTAAGACCTGATGTATCCACAAAATGAATGTCCTAGAAATTCATATGTATGTAAGATTGAGCAAGATTCAAAATTATCACTTCTGACATACGGAGCGAGTAGCACAGGTGGAGGATAATATGGCATTAGGTCTGCTTAGATTTTTTATGCACCAGTCCATAGATGTGGATGATTTAAGATATGAAAGCAAGGAAGTAGATTTAAAATCATAGGAAATCATGATAAAAGATCTAAATCTTTGCTTCCATTGTTTCTAACCTTAATTAAGTCTGCATTTTTTCCCCTTACAGATAAAAACCTAACGAGGACTTAGATAAGTTAGAAACAACGGAAGCAAAAGATTCCTACAGGCCATATCAAATAATTAGGTCTACACAATATAAGATGAGGTCCCTGTGGTATAGGCAATTTGCTGACACTATTGTACTAACCGAAGAAACTAATGAGGTGTTAACCATAAGCTTGGACTATGGAGAAGTACTCTAGAGAGTAAGGCTTACGATAAGTAGAAGTAGATTGAATATATGTATTGCAAAATATGTTAGCATAAGAAAAGTAAAGTTGAGGTGAGATTAGGTGACATTGAGGTACCAAAATGCAATCAATTCAGATACCTACACTCACCTAGAGATTGGAGTGAGACTGGAGAATGGAATGATAGATGGAGATGTTACACATTCAATGATAATTGAATGGATGAAATGAAGAAGTGTTATCGGGGTGTTATGTAGACTCTGCCTACCATAGTCAAAGTTAAGTTCTTCAGAACAATTATAAGACCAACGATGTTATATGGAAGGAGTTAATATTGAGCTGCTAAAGTCCAACACGTTCACAAGATGGGTGTCATAGAGATGTTAATAATAAGATAAATGTAAAGTCATAAAATTAGACAATATCTAAAATGATCACATAGCACCAAAAGTGCAAGTAGCACACATTGAGGATAAAATAAGAGAAGGTCTATTGAAATGGTTTGTTCATGTCCTATATCGACCATTAGATGCAATGGTTTATAGGAGTAGAATTATGGTGAGAAGTAGGTTTTGATAAGGAACAAGGTAGATCTAAAATTTCATAGAATGAAGTAGTCTCTTTTTTTTTTTTTTTAAAAATGGTACTATTGAAGAATGAAGTTATCTCTAAGGCCCTACAGTGTTGGAATCAATGTAGACTTAGCGATAGATGGAACACAATCGAAGAGAAAGCTCTATATAGACGATACCAATTAATTGGACATATGTTTGAATCACGTTAGTTAGCTTAAAATTTTCTAGGTATCTTCTACTCATTTCAGAGATTTGTATACCACTAGGAAATGAGAGAACTGCTGGTATCTCTTACTTTTATTTTTATTGTATATATTATTGGCCAGAGATGAGTTTAAATGGAGATCCCAACTTGTTTCAGACTTGGGCATAGTAATTGTTGATGGTATTTAGTTGTTATTACGTTTATGTTAGGTCTCTCGAGAGCTGTTTTTTTTTTTTAAAAAAAAGGAGATTTAGAGAACTTCTAGTTTTAAAGAATTTTCTAATTTATTTAAATGACAATTATTTAGTATTGGAATGAAATAAGCCGAATAAAATGGAATTGAAGGATTCTCATGGTCGACCCAACTATTCAGCGATCAAGGCATAGTTGATTGATTTTTCAGGGATCGATGTGCTTTTCTTGTAGATTCTCCACGAACTTGGTAAGTCAGAATAAGTGCCTGATATTGCATCCTTATACTGCTTCTGGTGTCTGACGTCTCTTGTCAAAATTAAAGAAAGGAAGGAAAAAGAAAGAAGAGTTCAGAAGTAGAACTAAGGTTTTTTAACATCATTTCTTTGACAGTAAGAAAAAGAAAGAGAGTATTTTATCTGGTCTTGAGATGCCTCTGTTAAACCAGTACTCTCTACCCTCTATAATTGAAACCAGTACTCTCTACACTTTTCAATTGAAACCAGTACTTTCTAGACTCTTTAATTGATCTTAACGGTATTTACTTCCAGGGTATACTCACAAATGAAACGAAGTGCTTGCGTTGTGAGACTGTAACTGCAAGAGATGAGACATTTCTTGATTTGAGCCTCGACATTGAACAGAACAGTTCAATAACTAGCTGCCTGAAGAACTTTAGTTCCACAGAGACTTTGAATGCAGAGGATAAATTCTTCTGTGACAAGTGTTGCAGGTATAATGTGTTTTTTACTTTCTTGTTGGATAATTACAAAGAACATTCCTTTAAGGCATATGCCTCTTTGACGTAGCTGCAGCAAACTAACATGATTTGTCTCTTTGCTGTTTTCTCTCTAGCTAATTAACTAATTCACCATTTTTTGAGAACTTAGCTTGCAGGAAGCTCAGAAGAGGATGAAGATTAAAAAGCCCCCTCACATCCTAGTTATCCATTTGAAGCGATTTAAGTACATTGAACAGCTTGGTAGGTATAAGAAGCTCTCATACCGTGTTGTCTTCCCACTTGAGCTGAAGCTGAGCAATACAGTTGAGGATGCAGACGCTGAGTATTCTTTATTCGCTGTGGTAGTCCATGTTGGGAGTGGACCAAACCACGGACACTACGTCAGCCTTGTGAAGAGTCACAACCACTGGTTGTTCTTTGATGATGAGAATGTTGAGATGATTGATGAGTCAGCTGTTCAAACATTTTTTGGGTCATCTCAAGAGTATTCCAGCAATACAGATCACGGGTACATCTTATTTTACGAGAGAGTCTCCAATGGAAGCACTAGTTAGTAGCTTAATGAGTTTAGTTTATTTTGTTTCCAATTTTGAACTCAATTTCTACCTCTGGTGATCAATTTTATCATTTGCTACATTCCTTGTAGTTTCTTCAGAATTTTCTAGTGAGTTGACATGAAATGTGAAGAATACATATCTAGGTTGTTGCCTTGTACAGTGGATGGTAAAAGCTATACCATCTATTTTTCCAACAATAAAAGGGGAAAAAAGATATGCAGTGTATGTGATGCTTGAGTTTAGGAGGATTTATTCTTCAGTTTATGGAGTGCTAATCTACTTTTGTGATCCATTATCTGATTTGGAATATTGACCTTGTCTTTCTAATGCACAATATGTTGAAGTCCAAAAAAACTTACAGTCTGCCGTTTTCAAATTTATGTCAAAAGATGAAACTTTTAACAACCTTTTCTCGAACTCCGCACATAGAGGCTTAGGGGTCGTTTGGTGTGAAGGATGGGGTAAAATAATTTCGGGATTAAATTTTAGTGCCACTCAATTTATTGTTTTTGTTGGCAAGGCCAGGATAACTTATCCCAGTACTAATAATTAGTACCAGGATAAATTATTCCTTCCTATGAGTGGTATAGTAATTCCGGGATAATTTATCCCGGGATAAAATGACTAAATGACAAAAATGGCCCTTTAAACACTTTTTAGACAATACTTTTCACATCCATGAAGGGTATTTTTGTAAACTTATATGTTGTTCTTAAGATTTATTAGTTTGAATACAACAAACCAAACACTCAATAAAAAATAATCTTAGCATAACTTATCCTATCATAACTAATCCCATCATAACTTATTCCATCATAACTAATCCCATTATAACTTGAATTCAAACCAAACGAACACTTAGTGCATTGGACTATTTTTAATCAAAAGATTTAAGTTCCCTTATGGTGGCATAAACTTTTTCCAAATATACGACGCTACATTACTCCAGATCAGAACTCAAAATGAAGATCATAGGATTTCTTGGTCCTAAAAATTCCATTCTGCAACAAGTACTAGTCTCGACACAAACAAGAAGGGTGGAGGAAACCTATACAAGATCAACAGATGTTGCATTTACTTTGCATGCAAGTTGAGAATATTTTCAAATCTAGAAGCACTGGTTGAAATATGAGAAACCATTCCTAATAAGGTTAATCTATTTTGAAAATAGTAAAACGTTACTATGTTTTTTGTTTGACCTATCGATTGAGGAGTGCTTGTTATCATACACGTGGTGCCTTAGTAACCCACACTTCGAATTGAAGCTCCCATCTAAACTGGTTGGATGCTGGATCCTCAGCCCGCTGGAACTTGGGATTCGAAGACCAAGTCGGAGACTACAAGCAACTCTCAAGGAGGACGTTGAGACTCTGCCAACCATCATGACTACATGCATAACAAAATTTCTAGTCTAAAACAATAAATTGCTATTTAAAAGATTCATGCAGCAGAACCAGTCACAAGTTTGTATACCTATGCCAAAAAAAATATACTACACCATTTCCTTCACAAAAAACACGCCTTCACATGTACGTTACAGCTCTCTAAGATATGCAAAATATGTTGAATAAGCCAACAATTTCTTACAATTGATATTGATTTTCTTTGATACCGTCTAGCCAGATTTTCTATATAGCATACACAGGACAGACTATTGCTGCCAACCATATTGCTGGTTACGGTTTCCACTCATCTGGTTAGAACCTCTCCCTGCACCAGAACCTCCATATTGACCACTTTGGGAGTAATTAGGAGGGCCACCATATCCACCACTCGGTCCCCGGGGACCACTGGGAGCCAACCCACTGCCAGGAAAAGGTGGGGCTCGTCCCTGAGGTGGATATGCCCCACTACTATAACCTCCGCCCTGTGCCCCACGATCTTGATAATAGACCCCACCAGGGTTTCCACCTGGAGGATATCGATTTGATCCTCCAGTACCACGAGGCTTTCCAAACTGATGATGACCAGCCACAGCAGATATTGCAGGCTGGGAATTGCTCATTTGATGAGTAGATCCACCCCAGTGCTGGGAATGACCAGGCTGTTGGATAGGAGGGAGGCGCGAATGTTGCTGTGGGTGCTGCAGCTTGTGTCTTTTGGCCATTTCTTCATTCTGTCTCTGCTGTTGCCTCTTTTTCTTAGTCTGGAACTCATGTGATGATTCGTATTTAGGTAGGCTGTTCAATACAGTGCGAAACAGGTTGTTAGGTTAAGAGATATATATGCATACATATCATATTAATCTCAGGATATGCTTTCATTGATGCTTATAAATCTATAAAAAATCTCAAATTAGTTGGAACAGATGGTTAGCTGTAAGCATATTAGCCAAGAAGTTCCAGATCCATTGCAGGGAATACAATAAGCACAAACAGCACTGAGAAACGTAGATGTAAATAAGGTGCACACCTTCTAGGATCACAAGGCAAGGGGTCGGTCCAGAAATATTCACCATCTAGAGCATCCTTTGCACATATTCTCTGCAAAAAAAAGGTGTCAATTACAACCAAAATTAGTAAAGAAGCAGAAACATGCTTTACAAGTTACAACCAAGCTTTATGCAGTCAAACAGCTTATTATAAAACTTAGGGGTCGTTTGGTAGAGTGCATCAGCAAAAATAATGCATGCATTAGCTTTGTGAATTAATAGTCCCTTGTTTGGTATACTTTTTCATGCTATGTATAACTAAACACTCTATTGTGTATTGAGTGTATTACTAATACCATGGATTTCTAAGTATTAGTAATTGCAAAGAGATTTAATGCATGCATTAGCATGGTTAAAGACTCAATTACCCCTCAATAACACTTTTACATCTTTTCTATCATAATTGTGAAGGATATTTTTGTAAATAAATATTTTTATACAATACATACTATTTTTAATACACCAAATCAAACAATGCACAAGAAATAATTTATGCATAACTACTGCAAGTATAACTAATACAATCATTACTAATGCAACCATTGCTAACAGTCTAATGTGCATTATTTTTATACTCTCTACCAAACGACCCCTTAAAGTAGAGTTCAGATGCCTTTGTAAGAATGGAGATATCCACATTGGTTACACGAGATAATAAAATTGTCAAAAATCTATAGTCCTTTTGAGTAAAAATATAGATAAATAAAACTAATAGATCTCCAATCAGGTTTGTTCTGGAAAAAGCATCATCTAAATTTCGGTGGCCTTATTGGCGCATACCACACTGGGTCTTCAACCTAAACTTTTTTCTTACTGTAGCATAGGCTTTCGTCCCTTCGCCTATAGATGGCGGCTTGGTTCGCTTTGCTATTGCTCAACCTAAATCCAAAATAGTTGGTGCCCCTATGAATCTTTTGATCCCGTTTTGTTCTATTCTAAGTATGCATTGGTCATGACGGAGATGTAGATTTTCTAGATACCTTCCCTCAACGTTATCTCATCCTTTTTTTATCATATCTTAATCGTCATATTGGTGCATATATGGAGATAAGCTTGTGTAGGACATGGCCAAACCATATCAAGCAACCTTTCTTTTTATTTTAATGTGTGCCACATGCACTACCTGTTGAATAGGACACCCATTTTAACATCTACCTTTTTATGATATTTTATCTAGTGGACTACGTGTTAGAATCCCAATATTCACAAAAACATAACGTCCTAGTCTCACACTCGTAGTAGAGAACTACTCTTTCATTACAGTATCTTCCTAGCACTCAAAACACCATGTAACGTTATTCCACTTCAAAAGCTCTCAATTAGGGGTGTCAAAATGAACCTAAATATATGCAATCAGCCCAAAATTTTATGGGTTGGGCTCAAGATAATTTGGATTGAATTCAATCTCAACTCATTCAAGCATCAACCTATTTTAAATGGATCCTCAATTGAGCCCAATTTAATCTCCAATTTCAACCCGTTTTAAGATTCTTTATTTGCATTGGTGTATATTTCTATTAAAAAGTATGAATTACTATCTATTTTATATCTTCTAGGATTTATCTATCAATTTGTAACTTCTTTTTTATTTTTCTGAGTTGAAATTCAAATTGTGGTTATAAGAATTAAATAACAATATGCAAAAAATTATTAAGATTAAGCAGGTCGAATAAGGCGGATCATGACCCAACCCGATTTTTAGCCCATTTGAGCCCAAAGTAAACTTGGCGGGATCAGAACTCAACTCAATTTCTATTTCAACCCATTTTAATATCTCCAATTTCAACTCAACCTACCCATTTGACACCTCTACTCCCAATGCATGTGATCGATACTTCCAATAGCTAAGCTCTATCACACTTGAATTTGTGCCATTAGAGAAATAGTAAACCATCTATGATCTCTTTCTATAAGCTTATTTAGAAAAGATAATGTATTATAACAGTAGCACTAAGGAAGTGTTGCAATATTTACAAGCCAGCAAAACCCAACCGAAGAATCCTTTTTGAGACTTGCAGGGAATCTAAGAGGCTATGTATTTTGCTTCATTCACAAATTCCTCATCGAGAAATAAAATACAGGTAAACTTGAGTTGTTGGACCAAATTAGCTTTATCTTCAAAACATCAATTTTCATTGCCTTCCAAACAATCTATCATACAGATGTCGGGTGATATTACACCATAATGACCTCTTTCTCCTCTTTCTACCTCTAACAACCTGTGGTAGTTCTCCGCTATGTTGCTTGGACTCCCCAATATTGTTGTCGTACATGTGCCAGGTTCTCTTAAATGCACTACTTTTGGAGTATCGGACATGCACTCATCGACATTTTAGAAGAGTCTGAGCAACATAGGTTCACAGTATTCCCCATTCTAAGCCTAGTATGTTTTGGTATGTGTTATGCCTTTGTTGTCACTCTACAATGAATGAAAAGATGGTTAATACTTTCTACTTCTTCCCGCAAAAGTGCCACCTACTGCATAAGAAATGTCCCTTTTTCGAAAGATTGTTAAGTCTCAAACATGCATTTCGGGTCCATTAACCAAGATATGCAAGGCACTTCAAATGAGACTATTGAATCCAGATCAGGGACCGTGGTCCTCGACTCTGCTAAAGGCTTGTAACAAGAGTTTAACAATGAAGACATTTGACACAGTTCAGTCTCCCACATCGGCTAAGGGGTGTCAGATCCACACCTCGAGTTAGCTTTTGGAGAGTTAGGCCCATGATTCATTTCCTTACACGGTATCAGAGTTGGACTCATCCCAATTCTTTGTTTCGAAACATCTGTAATTCCTTTCATACCCACAAGACTCAACGTATGCAAGCTGGCACTATTTTCCTCAAATTATTCAATGGTTTTCTGATGACGATAGGCCTAGCCAATCAACAAATCCTTCACTGTGTATTGCATTACAAAAGGCATAATGAACAAATCAAAAACAGGTTCTAAATCTGTCTAGCAACAGTGCAATGCAATAAAATATAATGCAGTTCTCCTCCCTGCTACACATAACATTTGCTACATATCAACATCCCCCTTCCCTATAAGATTGCATTGGGTGAGGCACACATCATCTGAGACCAACCGTGTAAAGCAGGCAACCTTATAAGAGGCCTTAGATTTCCATTTCTTCCATGGCCAACTGAAAAGGCTACCTAACTCTTTATTTAATCTCCTTGTGACAATCTTCATCCGAAAAAAAATCATCTCCTTATAACATGAACCTAAAAAGAATATTTCATTTGTTGCCTCCTTCCATATGGTACAATCAGCTTCTTCTGCATTTAGAGCCACATGCTCCAAGTCTTTTAGCAATGGCATCATTCATGGTACTTCCCAATCAAAGTAGAGTCTTCTATAGTTTATGCACCAGTTACCACAATTCCAACATATGACACAACGTCCGTCTTCCCACATTGGTTGTGAAATTATAATGGTCATCGTATAAAGTTGAAAGTGGTGTATGTCCTCTCCAAACAGAGCCTTGTATTCCTGCCATGACTAACCTTAATCTCTATACTCGTTCTAAAAGCTGGTGCCTGGTCCTAAGCCGCACATATGCTTCCATACAAGCCACGGGGTGTCTGAACTATACCAATATACCAAAGACTTTGTTCTCCAGATTTAGCAACAATTATACTTTTTGCATAAAATGATAAAATCTCCATTGCCATTTCATTATTATACTACTATTATGTTCTTTCAAGTTTCTCAGTCCAAGTCCTCCCTTTCTTTCATCCAGCATCACCACCTCCCACTTAACCAACTGAAAAGTCCTCTTTTTTGTTTACATTACACCAAGTTCCTCCTAACCTTATCCAATTTTTTCTTCATACAGACTGGGTAAGTCGAAAGAGAGTGAGTACACTGCTAATGAGTATGATCCTAGCCCGAGAGAAATGTACAACCTGAAAAGGTTGTAAATCTTTTTTCAGTTTTCAAACCTCTTCTCAATCTTTTCCAACACTGTTTTTGCCTTGTATAGCTGGTACCTAAAGAGGCATGCCCAGGTAATTTGAGGGAAGCTCTTAATTGACAGCCCAAAGTATCACCCAACCTTAGTAAATCATGCACTTCATTAACCCGCATGCCCTAATTATGGAAGAGTGCCAACACTATTAATTGCACAGCTTAAAACACCAACTCACCATTCATTCATTTCAATCTTATAGATGATCAACCTGCCCATTTCATTTTCCAAAATGTTTTACTTTTAGAGGTCTTAGCGTATATCAAATTAGGAAAAAAATAAATAGCAAATGCATACTCCCTCCCCGTCCCAATCTATGTGGCACCCTTTAACTTGACACAAACTTCAAGACAAAAAGGAGAACTTCTGAAATTTGTGGTCTAAAACAAGCCTTAGACATTCATGTGGCTATAAATCATTTCATTAAGGGTTAAGAGAGAAATTTGAAAGTTAAGTTGTCTCTAATTATAGAAAGGTGACATTCTTTTTGGGACAAACTAAAAAGGAAAGGGTACCACATAAATTGGGACGTTCATACATTTTGTCCGATCAAAATGCATCACATCATATGGGTGGGAATAAGAACGTTGGTTAAAGTAAGGCGACTGTTTTACTATTATGTTCTACTCTAATCATTACGGGAACTAACAAACATACAAGTCCCTCTACAAATTCTGATAACACCAGACAAAAGCAAATCCATTGAAAATACAAATTGCAGTAGTAATAAACAAGCTACATACTAAGAATAGTCACACACTAATGAACCAAGTGAGTGCCTTTGGACAGAAAGGAACTCCTAAGGAGAGTACATATTGCCTTCATAAATAAATTCAGATGCCAGTAACATATTGCCTTCATAAATAAATTCAGATGCCAGTAAAACCTATATTCTTGAGGCAAAAGAGAGTTTGATCCTTGTCTTCTTTTTGTACTCAAACGACTTCTGATTATGGAACAAAGGAAAACTTTGCACTTCGAGATTTAGTTACTAAAACCACATTAAGGGGAATACCTGAGATGGGTCAAGATTCAGCATTTTGTCTAATAGATCCAAAGCATGGCGATCAAAACTGCACAATGAATAAAATCAAGTATATTAGCCATTGTACAAAACAAGTAGTTCAAACTACTCATATTTCAAATGGAGAACCCTTAACTGCCTAAAGACCTCTCTAACTCGTCTTTTCATTGGCCTTGCTGGCTTGAACTTGCTGTACCAAGGAATCTTCGATACACCAGGCCAGTTAATCTCATCAGGGGTTCCACAAAGCTCAAATATTTTGTTCAATTGTTCAGGCTGTAATCAGAAAAGATTAAGAGAGATAAAGCCAACTGAAATCATAAAATTGTACTAAAAATAGAGCATAAAGATGAAGCAGAAGCAAAAACACAGAAAAAAAAATAGTAGAGAGAGCTCACATCAAAAGAAACACACTAAGAGCATGTTTGACTAAGCTCTTGTAAAAGTTTGCTTGTCATCATATAATGGAGATTATTAGTCACGAACCTAGCTAACAAGATCAAATAAAAGAAACTAAGAAAATCTTTCCTCTTCAGATTTTATTCAATCAATTGTTAGATCAGGTTCGAATAAGTTGTTTTCTAATCCAAAAGCTTCATTGTTATCAGCATATCAGACAGAGAAATGGTATAGCAAACTATCTAACATAAGTATAAGATACTCTCAAGAAATAGAGGCAATAGCACATTAGCAGAGATTCCTTACGACACTAGGAGCAGGTATACTTGAGCGAAGCTACTGACACCTACAGCACCTAGAGAAGCAAGAAAAAAGTTTAAAAGGATATTACCTCATTTTTCCCAGGTAAGATTGGCTTTCCAAATAAAAGTTCAGCAAATATACAACCAACGGACCACATGTCAACAGCGGGTCCATACTTTGTGGCTCCAAGCAACAATTCCGGAGGTCTGTCCAAGATTATCGTATATTTAGTCTAGAAAGAGCAGAAAAACCTCAGAGTGAGACAAGCAAAGTAATAAGAAGAAAGCTTTAACATGCTTTAGATTTACCTGTACCACAGTGTAATAACACGATTTGTCAGATTAGCATTATGATCACCAGAAAATGAGCGGGCTAAACCAAAATCAGCAAGCTTCAGATTTCCTTCATTATCTATCAGAAGATTAGAGCCTGCTAACATAAAAATTAAAAAAAAAAAAAAACGTGTCACGAGCTTCCAGGAACACTTGCAAATACCAACATGTTACATACAGAGTATTAAGTACAAAGTAACCTTTGATATCTCTGTGAAGAACTTGATTAATATGGCAGTAATGAAGACCAGTAAGCAGTTGCTTCATGTAGCACTGGAAAAGGAGTGTCATCAATAAATGAGCAGCGAATAGATAGTCATCACAATAAGAAAAGACAATCTTTTCTTCTAGTTAGGCTTACGATACTTTAATCTGTGGAATTGTGAATCTCAACCCTGGTCGATCAGCAAGGCCAGTCAAGTCATGATCCATGTATTCAAAAACCATGTAGATGTTTCCCTTGTACTTGTTACTATCTATTCCTGTAAGAAAATCGAAATTCATGGATGTTAATTTCTGCAAACATTGGGAAAGGAACTTCACTACCAATAAGAAAATTTTCTTAGCTGGAATACCTAGCTTCTCTGGTTCATCCTCTTCAGGACCTAGATGAGAAATTCATGTCAGAACTGACAATAAAAGTTCAAACCTACCCAAAGTTCCAAAATTTATAGCATCTAAGAATTAAGAAACAAAGTACCTTGAGAGGTTACTATCTCTAACAGCTTAATGACATTTTCATGCTGCAATTTCTTTAGAATTTTAATCTCACGGATGGCTGTTATAGGGAACTGCAGAAATAAGTACAAAGTACCAGGTAATCAATTTTAGCCCAGCAATGCAATAGTCAAAATAAGCTCCAATATTTAAATTAAATGGAATAAATACAAATCTAAAACAGCATGAAGATTGGGGAAAAGAACAGTACCCCCTCCTTCTCATTGTCCATACGTATCTTTTTCAAAGCAACAATCTCCCCAGTTTGTTTATCTCTGGCCATGTACACTTGCCTGGAAAAGAGCAACAGAGCCAATCATGCTAAGCATACAAACAATGAAGCAATACTATTGAAATATCAACAAATGCAAAGTTGGCTGAGTCATCTCTAAATTGAATCAATGTCATCTATAGTCACCAATTACAATAGTTGCAATGTGAATCCCAAGTGATAGTATCAATTGCATCCTTATTGCATGACTTTGCCCGTTCTTAATCAGTCAGTTAGATTTTTATCAACAAAAAGTAGCCAAGCACCAAAGCTAGTGCTGTACATTACAAATTAAGAAGCCCCTTATACAAAAACTAAAAGAAATTGCTCACCAATACAAAAAGTACTCCGGCAGTGAGTCGATAAAATCTATCATGCAATTTTCATCAATGCTAGCAAGCCTAAACATCTGTATATTATTATCTGCGTTGAGTGAGTTCTGCCCTCAGAACACCTTAAGTTCCTCTCTATCGACCGTACCCAACAGACACTCGGATACTCCTCTACATAATAAGAGATCTATGAAGCCTTCCCCCAACTATCCAAAAATTGTCTGATCGACTGTCACACTATCCAATGCTGCCCAAGAATGTTGATAAACAGGTCCCACAACTGCCTTGCAGGAGCTGGGCCAGGAAAAATCAACTTTACACTTATAAAGTTCACCAGAATTCAACAACTATGGTTGGTATGCAAGGATTGACTCTTGGATTATTCCGGGGAAAACCTTCAACTGGGGGCTTCATAAAAAAAAAAAAGGAAACCTCCAACAATTGTTTTGGGACGCGAGAGGCGACAAAAAGCGACGAGGCTCCCTTCACTGAGGCGAGGAGGGAACAACAACAACAAACCCAGTGTAATCCCACAAGTGGGACTGGGGAGGGTAAAATGAGGCGAGAAGTGAAGCGCCAGTAAATACAAACTAATTAAAATAATAAATCTGTATATATAAATAACAAAAAATTCAGTAACATATCAAACAAAACTAATTAGGTTATTAACTATTATGCAACTAAAACTTAGAAGAAAAAAGCTGAGTAAAAAAACGCAGAAACAGTGGACAGACAAAGAAAGAAAGAACCTGCCAGAAAACTGAGGAGAAAAAAGAAAGAAGAAGAGGAAAATAGAAAAAGCACATGAACCCTAGCTTCAACTCACCTCGTCTTGACCGGAAAACAGAGAAAGAATAAGAGAGAAGCTGTGCAGGGGTAGTCTGACTTTGACCAAAAGATCCTAGTTCTCAAGTTGCAATTAAAAGCTATGCTTTGACTCACCGTCTCATCTGCCCTTTTCAGATTGTTCCTCGCCCCAGGGGAAAAAAGGTGATAATTGTCTGCTTCGCCTCAACAAATTCATATAAATCTAATGTTGTTCGGTCTTAGACTCTTAATCTACTATTATTATCCATATTAAAGCCTCAAAGAATATTTCTAGGGATTGAAATGATATGTTTTCTCTTCAAAACAAAAATAGTGCAAGTTCTTCAGACAAAGACAATTATTTTTTCATTGTTACAAAGTCAACATTACTTTCCTAAATTCAGACAGGAAAAAGTCAAAAACCAAAACAAAACTAGAACGTTTCTAAACCAAATGGCACCATTACAAAGGGCTGTGTAGATAATTGAAGATGGGAGTATGGTCTCCCCACCCCCCACCCAACAAGTTATGTCTTCATGAAGGGTAACATGGGGATGTAGCTTCCAAAAAGGAAAGGTGTCATTCTTTTTTGGACAAACAAAAAAGAAAAGTGAGTTATGTAATTGGAATACTTATTTCTACATATCATTACTGGTGTAGAGAGAGTAGATCATTTCTATGAAGCAAAGCGAGGGTTCAACGCTTCAGCTGGCATGAAAATATGGGGAAGAAAGTTAGTGAGACCCATAGGACAACAATTGTATGTCTGTTTTGTGACAAGACAACTAAAGGGAACCTTTTTTAGTTTTTAATATGATTGTTTTGCTTATGTTAGTCTGTATTTATTTTGGTCTTTTTTCTTTTAAACTGTGCTTCGCTTCAATGAAGCGAGCGCTTCGCGTGAAGCGGGACCTTGTTGCTTTTTACTGCTCTGCACTCCCCTAAACACTGCTCTTACCACCACTCATTTAAAGTGTAACAAGTGGAACTATCACCACCACATATTTAAAAGAGGATTTCGGTACTTTGCAACATTTGACCTACATGTCACAAAACACCTAAACATAAAATGGGCCGGAGCGAGTAATAACTGACAATATCCTCAAAGCTCTTATGTGAATTATCATAAACAATAAAAAGAATCAAAAAAAATGTTATCACAACCAATAAAATGGGAAACAACCAAGTATAATGGCAAAACATTTCTAAAGGGCTGACTCCGGCTCAACAAGAATGTGCACTAAAAGTCTCATGCCTACTCTACATTCCAAAGTATACTCATACATCAGATCCTTCCAGAATATATCAATGGCCACACATACAACTCTATAAACTATTTAGCAATGTATCAAAAGTCTATTGCTTCCCACAAGAAATAGATCATTCCTGATTCCGAACTCCAGGAATAACCAACTTGTACTGGAATTACAGGAGTCGATCAACTATCACCAGAATGCAGATCAAAGTTCTTCATGTAAACAGCAGCTAATTTTTCACTAGAGAAGGAAACTTTTCCAGCCTTCAAATATTGAGGCTTCCAAATGCATTTTCAAAATTTACAAAGAGCTTTTGGCTGAAATCTCAGAATTGATTTAATCAGATATTAATAGACTATAGTTAGAAAATAACTCTACATGCACCAACTATCCGTACTCCCAGCATCTCCTTCATCGGTCCTATAAAACTAGAACTAATTACTAACTCTTTGCATAGTTACATTGGAAATATAATCCTTGTCAATATTACACTAATTGGAATATGAGCACCGGCTTGCCTACAACAACATACCCAGTGTTATCCCACAAGTGGGGTCTGAGGATGAGGATGGGTAGGGTGTACGCAAAACTTAGCCCTACCGCCTACCAGATTTGCCTATAGAGCCAACATAGACAATCGATACAATGGCAGTCTTCTCTTCATTTCTTTTTATTACATGCAAATTATCAATATTCATCTTCTTCTATTTGACTCGATTGTGCAACAACAACATACCCAGTGTAATCCCACAAGCAGGGTTTGCAGAGGATAAAATATACACACACCTTACCCCTACCTCATAGCGATAGAGGCTGTTTTTGACAGACCCCGACACAAGTAAAGCATCTCAAAGCAATTAAATTTGACTTAATTGTGCAAGCAAAGCATCTCAAAGCAGTTAAATTTGACTCAACCATGCGAGCCAGAGAAACTCCAACAAAAAAGATCCTTGTTCAAAACCCAAAATCATGCCAATGTAAGAACTGAATCAACTAAATTGATTTTCATAATGGTCAGAATGATACACAACATCTCAAAAGAACAAAACGCAATCCTAAATAATATTTTTAAGTCAAAAATACAAAGGTCTATCTATCCCCAATGGCTTTTTCTCAATGGCCTCACAGATTCAGTTTCAAAAAGAAAAAAAAAAAGGCTTCACATAGCCTTTTCCAAAACTCAATAACATCAGATCCTGAAGTAATGGCATTACAGCAACCTAAGACAAAACTACAATAAAATATCCCCCAACCCCACCCGGGGTCCTACACCCAAGTTCTCAATTACCCAGAAAGAGTACAACAGCAAAATACAAAAAGTAAAATCAACAGCACAAATGTACCAAAAGCTTCTATTTTCTTGATTCAATGAGGCAAAAAAAGCAACCCATCAACCTTCATGTTATTAACCCAAGGGAACCCATCCTTAACTATCCAAATAAGAGGCAAAATAGAGAGGAAAAAAAAGGAATTGACTATCTGGGGAGGAAAAAAAACTGACCCATAAGTTCCTTCACCGATTTGTTCAAGCTTTTCAAAGCATTCGATACTTCGAGAACCCCATAGTGGCGATTCATCAAGATTCAACTGACCAAAAGCAGCCACCGCCATGTTTGTACCTACCTCTCTTCCTCTGTGTGAAGAAGAACGATTGATGTAGGGTTGTATAGAGTTGATAGAGAGATAGAAAGTTCAATTCAAAAACCACAAGAGAGAAACGCAATGGAGGCGGCTTCGGATTACTTTGTATGGAGTAGTGGGTTTTTCCACTAAACAAATGGCCTTGTTTGTGCCTAATACAACTTACCAAGGCTTTTTTGCTAGTTCTTGTAAAAGGTGATACGTTATTTCATACTCCCTAATAATATATGTGACACTTTTCATTTTTTGAGAGTTAAAATAGTTTAAGTTTGACTAAAAATTTTTGTGTGGAATTTTTAATTTTTTGAAATAAAATTTATATATTTGTAAACTACGTAAAAGTACTATAAGTCATAATAATTGACAATTTAAAATAATTAAAAAATGTATGAAAAATTTACGATAAAAAATAGACTTGTTTGAATCTTGAAATCCGAAAAGTGCCACATAAATTGAGACGGAGGGAGTAATGTATTATACTTTTGTCCTATCATAACATATTGTATTGTTTTGATAAATATAATGTTTGAAGTGATAAAACTATTCAAATTTTAATATTCGTGAAGAGAGAATTGTAATAATGTAAAGAAGATGTATGTTCTTCGTCTTTATAAAATGTCATACATCGATAATTTGAAAGATATTTGTCGTTACATAACGTCACGCATTAATAATTTGAAGGATAAACCTACCAGCAAAATAAGATATATGTGATAATAATAAAGACAAAATGAGAAGAAAAAATAAGTTAATAATGTGATCACACTAACTTAATCATTCCACTAAATCTTTTTTTTAATCGTTACATAATGATGTATTTAATGATATGATATAATAAAATTAAGTAACAATTAGAACAGATAATGTATTTAAACTAGCTTAATAGTATAATATAATGGGTAATAACCGTTCAAATGAAGTGTTAGAGTATGCGCCTAAATCCACTAATATAATTTTATTTGTAAATTACATAAATATTTGAAGTATTAAATAATATTAGTATAGTATTAATGAGATACACGAAAAATATATATAAGAAAAAAGTATTAAAATATTATCTTATTTGCTTAACCAGCTTATTTTTTTACTATCGGATTAATTGTTAGTTCAAATTATTTTATGCAGGGTTATTGATAAGAAGGCCATTAAAGAGAGAAATCTAACTAAAATTATCATAAAATATTGTGTTGTGTATGATAAGATTTAAATATAAGCATGTATAATGATATATAATGTATTGTATAATTTTATATAAACACTTGACGATAATATATATATATATATATATTCGATGAAAATGTTTATTCAATAAAGAAAGGGCAAGCACCGAAAGACATGAATGATCAAAGAGAGGCCTCAACTGACGCTAATAAAGCCAAATAGCATAATTTTGCTTTTTTCGCCGCCCAACCTTTTTCAATACCATTTTGTTCATCAACATTTCTATCTGTTTTGTCGTTTAATTCAAATTTCTTATTTGGAATCTCTTTTTCTTTTCTTTTTCACTAGAAATCGACTCGTATATCAATCTATGTGTCTTCCCTCGTAAAGGAAGTAGCTATGGGAGACTTTATCCCTAAAGGCAACAGCTAGGTAGGGATCTCTTGGATAATAATATGATATATATTTCGCTAGAGGTAGGACTCAGGCTTGTCTCCAGTAGGACGTATTGGGTATTTTAAGGTAGACCAAATATATATATAATGACCCAACGATCAATTAAATTAAGTGTTACTTTTGTCTCTCTTACTTCTCACTCCAAAGAAATAATGCATTAAATCCTTGAACATATGTTTGTCGAAACAATGAATTAAGCACAAATCACATTGTAATCATTTAAAATTTATTAAATATAAATTTATAAAATGATTTGGATTATATTAAATTCATGAATATATCAGTCCAAATAAATATTATGGATTAATATAATTGAGTTAATTATTTAAATCCAATAAATACAGATTTAATAAAAGCCCGTTCTATAAAGCCCATATGTCATGTCACTTAAATCTGATTGGTCGAAGGGAGTCCTCTTCTAAACACAACTCCTCTATTTTAAAACTATAAATTGGGGTCCTCATAATTCAAAAAAAAACCAAGACTTCTAACAAGAACCTAGAGAAAGCTCGTGGATCAAAAGTCAGAGATTTCTCTACAAGTTCAAGAGTTCAAGAATTGAAGCGTTCAAGTTTCAAGAACGATCAAGATCAAGACCACTGGATTCAAGATCAAGTTCGAAGTCCTTGGATTCAACTAGAAGTCAAGGTCAAGATAAAGTTCAAGTTTAAGAACGATCAAGATCAAGACTGCCAAATTCAAGATCAAGCTCGAAGCCCTTGGATTCAACTAGAAGTCAAGATCAATATAAAGTTCAAGTTCAAAAACGATCAAGAACGCCGGATTCAAGATCAAACTTGAAGCCTTTGGATTCAACTAGAATTAAAGATCAAAATAAAGTTCAAGTTCAAGAACCATCAAAATCAAGACCGCCGGATTCAAGATCAAGCTTGAAGCCCTTGGATTCAACTAGAAGTCAAGATCAAGATAAAGTTCAAGTTCAAGAACGATCAAGATCAAGACTGTCGGATTCAAGATCAAGCTCAAAGCCCTTGGATTCAACTAGAAGTCAAGATCAAGATAAAGTTCAAGTTCAAGAACGATTAAGATTAAGATTGTCGGATTCAAGATCAAGCTCAAAGCCCTTGGATTCAACTAGAAGTCAAGATCAAGATAAAGTTCAAGTTCAAGAACGATCAAGATCAAGACCACCGGATTCAAGATCAAACTCGAAGCCCTTGAAATCAACTAGAAGTCTAGATCAAGATAAAGTTCAAGTTCAAGACCAAGATCAAGTTAAAGTTAAATTCAAGATCAAGCTCAAGAGCTCTTGAATTATATCCGAAAAGGAGAATTCAGAGGAATCATAGAGATTGTAACGCTCGCACTTTGAAATAATAAATACGATTGTTGCGATATTTTTTCGTTCTTGATTATTATTATCTCGATGCAAATTTTTATCATCTACAAATTCTGGTACGCCTAGTGGGACAATCTCTGCCTCTTATCTCAACTTTTCAAACATCAAAGAATATCAAAATGACTTGCACTATAGAAGAAAGACTAGCAAGCTTGACTAAAGCAATTGAAGACTTGACAAAGTGTGCTCACGAACAAGATGCTAAACTTTCTAAGCTAACAAATAAGATGGATAACATGATCGAAAGAAGATTGAGTCGAGAATCTTTGAAGCTTCCTAGAATTAGAGACGAAAGAGAGTCTTGCATAGAGCAAACAAAGATCAAAGAGATTCATCTCTTCGCTAAAGATTTGATTCGCATTGATCAATTGAAGGAATTTATCATAGAGGCTATCGAAGACAAATCTGAGTCTCCATCCAAATTTTCTCCCACATGCTTCAACAATTTGATGGCAAAGGAAATCCCAAACAACATATAAAGCATTTTATCGAAACCTGCAATGATACTGGGACGTATGGTGATTATCTCGTTAAAGAGTTCGTTCGATCTCTCAAAGAAAATACCTTTGATTGGTACACAGATCTAGAACTAAATTCTATAAATTGTTGGGAGCGGTTAGAGCAAAAGTTCCTCAATCGTTTCTATAGCACGAGATGTGTCGTTAGTATGATTGAACTTACAAAGGTTCGTAAAAGTGAAGATGAGATAGTTGTTGACTTTATCAATCGCTAGAGAAGTTTGAGCCTCAACTGCAAAGATCACCTTAGTGAAACTTCTAGCATTGAAATGTGCATCCAATGCATGAATTTGGGTCTTTACTACATTTTGCAAGGATTAAAGCTCAATATATTCAAAGAATTGGCAACTCGTGCACATGACATGAAATTAAGTTTGACTTTAAGAGAAGATCAACGATCTCCTAGCTATGAACCTTATAAAGATGAAGATATAGAAGAACTCCAAAGTGGGGGCAAGTCTACATCCGAAGATGACTTTGAAGAGTCAGTGTATATCTAAATGCTCCTTAACGCATGGGTTAAACTGCAAGTTACAATGCTCCTCATCGCATGATCCTAAACTGCAAGTTATAATGCTCCCAGACACACGAGCTTAAAATGTATATCGTAAAGTTCTTCAAATTTGAGTTAAATCTTCAAGTTGAAATACTCCTTGAAACACGAGCTTAAACTGTATGTTACAAAGCTTTTCAAATTTGAATTAAATCTCCAAGTTAAAATGCTCCTTAAGGTATGAGCCTAAACTACGTGTCACTCCTGGCCTGCAATAATATAAATTATGTATGAGACACCCTAAAAAAACATTAAAAAATCATTCACTCTCCTAGAAACTACGTTGTGACTTGATCCTCTTCACTGAGGTACGTAGGCACTTAGAACCATATTCTAAGTTCAGTTGCATGAGTGTCAAAAAATCAAATTTTCCCACTTGATCTGTCACGTGAAAGTTAAAGCTATGAGTAATCTTTCATAAAACCTCATACTTGCACCAAATGTGGTGACTCAATGGGGGCAAACCCCTATGAATAAAAGTTGTTTCAAGATAAATTCTTCAAAATATCCAAGTATGCAAGTTGAAGTCTTCAAATTCTTCAAGCCTAGTCTTTGAATGATAAAATTTTTCGACAAGACTTGAAGAAGGGGGATTTGTAATCATTTAAAATTTATTAAATATAAATTTATAAAATAATTTGGATTATATTAAATTCATGAATATATCAGTCCAAATAAATATTATGGATTAATATAATTTAGTTAATTATTTAAATCCAATAAATACGGATTTAATTAAAGTTCGCTCCATAAAGCCCATATACTATGTTACTTAAATCTGATTGGTCGAACGGAGTTCTCTTCTAAACACAACTCCTCTATTTTAAAACTATAAATAGGGGTCCTCATAATTCAGAAAAAAACCAAGACTTCTAACAAGAAGCTAGAGAAAGCTCGTGGATCAAAAGCCAGAGATTTCTCTACAAGTTCAAGAGTTGAAGCGTTCAAGTTTCAAGAACGATCAAGATCAAGACCGCCGGATTCAAGATCAAGCTCGAAGTCCGTGGATTCAACTAGAAGTCAAGGTCAAAATAAAGTTCAAGTTTAAGAATGATCAAGATCAAGACCGCCATATTCAAGATCAAGCTCAAAGCCCTTGGATTCAACTAGAAGTCAAGATCAATATAATGTTCAAGTTCAAGAACGATCAAGATCGCCAAATTCAAGATCAAGCTCGAAGCCCTTGGATTCAACTAGAAGTCAAGATCAAGATAAAGTTCAAGTTTAAGAACGATCAAGATCATGACCGTCGGATTCAAGATCAAGCTCGAAGCCCTTGGATTCAACTAAAAGTCAAGATCAAGATAAAGTTCAAGTTCAAGAACGATCAAAATCAAGATTGCTAGATTTAAGTTCAAACTCGAAGCCCTTGGATTCAACTAGAAGTCAAGATCAAGATAAAGTTCAAGTTCAAGAACGACCAAGATCAAGACCACCAAATTCAAGATCAAGCTCGAAGCCCTTGAAATCAACTAGAAGTCAAGATCAAGATAAAGTTCAAGTTCAAGACCAAGATCAAGTTAAAGTCAAATTCAAGATCAAGATCAAGAGCCCTTGAATTATATCCGAAAAGGCAAATTAAGAGGAATCATAGAGATTGTAACGCTCGCACTTTGAAATAATAAATACAATGATATTTTTCCGTTCTTGATTATTATTATCTCTATGTGAATTTTTATTGTCTACACACATCTTTGACAATATCGTTCTTATCGCAATCTTAATTGTATAATACTGCAATTTAAATTTTCTCTCTAATTCTATCAGTATAATTAAAGAATAATTATATATAAGAAAAACTCAAATATTACTCTTATCAAGTAAGTCACCTGAATAAACTATTAAACATTTTTTAGGGTATGTTATGAAAGCCACCAGGTAATTGAAATTTGTGTAATTACTAGGATAGTAATTATCATCCTAGTAAATACACAACCTAGTAATTACATTGGCATGTTTGTTTATCATATTGTAATTATCAGTGCACTATCTGGTTGCACAATTGTAATCATAAAGTTATATTGAATTTTAAAAATTTTCAAAATTAAAAAAAAATATTAGACAATAAGGGCCTTTATAAATGATATTAAATTGAATATTTAAGATATATGTTGTCTTTTGAAAATATATTAATTAATAAACATATGTTCTTAATTAATATTATAAAAAATAATTGGTTTATATTTTTCAATTTAGTATATTTTAATTAAATTAATCATAATAACTAAAAGCACAAAATTTCTATGAACATCGTTGAATGCATGTTAGATTAATATTATAAATATAATGTCTTAAAATTATAAAAATATTTGAAAACCAGTTAACCTATCAAGTCTAACTAAAAAAAATAGCTTGCAATGTAAAATATCCTGTCAATACTTCTAAAACAAATGAAATTGAAAATGTATCATAAGTTCTAAATTCAAAAAAAAATAATTTAACATAATACTCTTATGTCAAGTTTCAACATAACATACGTAAATATGATTTACAAGGAAAGAAAAAATATGTTTATAACCTTATTCAACAATGAACTCTACTTTAATTTAAAAATTAGAATACTGACAAAATTATACTAATGAAAAAAAAATATTAAAAAGTCGATAATACAAAAAAAAATTGCATGAAATCACATGAAGGTTGATAATGAGAAGGAAATGAAATATAAATAATATAAAATAAAAAAATATTTTTAGAAAACATTAGAATAATAAAAATAAAACTAAAAGGAAGAAATTAAAAAATAATCAACTTGTAGTTACCAGCAATTCACATCATCTCCCTCTGAATTTGTATATATTTATTTTAATAATAAATGTTAATGTAACACCCCAAAAATTGCTAACCTAAGATCTGAACCATTTTTTATTGGTGTATATGGTCATATCGGGTGATTCTTAAATTGTTCTTAGGTGTCAAGGTGTTGATACCCAATTTTGACCATCTACAATATATATTAATCATTGAGCTTCTTAAATTCCAAACAATTTGAAATAATTGACTCTATAAAATTCAAAATATTTTCAAGTTATTTTAAATAGTTTTGTCATTTTTTTAATATATATGTTTTAAATAATTGTATATAATTAACATATTTTATGAATATTTGAAAATTGTCTCAAAAAAAAGATTTTAGTTTTAGTTAAATATTTTGTCAATTTGTTTGGTTTAAATGATAGCTTATATTGTTAAAGTAACTAGTTTATGACTAAGTTAATTATTTTATTTCGTTAAGATTAAGAAGCTCGTTAATTAACACTAATTTGTTTTATTTAATATTTACTCCGGTTCACTATTTGAGTCAATTTGGCTAAATTTTAAAGTTAAGTGGACTAAATTTACAACACATTTGGTCATTTTTCTAACTCAAGTATAGACACCTCTTGTCCTACTTCTTGGATTGATTTTCAAGAGAAAACTTGGCCCAAAATCATTCCCAACCCAACTATCTTCCCAAAGAAACCCACTCCAACAATACATACGTTCCCACATACAATACACTCACAACAATACCAAAACAGTCCCCTATTCTGTTCTTCTTCTTCATGATGCGAGAACAGTAGAATGCTACAAACCTAATACCTCAAAATTGACCCAAATCCAGCAGCGATTCAGCCCATTGAGCCCAGAAATCGCCCGCGCCCATTCCCTCTCCTTATCCGCTCGTACTCAAATTTTCCAGCTGCCTCCATCTCCATCCTCGTTCGTCCTTCCTCCAAAATCGGACGGCTCCCTCCTTTAATCCGTTAGGATTTGGTCCGAACTACAACTTGCACCTTATCCTCTGAGAATTTCAAATTTGCAGCAGTCCCATATCGTTTTCCCCCTCAAATTTGACCTAGAAGCTGCCCTATAAATACCTCTTTTTTACTCACTGTTGAGGGAGAATTTTTGAGACCAAAGAGTACCCAACAAATTTTGGGAATTCTTGGTTCAATAGTTTAAAATTTTGCGGTTTTCTGTGGCTGTTCGAGTTTAAAGAGGTGATGGAATCGTCTCTGTCAAACTCGTCATCCAGTTCGCTGGCTCGAACCAGGTAATCTTTTCTTTATTTCAACATTTCGTTGGCTCTTAATGATGTCTTATTCATTGAAATTTTGTTTGGCATTAGTTGTTTGAATATGTTTTTCAGTACCTTAAAAATTGTAAAATTGCTTGTCTTTGAATTTGACTAATTTATATGTGAGATAGCCAAACCCGCCTCTCAATTAATTTAATTTCAACATTTTCTATTGTCTTAGGACTAGTTTAATCAGTGTGGAATGCAGTTAGAGTTGTGATATTTTTTTTGTGTGTTTAAGAATTCCTAGCTGTTAATTCGTAGTCTGTGACTTGCTTTTTTTTTATTTTTATTTTGGAAAGCTCTTGAAGTACCTTGATTGATTCACCTATCCAAGTGGTAACATAATTTAAAATATGGAGTTGTACATTCCCATTCATGATCAAGGAAATACTCTTCCATTTTATTTAATCTTTTTTACATGGTTAAATATTCATTTACATGTTTGGGTTGTATGCATACCTTTGGATTTCGCATAGCAGTAGAGTATTATTCATTCCTTCCCTTGTTTATATTTCGTCCAGTTCCCTTTTCATAATGTGGGTATCTTGCTTGCTTCTTATGTTAAGGATCGTACTTGTTCGGGAATCATGAGTTGAGCTCTAGATGAAGTTGAGTTTTAACTCAACTTCTCTTTGGTTGCTCCTAAATCCCCAAGGTCCTCATGTCATTCTTTTGAGCTATAGGTCCTAAATTGTGTACGTTGACTTTGTTTGGAATTCATAAGTTCAAATTTCATTGTTATATATATGTTGTTCTATTTGAGAGTTCATGTTAAACTTTAGCTATCTAGTGTGATAGATTGACATTATTTGGCTTGAGTTTGTGCATTCATCTATTACTTATAGCTAGCGATTTTGAGTTCATTTAAGCTGCTACTTCTAATAAAGCGAAATACTCCAGCATATTCTCTAATTTGCATCAGTTTATTAGTTGCTTATTAACTATCTTTGGTGTCTGCAGTCGAAGAGTTTCAATTATTATTTGTTTCAAAAATTCTAGTTACAATTAATTGACTAATTTTGTGAGTTAAAGTTAGCATGTTGACCGATAGATTTAAGAATAGTTGTTGCCTACCTGCGTACTTGGGATCTTAATTATTTTCTCTTTGTTGAATTGCGTAGATCAAGATGGCAAATAAGATGTTGTGTCTTTCTTGTCTGTTCTGCTATACAGAGGTGTTAAGTTTGCAATTGTAGTAGCCATTATCAGTTTCCTATTCTTTCATATTTGATTTAGATGAAGAGATGTGTATGTCTTAAGTATTTAAGATCCTTCTGATAATTATTTCACTTAGAAGTTAAATTTATTTGTTAAATAAATCTAGCTATGCCTTTGCGTATATATGAATCTGTTGGCCTGTGATATGAACCTTTGGGATGCAGCTTTTAATCTAAATCATTAATTGTCATTTTTAGTTCATTATCAAAACCAATGTGTGACCGTTCCTAATCTACTAACCTACTTCATGCCTTCATGAATTATTATATGGTGCTAAATGTTGATTGTTGTTTAAATGATCCTTAGGACATGATTGGTTGTTAGGAAGAGACCTTTTGATTGTCATATCTTTATTCACCATGAGAAGTACATTTTGGTCATTAATTATTTTTTTAATTCTCAGTCTCTTGAAGTTATGATTTTACTCGCCTTGTGACTAATTCCAACATGTTAAGGCAATAGCTCTTTGGTAATAATGGATTTGTTTAAATTGTGGTGAAGGACAAATTGTTGAATTGATTATCCTTGAGATTTATATCTTAGCTTATTAAATAATTTGTTCGTTTACTAATCCTTTTTTCCTCATTTTCTTTGCATGAACTCACTCGTTTGAGTCCATTCGGACTTTCCATTCCCTTGCATTCTCTTCTTCTTGAGTCAACCTCATCCGAGTTGTGAATAGAAAGTCATGTTATTGGGTTAAACCCATAATTAATAGAGCAGCAGCTGAAGCAAAGTAGCAGCAGTCCCCAAAGGGACTAAGAATTGGAAATTTTGAACCTTAAAAAGTCCAATTTACAGCAGATAGTAGCAGTCCCTAAATAGACTAAAAATCGGGAAATTTTGGACTTAAAACAGTCCAATTCTGGTGCAGCAGTAGCGAAAAGGGGCTGAAATTCCCTCTTCATCCATTCCTTTATTTTATTCAACTTTTTACTCTATTTGTAAGTATATGTTGATGATGGCTAACCTTTTAACATTTTATTTTGTTAATTTAGATGAATCCTTGGAGATAAGTTTTCTATTTTGTTATTCACTTTGTTTTAAGTATTCAAATCTTTCAAATTCTTTTAAGTTAGACAATCTAAGCTTTAAGACTAACTTGAGAATTATTCATATTCTTTCATAGTTAGTATTTAGCTTTCAAATCCACGCTTAAGTTATTGTGTTGATTTTTCGACCCAAAAACTTGACTCGGTTAAAATGGTTAAGTTAAAATTATTATTTTGACAATTTAATATTTGACTTATTTCATACTTGGAATAAGTTGAGTGTATAAGTATCAAAAGACTTCAGTTATTTTAAAATGAGAGTTTTCACAAGTAATCTTAAACTTTTCCTTTAATTAGCCAACTTTTAAATCTGTCGGTCAATCGCGTGTTAGCAAATTCTCTAAGATGCCTAAACCCTTCCTTAGAGAATTATTTGAATTCTTACCCAACTATGGTTTTATTTAATTGTTTTCTTTCAAAAAACCCTTTTTAAATAGTTTTCTTAATTTTTCCTAAAAAATTAAGTGGCGACTTCAAAACTATATATTTCTCCAAAACTTAATAAAATTGCCAAAGTTGTGGAAATGGTCTTGAAACCTTAGTTTTCGAAATCGGATCATAACTAAAGGTTAATTATATTGTGTGGAAACGAATTTGGATATGAATTAAGGTCACAGGAATCCCCTAGCACAAAGTTGAATTGAAAGCTTCCTTACCGATTAAGTTTTGATATAAGATTATACTTAGGTCAACATAATGAATTAGGTGATCCATTGTTGACACCCAATTTTGACCTCCACAATATAAATTAATCATCGAGCTTCTTAAATTCCAAAAGAGTTGAAATAATTGACTTTATAAAATTCAAAAATAAATAAATAAAAAATCTTCAAGTTAGTTTAAAGTAATTTTCGCCATTTTTATAATTTTTGAATGAACTATGTATATATTAATTAGTATATTTTATAAACATTTCGAAAATCATCTCAAAAATATTTTAATTTTAGTAAGTATTTTATTAAATTAGTAGTTTATATTTTAAACTAATTGGTTTATAATTAAGTTAATTATTACATTCGTTTAGATTAAGAAGCTTGTTAATTAATTAATATCAAAACTCAATTTTTATCGCTTAAAAAAGAATCAACTTTTTTTTTTTTTATTTTGGGCCAATTTCCAGCAGGCCCAATACAATAGTTTCCTCTTCAGCCCACTTCCTAAGCAATTTCCATCCAATAACCCATACATAACAGCAACAACCCGACCCAACTCTTCAGCCCACCTTTTTCAAATGACCCAGCCCATTCCAACACACAATACATACAGCATACGCACAACTCCAATAACCCCACCCCTATACCCTTCGTTCTTCTTCTCCAAAAATTCAACAAAACCGTGAGAAAATCCCACCAAAACACTGCAAACTGGGCAGTCCAGCAGAAATCCGACCCCATTGCCCATACCGATTCCCATTTTCTTCAAGAAACCCAGCGAAAATTGTGTCAACAACGACTCCAAGCAGACTCGCCTGTCAGGCCATCCAACTTCAATCTTTTCGTCCGGATTTCATGGGATTTCTGTTGAAATCTTGTGCAAACGAGCAGATTTCCCATCCCTTGGGGAGAAGATTTCAAATCAAGGTCAAATTTGAATTCCTATTCTACCCTTTTCCCCAATTCCGAACCGATACCCCTTCTATAAATAGTTCCGTGTTAGTCACCGTAAAGGGGGGGGGGGGGGGGGGGTCTTTTGATTTTATTTTTTTTGGATTCTTTGGGAAAAATCGTTTTACACTTACGAGTTTTTTATCTAGCTTTCTGATTCTAAATTTCGAGAAGATCGACGCTCGGAGTTTCTTAGCGTGTTGTTCGTATATAGATTTCATAGTAGAAAAATCATTGTTCTCAGCTCGTCGTCCCAGTATCGCTGCCCGAAAAAAGGTAATCGTTCTTTTCTGTTCTTGCTTTTAGTCTTGTTCTAATTTTACCACTTTTAGGAGACTTAATTCTATGAAGATGTAGCCTCTTTATCGATTTTAGCTTTAAGTCCTCCTGTTTGCCTATATTGTTTTCGTTCGGTTTCTTGTGTGAAATTCCCACAGTTAAAGGATTGAATGAATAATGTGGATTTTTGTTTGCTTATCAATCCATTAGGGTATGAATTTGTGGAAGTAGTTTTCCTCTCTCAAGTTTCTCTACCATAGTCTCATCTTGTTTAAGTTTCTTAATAGCTTTCTAATTTGATGTTTTCGTCTAATATCTCATGAATATGTTGTACATTCCAGCATAAACTGATCAATTTTGTTTAGGTAAAAGTTTTGAATATTTAGTAGGTGAATCACTCACAAATAAACATTCTCTTATTAGCTTGGTCTGTGCTCCCAATGTAATATCATTTAATGTTAGAACAGGTTAGGATGTGGTAAAAGAGTCTTCATCTTCTTTGTTGTTTATGGGCGTCTTCTAGAAATTGGAAATTCATGTCGTATTAGTAGGCAGTGTGCTTTACTTGCTAAAGTTGAAGTTTGAGGAGCTTTATGGTATTGCCAGCCATTTGGACCCATGAATTTGGAGTATACATATTTATATAATAACCTTATTTGAGCATTATTACAATGATCGGTTTAGATTAATTGATTCGAATGAGTTTATGAGTATGTTCGTTTTTTTTTTTAAAATAGCCAAACTTGTGTGAATATGATAGCCATGAAATGTGCTTGCTTTAGTTGGGTATTATCTTCGGCTTAATTTTGATAGATTAGTTGGTTATTGGAGATAAATTGAATTGCATTCCCGAAAGCTACTCTAGCATACTTTTCTTTGTTTGGGAAACAATTGGAAATTGAAACATTTTGTCCAGTATATGTCTTGAGTTGATTGTTTAATAGTCACTTTTTGGGCATTAAATGGTGTAGTGTTCACTGCCTCTTTTGAATTTCATCATGGATCATTCTTGCTATTGATATCACAAGGACAAGATTGTTCACATTCATTATTTGAAGTTAGTGGATGAATTCTATCACTGATCCTTTTCATTTTTTTTTTATACACATTCATGCCCTTTGTCTTGGTTAATTCAAGTTGTTGGATGATAACTTCATTTGTATTATTTTAGTTTCTTTCGACGATTCATTTCTTGTTATCATTTTTTCTTAGCTAATTTATTTTCCTTTTTTATCTTTACGGCGTCGATCGAGTCCTTTGTGGATTTCTTTGCCTCCTTTCCCTTTTCGAGATGAGCCATGGAGGTTCAAATTTCTTCATAGAGTCGGCTTTGGTTTTATTTAGCGTCAAGCAGCTGGTGAACGGGTCCCTGGGTGCTAAACAAGGCTGGAAATTGAGTCATAAATCTCCAAAACGTCCAAAATTGGTTGTATACATGTTGTATACAGCATTATGCACTGATATACAGGCCAAAAACGTGAAAATGCAGGGCTGAGGCGGAATACAGGTGTTTGGAAGCAGGAAATACGTGAAAACAGCTGATATACATGCTCATATACACTGATATACAGAAAATATATACAAAAACGGGATTGGGCTGAACCTAAGCTGGCAGCGAAATTAGCCCAATAAGGGCCCAATTTCATTATCTCTCTTACCCTCCTATTTGTTTTGATTATGCTTGACTAATTTTATTTAACTCTAACTTTAGAATTGTTAATTAACTTAATTAAATTCCCCAAAAGATGAACCATATTCTTTATGTTAGTATATTTTTCTATAGTTCATTTTGTCAAGTCTTATACTTATTTTGAGTATTTATAGGCAAGACCTTTTTATTTATTCTCCAATTATTGGTTTCATGCTTAAGCTAACTAATTTAATTTAAATTATTATTTCAAAATGTATCAAACAAGTTTTAATTAACCTAGTTTTTGCCAAAATTGTATTCATAGCAATTTACTTCGAATGTTTCATTTTAGGTCCCTTTATCTAAAAATCAAAGGAAATAAAATAAAAAATGTGTTGTTTATTTAATTATTTTCCTGAAGTTAACCAATTATTGCAAATTATTATTATTTTCATGTTAAATCATTTTCCCAAATAATTAGTCAAAAGAATATTTTAGTCAAGTCGCAGGTCAACCGCATGTTAGCGGACACTTCGAATTGCTTAACTCTTCTCGAAGTGTGAATTGAACCCCGAACCCTCTTTGGTATTTTCAAATGATTTTTTCTGTTTAAATCTTTGAAAATTATAAGTTTTCTTAATTTCTTTAAAAAATTAAGTGGCGACTCTTTTCTAAGTATTTTTTCTCAAATTGTTTTATACTTAGAACATTTCAAAAAGTAATTTTTTCTACAGATGGGAAAATTATGGCACAACATCCATGACCTATCAAATCAAAGGTCTATGAGTCCTCTTTCTAACGCCATCAAGTTTGTCTCATTTCGAGTTCGAAGTAAAATGTTATGATTGTTTTACGAGAGATTACTGCATTAGAATTTTCAAAGTCAGTGACCTACAGACCCAATCTACGAGTCGTAGAAAGAGGTATGACCTGTACTGGTCACTCATGAAAAAAAAATGAAAGTCAATTTTTAGGTCCAATTCTTAGGAACTCATCTACGGGTTGTAAAAACTTCTATGGGTTGAAGTTTGAGCCCGTAGAATGAACTTTTTAGCCTTAAAATATCAATATGAATTCAACAAATTTGATCTACAGTCGATCAATCAAACCACGAACCGTAGATGAATCTGTGGAAGGTTTTCAACAACTTTTTAAGTGAGATTTTTTTTTTGTCTTTTCCCACTTTTGCTAAGCCCAAGCCATGACGTTTCAACTTCAATTAGGAGAATATATTTCACTAAGTACTCAATTTTTTTTTTAATTCTACGCTCTCAACTCCCCAACTCAAAAAGAAAACCGCAAAGAAGACAAAATGTAAGGTTTCAAGGCTTCCAATCAAGTTCTTCTTGAAACTTCTTCAAGTTAACTTTGTTCTTCCAGATATGTAAGGCTTCAATGAGAGTATTCCTTACACTCTCATGTCTAAAGTATTTTAATTATATGATGAATTATGTTTAAATCTAGGGTTATACTTCAGACTTCTTCAAGAACTTTGTTCCTCCAGGTATGTAAGGCTTCAATAAGAGTATTCCTTTCACTCTCATGCCTAATGTATTTTGATTATATGATGAATTATGTTTAAATCTGGGGTTCTACCCAATCTTCTTCAAGCTATGATTTTATGCAACATAGAGTTTTTATGAAATATTTCTCATGCATATAAATGAATTACTATGAACTACATGTTTTATTATATGATTTTGATTCTCTAAGCATGTGTCAAAATTATTTATGAAAGCTACTTTTGAGTATTTACATATTAGACATGATTTCAAGTAAATCGTCTCATGTTTAAAGTCATATGCATAAAAGTAAAGATATGTCTATAAAAGATATATTTGAGCACTGCCTCACAGCACTACGATTCATGATTAGTATCACGGTTGGGTATGTAATCAATGTTTAAGCACTACGACATCTAGATATGTCATCAATGTGTATGCAGTAGTACGACTTTCCGAGTCATCAATTATTAGATCATAATATGATTTCTGGTATAATTTTCATGATTACAATCTAAATACAGGTTATTTCAAGAGTTTTAAGGGAACTTAAATGATCCCAAATATATTATTTTTACATTGAAAAAGAGAGTACTATTTTTTAGAAAATAAATAAATAAAAAGTTTTCAGATAGATTTAGTACAGTTCAATTACCTCTTAAAGAGACCTATTTTAAGCAATCATCTCAACCTAGTGAGTATTTTACATGAGCATACAATTATATGTTTTGAAAGTAGTATTGAGCACCGATTTGAGTGAGAATTTAGATAACTTATAACCCCATAAACCACGTAGCCAATATGGGATAGAATCGTATAACGGTCGGGTGACTCCTCACCGCCTCTAAAGAGGCCTATTAGTTGGATCCATGCGTTAAAGTTACGTCTCATACTTGGACAAGGTGTAGGGCGGCTCTAGCAACTTTGGTAAGACGTTGTATCATCACGAGGCTCATAGTGATACTTGTTGGTTAGAGAAAATCCCTAGTAAAGTAAAACATATATATTTTTTTATATATATTTAAGTTCAATATTTACTATTATTGCATTCTTAAAGCAAGAGCTTAAATGATTTTCATCATGATTTACAATATACTTTAGTTGAATTACTTCCAGTTTTTCTATTCAACTATTACATACACGTACATTCAATGTACTGATGTCATTCGATCTGCACCATTTCATGATGCAAGTTTAGGTACTTAGGGTTGTCAACAGGAGTTCCATTGAGATCACATCATCCGCTCGTCAGCTTTTGGTGAGGCCTCTTTGCTTTCTGAGGACTCCATTAAATAATCATATCGTTACTTTTGATTAAAAATGTTTTTTCTTTCTAAAAAATATTATACACTTGAATTAATTGTCACACCCCGAGCCTGCACCATGGATGTGGCCGACACTCAAGAATCATTGTTGGTTCCTAAGCGAATCCTTGTCCTTTCTGACTACCAAGCGGAAAACTAACTTGAACATACACAAGCGAACTGAAGAATCATTTAAAAATAGTTTATTAAATCTTAAAGCTATTTGAAAATATTGAGTATTAAACATAAAGTTTTAAATAAAACATCTGAAACTGAATACTGTAAGACTGACCAAAATTGTCTATTTATGAAGTCTATATATATAAAAATAGGTGTCGTACAAGACTCACGACACCTCAAAACGCTACTACTAACAAATCATAAATACTGAACCAAGATATTGATGTCAAAGATAATTTTGAAAAAAAATATTCATAAACATCTTTATTCAACTTTTTGTAGTTTAAGATAACCATGAATTGCCTACTCATTATCTCATACCACAATGCATAACTTATGTCCGACCTATAAATGCATAAACTTACACACACCTTTACAAATATGCATAATACTCTCTTGGTATTTGATTCCATATTTTAGTACTATATTGAGGTAGTTTAATCTTAACTTTTACATACACCTTTACAAATATACATTCTCCTTAAAAATAATTGTTCAAAATGAACTTCAAACATGCCAAATATGTTTGAAACTAACAAATGAAACATGTCAAAATTTAGATAAGATACTTGTTAATTTAGTTAGGAGTTTATTATAAGTCAATAAGGTGAATATTATATACATTTAGAGAAAGCACACAAGTGCGCAGACTTCTTGACAAATAAATGTCACAAACAATTTAAAAAAAATTGCTTGTATGAAAAATGCAATCAAGAAAATGAAATTGACAAATTTAAGCATAGTAGCTTATGAAAGATTTTAGGACTACTTAAAATTTTATTCTAAAAGAAAAAGTGGCAATTTATGATTGGATCATAAGATGTTCAAGCAAATGATTTGTAACTATCGTCGTATGTTAAAAAAATATTTCTTCCAATCAAAAATTAATATACTAAAATTGGAATGACGTTCCTCACTTGACTATTTTGTGATAATATTGTATATACACCGTCTTTTAAAAGAAAAAAAATACTTGTCTATTTTATAATAAAAGTGACTATTTTATTTTATGTATTAAATTAAGAGTATTTATATACATTTGATAATTATCTATGGTTCGACAAGATTAATCAACACGGATGAAATTATTATTTTAATTCGAGATAATGATTTTCACTATCTAGGGAGTCACATTTAATTATCTGACTAGATCCACCTACTTCATTACAATTTATAATTAAGAAAAGAAAAAATGATTGATGTAGGGTGAAGATAAAGTTTAGGATTTTATTTATGGACAAAGTATTTTGAGAATTAGAAAAATATTAAGGATAAATTACGAAAAATTTGGTAAAAAAATTAAAAATGCTTACAAATTGAAAAATCATAAGTTAGGAATGATCAACTTATGACTTTTGACAATGTTAACTTATAAACACTTTAAATATTTATCATAAATAGTAATAAGTCAAAAAATATTTATAAATTAATTTGATCAATTTATAAAGTTAAGGTAAACGTCCTCTCTGAAAATACTCTTGAATTTATGTTAATTTGAAAAAAAATGAAGAAGTTACAATAGTCACCAATTTATTTATTAATTATTAAAAGTAAATAAGTAAAGGAAACTTCAAAATATAGTGCACTCCAGCATGACTTGAGGTCAAGTCAACCATTTTCACAACTTCAATTTATAACACGGTTTGGAATGATGAGATGATGATATAATTTAGAGGTGGACTTATTTCTTAAAATTACTTGACTTTTTGACTTATTTTAGAGGTTTTTGTTTCCATATAAACAAATTAATAGCATGTACAAAATTCTTTGTGAAAATTAAAGATTTTTCTAATTTTCTTGACTTCTTTACTCATTAGGCGAACAAGCTTTATATAAGATGCACCCTTGATATATCATCATTTAACTTGAATAATTTCAAAAGATAGAAAAGAATGTAGTAAATTTAAATTTATGTTTATACTATATTAAAAGCGAAAAGTTTCAAAATAAAAGCTGAATTAATATTATGGCTATCAAATTTTGAGAGATCGTTTTATCCTTTACTCAAATACTATTTCTTTATTAAAAAAGTAAATTTCTCTTTCTAGTAAATGATAAGTTATACTAAATACATCTTCAACAATAGTTGATTAATGAATTTATTGCAATTGTGTTTGGAATTTAATATATGCACATGAAATTTTCAAAGAACTTATTATAATTTATGTATCCAAACTTTTAACAATTTTGGACACTAAATTGTTTATATATATATTTTTTTTAAATTTCAGTATAATCTGCAGTCGCTACCATCTCTCTGTCACATCACTGATAAAAGGTAAGCCTTTTTTTGGTTTCCCACCCACTATCCGAAGCCCATATTGAAGCCCCCGACTAAATTTGGATCATGCACTGTAGGGCCCATTCGGGAGAGGCGCTCCCAACAAGATTTTCTCCATACCTAGGGCTCGAACCCAATACCTCTGGTTAAGGATCAACCACTCCCACCAGTGCACCATAACCCATGTCCACTGCACCACAACCTATGTTGGTGATAAAAGGTAAGTTCGCTATTGATAGAAGGAGCAAAATTTCACTTTAAGTTTTGCAATGTTGGCCGAACACATTCACCAATAGGCTTAGAAGCAAAAATGCAATTCAAATATTGGTTACCTTAAAGTAGTTTAATGAGTGACTGAGTGAGGTCAGGAAAGAAATATAATAGCGAAGAAGCAATGTAAAAAATAATAAATAAACGTCTAGTAGCAATAAAAAGTAATATTTGAACAAAAAAAAAAAAACATGAAATAATAAAATAAAAAAATAAGACAGTAGACGAATACTAATAATAATACTATAATTACTGATAAGAGAAGCTAGACAATACTCGACTATCTACTAAACTTCTATCCTAATCATTGAACTCTGTATCCTCCTATGATGGGTCATGCCCTCAATAAGCTGTAAGTGTGTCATGTCTAGTCTAATCACTTTTATCCAATATTTCTTCGATCCACCTCTGCCTCTCCTCTAACCCACCATAGCGAATCTCTGATCACACCTTTTCACGACATATATTTGTGCTTCTCCTCTTCATGTCCGAATTATCTTAGTCTCGTCTTCCTCATTTTGTCTACCACAAAGGCTACTCTCACCTTGTTCTGAATATTCTACGTTTATTATTTTATCTCTTCTAGTGTGTCTACACATATATCTCAACATCCTCATTTTCGCTACTCTTATTTTCTGGACGTGCGAGTTCTTGACCAAACAACACTCCAGTCAGTACAACATATACTTAGTCTAACAACCACTCTATAAAACTTAATTACCTTTAAGTTTTGGTGGCATAATCTTATCGCACAAGACACCAAATACGACCCATCTTATCCATAGGGCTCCAATACGATGTGAAACGTCATCGTTAATCTCCATATTCCTTTGGATTATTGACCCAAGCTATGGAAACTTCTTCTCTTGGAGATGACTGGTGTATCAATTCTCACCTCCATATCTGTCTCGTGAGTTATGTCACTGAATTTACACTCCATGTACTCTATTTTAGTCCTGCTTAGCCTATATCTTTTATACTTTAGAGTCTGTCTCCAAATCTCTAGTCTAGCGTTAACTTTGCGTCATGTCTTGTCGATCAATGCTATGTCAACTCACGTTAGATATATTATGTCTGTTCATCCACCATCAAAATCAATAAAAATGGGTAAAAAACTAGTCCCTAGTTAAATCCTATCACGATTGAAAAATAGTTCCAGTCTCCTCTTATAATTACAATTTCTAGTATAAGTAGCTATTCACATGAAATGATTGCTTCTTCTATCTCTGATTAATTAGTTAAGGACTATGTACGCAAAATTGAGTTCTCCATAAAAATGTCAAGAGCAAACAACTAAACACAATGTTAATTATTTTAATTTAAATATAATATAAATTGTAAATTAAACTACTTAATTTAGTACTAAATTAATTATTTTTTTAAATATAAGTTGTAAATTAAATTAACGTTTTAAATTCACTTGTGTCAAATGACTAGAAGTTAAACCTCCACTAGATTCCCCTGCATGAAGGAAGTTGCCAATCAGAACTAGATATTCCCTTCATTTTAATATATTTTTTTCCAATTCATTCTAAAAGGAGTGTTTATCTCATTTTGTAACTTCATAACCTTAATTTTATTCGTGACCAAATTAAAATTATAATAATTATTTGTCATATTTTAATTTAAGATCATAAGAATTTAAAATAATGTTACTTTTTAACTTCATGTCAAATTTTAATCAACAAACATATTAAAAAGCGAGGTAGTACAAATATGGTGTCCTTTTGTTTTTTATTTGATGTTCGATATTTATATTGAAATTCGATTAATTCGAATTCACACCGCGTAAGATTCCATATATGGGGCACTCCTTATCAAGATTTTTTTACACTCAAAGTTCAAATCCGAGAGCTCTCAACTCTCGTTATAGTAGTTTTTTATGTTCCAAAAAATAGATTGAAGTGTTAAAACACATTTAAACTTTTTTCCTTTGAGATAATGATATTTTCATCTTTAACTTTAACTAATATTAATAATTTATTTAATTTTTATTAGGGTAAAATATTATATAGATGTAACAATATTTTTCCAAAAAAGAAAGAAAGAGGGTTACATACACTTACAGATATAAAATTCACATTTTTAATAATTTAAATATAAGAAAATAATTTATGTGGGTTTTCACGCTTCTTTATAGTAAATTATTGACCGTCTTAAAAAAAAAAACATGGTACTATTATTTCGTATGTATGAGTGTCTGAACTCAAACTGTATTCCATTTCGGCGGCTCCTTTTTGCTTCAATACCAATACCCCCTTCCCACTTCCTATAACGACCTTTCTTCGTTGCTTCCTATTTTTCCTTTTCCCCTTTTTTTCTACCGCTCTTTAACCCATATTCACTTTACACTCTCTCTCTCTCTCTCTCTGTTGCCCTCGTTCTCCCCCTTTTTCTTGCCAAAATCTTGAACTTGTTTTGACCAAATCCAGTTTTCTTTCATTAATCCAAAACTTTTTGATTCTTTAACCAACCCCCAGTTCAGTTTTTAAGTGGAAGCTCAACTAGTGTATTAGATCGGAGCTGGGTTAGTTCTTTTTGTATGGTTTTGGAGCTGGGTTCATGGCAGACAGTAGGCGTTATGGTCTTAATGCTCAATTAGGTAACTTCTTCTATTGGGATACATTTAATTGCTATCGATTTTACTGCTGTTCATTTCTTGAGCTCTGTTAGGGCTTTGGTTAATAGGAATCAAAGAAGCATACCCTTTGAAGCATTTTAGTGAAAAGACTTAAACTTTGGACTTGAATCTCCAAAATCACTGATTTTGTTAGTTTCAGTACAGTGAAGAGATCATAAATTGATTAGGGAATTAGTCTAATTAGATGTTATCATGGCTTTTAGTTGAGAATGTTTACTAAAGTTTTAGTATCTACTGTAGCTGGAGGATTGGTTGGTGTTAGTGCATGTTTGTTGAGGAAGTTTGTTGTTGAATGCAGATATTGAGCAGATACTTTTAGAAGCGCAGCATCGATGGCTACGCCCAGCTGAAATTTGTGAAATTCTTAAAAATTACCAGAAGTTTCGAATTGCTCCAGAACCTCCAAACAGGCCTCCAAGTATGATCATCTAGCTGATTCTTTTTTTTTCTTTTGTTAAATGTGGATGTTGTAGTTGAAATAGGGTTTTCTTGCTTCTACACTTGCTTCCTTGATGGTGAATTTTCCAGTCTACTATATGCAGATAGTCGTACATATGCTATTTATACCAATGTGTATGTGTCAGGATAAATACAGTTACATAACATATGCATGTCTGTGTGCATACCTGAGGCGACATGCTCAGCTTTTCTGTACGTTACATACCCTTCTGCAGTTCTGCTTGTGACAGTGGGTCAACTTCTTCTTTTCTTTTGGATGAGTGCGCTGTACCATATACCCAAAATAGTGAAAAAGTTTTTATTGCTGGTCTTATCCTAATTTCAAATTGGTCTGATGATGCTGTTACTTTTTTCCCTTTCAATCACTCAATTCACTACCTGTTGTCGACCAGTAAAGCTCCTCTAGTTCTCTTTCCCTCTTCCTCCTATCAGATGGAGGCTATTTGTTAAAGTATTCTTACAATAATTATTGACGTCTTTTTTTAGCTCAATTGACTAGCTTTCAATATATAGTCTTTGTATGTGCTGTAAATTTTATTTCACTTTTGTGTTGACCCCTTCTTTAGCCCTCTGCCTAGATCATTTACTGCTTATTTTATCTAATTTATTTTCTTGAGACCACCCTCAGGACAAAAAGACATGTTCCTCTTCCATCAGGCCTATACTCAACGCTCTTCCACCTCCATGTATAGTAATTTCTTAGGTATTTCAGAAATATTTTCTTATTTTAGTTTCCCTGCCAACATAACTCTCGTGGCCTGCTCCTTGGCTTAAAGATTATTAGTTGCCTCCCTTATGGGAACATATACATAATTGGTTTTGTTTCACATAGGTCTAAGTACCGTCATCTTGTGCAATCAACATTATGTTCTGTGTACTCTTTACTTTTCTTCATTATATTTGTTTGTAGCGAGGAGAGCTTTCAAGGACATCTAATTATTCTTGAAACTCAAGCTCTGTTTAATTTATTTTATGTTTTTTAATTGGCTTGTATGGCCCTTCAGGTGGTTCATTGTTCCTTTTTGATCGGAAGGTTTTACGGTATTTCCGCAAAGATGGCCATAGTTGGAGAAAGAAAAAAGATGGGAAGACTGTGAAGGAGGCTCATGAGAGGCTCAAGGTAAAGCTGATGAGAATCTTATGATTGTGTCGAAGGCTATTAAATTTATATATCCTTGATTTCGATGTTGGTTTGGGATTGAGGCGTAATTGTTGTTGTACTCAATTTCGGTGTTCCACGAGTGTGCTGCCTTCAAAAAGGCAGAATGCTGTTATAGAATCCACTATTTTAGAAATAGAATAAGCTTGATGTCCTAACCAGGTGACGTGGGGAGATAAGGATGCTTTTATCTAAACTAGGCTAGAGAACTTGATTAACTTTGCTACTTTGATAGCATCTCTGAACAGCAGGTACTGACAACTGCCGTAACAAGGATTATTGAAGCTAGTAGAAATATGCTTTATTAGTGCATTACAAAATAGAGGAAGTATAAGTTACCATGGGCTGAATAGTGGTACAATACCACTTATTCTTTGGAGACCTTTGTTCTTGTATCAGGATGCTGATCAGAAATTAATGTTCTTGCAGGCTGGAAGCATTGATGTGTTACACTGCTACTATGCCCATGGAGAAGAGAATGAGAACTTCCAAAGACGCAGCTATTGGATGCTCGAAGAGTAAGTTAAAAGAGTATATTATTGTTTTGAGTACTCAGATTTGCTATTATAGGTGTTTCACTCCAACATTGGAGCTAAAAGTCAATTCAGACAGTTTATATTCGTGTCTTAAGAATTATGATCAAGTAGACATCTTTAGTGGACATTTACATGCTAATTGCATGTTAGGTTGGTTCAAGTTCACCTTGTTCATCTCCATAATGATAAGAGTGCTATTCTGGCACTGTAAAATTATTTGTTGTCATGCTTGATAAGTGTTACTTCTATATGATATTTGGCTTACCTTTTTGCTTCTGATATTCTTCATGATCAAGATAATTAGATGCTCTATAATGCTGAGGGGTCATTATTCCCTTAAAAGGTTGATGCAGGATCGACCAATCTATTAAAGGGTATCTTGTGCACTCTTTGCGTCTAAAACAAATAATCTTCTTGTTGTTGAATAACATGTACTCCTTATTTAAAACTTTAAATCGTTAGAGAAGGACACATTTATTTATACATTATAGATCTTTCACAAGCTCCTTCATGTACAAATCCAAGTTTTTTTTCTTATATCAAACACATGAAAATAATTTTTGTTAATGAGCGGGTGGTGATCAGAAGTTTTTTGCTTGTTCTAATTCCATGTTGCTCGAACTCTCCAAAAATGTTGCCACACTAGATTCTCCAAAATGCACTACTTTTGGAGTATCCAAGACATTTTTGAAGAGTCCAAGCAACATAGCAATATTGCATCTTTGGATAATAATACCCCTGTAAGTTAGAGGGACGCCGTATTGTTTTGAATCTTGAATAGCATGGACTAAGTTAAGATTTGAAGAGGTGAAGTTAAGATTGTCCAAATGAATCTGCAATTAAGTTTACCGTTGTGCGGTAAAGTCCCGGAGAGCACGCACACACACTTCCACACATACTTCTTCTTTTCCTCTCAGTGTTCTTTTTCTAATTGTGTATTTATGTTTCACTCCGTATGAAATGTTATTCCCCCCTGAGAATTCTTTGGAGTTCACAATACAGCAAGTGTCTCACTGTTGGTTCTGTTAACCCAGCATGCGTAAAAGTTTGTTTTGGTTGGCGCATCACTCACTTTAATTTCTAATCATCTTTACCTTCTTCAAGACCAATTTCCAATCATTGCTAATCATTGCTTAGCATGCTAATTCTGTTTACTTTTCCAAACTCTTATTCAGGGAAATGTCACATATTGTTCTTGTCCACTACCGGGAAGTAAAGGTATATGCTTGCCATCCTCTAATTCTTTCCTATATTTCTTCTTTTCTTTAACCTTTTTGTTTTTCCTTTAGTGTCAGTTGTAACTTGTAACAGTCAACTTACAGCTGAGAAGTGGTTATGTTCCCTTCCCCCAGTTTCTCAAGGCAGCATAGTATAGAAGAAATTCACATGATATGATTTAAGGGCACAATTTTAAATGAAGTAAAGAGTAGGTATAAAATTGCAGATTTGCATTGTAAGGAGGCCTAGTCATGTACAGGCAATTTGTATGGTAGGTTGGAGGACAGCAGGCTCTCAGTTCACGATGCTAGTATGCTATCTTAACATCAAAGCTGTGTACTGCTTGTAATTTAATTGTGTTCCGAAGTTCCTAGCCTTTATTCAAGAATATTCATCCAACATTTTATCTTAAGAAAGTGAAACTGATTTCATTTTTTTGTAGTAAATATACTTGGCAGAGTACCTAGTAGTTCATGTTATAATTTTTTTCAAAAATAAAGTTTTTACAGAATGAATGTACTAAAGAACAATGCAAAAATAAGATCTAATTATTAAATTAGGACTTATGAGAAGTCCTAATCGAGCCTACAATCTGACAAACTAAAATAGCTAATGTTTAAACTGAAAATTATAGAACTTAAGTGTGATCTATGCCTTCTCCCTCCACATAATCTGGCTCATATCCTTGAAACTGATATCATTATTAAAATAAATTTCCTCATTTTTGTTTATAGATTTGATTGCCATGTTGTTTTCCTTCTGTAGGGTAACAGGACAAATTTTAGCCGTATCAGAGAACCTCAACAAGTTACTCCTGATTTGCAAGAAACTGATGAAGATGTACACAGCTCTGAGGTGGACAGTTCCGCGTCTACAAAATTTTATCCAAATGATTACCAAGTGAACTCACAAGTCACTGACACAACTAGCCTCAGCAGTGCGCAGGCCTCAGAATATGAGGATGCCGAATCAGGTATATTTTTAATCAATTTTTTCTGGGTCAGATTTTAAAATAAACTGCTCTGGTTCATTGGAAGACATTTTGGACTTGTAATGTATCAATTGAGATTTCCTTTTTATTTTTAGTTAAAATATTTTTTAATTTTTGTTTGGGAACACAAACTCACCAGTGTACAATCAACATCCAACTTCTGGGTTTCACTCATTCCTTGATGCTCAGCCAAGTGCTGGAGATGGACTTGCTGTACCTTATCATCCGATTCCCTTCTCAAGTAATTGATTCTTGTCCTTGTATTATCAGTTGTACTTAGCATTTTTCGCCTCTTTTAAAATGCTCTCCAAATGGTTCAGTGCTTCTATCAGCGTGACATGACACATGTGAAAACCTTGTTTGTTTATTCAACAGATGATCAAGTACAGTTTGCAGGAAGTTCTGGTACGAGTTTCTCCTCAATCGCACCAGGAAATGGGAACAGAAACACAGCAAATACCTATATACCTAGTAGGAACCTTGACTTCCCTTCATGGGGGACCATTTCAGTTAATAATCCCGCTGCATATCAGTCTCTCCATTTTCAGCCTTCTGGCCAATCAGGTGCCAATAATATGATGCATGAACAAGGAAACACTACAATGGGACAAATATTCTCAAATGACTTCACGAGGCAGGAACATGAGAACCACATTGATGGCCTCGGGAACTGGCAGGTAAGTAACACTGAAGGAGTTCATCTTGTGCATCATTATTTTGCAATATCCATTTCATGCACATCACAGAGTTACATACTTGAGGGAGAGGAGAAGAGGCTCAGTTTATTTACCCCTGCGCATGTATTCCAAATCTTTCCGGTCAATTTTCATGTAGTCTGTCGTCCATAAATACTGTTTTTCAAAACATGGTTAGTGGTATTTCACCAGATGCTGAGGAAATTTAAATCCATGACTTAGAGCCTGTTTGGATTGGCTTATTTTAAGTGCTTTTAAGCCAAAAAAAACTTTCAAGCACTTTTGGAGTGTTTGAGTAATTTTAAAAAATGCTTATAAGCACATAGTTTAAGCTAACATGGTAAAAATAGGCCAAAAGCCATAAGTTACAAATTCTAACTTATGGCTTATAAGTCAAAAGCCAAAAGCCAAAATCCAACTAACAGGCTCTTAGAATAGGACTGAAAAGGCAGGCAGGAGGAATAGGAGCATTGTCCACTTATTATCTTTGCACCTTGTTTCTTTGACAGAATTCAGGGAAAAAGCCTTCTAGCAGTCATATAGAAGTCTAAGTGCCTGTTGGGCATAAATGCTATCCCAGCATTTGTTAATACTTGTTTGGCCATGAAATTAGCAAATACAGACAGTGAGACGTTGAATTACAATTTTTTCTGTTAAAGCTCCTTCCTTTCTTCCCAATGACACCATACCTCTCCACCCCATGTCACAACCCCTTTTTTCCAAAAGAGAGCTCACTACCATAACTCCCAACTCCCTCCTCTTCCCCCATAACCAGAATTACAAGTCCCCACTATTAGTCCTTGACAATCATGCCAATCCATCTTCTCTCTGCTTAACCAAACTCACAAAAACTCCATCTTTTCATCATCATAGCTTCTTTTACGTTTGAGTCCTTCACCAGAACATCACCCATAGGTTGTTCAAGGAGGTTTTAGACACGGATCTTACAAATTAAAGTGTTTGATAAGTTGTCCACAAAGAAAAGGAGTGTAAAAGGAATTTTTGTGCAAGTTAGTGGGGGAAGTATTTATTAAGCTCTGCTTGTTCTTGAAAATGTTGATTTGTTTATGCAAAAGTGCAAACTAAGCACTTGCTGTCGGAAAGCTTTTTTGCCACTTAATTTTTTTCTCTCTCAAGTGCTTTGAGAATGCCCAAGTTGTTTGAGGTAATTGTTTTTAGTATAAGCATTGATATTCGACTGAACCAGCTCTACAATAACTTAGTGATGACTGATATTTAAAATCAACTGGACATTTATTACCTGTTTGCATGTAAGACTAAGTGCAATGCTGTTGATACATTTTTTCTTATTAACTGAAGTTGCCGACTTTGAGATGCAGACTTCTGAAGTTGATTCCTCATTTATATCCAAGTGGTCCATGGATCAGAAGTTGAATCCAGATTTGGCATCTGGTCAAACCATTGGGTCTAGTGGTGTATATGGTGTAGAACATCACAATTCCTTGGAGGCTTCTCAGGTACTTCCTGCGCAGCAAGATAAACACCCAATGCAGAATGAACTTCAATCACAGCTATCAGATGCAAATATTGGAAGCTCTCTAAATGCTGATTTAGATCACAATCTAAGCTTAGGGGTCAAAACCGATTATTCAGCTTTAAAACAACCTTTGTTAGATGGCGTCTTGAAAAGAGAGGGTTTGAAGAAGCTTGATAGCTTTGACCGGTGGATAAGCAAGGAACTTGGAGATGTAAGTGAGTCGCATATGCAATCCAATTCTAGTTCCTACTGGGATAATGTTGGAGATGAAGATGGAGTCGATAATTCCACAATTGCTTCCCAAGTGCAGTTAGACAACTATGTGCTAAGTCCTTCACTCGCGCAGGATCAAATCTTTAGCATTATTGATTTCTCACCAAACTGGGCATTTTCTGGGTCAGAAATTAAGGTGAACATTTATGTCTTTCCTGGACATTCTACCTTGAGAACCAGAGTTCTGATTAAATTTTTTTATGTCTCACTTCTTTTTGTATTGATGATGTACAACTTTCCTCTACATTAATTTGATGTCTTATTGATGTATGGGTAATAACTCTTTGGTTTTTTCATTAACAGGTCCTCATCACTGGAAAGTTTTTGAAGTCCCAGCAAGAAGTGGAGAACTGTAGTTGGGCATGCATGTTTGGTGAGTTGGAAGTTCCAGCAGAAGTAATAGCTGATGGTGTTCTTCGCTGCCATACTCCGGTTCAAAAGGCTGGAAGAGTTCCATTCTACATAACATGCTCCAATAGGTTGGCGTGTAGTGAGGTAAGAGAATTCGAATTTCGGGTCACTGAAGGCCAAGATGTTGATGTTGCAAATCCAAATAGTTGCAGCTCCAGTGAAAGTCTTCTTCATATGAGATTCGGAAAATTATTATCTCTGGAATCCTTTGTTTCCCAAACTTCTCCACCTATCAGTGAGGATGATGTTTCCCATATATCCAGTAAAATTAACTCATTGCTAAGAGACGATGACAATGAGTGGGAGGAAATGTTGCACCTTACTAATGAGAACCACTTTATGGCAGAGAAAGTAAAAGACCAGCTCCTACAAAAGCTTCTAAAAGAGAAGTTGCGTGTTTGGCTCCTTCAAAAGGTTGCTGAGGGTGGGAAAGGCCCTAACATACTAGATGAAGGTGGTCAAGGAGTCCTACATTTTGCAGCTGCTCTTGGTTATGACTGGGCTGTACCACCTACTATAGCTGCAGGCGTAAGCGTCAATTTCCGAGATGTGAATGGATGGACTGCACTCCATTGGGCGGCATCATATGGAAGGTATTATGTTAGATTTTGTCTGTCTTTATCATGCAACTTTTTTCGGATTCATTTTCTAATTTTTTTTTTTAATCTCTTTTTGTGGCATCTTCTCCAATTTAATTCACACAAGCATAGTAGAAACTTGAAAGGAGTTGAATACTGGGTGCTCTTGGAATTTTAGTTGTGTTGTGAAGTATTTTTGATAAATAGGGTTGTTGATGAAATGGCTTTCATCAACTATGACTTGTTTACTGATTAGCTCCATTTTTCTTTCTTTTCCTTTTCGCCCATTTGATGTATCTTTGAAATTTGCAACATCAGAGAGCGGACAGTGGGTTTCCTCATCTCCTTAGGTGCAGCTGCTGGAGCATTGACAGATCCTACTCCTAAATATCCTTCAGGTAGAACGCCTGCTGATCTAGCTTCCAGCAATGGACATAAAGGAATTGCTGGTTACTTAGCAGAGTCTTCCTTGAGCTCCCACCTTTCTTCTCTTGAGTTGAAGGAAAGGAAGCAGGGTGAGAATGAACAAGCTTTTGGGGAAGCTGTTCAAACGGTTTCTGAAAGGACTGCTACACCAGCTTGGGATGGTGACTGGTCACATGGAGTCTCATTAAAGGATTCTCTTGCGGCTGTTCGTAATGCTACTCAAGCAGCTGCTCGTATTCATCAGGTCTTCAGGGTGCAGTCATTCCAGAGGAAGCAGCTAAAACAATATGGTGGCAGTGAATTTGGACTATCAGATGAGCGTGCTCTCTCACTTCTCGCCATGAAGACGAATAGGGCTGGACAGCATGAGGAGCCTCACGCTGCTGCTGTCCGTATACAAAATAAATTTCGCAGTTGGAAGGGAAGAAGAGATTTTCTTCTAATCCGCCAACGAATTATTAAAATTCAGGTATTGTATGTGCTTTTGGCCTTATACATGCATAATCCATCTTTTTGCTAAATAATTAGTCAACTCAACCTTATTTTTTCATTTTCTTAGCCATTCTTCGTTTTTCCTTTTTTTTTTTTGAAAAGGCTCATGTGAGAGGACACCAGGTAAGGAACAAATACAAAAACATAATATGGTCTGTGGGGATCTTAGAGAAGGTAATTTTGCGATGGAGGCGGAAAGGAAGTGGATTGCGTGGATTTAAACCAGAAGCACCTACTGAAGGAAGCAACATGCAAGACCAACCAGTGCAGGAGGATGACTATGATTTCTTAAAAGAAGGCAGAAAGCAAACTGAAGAAAGGTTGCAGAAGGCTCTGGAAAGGGTAAAGTCGATGGTTCAATACCCCGAGGCTAGGGACCAGTATAGGAGGCTGCTGAATGTTGTGTCCGACATGCAAGAACCCAATGTAAGCATTGCTCGATTTCTGATGCTAAGTGAATTGCATATGTTGATCCTATAAATGCATTTTATCATTTGGTGCTATGGTTCCTTATTCCAAAAATAAAATAATAAATCATAACTTGGCGCTTTTGATAAAGAGACTAGCTATACGTGTACAATCTTTTTTCCCCTTTCCCAGCTTGTCTTTTGTTCTTAAAAGTTAGTTTTAGAGCTTTTCAGCAATAATGAAAATTTGCACTTCTCTTCTTTTGAACTATTTGGTCCATAAATGCAAAAGTGAAAATTTCGTTCATACCTCATAAATAATGTATTTTGCTGATTTTTCTCTTAGCATCCAATCATAAGCAAAACTCAGTAACAATATTAAATCAACTAGTCCCGATTGTCATGATCTGCTCACCTTGAATGAGAGAGAAGCTTTAAAGTTTCGTGAACTGTTGCTTCTTAAAACGATGAGCATGGTCATACCCTTGATGGGGTAATGGTTTTGTAGATGTTTCATGATTTCCCATCAACCAATTCTAATTTATCGTCCAGCATTGTCAACCTTCACATGGGTTTACCTGGTAGAATTGGCGTTTCATTGGGTGAGTTTGATACACTTATTCAACACCCCAAGTTTCTTTCAGTGTAAAGTTTTGCTATTAGTAGTTGTATCTCTGGCTTGGTTTCTTAAATGTGAGGGGATTTTTGAAACGAACAACGTAACAAGACACCAAATTCACATGTGGTCATGTCTCATTTTGTGTTGCAGAGTACAAATGATGGTGCAGCCAGCTACGACTCAGCGGAAGCAGTTGATTTCAATGATGATTTGATCGATCTTGGTGATCTATTGGATGATGATACTTTTATGCCTACAGCACCTTGAATTCTGTGTTAATAATATACCATTTGTGGATTAGTGTTTGTTATACATGGCTGCTAGAGTTGTTGTATACATAGGCTGCACTAACTAGTTTGTAAATCTGAAAATCAAATCCATTGTGCAGATTGACAAGAATTTGAGATTTAAAGGTAGTAAGATTGTGGTATGTTTGATGTTTTCTTTTCCTTTTACATTGATAGTTTTGTACCATTTACGTTATTTTCTTTTGAATCTCAAACCAGGTCTTCTCTCTCTGCCTTCAATTGACAAAGAAATTTAAAAGTTCATTGTTAAAGGACTTGTCAATTTGTGTCATTATTTCTCCCAAAGATTATTTTGGTTAAAAAGTGTTTCAAGAGCCTTTTTGTTTTTCCTTTTTCTTTCTGCAAGAGCTTTTAGGAACACCTGGAATTTCACAAAAATGACTATGGTTATTCAATCATAATTTGCAGTACAAATAGTCGGGGCATTCTATCTGTTAACTTGCTTCTGCATCTTCCAAGGTACATCCATTAGTGTTGTTATTCTGTAAGGGATCGTCTGGTTTAGTGTATGAGCATAATGTATGCATTAACTTTGTGTATTAGTAGTTCCTTGTTTGGTACAATTTTTTCATGCTATGTATAATTAATGCACACTCTATTGTGTATTGAGGAGTTTATTACTAATATCATGAATTTCTAGGTATCAATTATGCATATGCATTAGCATTTGTAAATAAATATTTTTATACAATGCATGTTATTTTTAATACACCAAACCAAACAGTGTATAAAAAGTAATCTATGTATAATTAATGCAAACATAACTAATATAAACATTACTATTTAGCATTATTTTTATACATCCTATCAAATGACCCCTAAAACTATAATAATGAATTGTCAGCTGGAAAGTATCGATTTAGGGCGTGCACATGAAGAAGGGTGAAAAGTGGTGTTTGCAACAAAAGTAAGCCAGTAAAAGATCAAAGAGAACGAAAAAAAGGAAGACATTTTCCATAACATGTACAGACTACAGATACTTCTAATCAGCAAGCTGATTGAAGCCAACAAACATTTCATCTTGTATCAATTTTTGATGAAGAAAGGTGAAAAAGCTCTGCACTAAAGGGAGAGCTCCAGAACTAGGAAACATTCTCTACAACTTCTCCTATATAACATGTATTATTACCTACCCTTGTTCAGACAATCGTAAAACAGGACCAGAAATTCTCCTTACGGGTAAAATTGCATACCACTGTCCGCGTCTCACCAGGAATGACCTTGAGGAACCCCAATCTCATGTTTATTCCACTTTCAAAACTATCTTCATGAATTCGTACACGAAATAGCTTATTGCAGCTGATGGTAAAACCTGAAGAATACAAATTTAAAGAGGACGTGTCAATATCGAGTTCCTTATCTTATTAGTGAGTCAAATAACAGAACAAAGAGGCTTGTGCAATAAAAGAGTGTAAAGAAGCTAGGCCGCAAAGTTGTATGCACAGTGCTACCAGATGTAAAGAATCAGACAGATAGTAGGCACACATGTATTCTATGTTTCTCGGACTATTAAAAAATGCACTGTGTGTCGGATCCTCCAAATAGTGCATATTAGAGGATTTGACATGGGTTTGTCCACATTTTTGGAGTCCGAGCAACATATAGCTAGTATTTGATGCAAAAGACAATAGAGAATGGACATTAGAATCTAAAGGCAATTATATAATAGCTCAATGTTTTTGTTGATAATCAAGAAATCCTCATGAACCAATGACACACGGTTCGAAACTCTGTGGATAACGAACCCCCCATCCCCTCTTCTCCCATTCCCCACTAAAACACTAGACTTTTGTCTGTAACAAGGTTTGAACTTGTGACATAGCCCAACTAACAAGTCACAGGTTGTGCTCTTCCCACTAAACCAAACCCACGGGTAAAAAAATTTAACATTTGAGGTGATACAAGTACCAATTTCCAATTCTTTATATCTAACTTCCTTCCTGGAAGAGAGCCCTGACAGTCAGAACAACAGGTTACCAGGCAATCATGCAATTAGACCTTGAGGTATTGCAAGCAGACATAGTTGTTGAAATCCCAATAAAGTGAATGTACACTAGCATGGTAGTCGCTTGATAAATTTATCTAACTTTTAACAAATCTACCTACCTAGGTAACGGTACAATGAATTTGGATACATCATATCACAGGAAGTGTGTGTGCTCATTTTCCACAACAGAAAAATTGTTGTACTTCATTAACTAATCTTCAAGGGCTGTTACAGAGAGGCAGTTCTGAGTTCTAAATACCTTTTCTGTATGATGGGAATTATAGTCAAGAAAAAGCTTTGTTAACTTACCTGTAATAAACTGGGAGTCCAGTATAGAGCGCAGGGATACCACCTTGCTCAACGATCTTTAGGGTAGTTGCCAATGTACTCATCTTCGTGGCCCGTACCTGCAATTGAAGCTGTCTCCTCACAACTTCAAAAGGATATGTAGCAGCTTCTGCACAAGCACCAGCAATTGCCCCATATACCAAAGTTCTAACTGTGCCCAACTCCAGTTGATCCAGGGCAGTCAGGTCTTCACCTTGTTTCATATTTTCTAGTCTTTTCCTCCCTTCAGGTGAGTGCAAATAAGCTGATTTTAATATATCATAAACTCCATAGAAAACTGCACCTGAAGGTGCCATGCTCATGATCGAGGGTACTAGGCCCTTGTATAGAGAGAAAAACCCCTCCGTCTGAATCACATACCGGGATGTACCAATTAAGCCGCCCAAGGCTTCTCCCCCAGGTGCAACCATTACTGTCCTAATCTGAAAGATTGACATTTTCCAGGAAGAAAGATGAGAAACATTTTATGATCATTAAGAAAATGGTAAAGCTTGAAATATTTTGTCAACGTATGAAAACGAAAACCAAAAAACTGCACGAATCAGTAAGAAAAACAAAAAGTACACTACAGACTTGAAAAAAAGACAAAGGTAGAAGAACATTTACAGAAAATGAAATGACTGGATTATCCTATTCCTTAAGAATGTTGTACAGTAATTCAATCAATTGATTTAATATTTCTATCAGGAATTGAACCATATTTTGCACATCACACAAATAATTATAAGAATATGATTCAGCCAATCATGCGTAGCATTGAAATTAGGTAGAGCTTCTAATCACATTTTCTAACGTCATTACTTACCATATCTCATCCAAATCAATGATGTATCTGAAGCTTCAGTGAGCATCAAAATCATATTTCTAACTTGAATTGTTCCTGATGTCATCCCAAGTCAATTATCTAGAATAATTTCCTGGGCTTGGAAAATAGAATTTAATCTAGTTTTTTTCTCCTCTAATATTATAGACATGACTCCTCTAACTAAATGAGTGCATCAAATTCAGAATGGTTGGGACAGCTCAGCTGGTGGAGCAGGAAATCAATATTCCTTGTCTCAGCAGCTTAAACTACTATCATATCAACAATAATAGAAGATCGTTATGTTAAAAGCAAGCTCAGGTAAGTTCCAAGCATAAATTATCGACAAGTTTCAACTCAAGAATAGGCTAACAATCAAAACCAATACATGGTTCATTTCAACAGTCGCACATATAACAAGCTATGTCTAGCAAACTTTTCCGGGGCTTGGAAAATAGCATTTAATCTAGTTTTTTTTCCCTTTTAATAGGATAGACATGACTCGTCTAACTAAATGAGTGCATCAAATTCAGAGTATTTGGGACAGCTCAGCTGGTGGAGCAGGAAACCAATATCCCTTGTCTCAGCAGCTTAAACTACTATTGTATCAACAATAATAGAAGATCGTTATGTTAACAACAAGCTCAAGTAAGTTCCAAGCATAAATTGTCGACAATTTTCAACTCAAGAATAGGCTAACAATCAAAACCAATACGTGGTTCATTCTAAGCAGATGGTGCCGCTTGAAGAAATTAAGTGTCAACCTAAGCATTCCCGATAATGTTGTATATCTTGGAAGTACTAATGCTAAATTAAAGAGGGTTTATACAGTTAAAAGTAGTAGAACAATCATCCAAAGTCTTGAATCTAAGCTATCCAAGAGCTAGTTGCACCCTGGGGCATACATATAACAGGGACAGCAGAAGTAAGTTTCTCTGTGGTGTCAGCTTGATAGCTTCCACTTATACCCGTCCATATGCTTTACTAAGCAGTATCATACAAAGATATGTAACCAACTAGCAAAGAACTGACATACTTACTGCAAGGGATCAAGAAAACAAAATAGAAAACCCTGAAGTATCTATCACTCACAGTGTCCATAGGTATGCAGAGCACAGTAGCTGTAATACCTGCAGCTGCACCAGCAACAAACCTTTCAATATTAGTTGCCTCCTCATTACCAGTTATTTTGAGCAGATGATCTCTGTATTTTTCATAAGAGTAGAAGTGGATAGCCTTAAATGGAGCTGTTCGTAGAATATTCACAAAATTCCCCTTCCAAAATCCCTTGATCCCTTGAGTAACTGCAATTGTCTTGATGAGCTCAAAAAGATTCTTTTGTTCGCCACGAACTATATATTCCAGCTTTAGTCTCTCCAGTGGGGCAACAAAAGTTCTGAAACAATGGCAGTTCAGATACTAACACATAGACTAAGGCCATAAAATAAATGAAGAACAAAGAAATTGAAATTGCAGATCACATATACGGTTCCATTTCAATGCTACAAGAGTAACAAAGCTCCAACATAAGAAATACTAGGATTTTTATATTGTATTAGTCAGTGGAACAACCCAGAACTCACGAGCAGCATTTGATATGTAAAAGATATTCTCATCCCAAAATACATAGAATTTGTTCTGGATCAGGCAAGGACATGTAAAGACCCTTTTTCAACAACGGGGTAGAACAACCATGCCTAACTAGAATTGGAATATGCAGACCTCGATTTCCAACTTCTGTGGTTAAATTCTACTTAGAAATAGTTGATAATCTTATTCTCCTTAATAGACTAATAACAGATGATACTTTTAATTTAAACCTTCCTAATCTGGGGCACTTGGTGCTTCTAAGCAGGTTAGATTTCTTGTTTTCTGTATGAACCATTGTCATACACAAAATGATTTCCTCAAAGGAAAAAAAAGAAGAAAAATAGAGTCAAACTATACGAGAGAATAAGTATCCTTTTCTTGATGCAAAATAGACACGGCACTGGAGAAGCCACCAATATTAACTATGGAAAAGGGTCCCACATATTCATGTATAGGGAAGGGTTAGCCCATTATCAAATCAATTTTTGTTTGCCACTTCTCACACTGCTATTGTTTACTACTAGTTAATGCTCCTACACGAGGTAACATTGCCTCTCATACCAAATGCATTACCCAACAAAGAAGAAATTCAACAAGTATCTTCATACCTATGCATAAACATTCCTCAACCATGTCGAACAACTTCAAAATTTCAGAATCTAACATCTATAGTTTTTTCATCTTAAATCAAGTGCCTTGATATCCCAATAATAAAAGCAAACTACTGAGTGTGTATTTCATGGTATAAATATTACTCCCTCTGTTTCAATTTGTTTGTCTTAGTTTGACTTGGCATGGAGTTTTAGGAAAGTAAGAAGACTTTTGAATCTTGTGGTTTTAAACATATGTATAATGTACAAAAATGTCTTTAATTTTCTAGTCTTGAACATGCCATGTGGCATGTTGAAATTAAAAAGTTTTCAAATTAGGAACGAGAATTTGTTTTAGCAAACTAAAAAGGAAATTAAGAAAACCAAATTGAAACAGAGGGAGTAGCTATCCGTCATTCCAACTCAGATGACACAAAATCACCATCAGTAAACCAAAGCAAGTTGAAACCTATTGGTCCAAACTCCTAAGCATCCGACCTTTCATCTGATTATGAATCAAGAAAGACGGGATCTAAAGGCACACAATTCTGTGAATACTTAAAAATACATTTCTCTGTATAGAGGAGAATGGACGTAGAGGATGCAAAAAGGCTGACCCCCAAGGAATTCGGGATTGAGGTCTAGTTGGTTGATTAGTTGATACTAGCTTTTTTTGTGCCTTGAAACTGTACATTACCACAAAAAGACATTTAAAATTGTTCCATTGACAAACAAGAGCAACAGTTTTTTGGGGAAATCCACTACTTCCAGTTCGAAATTCAATTGATAAAGGGCTTGCACTCTATGCGCCTCTACCCTTCTGCACTGACATACCATACTTGGTTCACCAGCGAGGATTCTAACCCCGTGAATGTGGGCATACTGTACATCCAGCACATATTTGCCATAACCCTAGGGACAACAACAATACTACCCCTTTGTTGCAATTTGTTTGACCGGTTTCCCTTTGAATCTACTTAGGAAAAGAATGTCACTACTTTCTATATTTAATAACTCTTTACCCAACATACTATTCCTACATATCATATTTAACAACACAAAATTCAAATGACATTTTGGTATATTACACACTTCATTAGTTCCTTGTGCCGAATCGAATTAATACAAACAAATCGAAACATAGGGAGTAAGATTTTATGGAATGCATAAGAATGAAAAAGAACAATCCTCTTTACCTTGACACCATGGCAGCAACAGCTCCACACCAAAGATGCTTAGTAGTATTCAATGCACCTCCAACTCCACCTCCACCTCCACCATGCAGCTTCCCTTTCTCTACTTTTTCAACTTCCTTACACACTTGAACTTCACTCTCTGCCACAGCAGCTTCCCCATTCTGCCCCAAAATCTCATTAGAATCTGAAAGTGTCACCGACAAAAACCGTCCCCTTCTTCTCCGGCTACTCCTCCGTGCACGTAACATACACTTGGAAGGAAAACAATTTTCCATAGAAATTAACGAAACGAAGGATTCTCTGGCCGAATCCTCGAGGAGTAATCCTCCATTGTTACCATCAAAACCAATCGAATTCAAACACAAATCACTACTTCTCAAACTCAAACACCGAACCCCATTTGATTTCGACTCCGATTGAATCAAACCCTTCAAACGAATCTCTAAATCACCCATTTTTTTCAAAAAAATATAAAAAATTCACTGATTAATGCTTCATTTTTTGTGGAGTAAACGGCAATTTCTCATCGAGTTATGTAGAAGAAAATGGGATTTGAAAGAGGAGAAGATTGAATGAATATAAAGAATGGTTTGCTTCCATCGCCGCGCGCATTCTTCTTCCCTCTCTTTCCATGCTGTGCGGTTTTCGGGTCTTTATTTCATTTTCATGTATATTTGATATCAAATGGTTCAAATATTATTCTTTCTCTCAATTCGTTCAAAATTTTATGAACTAGATTGAAGTTGAAAATATTCCATAGACAATAATGTTTAGAAGTATATTTATCGTATGTTGTTGTATTTAGATAATTACCATATTATAAGATTTTTAAAAAAATTGACTTATGATGTATCAGTTCATGACGTGATTATGTTTGTGATACAAATGAGTGAAAAATTTAAAAATTCTGATAAATTCTTTTTAAAAAACAAAACACATAAAACCATGAGAGAAAATCATGCAATCCTCATTATCAAGCTCGTGTATATCTTCAATTCAAAAATAAAACACATGCAATTGAATATTGTCTTTTTTTTTCAAGAGAAAATCAAACACTAATAGATCGACATGAAAAAGATTTAAAAAAAATAGTCGAACTCTGCATTTGACGATACATTGATATACAAAATTATTTGATTGATTCAACTGAGCAGGAAATTTGAGAATTCGTATCAAAATTTAATTACACTAGTATTTTAATCCTTCATTTGCAATGTCTTTCATTCACAATGTCAAATATGAAGGTATTGATTTTGTTATTCTGAGCAGTGGAATATTGAGAATGTTTATTTGATATTTCTAGAATTATGAAAAAGTGTAAATGATATGATCACAACATTGTACGTTAAGTAGAAAAAACAAAATAGGTACGTATCTTAATTCGTTTATTAGAATGCACAAGTTCCCATGGGCGGAGGCAGCATATACTTAGGGGTTTACCCGAATCTCCTTGGACAAAAAATATTACTATTTATACATGGTTAAAATTATTTTTTAGATATGTATAATGGATGTCAAACCCCATTCCACTAGTTTGTGTGTTTACTTCTCAAATTTTGAACCTCCTTATTAACAATCCTGACTCCGTCATGGCAAGTTCCCTCAAAATGAGTTCAATATGTATATATTTTATATCGCTAATAGTATTAATTCGAAGTTTCAATTATTGTAGATTCATCGTAATTCTATATGAGATACATCTAAAATCAACACATAAGAAAATTAATGAGCTTATTAAGATAGTGAAGGTAAAAAAGTTTATTAAAATACAACTAAAAATGAAAAGTAATACACAGATATATACTCTAAAAATGTAATTTTCACAACTTCAGAAAAGTTTTTTCATGAAATGTTAATAATCAACAAGATGAAATATTCTTGTATGACGGTATGTTTATACTATGTTTTCAATTTATCTATTGATAAAGTTGGATTACTGTTAATCTATATTTGAGTGTTTCAAATACAATATATAGTCAAACCTCTTTATAGTGATAATAATTGATCGAATATTTCATGATTGTTAATAGGAGTTGCTATTATTATATATGTATATAGGCATTTGACGTTTAAATCTTATTTAGTTGTTATACCCAAAAATGTGCAAAAAATGAGTTTGAGAATTTTGTGTATCAAAAAGAAGAAATGTATTTGTCAATCAATTTAACCAAAATGATAGAAAAGGTATGAACGTAAAAAAGATAAACATTAATAATTTGTCCTTATGAAGTTATGATCATAATTGATGGGTACCATTTAATACATTTTTTCCCTTTAAATATTATACTTCAAACTACTATGTTCGTGACATTAATGATGATTATTATAAATATTTAACATTTTATTTTATACATAATATATTTCTTATAAAATATCATTACACAATATTTGTGTATGACCTAGATAGAGGTAATTTTACAAAAACTATTGAATTTCGTTGTTGTTATAGATAGAATGCTTTTATAGGGAATTAAAATATAATATGAAAAATCAATTGTGAAGAAAATTAACCATTATAATGAAATATCGTTATAACGAACGATTGTTATAAAGATGTTTGATTGTATTTGAAAACGCAGTATACATTAAATTATATGCATACTTATGAATTGTGAAACTAATATTAAAAAAAATGTTATATAGGTAACACCTTCAACACATTACTTGTACATAGTAACCGATAAGGGTAGGTATTTAATTGTTTGTCTTGAAAAAAAAAGGTGCTATTGTGAAAGATTCCAATGGAATGAGATACCATGATCATATGCATAAGTTGTTTTGAAGAGCAAGATTTGAAATATACCAACACACATTTTGAAAGAAGTGGGTTTACCATCTATTTACAAATAAAAGGTCACTCAGAAGCAGGGGCGAATCTACGTGGGAGTTGAGTTCACTCGAAATTCTTCGACCAAAAAATTATATTGTATATATAAGGTCAAATTTGAATATTTTATGTATATAACAGTAAATAAACTCCCTTAAAAAGACAAAAAATATAAGATACAAGTTATTGAATAAAACACTATCGAAAAGCAATAATGCATTTATATCTCTTGCATGAGAGTCAAGTAGAACAAACTAAGTATATCCTTGTCTTAGACGCAAATATGTTATGTGGTACGCATCCTACTCTTCTTAATCCACATTTTATATCAAGATTGATTAGAGATTATCCATTTATCTTATTGATTGTGAATATTAGAATAGTAAACAAAAGATTAAGAAAACAAATCAGATGATAAAAAATAGAAATAACTACTATACATTAGTATACAAAGTTCATATTATATCATTTAATTACAATAGCTCTATTTCATGTAGTAACAAGAAATAATGTTAGGCAAAAAGAAAAAGAATTAACCCAGAATTTTACCTTCACTCGGGCCGTCTTAACCCCTAGGCCACTAAAGTCATCACTTGGGGCCCCATTTTAAAATAATAATTACATATATGTGTTATTTTTTTTAAAAAAAAATTATATATACTACGAGTACTATGATTTCTACTAAAGAAATTGCATATGAGATGAATATAAAGCTGAATTTCGTAAGAAACAATTTGATGAAAATATGGATAACGAAATCAAAGCCCTTGAAGAATCTTTTAGAGTTGATTACTTTATATATATAGAGTAGATCAAACTATTTTATCACTTCAAAATAGATTTGAACCAATTGAAGCATATAAAAATATTTTTGATTTCTTATTTAGTGGTAAAATATTGAGATCACTAGATGATGAGAATTTTTAAAAAATATTGTCTTAACCTTAAACTTTCTTTAACACATAATAGTTATTATGATATTGATGGTTTATATTTATTTTTTGAATTAAAAGGTGTTAAGAGAAATAATACAAGTAGAAGATAATGATATAATGAAAATGCTCAATCAAATAAAAAAGACTTGATTCTTTTCCAAATACACATATTGCTTATAGGATAGTGTTAACAGTTCCTATAACCATTGCCTCAACCAATTTTATTTTTTTCGAAATTAACATTGATTTAAATCTTCTTTAAGATCAACAATGTCTCAAGAAAGATTGAATGAATTAGCTATGTTATCATTTGAAAATGAATTATTAAAACAAATTGATTATAAAATAGTACTTAATGACTTTGCATCTATAATAACTAGAAAAGTAGATTTTAAATAAAAATACATATAAAAAAAATAAAAAATATTAGAGCCCATTCTTAAGTTTCACTGGTTTCAATATTGTTGAGGCTGCCTTCACTCATGCTTTGTGCTTCCATAATATTTGTCTCCCTCTGAAAATGACTAAATTATATGGAAATACATAATATTTAAAACACCTAAAAGGTCCCACTAAATCATAACAGTAAACAGTGAAAAAAAATCTTAACTAAAAGGTGGTAAATATACCCAATATCACTAGTCTACACTTAATTAGCCTTTGTTTTCATCAAACAACTAACTAGACACTGAAAACATATCACCCACTTAAATACGCAAATAAAATAGAATTACTCCTATTTGGAAAACACTTTAAACCTAAGGTCGTTCCGTAGAGTATATAAGAATAATATTAAATAAAGTGTATCAACAATGCTTGCATTAACAATACATGTATTAGTAATGCTTGTATTAAATACACATAGATTATTTTTGGCCTAACTCATCGGTGGCCCCCTAAAGTTGGCACCAAATTTCATGTAGACACCTTAATTGAGCGATGTTCATTTTAGACACCTTAGGTAAAGTTCCGCTGTGTCATTTTGACACTCTTTGCTAACATGTCATGATGAGTGTAACACACTTATTAACTGCGCATCAGAGATTTATTCAGCCAATTTTTATTTTATTTTTTTCTTCTTCTTCCCCATTTTTTCAACCACCATTTTCTCAAACTTGAACTTCTTCCATGGTGAAATAAATTCGATGATGCCACAAATGAAAAATCTAATTTCTAACGTTACAGATTTTCTCAAGCTTAAATTTCTTTTCTTATTTATTACCCTTCTTCCTCCTTGATTTAATTTGAGAAAAAAGGATCGAAATTTGGAGAAAAAAAAACTTGAAAAGTTGGAGATGAATAAGAACTCACTAGACGAGAGAGAGTTGCTTGGATGGTAAGCACCCCTCACTTCCAACCCGAAGGTTGCGAGTTTGAGTCACCAAGGGAGCAAAAAGGGGTGGGAGCTCCTGGAGAGGGCAAAAAAAAATAAATAAGAACTCACTAAAAAAATGGGATAATTTCATTAAAAAAAGCTTAACAATGTGATGTGAAATGAACACATACACATCTGTATTTTTCAAATTTCACTAGATCTTAAATTTTTCTTTTAGCAATAAAATCTGTGTAACTACATTTAATGGTAAGAATTTGAATTACACAAATTTAGTAAAATTATATCATAGAAAGATTAAAAGATTAAATAATTTTAAGTAATAGAGATAGATAGAATTTTGGGTATATAGCGGAGGTTATTAAGGGGTGTATGCTTGTTGGAGATGATGATGAGGTGGGGAGATTTTGGGGGTGGGGGGAGATGCTTCTCCCTAGCATTTTTTTTTTTTAAAAAAAATTACATGTGTCATCAACTCATTGATCATCTTTTTTTTATAGTTGAAAGTTTTATTATTTAAGAATTATTTTGAACAAAATGACAAATGTCTTCATTTAATTTGACACTTTACACTTCATCCGCAAGTGAAACTCACACACACATCATATTTTCGCTGATTGTATAAAAAGTGTTAAAGTGGCACAATTGAGTCTTACATAAAGTGTTTAAAATGAACAAAGTCTAGTTGTGGTGTCTAAGTGAAACTTGGTGCCAACTTTAAGGGGCCACCGATGGGTTAGGTCATTATTTTTTATGCATTATTTAGTTTGATGTATTAAAAATAGCATGCATGCATTGCATAAAAATATTTATTTACAAAGATATCCTTCACGGTGGGAAATGCAAAAAAAAAAACTTTTGAGGGGCAATGGGGTCTTTAACCATGCTAATGCATGCATTAAAACCTCTTGCGTTACTAATACCTAAAAATTCATGGTATTAGTAATACACTCCTTAACACACAATAGAGTGTATATAATTATACATAACATGAAAAAAAAATACATCAAACAAGATATTACTAATACATAGAGTTAATACATGTATTATTTTGATTAATACACTCTTACCAAACGACATAAACAATAGAATCAACTCACAAACATAATATAACAGGCAAATATGTTACCTCTGTATTCAGATTAGCAACCCAGAAATAATAAAAGATGAAAAGAAAAACACAAAGAACTATCCAAGTCCACAGAACCCATTGTGTGTCCTTAAGAAATTTAATCCCCTCAAATACCCGAGGTTGCAGATTAATTCCTCCCAAGATAAAACGAATTAACCATTAAAGAAGTAGTGGTACCTCAAACTTCAAAAATTTCAACGAACTCAAAATGACAGCAACGAATCACACACACAGACACGATCGATCGATTTTGTTTTGTAAGAAATGTATGCAAGAGAAGGGAAGAATTCGATACAGAAAAATGAGAGAGAAAGTCTCTCTATTTATAGCCAACAAAGGGTAAAGGTCACAACCCTTTTGGAAAGAAGACAACGTTTCAGAAAGAAGACAATCTTTCAGAAAGGTCACAACACTTTGGAAAAGGCACAACCTTTCAAACGGTCACAAACCTTTAGAAAGGACACAACCTTTCATAAAGGTCGCAACCCTTCAGCATAGTCACAACTCTTTAGGAGAGTCATAACCCTTCATTTCCTGTTCACACATTTAAAACCCAACAATCCCCCACATGAATAGGAAATGACTATTGTTAAAACATATGCATGAAAACTGTGCGATTTGTAATTAAGGATTTATTGTCTCTGCATAAGTGGGTTTCCCTTTGAACTTTCCATAGTGAACATATATCGGATATACTCGGTCAATCGGTAGATTTGATATCTTTGAACCATCGAGCTTTGGTGTATACCTAGACAACATAAGTCACACAATCAACCCTTGAACTGTTTTTGGTTCTCATTGTTTTGTTCATTTTAGCCATGAACACGTCTTGATTTATAAGTGAGTAGAGAACTGGCCTTACTGGATTCTCCTTGAAGCGACTTACACTTTACAACTACATAGGTGATTTCTAAATGTGTTATCCCGTAGATACACCATTTGATATACCCTGTATCAAACATAGAAATCATTAAGAAGTCCTAATACCTTTATCCTTGTTACTGAACATTGTCTTATCATGAGAATGGACCATAAAAATATTTTGACAATGTTGAACCGTCATCAATGACTTTGTTTGATTTCCTTGAACCTATATCTTGGGATCTCCAGTCTTCTAGGTAGAGTTACCTCCACAATGACTTATTCTCGGCCATAGTCCCATTCCCTTTGATAATCTATCAACTCCCTCTCTAGTTAGGCCTTTTATAAGTGGATCCGACACATTATCATTTGACTTTACATAGTCAATTATGATAATTTCACTAGAGAGTAGTTCTCTAATAATATTTGTCTATGTCATATATGACAAGACTTTCCGTTATACATCATGCTCCATGCCCTACCTATTACAAATTAACTCTCAAAGTGTATCCATACTGGAGCTTAAAGGTTTGGGCCAAAAATCTTTCAAGAAATTTTGGAGTCATTCAACTTTTTTACCGGCCTTATCTAGAGTGATAAGCTCAGATTTCATATTAGAGCGAGTGATACATCTCTGTTTGGAAGATTTCCTGGAGACTGCTCCTCCACTAAGAGTAAATACATATTCACTCGTGGATTTTACTTCATTTGACCTGGTGATTCAATTTGCATCACTATATTCTTCTAATACTATTGAATATTAGTTATAATGCAAAGTAACAGTTTTTTAAGTATGTTTTAAATACTCCAAAACTCTTTTCATTGCCATCCAATGAGTTTGATTGAGATTACTCGTAAACCGACTTAGTTTATTAATAACACATGCTATATTTGATCACGCACACTTCATGATATATATCATACTTATCAATACTCTAGCACAATTCAATTGTGAGTCACTTTTGCCTTCATTCTTTTGAAGTACAAATCTCACAATTATTGGAGTCTTGACAATATTGAAATCTAAATGCTTGAACTTGTCAAGTACATTTTCAATCACATCAGTAACTTTAATATCTTTCATATCGAAGTTACTTTCTAGCATATGCTTAGTAGCATTTATGTCAGAAATGTCTCTTTTGATGATCAACATGTCATCAACATAAAAACAAACAACAACCTTGTGATTTGGAGTGTCTTTAATGTAAAAACATTTATCACATTCATTAATCTTGAATTCATTTGCCAACATAGTTTGGTCAAACTTCGCATGTCATTATTTGGGCGCTTGTTTTTAGTCCACAGAGTGACTTAACAAGTTTACAGACTTTCTTTTCTTTACCAGAACCACAAAGCCCTTGGGTTGTTCCATGTAAATTTCTTCCTCCAATTTTCCATTTAAAAATATGTTTTCACATTCATTTTGACTAATTTGAAGGCCATATTTCGCAACTAGCGCAATTAATATCTGAATTGATGTAATCCTAGTTAGTGCTATTATCTGTCAAACAAGGCTTTCTTACTGTCTAAAGCCTATGACAACAAGTCTGTCTTTGTATTTGTCAATAGTTTCATCAACTTTCTTTTCATTTTGTAGATCCACTTTGAACCCAAAAGTTTATTTTCTGGAGGAAGATCAACCAACTCTGAAGTATGGTTGCTCAAGATTGAATCTATCTTACTATTAACAGCCTTTTCTCAAAGAGAATGAGTCCACAAAGAACATAACTTTTTAGAATATATGAGACTCATTTTCAAGAAGAAATGTTACAAAATCAAACTCATAGGAAGTAATTTGTCCATTGACATTTACTACGCCTCCGAATCTCTTTATTAAGTACATTCTCCTTTGATTCTTTACAAGGTCGTTTAGACCCTTCACTTGACTATCCTACGGTTCAGACTTACGAACCATAAATCGACATGCTTTACTATTTGTAACATATCCAATGAACATACAATCCAAAGTCTTAGGTCCTATTTTGACCCGTTTGAAAATAGTTCCCTCATTTTCATTTCTCATATGAAATAGACTGTATTGGAAATTGTTTGATCAATATCTTTCAAGAGGTATTGCTTGTATAAGCTTTAAGGAACGACAAACAATTCTCTATTAGGATACAACAAAGCTTGAACATACACAACTTTCTGTTGCTCCCTTTCTTAACAAACAAAAGTTTTTTTTTTTAGTTGTTATTCCTTTTACTAACAAACAAAACTTTTTGTTTCTCTCTTTTTGAACAGACAATTTTTTTGTTATTCTCTTTTGCTATAATGATAACACCCCCCACAAATTTTGTAGTAAACCTGAACTTATAAATAGAACATTCAACATTTTCTTCAAAGTTCGGTTTTTTCCTGTCAACAATATCATTAGATTGAGGTGTGAATGTGCAGTAATTTGATGGATGATTCCATTTTCCAAATATATTTCTATAAAAGAAGATTCATATTCTCCACATCTACCACTTCTAATCATGACAATCTTTTTATCCAACTGATTTTCAACTTTAATTTTATATATGTTTCTATTGCTTCATCCTTAGCATTCAGCAAATAAAAATAACAATATCTAGTTCAATTGTCAATAAAATTTATGAAACACTTTTTTTCACCACGAGATGGTGTTGACTTCATATCACAAATGTCAGTGTAAATCAATTCTAAGGTATTAAACTTCCTTTCAACAATACATACTTGACATTTTGATTTATTGCACTAATAGTTAGGCAAAACTTCTAAGTTGATCAGTTTTTGCAAGGTTTTGTAATTGACATGTCCCAAGCATTTATGTCACAAATAATTTGATTCAAGCAAGTAAGAACAAACAAAAATACTAAGTTTCAAAAGACCTTCTGTGAGATAATCTTTTCCCACAAATATTTTGTTCTTTACTTTTTATAACTTTCTCAAATACAGACATTGTTTTAGAGTCAACACCTTGTCATATGTCCTTTTCAGAATGACCTTTCCATAACATTCAATTTGTTATAGAATTACACATGACCATAGTCTCATCGGTCCAATAAGCGCCAATATGACCCAAATGTTTGTTTTACAACACAAACATAACAGATAATTTTTCACCAATGTTCATATCTATACAAAAAGATAAATTATTTTAACAGACATATCTTTTCATGAAAAATCACAATATTTAAAGTGAAACTTTTTCATCAAAGAATACAATTCTTTTCAATGAGTAATATAATTTTGTGGTTTCATACTAGTCATATCATATACTAGTAAAGAGAGACTCACCGACCACAATATCAAATATAATCCAAGAATTTTGTGGGTCTAACATAATACAAGATTGTCATTAAATTTCATATCTTGTACTTTCAAATTTAAATTAGATAGTAAGTCTAATTTTGTCTTTATCACAAGCAAAGAACCCCCCACATTTTAAATATGTTCTCAAAAATATTTTTCAAGTATTTGAAATTATTTTCCACATATTTTTTCCCATGCTTACGCATTGGCAACACGAAGCCTTCTTTTGGAGATTTAATCCATATAAACACCCATTGCAGGCACAAAAACCACTAATTTTAGGTCACTAGTATTCCCCCCCCCCCCCCCCCCCCTCCTTTTTGTCACAACTAGACAAACCACTAAGTATTTAGAATACTAACAATAAAGATTCAATCTTTACACAACTTGTTTCTAGTTTAACGATGAAGTTTTTATATTCTTCTAATCGTTAACCGAATGAACCTTGAATTTTGATGAAGTTTTAATACTCTTCGAATCAATTTCACATTCAGACAGAGTTGTAAATCAAAAAGGTTTTAATCTCCAGAAACCTCAAATACAACACTGTTTCGAGCTAACGATGAAGATTTTATCTTTTTCAATCATTTAGCCTTAATATTCCTGACGAAGATTTTGTACTCTTCAAGTTAGAATATTCATTCAAACAGAGTATTTAACAAATTGGTAAAGTTTCTATATTCTTCAAACCAATGCACAATCTGATTTGTTCGTGAAGTTCTTATATTCTTCAAATCAAAGGAGTAAAAAAAAAAAAATCTCCAAAAGTCAAACACAATCAAATTTCACATGGAGTAGAAAACTACAAAAGTTTTATTTTTCCTCCTCTAAACAAAATACATATTAATAATAATAAAGACATATTCTGAGATCATCACATAATGACCATCTATCCTAACATTTATGAAATAAATTTCATAACTTATAAGGGATAGAAAAAGAGAATAATAATCAAGGGAAATAAAGATAGAACCTGATTTTTACTCTTATTGAATCATTTTCTATCTGTCAACAATAATTCCATGCAAGTCACTTTTCTTGCTAAATTTTTTTTTTCCTTTTCTCAGTTTCCATCATATTCCTATTTTCCTCAAGAAGACATTTAATTTCAACAAGAAACTAAACTCATGTTCAAATATTGTTAGGAGACAACATTTGTTCATTTACTTCCTTAATGCACAAAATAACTTTTCTCATTGAAAAGAAAACTGAAGGGGTGCAATGCTTGAATGCACTTGGGAGAAAATAAAAATATTCTTACCCATCCAAGGAAAACTTACTACAAAAAATATACTCGAACATATTAAAGTAGTACTAATTCATCCCAAATCTTTTTTTATCATATGATAAAATAATTCTCTTTTTCTTCTTTTTCTTTTTAAAAAGAACACAAAAAATAGAAGTAATTTCCTTACCACAGAAAATACCAACATTAAATTTCTTAAGCTTAATACGCCTGTATTCAGATTAGCAAACCAGAAATAATAACAGATGAAAAGAAAAACACAAAGAACTATCCGAGTCCACAAAACCCACTGTGTGTCCTTAAGAAATTTAATCCCCTCAAGTACCCGAGGTTGCAGATTAATTTCTCCCAAGATAAAACGGATTAACCATTAAAGAAGTAGTGGTAACTCAAACTTCAATAATTTCAACGAACTCAAACTGACAGCAACGAATCACACACAGACACGATCGATCGATTTTGTTTTGTAAGAAATGTATGCAAGAGAAGGGAAGAATTCGATACAGAAAAATGAGGGAGAAAGTCTCTCTATTTATAGCCAACAAAGGGTAAATGTCACAACCCTTTTGGAAAGAAGACAACCTTTCAGAAAGAAGACAATCTTTCAGAAAGGTCACAACACTTTGGAAAAAGCACAACCATTCAAACGGTCACAAACCTTTAGAAAGGACACAACCTTTCATAAAGGTCGCAACCCTTCGGCATAGTCACAACTCTTCAGGAGAGTCACAACCCTTCATGTTCTGTTCACACCTTTAAAACCCAACAAATACAATCATATTATAAAGCAGAAATAAATCACAGAATTTACATCATCTATATATATGTGCCTTCCCAATTTCAACTTTTTTCTTAAGCTTCCCCTTACATTTTCCCATTTCTTTAATCATTCGCTTTATTTTTCTCACATAATTGGCAAGGAACAATTTTTCTATATTCTTTAATTTATTTATTTTTTCAAATTTTCAACCCTTTTCTTCTTTCTTTTTGCTTTTTTGTTCACCTTACTATCAACAAAAATTTTTTAAAAAAAAACACTTGAATTTCTAACCATGGGCACCAATTGACTTTCTTTATTTTTATTCATCCCAATTCCAATTGTTTCCCCTTCCTTTTTCCCTTTACTTCTAAGATTTCAACTTTAAAATGCACTAGGAATATCGAGATCAAATTAATGCAAAGTTAATCAACAAATATAAAAAAAAAAAAAAAATTTAAGCGACTAATAGTGAAATAGGCTAAAAGGCTCTAAAGGGCTAACTAAGGATAAAGGTAGGGTAAACAAATATTTTGTCAAAAAATGGCTTAACAAAGAAATGCGTAAATCATATCTTGCGAATCAAAACTTTGTTTCACTTAATTCTATACACACCAGACAAGTTCTAGACATCGCATGAGATAAATAAAAAAAACCCAGAGGGTTTTCATGGCACTTCCTTACCATTGAGTTATCAGTTAGCTAGTTCTGTTAGGGGGTTCACAAGTTGATATACATATACTCCCTCCGTTTAAAAAAGAATGACCTCATTTCTTTTATAGTCTCTTTCAAAAAGAATGATCTCTTTCTTTTTTTTGTAACATTTCTATTTTTGTTTTCCACGTGACATGTTTAAGGCAACGAGATTAAGGACAATTTTGTACATTTGACATAACTTTAATTTATAACCACAAGATTCAAAAGTCTTTTTTATTTTCTTAAATTTCGTGTCAAGTCAAACTGTTTGAACAAATCCAATAGTTTAATTTTCTAATACAAATATAGGATCTACAAAAAAACTATTGAATTTGTTCAAACACTCCCGAACCCCTACCTAGCTCTGCCTCAGCTCACTGAACATGGACCGGGGCCTCATGAGTTGGCACATCATCATCAAAGGCATCTGCAAAGTTTTGGACCTATCTTGCACGTCAACTATATATATATGCCTCAATTGAAGAAATCGAAAGAAGATAAAATTAGCAAGCTCATTGGTATCACACAATCCATCATAAGAAGATAAAGTAATAGACAACAGCCTAATTTCTGTTTCACTTAGGCAAACTTTTTGTGATAGTACGCCTAATACGTTGCTTGTTTTTCCATGGCACGCAATAGTTTGTAATTACAAATTGTTGGTGTAATATATCATAAATACAATAGATTATCGTTGAAAATAAAATGACAAAAATGAATAACAAATTAGGCTGAGGCGCGGATATCTCGCTCTCTTTACAGAGATTCAAGCTCAATGTGGTATAATTTACATTGATTCAGTTGTATATCTCTTGACTTGTCCCCTCTAGAATATATACAACAGCCCAACAACGTTATACAGATCAACAAATTTCAAATTTAATTGAAGAGTCCAAAGTTACAAATAACAACACCTTATTCATTATAGATATAATGAATATAGTTGAAAACTTAAAATATTTTCTTAGTCTCAGCTCTCTCTTTCACTAATACATACTAATATTTTTCCACACTTTGCATATTTCATCTCCTACCCAACACAAAGGAAGATGCACCATTATTTATAGGTGAAAAAATCTTTCATGTAATCAATGGTTAGAATAAGGAATAGTAATGTAGATAGATAAATATGATAGATATTACATAAGTTATAAGATGTGTAACTGTCCCAGATCTAATCATACCGAACTGATTTATTACTCCCCAAACCAAATAATCTATAAATAAGTAATACCCTCATTGGAAATATATTAAGCCAAAAGTGGATAACGTATACACACAGAAAAGATGGAAGTCACTAAAGTTCTTCACATGAATGGAGGAATGGGAGATGCTAGCTATGCCAAAAATTCTCTGCTTCAGGTATTATCACACACTTTTAATTGAGGCGGGGCGGCGTTAAGATTTTGACCCGCTATTTACACATGATATTTTTAATTTTTTTGAAATAAAGTTTATATATTTATAAACTACATAAAAAGTATATTATCAGTCACAATAATTGACAATTCAAAGTATTTTAAAGATGTATGTAAAATTTATAATCAAAGATAAACTTGTTTGAACCTAGAAATTTGAAAAGTATCACCTAAATTGAAACGGAAGGAGTAACAATTTCCTTTTGATTTTCTACAGCAAAAGGTGATCCTCATGACAAAATCAATAACAGATGAAGCCATATCTTCTCTCTACAACAACCTTTCCCCAAGAGAAACTATTTGCATTGCGAATTTAGGTTGTTCTTCTGGACCAAACACTTTCTTGCCAGTCTCTCAGCTCATTCAAACTATTGATAAAGAGAAAAAACAAGGGTCATGAGTCACTGGAATTTCATGTTTTCTTGAATGATCTTCCCAACAATGATTTTAATACCATTTTTCGATTGCTACCGACATTTCATGAAAGTCTGAGGAAACAAAATATGGGAGAAGATGGATTATTTGATCCTCAAAATTGCTTTGTGAGAGGAGTTGCTGGTTCATTTTATACTAGACTTTTCCCTTCCAATTGCCTACACTTTGTCCACTCCTCTTATGGTCTTCATTGGCTTTCTCAAGTATGTATCATAACATGAATCAATTTCTAATGCTAATATAAATAGGGAAAAGGCTTAAATATGTGTTATCTTTTAAAAGGTTGGGCTTATGTATGCCATTTTTGTTTGAAAAAAAGGTTCATCCATGTCATTATTTGTTAACTGAAATAGTCAAAAGTTTAATGGATCACATATACATTTTCTCAAAGTTTACTACATATTTGAGATTTTTACCTATTAAAAAAGTAATTTAATTAATGACGTGGCCTGAATCATAATTGACCACGTGTAAAAATGGTTTTGCAAAATCAAAACTGTTTTCAGTGAACAAATAATGACATGGATGAGTCTTTTCTCAAACGAAAATGACATAGATGAGCCAAACTTATAACTTTAACTGAAATGGCATAGATGAGTCATTATTTGTTAACTCAAATAACTTAATCTTTTAAATATCAGTTATTAATCGTATAGGTTCCCGATGGAATAGAGAATAATAAGGGAAATGTGTATCTAACAAGTACAAGCCCAACAAGCGTTTATAAAGCATATTATGAGCAATATGAGAGAGATTTTGTAACATTTCTGAAGTATTGTTCAAAAGAATTGATGAAAAATGGACGTATGGTATTGACCATGTAGGGTAGAAAAAATGAAGATCGGTTCTGCCAAGGGTGTTCCTATGAGTGGGAACTTCTGGCTACGACGTGCACAGGTAAGTGTGTGTCTTTTTTTAAAAAAAAATAAATTAGAAAAAAGACATTTCAGTAATAATATTTGGCACCACTGATCCAGGATAAGTAGTTGAGAATCTTGACATTCCAGGTTCAAAACTCAATAGAGATAAAAAAAAAAATTCATCTGTCCTAGATTTGGTGGATTGAGTTACTTGATATCTGTTGATGGTAGGAGGTGACAGGTATTTCGTAGAGTTAATCGAGGTGCACGAGTAGGAGGTGACATGTATCCCATGAAATTAATCGAGGTGCATGAAAGTTGGCCGGGACACCACAATTATCTTGGTGGACCAAGTTACTTGGTATTTATTGCTGGTTGGAGGTTGTAGGTATCCCATAGAGTTAATCGAGGTGCACAAGTAGTAAAGGTATATCTAGGATTTTGAGATGATGGGTGCACTATTACGGAAAAGTGGATCTAAGATATAAATTTTGATCGATTTGACATTTAGGTTCTTATCACTGAAAACCATTAAAATTATAAAATTATACGTCCAAAATTATTTTCTATCTATCCAAACCTCTACCCAATTTTAGAAAGGAAAATAAAATAAGATAGATAAAAGATTCATATTTCCAACCTCACTTAGAGAGATGCACTCAATCATCATCACACGACATTATATGATACTTCGAGTGTGGGTTCACACATCTATATTTAGTATTTTAAAAAAAATATAACACTATTGTGTATATATATATATATATATATATATATATATATATGACTTTGGGAGGGGAGCATGGGTTCACGTGAACCCGCTGACCCCTCCTGGGTACGTCTCTGATGCGTAGGAGCTGAGATGTACTATCCCATAAAATTTATCGAGGTGCGCGAAAGTTGGTCCGGATACCACAATTATCTTGGTAGACCATGTTACTTGGTATTTATTGCTGGTGAGAGGTGATAATCCCGTAAAATTAATTGAAGTGCTAAAAAACTAACCTAAACACCACAATCATAAAAAAAAAGAATATCATTGAAATCAGTTTAAAAGTGCCTTTCAAAAAAGAATTGGGGAGAAGTAATTTTTACTTGACTAATTAATTTAAAATATAATTTTGAACAACAATTAAAAAATGCTTTTCAGGATATTTCCTCATAAGTGATTTTTACAATAGTACTTGTGGGGAGATGTTTGACCAAACATGCTAATATATTATCTCTAAGTACTAATAACTTCCAAATTTTTATCATTTTTTATTAGTTGAGTTATTTTTAGCCCTAGTATAATAGTGTGTCAATAACATATTTCATTATTAGGTGGTCTGATAATATAAAATTCTTTCTGAACAGATGTATAAAATTATTTTACACTATAGCACAAAGAAGTTGATGTTTATAAATAAAATAATAAATATATACAGGAATCAATAGATGAAGAGAAAGTGGACTTATTCAATATTTCTTTATACAATCCATCTCCAACAGAAGTGATGTATATAGTTGAAAAGGAGAGATCTTTCACCATTGATGTCTTGAAAACGTCAGAAATTCTTGTGATGATGAGAAGTACAATATGGTTAAAAGCTTTAGATTTGTGGCTGAACCTTTACTTGTTAGCCATTTTGGTCATGATGAATTGAATATGGATCAAGTTTTCCACAAATACAACGAAGTAATTGCCAACGATTGCAAGGCGATAGAAAAAATTATGTTTGTAAATGTCACTGTTTCGTTGGCCAAAATAAACTAGCTAGGGCATGCAATTCGTGCATCACCACAAACCCTGGCCCTAGTTATATATATATCCCGACCCCTTTAATTTGTTATTTTACAATTATTCAGTTTCAGTCGCTTGTGATATTGTAATAATAATCTTATATCTCATAGAAATTTATGACAATGTAATATTTATTTTTTATTCCTTAAAAGTAATTATTTTCAACTGGTAGATTTTCTATATATCTTCAAAGAAAGGAGATTGTAGGGCTGTCATATCGGTCGGTTCGATTTTAAAATTTATCGGTTCGACTTATTAGTTATCAGTTTGTAGACATGCTAAATCGTTAAGAACCATTAAGATGTTGGCTTATCGGTTTGGTTATCAGCTTAACCGTTAAGATTTGACACAAGAAATAAATAATTGAAAATCACTTAGAAACATGGTGACAAACCAAATAAACCATGCACATGAGTTGATAGATTGTATCTTGATGGAAAAACAACACTAACACATTGTAAAATAACTGAAAGTTTGAGACTAACAGAAATAAAGATATGAAACAAAATCCTAAGTCAATGACTTTATATACCGAATGGTATAAATATAATTTATTAATTTACTATCGGGTTATCAGTTAACCCGTTAATAAAAACCTCAAACCATTAAGAATCGATAATTCGATAATAAAAAAAATCAAAATTGTTAAACCAATAACCCATTATCGATGAACCATAACTTTGAATCAGTTCAAATTATCGATTTTGGTTCGGTTTTGAACAACCCTAGGAGATTGTACAAGAAATCTAAATTACATGTCCAAATAAAATTTTAATTTCATATTAGTGTGATTTCAAATCATAATTTTGTATTGCACATAAAATGAATATAATTTCATTAAAAAATTGTGCAAACTTGAATTTAGTAGAACACAAAATGATACCAAATCCCAGAAGAGAAAAAGGGAAAAAAAAATGAATGTGATCACTTGACAGGTTGAGGTGACAAGATGTTGGTCCTATTAGGTGTGTGTGTTTGTCCTTTAGGGCACATTTTGGTTTGTACCCCCACACCATTGCAGCTGTATTCTTCAAGTGGACTGAAAATCACACGTACAAAGGTGGTGTACCTTTTGTGTGTTTGATCTGCTGGTGTCACCATAAAGTTCAATAAATAACTGTATCAATTAGTTGGGTAAATTACCGACATATGTTATGATGCAGTTTTGAAATCACTGTATCATTCGTTAAAAATTTTGAACTTGAATCTTGAATATGAAGAAAATTCGATTGGAGTGTCATTTTAAATGAGCTTGCAATGTAAGATTCAGACTTACTTCCTACACCAATACGAGCACCAGACACGGAATGTCCAACATATTTTTTATATATATATATATATATATATATATATATATATATAATGAGAAAATGGCCAAAAGCCCACCAACCTATAGCCGAATTCTCAACTACACACTCATACTTTACGGGGGTCTTATTACCCCCCTGAACATTTTTTTTTACTCATTATCTCACCCTTATTTGCTGACATTTCCACATAAACCAGATATAATAAAATGTTTGTTTACACGCGCTGCCACATAATGACTGGACCCCAGAACCCACGAATTTCCCTTAACTTTTTCATTTTCCTCTTTCTTTCTCTAAACCCTAACCTTTTTTCGATCTGACCAAATTCACCCCCATTCTCTTCATGATCTGAGATTTCCTTCCAATCGAAGTTTGCTGGGAAGGTTGGGGAAGGTTCGTTTAGCTTTTTTCGTTTGTTGGGTCGAAGTTTTCTCTAAGTAAAGGTTAGTTCTTTTAGTTCTTTACTAGCGATTTTGAACGATATTGATTATTGTGTTTGATTAGGGTTATGAAATTGAAACTACAGTTGAATGCTTTGACAAGTAAATTCAAGTTTTAAGCTGATTTGGGAGAGAATGAAGGAATATACCATTGGAGATTTTTCAACTATTAGAAGAATTGAGAAAAAGAGGAAGAAAAAGAGAGTTTAATTTTGGGAGAGATGAGATTATACCATTGGAGATTTAATATAGCTGATTTAGACTCACACATGTAGTTTTCTTTAGCTTTTAACGTTTGATTTTCACTTCTTACGCGCCTAAGGGAGTTGGTCTCACCTTCTTGGACATGTCAGCAAATAAGGGTGAGATAATAAGTAAAAAAAATGTTCAGAGGATAATAGGACCCCCGTAAAGTATGAGAGTGTAATTGGGAATTCGGCTATAGATTGTTGGGGGGGGGGGGGGGGGGAGGGTTTGGCCATTTTCTCTATATATAATCATTTAAATTATATCATTTCTAATACAAATAACTAAAATTTGTATATTAACACAAAAATCACACAAATTAAAAATATTAACTTTTTGGTGAGCAACTCATTTTTTACTCTTTTCCAAAAATTTAATTGACAAAAAAGCAAAGGGACGAATGATCACTTAACATAAGTTGCCCTAAATAAATCGCCAAAAATATCCAAAAATAGCACCAACAAGAACTTTTATTGACATTTCGGAGTACTATTAAAGAATGACTAAAACCGACATTGTATTGGTTTGCTTGTTCAATTCATTTGAGTAACTTCTGTCTTCACTTTTTCGGTTATCTTTTACTAATTATTTGGATCTTTTTTTAAAAAAAAATTGACTAAAGGACGTTGGGTCTATTTTAAGCAAAAATGCACAAAAACTATTTTAAAAAATGATAGAAGAACGATAGAGTCATCCCTCATTTTTTTATCTTACAAAAACGATGGACGTCGTTATTTTTTGAAGAGCAAAATTATAGTCAAGGAGTATAAATAAAAATAACGCATTTAGTTCATCAAAAACCATATGCAATCTAGTGAGAGAATAGTTTGTTGTCAATTGTCATTATAAATATTTGAGTTCGGTTTGAGGTTGTGACTTATTGAAAAATGATGGACTCAATTGATTTTTTTGTTGGCGTGGTTACCTAGAAGAATTATCTAGCATTGCTTTAAACCAAACATGATAAAATAGTAGAGAACAGAAAAGAATATGAAGAGCTATTTACTTTTTTTCATAATGGATTTTGGGTGTGGTCGAAGCATTTAGATTAAATTTTTATTTGATAGGTTTTTTTTTTTTTTTTTTTAAGGAGTAAAAATGATTTATACATCATAAAGTTAGTATTTTTAGATGGTCTGATGAAAAAGTTAGTACGTATTTCTAGATAGTATAATTTTCATGTTAGTATATTCAAAGTTTAGTACTTCTTGTGTTAGAAATAATAATTACGTGTTTATTGTGATTGAGTGAGTAGTATTGTCACACAATTTTTTTGAATTTCTTTTAGTTCCATCTTGCTAACAATGCAGTTTAAAAAGATTTTTTAAAAATAAAAAGTAAAAAAAATCTCCCTCTTCAACCACTTCACCATTAACTTCAATGGGGTTAATTTGATGTCACACAAACCTCCATTTTACTGCATTATTGAATTATTAACTATATTTTATGATATAAAAAAGTCGCACAACATTACTTAAATATCGCTAAAGTTATTAAACTTTTTTTTACAATATAAAACGTCACTCAATATTACTTTAGTAGTACTACAATGGACCACTTGGAGGAACCAAAAGACACATTTTATATGATAGCCAATGTTGCATGAATTTGTTTTATATATTCTTTAAAAGAAAACATTAGTTAAGAGGAGTTTTTGATTATTTAATCTCACTTATGTTTTGAGATATAATTTTTTTTATTAAATATTTGTTATATTGAGATGTTTGTTATCTTCAAGAAATAATTACTATTAAAAATAAAATGAAAAAAAGAATAATTAATTTTGTCTTAAACTTCTAAAAGACATTGTTCTTGGTGATTTGGAGTACTCTGTGAGACATCATGATTTTGAATATTTTAGGTGTATTAAGGTTAAGAAGGTTAAGAGCATTATTAATAGGATGAGCAGAGGAAGAACGATCGGACCATATAAAATTTCGGTGGAGTTTTGAAAGAGCACAAATAAGGCAGGTATGAAGTGGTGAGTAACTTGTTTGCTTAGTATCATTCAAGATGATAAAAATGCTCAAAGAATGAAGGTGGATTACAATGATCCTGTTGCATAAAAATAAGGATTATATTCAAAACTATAATGATTATAGGGGAATCAGTTGCTAAGTCATACTACAAAAAAATTGGGAGAGAGTGGTGAAGATGAGGTGAGGAAGAGTGTGAACTCATTTTCGAGAATTAGTTCAGATCCATGCTAGTCCAATCCTCTATAAAAGCCAAGCATCTTGTGAGGAGATGGTGAAAAAATATCAGAAAATAAAGAAAAACTTATAGATAGTGTCATTGACCTTGAAAAGGCTTACGACAAAGTCTTGAGAAAAGTCCTCTAGAGATGCCTGGAGGCTAGTGGTGTGCCAGCTTACATTAAGGCGATAAATGTCATGTATGATGGAACCAAAATTTGGGTTAGAACAATATCAGAAGACTCAGAGCACTTCCCAATTGAGATAGGGTTGTAGAGATTAGTTCTTAGCCCATTCTTGTCAATTGTCATGGTGTATGTTATTTGCAATGATATAGTATTAATTGATAAAACATGTAACAAAGTTAACACTAGACTGGATGTGTGAAGACAAACTCTAGAGCCTAAAGATTTAGGTTGAGCAAGACCAAAATAGAGTAATTGAAATGCAAATGCATTGATACAATGTATGAAATTTACATGGAAGTGAGACTTGAAACACAATCTATCCTCGAGACAAGATAATTTCAAGTATTGCGGATCTGTAATTTAGGAAAGTGGGAACATTAACTATAGTACCATACATTGTATTGGTGTGAGCCTAAATGAAGTGGAGGCTTGCCTCTAGTATCTTGTGTGATAAAAAGGTACCACAAAAACTTAAAGGTAGGTTCTATGAAGTGGTAGTTGAATCGATGTTATTGTATGGAGAAGAGTGCTCACTAGTCAAGAGTTTTTTTGTTCAATGATGCATATTGTAGAAATGATGATGCAGAGATAGATGTGTCGGTATACTAGAGAGCGATAAAATTAGGATAAAGTTATTTTGGATAAGGTAGGAGTGGTCTATGTGATGGACAAGATGATAAAAATGAGATTGAAATGGTTTCAATATGTGAATAGAATATGCGCAGACGCCCTAGTGGGAAGGTGCGAGAGGTTGAATATATATATAGTAGGCACGAAGAGAGGTAGAGGTAGGCTGAAAAAGTATTGTGAAGAGATAATTGACAGAACATGACACAACTTTATATTATACCAAGATATCACGACCTTAGATAGGAGAGTGTGGAGGTAGCGGTTTAAATTTAGTGTAGAAGATTAGCAGATAGTGGAATATTATCTTACTTTTCGAGAGTTTAGGCTTGTTGGTGTATGTCGTTGTACTAGCCGTATTCTTGTAGTTCTTGATTTTGATATCTTCTATCATTGATCATTTATTTATTGTGTTTTGGTTATTACATTGTTTTGTTGTTGTTGTTCTTATTCCTTTCTTGTAGTATTTACGCTATTTCTTTTATTAGTTGTTATGCTTTCTTCACTACTAGTATCTAGACACGTGCTTTGCACATGTATTCCATGTTAATTTGTTCAAACTTTTTCATTGAGATGGAGGGAGTATATAATCGTCAAATATATTGGTTTAAAAAAATTCAAGCTTATTCTTACTAAAATAAAGAAATTAAAACACAGATCAATTCTCTCTTTACATATAAAGTAGAAACAACTGCTAAAAGTATAACAAGAATATTTGAATGCTAAAATTAAAATATTACATGTAGGAATATTAATATATGTGTCTAAACTTTCATATACAATGATACATAAATATTTTGCATGACAATAAATTTGTGTTGAATTTTGTTTAGTGAAGTTGATGTTACTGGCTTATCGAACTCTAGACGCCAATAGATCTAGGTACTTCCTATCCTCTCAAATTGTTGTTTTCTCTTCAAGAACAAAAAAGAAGATGAAATTAATTAATAAATTTAAATTATGCAAGAGCCTATAAAAATGTGAGTAAGAATTCAAGAATCCTTTCTTGCCTTTTTATAGCTATTTTTCAATTTGCATTCCTTGAACCTTTTCTTCATTAGTCTACATTTAAATATTCAATGCAACTCTTCCTATTCTCCAAACTAATTATTCAATGCAACTCTTTTTATTCTCCAAACTTTTTAGTAATGAATAGCGCACACTTAAATTTGATTAATGGGTAAATCATTAAGGGCTACATTTAAATTAGACTTTTAAATATTGCATATTCACAAATCTCATGTAAATTTAAATGCAATTACTACTATTTCAATTAAATTAGGTTTTTTTATTTTAATTAAATATAAGAGAAAAATTGTAATCTAACTTTAAACACTCATTATATTTCTCTCCATTTTTATTCATGTGGACACATTCACCTCAGACTAATGTTCTACTTTGAACAGAAACAACACAAAATAATATATACAAAGATACATATTTCAAGTCATAATAAATGCGATTACTTTTATTTATGGATACATTCACCTCAGTTCTCACCCCATGAATTTCCGTAACATTTCATTAATTTGACTGGAAACATAATAAGTATTATTATCTTTTAGTTGGAGAGTGCCCTCTCTTTTTGTGGAGATAATTTAGTGATTTTATATTTATGTATTTTAATTTTAAAGAGATAATACATTTTTATTATTATTTAATTCGATTAGATGTTGTATTTAGTACATTTTAAGTATAGGTATTAATTCAATTAGATGTTGTATTTAGTACATTTTGATTAAATATAAGTGTAAAATTATAATCTAACTTTGAAGATAAGTGCTTCCCACTTTTAGTAATATATGATATATGATGATTTTCTTCTCCTTCATATTTGGATTTGTTGCACTTGAGTCTAGGGTCTTTCGAAAACAATCTACGAGGCAGTAATAATATTTGCGTACATTTTATCCTCTTTCAATTCTAATTATGGAATTTTAATAGATATGTTATTATTATTATTGTGTTTTAAAATAATTATTTAAAAATCACAATAAAAAATTTAAAACTAATGAAATACTACAAATTTTTTTTTAGCGACTTACATGTTGATACAAAGAAAGTTGAATGATTTTTTTGTTATTACAGAAAATAGTCAGTGCGCAAACAAATTTAAGAAACATTTTTAACCAGAGGCAGGTCTAAAGTCATACTATGCCTAGAAAAAGTCCAAATAATCATAAAGTGTCTGTCATGTCGAGAGAGAAGTATCATATTTTAAAGTAGTCACGTGAAATATTTTAACCATGTGGGCCATTTTGGGGTCAACAAAGAAACTCACAAGCAGAGTTGGAACAGTAATGAACCCCGTGACTTGCCCATAAGACACCACAAGATTTGATTTTGATGCAAAAATTGTCTCTTTCCGGGTAGACGTTCGATATTCGGTTTGAAATTTTTGAATTTAATATTTTAGTAATTGATAGTTAAAATTATATACTAAATATTGAATTCCTAAATTTTGATTTCATAGTTCAATAATCGATTGTTTTTTCATATTGTTGCTCCAATTATTTCTAAATTATTTAGGTAGAGACACGATATAATAGAAGATCAACTAGTAAGAAAAGTAAATTTATACAACTAAAAGATTTATGTATTTGGATTGTTTATGTTTAGTCGTTAACTATCTCTTTGAAATTATACTAATGAGTAATGGACATGTTGTATATGACTTACATTAAGTAAATAATTTAGTATTTGAGATTTATAAAATACCAAATGATACTAATGTCTCGTACCAAACTTAAACCCGAATATCGTAATTCTAAAATTTTACTCCTGATACCATATTACATACTGAATTACCAAATTTTAAATTTATCAAAATTTTTTATTCAATTCGGTAATTCAGTATTTTATGATCAACCCTATATGCAACTAAACTCAACCAGTATTCACAACTCATAAGAAAGTACTAATATGAGTTCTGGTGCGATGTTAGATTTACTTCATTCTTTATTAGAAGTTTTGAGTTTGAGCTTTAGATACGAAGAAAAAATCTTGTTAGAAGTGTCACTCCCAAATAAATCCTACAATATATAATTCAAATTTAATTAAAATTTCATTGCACACATCACAGATTGACAAAACAAAACAAAACTCATAATGAAGCAAATTTTATGTATGTATATCAATATCAAATTGACAATCAAACAAATCTCCTACTACCTAGCTACTTGCATTGCATGCCCCACCCAAGATTCATCTCTCCCCTTGGGGTTTTCCTTCAAATTCTCTTCTTCCCTTTTTCCTTTTCTATTCCCCTTCGATGTCTTTCCTATCATACATTTTCAACCCAACAAATGTTTATTCTTATGATTAAAAAATAAAAATATTTTTATTACTATTTGAATAAAAATTAATGATGAATTATTATAATTTTATGTACATGATTTATATAATTAATTAATAAAATACATGAAAATATTTTATTTTAATTGTTAAAACGAGATTTACAAGAAAGAAATTATTCTTCATTTTTTGTTAGTTAGAATTTTTTTTAAAAGAAGAAACACAAATAAGAGTTATTTAAAATGATATTTTTATTTGAAAAATAGTGTTTTAAAAGAAAGAAATAATATGTTTATTAGAAAAATAATATTTTGTCCAACTAATATTTTTTAATCAAACTATCAACGGCACTGGATCAATTTGGGAATTACAAATTTATGAGTGATTGGCGAACAAGCCAAAATGCATGCATTATAGACTTGGTTTATTTTATTTTTTTTATTCTTTTTGAGAATACTCCCTCCAATAATGCATATATATATATATATATATATATATATATAATAGAAGACATTATATTCTATGTGCTTTTTATATTTTAAAATTATAATTAATATTGCACCAAACTCTAACTTGGCGGGGCCAAAGAAATAGACATGTAAACTAGAGTTGTCAATATGGGCTGTTTCACCCTATTCGGGCTAACCCATACAAACTTTGCAATTTAACGGGTCGGGTCGGACTAGCCTATTTTTTATGTGGGCCAGAAAATGATCGGCCCAGCCCATAAGTGTGTGGGCTACGGGCTTTGTCGTGCCAATCCTCTTTTCTTAAAAATATATTTTTTATAATTTTTTAAATTGAATTATAATTTAAAAATACTATTATAAATATCGACTAGTGTTACTACTTGTTAATCAAATACACAAATAAAATTATTTATATAATATTTATTAAGTTTGATTTCAAATAAAAACATAAATAGCTAAATATAAATATTAACCTAATTATTTTCCAATGATCATAATAAAACACAAAAACTATGATAATATTCCATAGGCAATGGCCTATGTAATGATTCCCTAGAAATTTTAGGAACTTTATTTTATGTAGTACATATTTTATAAAAATAATTTGTATTTAAATTGTAATATTTCAAACTTTAAACAAATTTTGAGTGTAGACTCCTGTTATTTTTAATACTGTATTTTATTTTTATTTTTTAATTAATTTTTATTTGGCCCACGGGCGGCTCTATTCATATTTCTCAAGCCCCACAAATCGATAGGCTTATTTAGGCCGGACTAAAAAGTCATTTTCCTAAATGGGCTCCAAAAATCGTGGCCCAACACTATCAAATCATGGGTTAGGCCGGCCGGCCCAACAAGCCTAGCCCATATTGACGGCTCTAATGTAAACATAATAAGACACCAGCTACAAATAATTTAAAATTAACGGATTTGTAAATATGAAATTAAATTATTTGATGTACATGGACCAAGTTAGTTCGGATTTTGTAAATATCAAATTAAATTATTTATGTCGGATTTTTAAAACTATAATCAAATTATATTAATAAAGCTTGGATTTTTTGGATGTCTCGAGCTCTCGGATTTTTTCGGTAAACCATTGTTATAAACATATAATTAATTTGTGCTTCAAATATTTCTTTAGTCCTACCAAAGTACAACTATTTAAGATGTTTCTTAAAACTTTACAAAATTTCGTTTCAGTATGATTTTCGATATATACACTATACCATGTCTACCCCTTTCTTGCTGGTTGTGACACATCCATTTAGACATGTTAATCACAATTAAAATTATTATTTAACAACATTACATTTAATATACTATTTGATACTTCTAGAATATGTAAAAAAAATAACTGAAAGACCATTTAAATTTATTTCAAATAGTTAGAAGGTTATTTAAAAAAGACTGAAGGGAACATAATTTTAGGGAAAACTAGGATTAATTAGATAAAGTATTTACCTAAATTAGATCTAACTCAATCTATTTATTATGATTTGACACATAATCCAAACTATTTATATGATTGCCCCTCTTGTTCTATTCACTGAGCTACTGCGGATACCATTGGAGTATATATACACTCTGATGGTATCTATATACTCTAATAATATCAATTAATAATTAAACAATCTTGTCACTGAAACACTGCATCTTCCTCCTTGATGTCATCAGAGTATATATATATACTCTAATGATATTAAGGAGTTACTGAATAGTGTTTTCACTAAAACATTGTTTCTTCCTTTTTGATACCATTAATATATATATATATAATTTGATGATATGAAACAGTAAACGCGAATTAGTAGTTAAAAACATGGGGTATGAAAGTTAAAGGCATAGCCGTTTGTACATAGTTTCCCTTTTTGGGTACAAGTATTATTTTCCCTATATTTTAACTAATAACTACTCTTATGTGAAAGCAATCACAAGAAGACAACGGTTTGTTGATATGCTTCTAGTCGAGGGTATTTTTGAAAATTTAGTACTTTTTTTATTTGTTTGTTTTACTTTTCTTATTAATCAGTTAGATGTAGGCATGTTCACGGGTCGGTTTAAATCGATTATTCGTCAAAATCAAACCAATTCAATTGGTTTTCAAATTACTAAAATCAAATCAAATATAAATATACATTTATCGATTTGTTGTTATTGATTTCAATTTGATTATTCAATTTTAACAAAAAATAAAATAAACGATTCAGACAAAAAGAAAAAAAAAAGACAACAATTGATTCGAAAAGAAAAATAGTTGGAACAACTAACATTAAAGACCTTTTGATCGCTGAATTATTATTAATAAAGCTTTAAAATTTATCACTTTAGCCTAGACAAGGAAGAAACATTGACATTTTTAGTCCCACCCAAGAGCTACATAGACACTCATATACACGAAACTAATAAGATAAATGCTTTTGTCTTTGGTGGTCTTGCTTTTATAAATAAATTATGATGAAAAAATTTATAAGTTTTTTAAAATTGTTCATAAAAAATAGTATATTAAATATGTATAATTATAATATATATATATATATATATATATATATATATATATATTGATTCAATTATTTCTTTGATTTTTTTGAACAAAATAAAACCAAACCAAATATTATCAATTTTTGAAATGTAAAATCAAATCAAACCAAACATAAATAAAATCAATTTATCTAATCGTTTTTATTTTCAATTTGAATGGATTTCTACCCAAATCGTGAACACTACTAGTTATATGCTTGAAAATTACGTAATAAGTATTATAAATCACATTAATTAAAACCTTAAAATATTTTTAAAAAATCAATTCAACTTTTTAAATTCTATCAATGCCACATAAATTGAAATATAAAAAGTGACATATATTATTTAAAAATTATATTAAAAAACTATAAATTACCATAATTAATAATTTAAAAATATTTTTAAACATAGAGGTAAAAGTTTTTTTTAATAACCGTCATGAAAATGAATAGGAGTATTAGTTATATAGAAACGTTAGAAGGGCAATTTAGTCCAAATCCAAGCTCGTATAGATGTTTGTCGTGATCATCAATGTCGTGATCAGGAGCTTTCCTGGCATATTACCCCTACCCCAGCCCCACGCCCTTCTTACTGTAACGTTCCATATTCACCCCACCCACCCACCTAAACAAACTACCCCTATCTCTCTCTCTCTCTCTGGATTTATACATACTGTAATGCAGTTGGAGAAATAGAGTATTCGGAATCTATTGTTTGGTTTGTGAAAATGGCGGTGAATTCGAGCCAAGAGGTAATTTTTGTTGCCTTATTGGAATCAATTGAGTTTTCTTAAATAGTACGCTATGTGCTTTTTTGAATCAATTTGAGCTTTAATTGCAGTTTTAGTTCAGTTCGATAGCTGCATTGTGCTGTTCTCGTTGTTTTTTTGGGCTTGATTTTGGTTATTGTTGGAGTTTTGATGTAGTTTTTATTTGTTTGAAATGTGTAATCTGAGTCTATATGCGGAGAGTGAATATCTGTTATTTCTGTTGAGATTATGGAGGTATGAGTGAGAACGGTTGTTATATTTGAGTTAATTGTGTTTTTTGTGGTATTATTAATTTGTTGCAAGGAATTTCGGCTTCTCTATGCAGAAGCCTAAGTTCATTGGGGTCCTTGAATCTACTGTTTGTACAGTGGGTTAAATGCTTATATCTGTCATTTCTGTACAACTTATGAAGATATGAGTTTTTTTGGAAGTAGTACAAATAGTAATGTGACAATTCGATCTAATTGAGATGTTTTATTTTATGCTTTTCTTTTTATTTTGTGTAGATTAAGCTGCATATCGATGTGTTTATTGTTTCGTGATTTGGATACGTTTTTTTTTTGCAGGTAGAAGTTCGCTGTAATTTATTTGATCTATTAGTCAATTTGTTTAAGACTGGGTTCACTTCAATGTGTTTTATGAATCTCAACTTTTATGTGTACGTAGTGCCAAAATGTTTTTCATGGTCATTGTGTTTGCAAATTTTATTTATTTCTAAAGAAAGTTATTGAGATACAGTTGGAGATATGACAGCTTATAAATGGAGTTAGTGTTGGTGGTTAACTAATAAATGTTGTACAATTGCATTTTAGAGTAGATGTGTCTTTTAAAGGAACCTTTATTTCCAGTCAGAAAGTGATACTGTGTTGCTTTTAATTCTCTTGTTTCATTAGCAAAGTGGTGGTCAAAAGTTGAGGCCAGTTACTATTCTCCAGACTACATTGAACATCAAAAACACTTTGGATACTATATGAGATTATTCAGCTCTAGTCTTGGATGGTTTTCTTGCACCAATTGAATTTTCAAAAAGTTTAAATTCTTGGTCACTGGCTCTTAGATATTCTTTATTTTATATTCTGTCACCATTTAATGCGTACTGGTGATTAAGCTTAAATGCAAGTCCTAAATTCTGATGCTTTTGTCATTGCTGAAAGTAGGGACCACTGAACCAATTATTTGATTGGCAAATCCTTTGATGTGGTGTGAAATATTTTATTTGTTTTGTATCTTGTGCCTATAAGAGAGTGTTCTTGAAGTTTGGATTTTCGTTCTAAAAGATGAACAAGGGTAGCAGCAGACTTATGAATCATAGATGACTATTTCTTAACAAGAACAATCTACTTAGTAATTCCCCATTTATCAGTGTCGGAACTGAGGTCAGTAAAAATATTATAGAGTTGATTTAAGACCATAATTAAGGGTCTCTTGGTGATGGTTCAGTTCTTAAGATCCCTCTTGGTGATGGTTCAGTTCTTAAGATCTAGGTTGCTTGGACTCTCCAAAAATGTTGCCGCACCTGTGTCGGATCCTCCAAAAATACACTACTTTTGAAGGATCCGACACGCACTCGATGACATGTTTGAAGAGTCTGTACAACATAGCTTAAGATAACATCCAAATTTTGCATGACAATTGAAAATGTACCTTAGTTTTGCTTTCGGGAGTTCATATGATGACCTGGTTACCCATATCATTTAGAAGTATGATGTTTGCTATCATGTTTTCTCTTTACGACTTGAGCTGTATCAATTTCCAGCTAGGTCAGCGTAAGGTAAACTTTATAATGTGCCAAGGATAAATTTTCCTGGCTTACATGCAGCTTAAACCTTTTAATACGAACATATCATGTTTTTAAGTCCCTTGTCCAAACAACAAGAAGTACATGTTATATCATTTGATCAAGAAAAACATAAAGCAGAATGCATCTTGTACTTTTTGTAGCTGTAGGACATTGCTACCATATATTATGTGCTACTATTATCTTCCTTTAGGCAATAGGTAATATTTCTTATGCTTCACCTATCTTTTGATGCGCACTTCCCTAATCATCAAAATTATCTAGTTAGAAATTTTTAACCCAATCTCTCTTTTTTTTCTAATAATGACTAATTTGTTTGTTAGTTCATCATCATATGTGCTTCTCTATTTATTTGATCATCTCTTCAAATTCTTTTATTTAGGATGTTGAAGTAACTTTAACTATTTCTATTTCAGCAAAGCCAAGATTCCCTGAATTTTGTTAAATTACCTGATGAAGGAACCAAAGGTCCTCTTTGTGAATCACATTTGGATATGGTGAACCTGAAGACTCCAATTTCAATGGATGCCCAATCAAATGGTGGAAACCATGCCAACCTGAAAAATGATAGCTCAGCTGCTTATGGCTCGTATTGTTTGGCCATAGATATTGACAAAAGAAAATTTGACGCACCTAAATCCACTGAGGAAATGAATGGGAATGTTAAGACGGATGACTATGTATCTGTAAGTGCCTCTTATGAATTTAATGATTTTAACATCATCACGTGGAAGGATGTTAATTCCAGAGGGTTCTTATGGTGCTTTTTCTTATTTGGTATTAGTTTGTTCTCTAATTAAGATTTTGTTAATGTAATACTGAACATTAACAAATTAATTGCATTTCAGAGTATGTTTCAGAGAGAAATTTCATCACTGATGGGAGGAAAGTTCATGCAACAGATGATGAATAACAGCTTTGAGTTGCCCAAATTTGCATGTAAAGGTAGATTCTTTTCTGCAATCAATCACTCTGTTATGCATTTTCCAAATATGGATTTTGTTATAGATGATACCTGTTATTTTTCCTCTGCAGTTTTCCTTATTATGTTTTGAAATACATTTTATCAAATTTGGTTAAGTCAATTGGATGCTTCTAATGAGCTTGAATCCTGCCAGAGTATCTTCCTATATTTTCACTCATTAAGATATATATTTGACTAATGTTTCAAAATATTCAAAACTGGAAACTATTTCTTCAGGGAAGGATGACAGATCTGGTTGGTCTTTGATGAAATAACCGAGACATGTAACAGTCCAATTCTCATGATTAAATCCACATGCTAGTTAAGAATGTAGAAGAATTCTCTAAGAATCAATGCATTCTCTGTAAATAGCTTTACGACATACTTGTGGATAACTCCTGTGATAGGCTCTTCTTCAGTTTCCAACTATCACAGTTATTTTTTTTTATTTTTTTTTGTATAATAACACCACGAGTGGCGACATAAAGTAGATAATGACTTGTAACTATGTTGGGTTATAGTGTCAATGATATTCTGCTTTAGTGATGTCAAAGCTGAAACTTGCCACACTAACCTACTCCCAAATCTGTAGTCAAATACCTAATTTTTCCCTTTCCTGTGTTATCAACTTGGTTGCAAAAGGGTTGCTAGTGCATACTTTGAAATCCAGTCGTTAAAGTTCTTTTTGCAGTTGTATTGGGGAAACCCTGTAAAACCTTGTTACCAAACTAACTACATTACAATCTCAATATCTCAAAAGTGAAATATAATCGGCTTATCATGTGCATGAAGTGCTCCCCAGACCCCATGTCTGTTCTTATTTCCTGAAGAGTTCTCTACAGATGAAAACGTTTGATGTAGTTCCTAGATCAACTTGTCAAAAAGAAAATTATCAAATATACTTGGATACTTAAGTTAGCCTTTGCAGTTGCAACTGCTCTGATTAGACAGCATCAGTAGATATCACTGGTCATCCTGTCTTCTATTGCGGTTGAGTTGTTGATTGTTTCCGTATAATAAAAGAGCAAGTAAAGGTTCAATGACTTTTCAGTTAGCTGAAAAAGGTGGTTCCTTCACCTCATAGCAGGACCAGATTTGAGCTTAAGTTGTACAATGAGATGAAAAGTTCACAAGTGTTTCTTGTTTTAAATGGCAGATAAATGTTTGACTGAGAAGGTATATGATACACCTAGCAACAGATTGAGAAAATACAAGCGCTCTGCATCTTTCAATTCAAGAAGAGTTGTTCTCCTTTTCTCAGTCATGTAAGTTTAATTCCTGAATCCGTTCTTTTCATGTTATGCTTCTTTCCTTTTTGGTGCTAGAAACATTGCATTCATTACATTCATTACCAATACTATATTCATTTCTCATAATCTGTTAAGTTGATGTAGTTTGTGTATCAGCAGGCTCGGCTCAACAAGAGTGAGGCCTATGCCAAACTTCACAAAGAAGCCCTAAAAAAAGATTAGCTTTTAAATTTTGATGTCAAATCATATTTTCTAGTTGACATATTTAAATTGAATAAATTCTTATAATAACTAAAACAAGAATATATATCTAAAAGTACTTAGTTGATTTATTAATCTAAATCTAACCTGTTGGGTCTATTTGGCCCCAAAAAAAAGAGAATATATATCTAAAACAAGAATATATATTTATGAAGTAAGAATATCAACAATGACAAAATTTTAGTGAAAAAATATAATATAAAATTAGAATAATAAAACTTGACTCGGAAATTTGGTAAGTTGATAAAATGATATCGAACTAATGTTGTGTTGCTACAATATAATGATTGGCTGTTGCAATGCTTGAAATTTTTGCAGAATGCAGTAGGTTTGGTTAGACTTCATAATATTTAATGATAAGAGAATAAGAATAGTGAAAGAAAAAATGAAAAAAGTAAATATAGGGAAAATGTGGTCCATGTTAGTTGTTATTGGATATAAACGAGGTAACAAAAAAGTAACCACATAAAAAAAAACTACAATTACCTAAAAACTGTTTCATTTCCCAATTATTGCAACAATCCCCACATTAAGGTAAAAAAATATTTTACTTTCTACGCAAAAATTTCTCTTCAAATCCAACAATACATAGGATTTTCTTTTAAAATTAAATATATAGAACACATCCTTAGGAAAAAGTGCATCCCCGAAAAAGTTGGGGTCCCATGCCATTGCTTTAGTGGCTCTATAGTAGAGCCGGTTCTGTGTGGACATAGATGATGAGAATGAGCTGTCATGTGCAAACATCTGCATGAATGAATATGGAACAAGTATTGCACAGCCAACCATAATAATTGAGGGTATAAATGTTTCACCAATCTAATCTTTTTGAAAGCAATGGATTTGTACTGCTTGTCATCCCTTGATTTTGAATATTGTAGGTTATAACTACCAGAAAATGGTAGACTGTAACATGGTTTCTCAATGAACAAATGTAACTTTCAAGTTCTATGCTCTCTTTTATCGAATACACGTGCAAGCACCCATGTCCTTTTTTCTATATTTTTGGTTGTCTGTGTTTGAGATGGATATTTATTATTAGAGCTGCAAGTAATGCAGACAGGATAGGAATAATAAGGTTAAAAGGATGTGATTGATGTTGTTTATTGTAAAGATGTGTAGGGTTGCTTTTATTTTGGGATTTGGCAGGGCGAGATGTTGTTTGGTCATTAGATCTTGAGTTACGGTGTTTAGACAACTTAATGACCGGGTGGGTGCGTGGGAAGATTATTTGTTTTTAATTGCATGGAATTCTTTGTCAAAGCCTACTGATCAGAGTTGAATGCAGATGTTAAGATTTCAGTCTACTACACTAAGTGTTTTGTCTTGATACTCACAAGTTGTTGGTAGGCTAATCTCTAGAGATGATTCTACTTGGAAAAAAGCTGAGAAAATACATCGATTACTTATTTAATCATTAAAAAAAATATGGATGAGAAAATAACCAATACAGAGTAGGTCGTATCACAGTCTCTACTGAAGATTCATTGCAATGGTTAAATATTCTTGAAGGAGAAATATAGATGATATGGCTATGGGGCACAGAAGCATAAGCATAATCATCTGTAAGAAGGAAGAACTTGGAAATTAGTCATGTGATGTTGACTCATTCAAGAAGTTGTTTGTCTTCTTGGCAGTATTGTTAATATAACAACTTATCTATCCCTACGCGATTGATGGTTACACATTTCTATAAATTAAGTGTGAGCCAGTATGTTGAAGATGTTCATGCAACTTTAGTTACATGACACCTCTTTTGCTCCATATTGTACATATATTTCTTCTGGCGTTTAGTTATCGCTTCTATACATCGACTAAAAGTATCTTCCTTTTTCAGGTCGTGCTTGGGGACGATCGTACTCATTTATCTTACTCTAAGAGTTAGAATGAGTGGTGATTGGGCTGCTAATATTTAGTATCTACTTCTCGTCTTCCTGTCGCGTCCATCATTTGTGAAAAGAGTTTGCTAGGTGACACTTTTGAATGAGTTCTCTTTCTTGCTTGTATTTCATCTTAATGTTCCATGAGTAGGAATCGTTCTTCATCTGTACATAAAATTAGCAGTTAGTATACAAGTTGACCAATTGGTTTCTAATTTAAGTTTCTTTTTTTACTTTTTCTAATTTAATTTAAGTGAACTATTCTATCTTCAAGATAAATTGTTATTGATGAAAAATCAATACCAATGGTAGCCTACATAACATAATGAAATAATATCACGTAACCAAAAATAACTTGACATATTCAAAATGATACACCTTAGGATATGTTTATATGAAGACTTTACACAAGAAAATTCGACTCTTGTTAGTTTGGTTTATAGATTTAAAAATCTGACATAAATGATTTGATTTGATATTTTAGAAATCGAACTAACCTGGACCTTGCTCCATATACACACCCTAGTGAGTAGTGATCCTATTCGATTGATAGTTGTAACAATTTAATTATTGGATTTGGATTTGGATTTGCTCTTTAGCAATATGCTATTGTTTTCTATTACTTTCGCTCAATATTGTTATAATTTGTAATTGTACACCATCAACTAGGGTGTTTGTGATTCAGTTTAGATTGGTTATTGATTAAAATCAAAACCAAACCAATCTAGTTGGTTTTTTAAATTTCTAAAATCAAATCAAACCAAATGAAAAAAATAACCGTCGGTTCGGTTTTTTTCTGGTTTATTCGGTTTGAAGTAACAATTTTTTTTGAGAGAGTACGTATCTCGATAGACAAGCACCTAATACATGAACAATCCACAAAAAACTATTGTCGGTTCAATTAAACAATTAAGCGATACTAGAATTATCATTACACGAAAAAAGTGATTCAATTAAGAGAAAGTGCGACTATTTTATGTGAAGAATGATAGGTAAAGACAAATGGATTTTGATTAACTTGGACTTAGGATTGTTATAGTTGGGCTTGAGAAAATGGTAAAGCAAAGACTTATGTTAATTAAAATTTAACAAAATATTTATATTTTATTTATGAATAATATATAAAAAACTATAAAAGTTATATATTCGCAAGACCTTGAGACAATTATCCTTGTTTAGATGTGTGGCGGGTGACAATCCATGCTCTATGCTAGCCCAGTTGTAAGCGCATTGTCTAGGTTGTCTATAAGTCACTAACATCTTCAATCCCAACAGGAATTTGACGTACATCCTTAGTACGACCTCTAGCCTCACGTACTGCAACGAGTATAGCCACATGGGACATGAAACAAGGCAGGCTTATGAGTGACTTGACACTTCCTGCAAATTTCACGACCAGAAATGAGATTGATGACATTTGATCTTTAATATTGGATACAGTATACTCACCAAAACTGACTGTAACACTGGAAGTATTTGATGACCTTCGGCCACATGCTTAGAAAGTGCCAATGACCCTGTCAGGAAACTCAATACAGATGCTGCACCTTTAGCCTGTAACACCAACAGGTAATGTCCAACACCAATGGAAAATCATACAACAAATGGTAAACCAAGAATACTATAGTTAAGACTAAAATCTTGAGAATAGTGAAAAGATCTAGTAGGATGGCCGGGAAAACAGCATGGTAATCTTCCTCACTCGAGAATGGGATGATAAAAACTCAGCTATCTTTTGTGCATTTTCCTGCCATTTTGTGGAAACACACAATGTCCATACATTATTATGCAACTATGACAGAATTTTTTCTGAATGTTATGATTGTCAGGCAAGCACTCACCAATAAAAGTAGAGAGGAAACAAGAACTCTGAATTCAAGCATTCAATCAAGCAAAAAGATAAAAGATAGCAAAAGAATTCTTAAATAGGGAGCAGAAATATTATAAAAAGACATCAGATACAGGGACCTTAAGAAATTAATGAAAGAGGAATGGAGCTCAATAACTAGTAAAGTATAAAAGGAAGTCATATATTTATAAAGGTACTTGTTTGTCTTTGCCCACAGTTGAAGATTTCTGAGTCTGAGTTGAATTACTTGCTGGAAGTTCCAAATTGCACATTCAGACTTGTCTTGTGATTCATCACCACAAAATGAGTAGGATTTCCAACTCGTCTTATTGGAAGTTCCAAGACGAGTAGGATTTCCAACTCATTTTGTGATTCAGCGCCACACAGACACAACCAACTGTGTACCTGGAACGAGGTTTCCAGGTCTAGCCTGATTACCAAACCTTTGGAAGATAATAAATTCAAAGAACCTAAATGAAGACAATTAACAGACCTACTGGAAGAAGATTATGGGCACCACCAAACAACTCCTTCAGAGTAACGCAAATCATGGAGTTGGGTAATCAGCTAATGGCTTAGTCAATTGCTCAGAGAGAGGAGTAATGACTCCATGCTTCTGTCAACCAAGCTCTTGAGAGCTAACGCTGTTCATGGTGCCAAAAAAAATTTGACAATCAAGTCACTCTCACAGCTTTAGTAAACAAAATGGATCTAGCAAGTAATAACAACACAGAAGACTTAAAAGCAAGGAAAATTTAATACTTACTGTTTTTCTACACGCAGCACCATCATTTTAATGCTTCTTAAACAAAGCCAGCAATCAAATGGGGCTAGGCCTGCACCTTCTGAATTAAGAAGGAGGTACACATTCTTTGCCAAGTTGATTTTCATAAGTTATATACTCAATCCGTTTCAATTTATTTGCCTTGTTTTGACTTGGTACGGAGTTAAAGAAAATAAAAGACTTTTGCATCGTGTGGTCTTAAATTAACGAAAAATGTAGAATATACCAAAATGTTCTTTCATCTTGTGGCCTTAATCATGTCATGTTGAAAGTTGATATTAAAGAATTGACAAAAAAGAAAGAGGCATTCTTTTTTAAATGGACTAAAAAGGAAAGTAAGACAAACAAATTGAACAGGAAGGAGTACATAATTTGAATATCCGGACGAGTCGGTAAGCTAATCTTATACTTCACAGTCGTCTAAAGGGGCAGGCACAGTGCCACAGTCTTCAAATGCCTGCGTAAGGTAACTTATCATATACAGCTTCAGACTTGTAAAAAGGCTGCAATTTAAACTCTACACAACTCCCAGGTTACAAATGTCAAATGTGTAATGGCCCAGCTTCAGACAGGCAATACATTACCACATTATCTGAACAAGATATGTAGACAAAATGTGAATTTATTTACTTGTATGTGTAGGGGGAAAGTGATAGAATTTTTGTTCCCACATAGTCTTGCCTGGTATACACTCAATAGCGATGGATGCTAAATATTTCATCTCAACCCCATAACATACAAATATAGTTTGGTACTTGTATTATAAGAATCATTAAAGAAATTGAACATAATCTAAAGCAAACCACTAAGGGGCCATTTGGTTACTGGTTAGAGTTATGCAGGGTTTAGTTATGCTGGGTTTAGTTATGCGGGTATTAGCTATGCGGATATTAGTTATGTAGGTATTATTTAGTTATGTAGAGATTACAATACATGAATTATTAACTATTGAATATTAAGCTTGTTGTAAATTATTAATATATATTATTTACAAAATAATAATACATGCTAATAAAATGTGGAATATATTGAATAATATATAATGCTAATAATTGATTAGCATATGTACCGTCAAAAAATATACAATCAAATTTCTAATATTAAAAAAATATTTATATTTGCATAAATAAATAAAAACAGTAAGTATATAAAAAGAAATGAAAATGGTCTATATATAAAAAGAAATAAAAACAACAAACGTAGATAGGAAAACAGTAAAGTTTTCAATTAAAAAAAATAAAATAAATTAAATTAAAAGAAATGAAAATGGTCTATATATAAAAAGAAATAAAAACAACAAACTTATATAGGAAAACAGTAAAGTTTCCAATTAAAAAAAATGAAATAAATTAATAGGGTAAATATGTAATTTATCATTTTAATACATGTATAACTAATACCCACATAACTTATTCCACCTTCTACCCTGCATAACTTTATACATAGATTCCCTCATAAGTTATGTTGGTATTAATTATGTAGGACTACAAAAATGCAACCAAACACCGTATAAATTAATACATGAATAACTTTTATACAACATTTATATTTTAACCAACCAAACATGGTATAAGTTATGTTGACTTTTATACCTACTACAAAACTTTTACCAAACATAGTAAGCTAATGCAACTTTTTATACATGAATAAGATGTCTCTTATACAGTAACCAAACGGACCCTAATGCACAAAACAGTTATTAGAAATTGAAAATCAACAAAAAACTAAAACAGAAAAAAAATGAAAAAGGAGAAAAACCAAACTAAACCTAGGGCTAGAGTATGTAAGCCCGCGACAATCGAAACTGATGAGAGGCAAGGTTGAGAGCTAAGCCAGAAAAAGAGCCATCAACAATAAAGACAGATCAAAACTGAGGGAGAAGAGATAGAGATACAGATAGAGTGAGGGAGAGATGATTCGGATTGCCTGGTGACAACAGCCAGCGATGGAGACAACATAGCCAATGATTGGATATTCATCAGCTTGAGAACTCCTCTTCTTAATGCCATACCGAAAGAGTCTTCCTCTCCTCCAAAATCTCATAGAATATCTGGGAGTAAGGCTTTTAGGACAACTTGTTGATCGAAGGTGTCATGCTGTTTCCACCATTTAAGCTTCCTTCCATTGGCTTTCTTCGCCAATGCCGATGAGTCATCCACTACATCAAATAGGCTCCTTTTCTGCATCGTTCCCTTCCAGAATATCTAAAATCCATCACAAATCCAAAATCCTTACTAAAACAATAGCAGATACACTGAAAAATTGGAGAACAAGCGACCAGAATTTTAGGTTTCCGTCTGTTCTAGGTTAACAAGGAGGGAAATGAGAAGAGGGAGGGAAGATAAGATTAGGAAAAATTTGCTTTCGGAAAAATTTGCTTTCAAATTGTTTATATTACTCTATTTAGTACCAACTTTTTGTGGCTATTCTCTTCAATGACCAGTGGAAAGGTCTTTACTCTTGGATAATGTCTAATTGCCGCTAATAGTTGAGCAAAAGGAATCAAATCACTAAAATCTAATTAATTGCCATTAAAGGTGTTTCTTCTGGTAGTGATAAAAAGATGGCATCCTGGTATCCTGTTTTGGAAATGGATATCCACTTAGTATCTCCAAGTTTGCAGGGTCAAATTATAATTACCACCATAGAAGGAAACAACCACGGAGTTGTGTTTGCTTGAGATAGGACTTAAAGAAGTGACAACTTTGAATAACAGACATGTGTTGACCAGATCTGCCGGAAGGAATAAAGTCTAGCCATCATGAACTTCAAGCGCATATTCAGTTTCAAGCTTCTTTGCCCAATACTTTCACAGAGAAGGGAGCTTATACCTTGCTGGAAGGGTGATTTCAACCCTAGTGATTGGGTTAAACAGACTAACAAAGTGATTTTAGGAGTGTCATTTTCAATAGAAACTAACCATCCATGGGAAGAACGGCAAAACTCCTTATTACCAAGGACCTTAAGGTAGTGACTTCTTTCATGTATGCTAATAAGAAACCTTACATATTATCATCACAAGACAGCAGCAACCATGGCTGAATACTAGAAATAGTTTGTAATACTGACCTCCATGAAGTACAAACGCATGTGACTCGGACTTTATTAGTAATGTAACAAGACATCTATCAACCTCAACAATTCCTGTGGAAGCTCTGACCAATCAGCCATTTACAATCTGATACATCAATAGGGAATGTGAGATATAATATTAGAGCAAAACAATAATCATACAACTTACAAAGTATCACACGAACTTTAGTATAACAACCAAAAAAGATGATTACTAAGCAGTAAGCAAACATGCTGTTTGTCACAATTTGGACAACAATCATAATGAGTACATATATATATCTATCTACATGTTGTTCTAAAGCATAAAGATCTGCAATCTGAACTGAGGAATTTAGACGTTAGCTCACCCTTGCGGGATCGCGACTATATAGCTTCAAAGAAGGAGTTCTCTAACAAAAAATATTGCTACCTGTACTACAATGTTCCTTCTTTTCCCACCACTTATTCACCAAATTTACAAGGTTGATTCTAGCTCATTGAAGTGCAACACTAGATCATACGAGTAAATATAATCAACGGGAATTTATTCAAGAGGATTCAAAACAAAGATGACAAATTTTTCTAATATGGTTCTAATTCCTCAAATAATTGAAAAAAAATAACTTCATCCAGCAATGACAGCTTATATTGCTGCTTGACAAATTACTAGTAAATAATTAACCATAAGGTTCTAAAAAGCAATAGCTTTACTACGATCGATTAAGTAATTCTTCAAAAACTAATATCAAAAGAGCATAGGGAGATATAATAATCAAAGAGGTATCAGAAAATTCTTGTAGAGCAATGAATCTGAAAATTTACAAAAAAAGCAGCAAAGAAGATTTAGCTAAAACAAACTCTAAAAAACATTAACAATCGGTTTGTCGAGCGATCGAGATTACCTACCAATAACTAGGATGGATGCACAAGGTTTTATAGCCTTTCTGATTTCTAGTTTAGATACTCTCTCTTTCCCCAACCTGATCTGGTTTTGGATTTGGAAATTAGACCCATATTTACCGAAAGGAGCAATTTTTCAGTTTAACCAACATAACTTATGTTCCAAAGTATACAAAATCAGGCTTCAAATTTTACTCACAAGTTCATGTATAAATTTTGTATATAATGATATAAATTTTGTTTCAAAACGTTAAAAAAATCTGACAAAGTACGTATAAAATCTGTATTAAGATAATATTCTTCAAACATCTACGACAGGCATACATCTTAACAACAATTTTCAGAGGAATAATTTTACAGTATATAACTTATTTACAACTTTCATACTATTCATACCAATTTAATAAAGCTACAACAATCTTATTGATAGACACGAAGATTTAAGTAATTTAATTCAACGTTCTAACATATCAGAAAAAATTCTACTGTCACTTAACTACAACTTGAAAATTGACAAAAAATTACTATTCCTAATGTCATGACTCTATAAAAAGATAATGAACTTCTATAGATATTGATTGGAACTTTGTGATAAATAAAGTAATTTTTCAGTGGTTCTATTAAATCTTTTATTGAAAAATTAAAATTAATTGTAGCTTGAAATATTGAAATAAAAAGGTGATGATCTGAAAAGACGATTTAACGTATTACTATATCACTATACGGGAAAAATTATAAATTTGTATATTAAAAAGACTTAAAAATGGTACCTAATTCTATATAATATACAATTATTCTAATAATCATAAATAAAAGGTTCCATTTTTTTAGATTTTAGTTTGAATTGTTCAAATGAGCGACTAAATTAGGTTAGGTTTCTCTTTCTCATTAATTAGTACATATGACTACCTTATTAGTTCTGATTTTTCCTGCTTCTCGTACATTTGTTCTTTTTCCATTTTATGATAATTTTATAATCTGTTTTAAACTTAATTTTTCTGAATCAACTATTTTTATATATTCATTTAAAGGTTTTTGAATATTAAATCCTTAAAAGGATAAATTTATAGCTCTGCATCAAAAAAAAGTTAAAAGAGTAAATGTAGAAAAATAAAATCATAATTTTATTTAAAATATTCATGAAATTTTATTAAGTTTTGGCTTCAGGCCATTAATTGTAGAGAGCCACCTCTCCTATAATACAATGATTAGTTAGGTAGGATTTAGTTATCCTTATAAAAGTTATTTCATCTTTTACTCCGCATAAATAACACATAAATTCCCATATATTAGTGCGGGAATGTAAACAGGTAACCAAAAACCGTACTTGTTGTGCTGAATTTTATACCTAGAATAGAAAATGCTACATAACATAGTACTTATTATGATAGTTTTAATATATGAATAATTCGCTTCATAACCACCAACCAAACGACTCCTTAATTTGTGGTTTTCTAACGGCAGAACATCAACTCAATGAATGACCATTTTGGTGAGTTATGATTGACAATAAGAATATGTAGGCTATGGAGAACCCTTTTATCTTTATTCATCAATCACATATTTTACATACGAAAAGAGAGGCAGCAAGATGTTGAAACAATTGCAAATATTAAAGTGTTGTAGTAGTATCTTGATAAATTTCCAGTAGGAAAAATTCATTAGTTTATTCTACCTTTTCCCTCCCCCTTTATGTTCATTGCATGAAGAATTGCTTTTAAGGGATGTGGTATGACTTATTTGCGAAGCACATGCTTATAATTACTTATTTGGTAAAACAACAAAAACTACGACTCAATCTCAAACTAATTTGCATAACACTTCATTTATGCCCGTTAGCAATACAAGTTACTACAAGAAGCCCCCTTACTTGAAGCTAGAACAGAGACCTTATTATTGTAGAAAGAAACGGGAGATCAAGATACTTTCAATACCCAAAGGAGTATTTTGATCTTTAACAGTAACATGGTCATTTTGTCTCACAATAACTAAGACAATACGATAAGCTAGAGTTAGATAATAGTTGGGCAACAGTAACAATTTCCCCTTGAACATAGATCAATTAAAATACAACATGTTTCAGCGATGAGCAGCAAAACTAACTTACGCTAGATGTGTAGCTGCAAATTATGCTACATTCTTGAACATCCAGAATAACTTAATCCATGCATCTGCACTTCTGAGCAAGATTCTCAAAAATCTTATGAACATCAGCAGATGTAACTAGATTTGATGGATCAATGGATGCCTGTCAAGAAAATGTGGACGGTAAAATCAATGGCAAAAACCTATATACAGAATAAATGGGACATACCAGTTAAAGAGTAATAATAAGGGAGAGGGGTAAAGAGGATTTCGTTCATCCAATATTTGTTTATATACCAGTTAAAAAGTAATTAGTTCAACAATGAGAAGTTTGGTTCTACTTTTGCATCTCCTTCATCCAATAAACTGTTTAAATAGTTGTATCACCATTCACCACGGACGATAACAAAACTCAGTTTGCAAGTGGAACAACCTTCCTCATGTCCTATTCTGGAGTGGTTTGTGAACTTCAAGGTTTCAGATTCCATGGATTTACTCAAATTACTGATCAGAAATTCTAGTGTAAAAACTTCTAATGTTCATGAAAGTTAGACATGCAAAATAACCGATGAGTAAGAAGTTTTCATTGACAAAAGGTAACAGGATGGTTACATATTACAAAAGCAGAAGAGCTTGACAGCTTTTGGAGCAAAAACAAAAGATAGTGAGTTTTTGGAGTAGAAACTCAGTTACATAACACAAAAACCATGGAGCTAACAAAGTCCAGGAAGATGTCAATGGCAATGCTATTAACAGGGGAGAGAAAGCTCCAACCGAACAAAGAACCTAAACATCTAGCTTTTAGAGTATGAAGAGTAGTTGAAATACCATAAAAAATTACATATGCAAACAGCCAAAATCCTTACATAGTTAATCATATCACTATACAAGAAAAATCATATCACTATACAAGTATGGATATCATCACTTCAAACAAAGGTTAGCTGGCAATAATAGAGCGGTTTCTTTATCAATACAACATTTACTCTAGCCACTTAACAGAAAAAAACAGAAAAAGACCAAACAATTTCGTCTCAGGTCAGTCCAGACAATAGTAAGCAATCTATTTCTTGCATTTGTTTGTTTCTCCATCAGTAAATTTGCCATCATCTCTTCCTAATTTAACGCCATCATAGAAATGTTGATGCTCCTAACACGCTTCCAAGTAATCCAATGAGACAACACAAAGTTCCTGATTATTTTCGAAAAAGAAAATTTATTTACATATCTATTGAAGATGTTCATTTTATTAATGAGTGGAAACTTCCTAAAAAGAACACAATGGCAAATTACATTTTCTTTGATAAATCCTTTTGTCATTTGAAAAAGAGCAACAGTGCTCCAAAGAAAGAGTATAAGGAGAAAATGTTCAAGAACAACACCATTGGCTCTGCTAAAGAGTCCAGGTGCGAGCATTCAATAACATATCCAGAAAGCACAATGGCCTCGGCCAAAAGATTGAGAGTCAAGGTTCTAGTTAGGCTCCAGCTGAATTGGTTGAGAAAGGAAGACATGGAAATGCTTACAAGGTGAAAGCTTATGTAACACCAGTCACCAGGAATAAGGGTTGGGTAATTTGAAAGGATGACTTCAGGAAGAGGATACATCAAAATGAAAAATCTCAGATATTACTTTGTTGCTTCTATTTTTTCAAGCCAGAGAGGCTAACAATTATATGAGTACAAGCAAAAATGACAGTTTGTTCAAGCATCTCAAACATATATTTATTCTTGTGTGTGAAACTCATTTTAATACCTCGAAGAAACAACTTCAAAACACAGTTTATTGAAGCAGAGTAAGAGTTTCCAATAAGAAACTTGAGAATAAAGACAATACTGATGTAGTGCAGATTTCAACACAACATACCTTGAAGCCAGGTAGCAAAACCACTAACGAGAGTAGCTTTGTCCAATTCTATGAAAACAACAAAAATGCATCACCAAGTCTGAAGGTAAATGACATGTTCTAAATACTCTTTAAAAGAATCCAGTTCACTTTGGGGGTAAAACAAGAACACATAGAATAATAAAAAGGGTAAATACAGAAAAATAACTCACTCAGCACAGAGTTGGTGTGACCCAAATTGGAGGACAAACACGACTGAGGGAAACACCATCATAATGTGGCTGGATACTGCCATCTGCTAAGTTGAACACCCCCATGTCCAAGCCGCCTCCTTCTTCAAAGTGGAGGTATGCACCTAAACAATTATCTGTAAAATAAATATGATTGGGCTTGATTCCTGGAAATTGAGAAGCTTGGACTGAAAAAGAAGCATTAGCACCCAGGAAAAAAGCTGTGTCCCCTAAATCCCTGGTTGGCGTATTTCTGTGAGCATCTAAATCAATCTTGAAAACTAAAAAAATTCTTGTTCCGTATGTGTACAGCATATCCTCCTCATCATCATCTTCCCCAGGGATGAACGTCAAAGGAATTCTTTCGTGATCATCTTGCACGCACCTTAAACCAGCACCACTTTGCGCGACTACAAATAATGATCCTAGTGATTCTAGGATGTAATACTTGCAATCAACCCATCGTTCTAGATGCACTATGATACGAATACTAGCAGGTTCAGGGCCCGTGACATCACAAACTTGGATGGAACCATTATAACTGATTCCATAAAAGCTTCCATTAAAATATAAAACATCACTAAAATGTCCAAAACGGATGGGCTTGGTAATCCTGGTCCATAACAAATCTCCTGGTCTCCAAAAACTCAGGAACTCGGATTTTCCCTCAATGACCATAAGAACATAGTCAGATGTATTAGAAGGATTGGCTGAGAGAACAGCTTTCTTGACAAAGATCCATGGAACGCATGTCTGGTTGAATTCATAAAGTTTTGTGGTATTTTGATGAGGCAGCTGGATTTGTACACCCGAAAAAGGATGTAACAGACCGATTTCACCGTCTTCTTTTCCGACAGTGATAAGCCATCCCATAGACTCCATACATCTTTTTCCTTGGGCTTCCGGAACTCTCTTTTTAAAAATCATGTCATTATAGAAACTATAGAATTTCCTACAGGTATTATCATCCTCGTCACCATCATCCTCCTCGGCTAGCATTAGCCATGGAGCCCTAGGCAAATTACTGATAAAACTGTGCTCATTGGCCACCGAATGCCAGGATTTACAGACACTACTGAAATTGAGATAATCCTCAATCAAATCCATACGACTAAGAATTACACCCAGAAGATCACTTTGAAGTTTCGACCAATCAGGCATCTTTCAAGCCCTAGCTAGCGAAATGATTTGATAATAATATTGAGAAAATGTTAGGAAAATACCAAATTTATGTCCTCACCAACGCTGGCAAGATGAAGAAGCACGCTGCGGCTTCTTCTTCAGTCGCTATTAGGTACGGCGATGGGACAGGCAGACCTCTCCACGTACGGCGGTGAGACAGGCGGAGCTCTCCAGGAACACTGCACACTATCAGAGTGGTGTTTGTTTGGTAGAATAAAGCAATTGACAGAAATTTCTCGTTTACTTGTTGGTTTTTGCTTTTATTTAGGGGAAAATGACGAATATACCCAAACTATAGAAAATGGTATCGAATACCCTTTGGTTTCTTGTTTTCCAAAAAGTGGATCATTTGTGTCTTCACTCTAAGGGCTCGTTTGGTGTGATGCATAAGAGAAAATAATCTGGAATAACTTTTGAATGGCCTTTAATTTAGTGTTTGGTTGCAAAGGCAAAGATAACTTGATCTCAGGACTAATTGGGATAACTTATCTCAGGATTAACAAATAGTCTTGGGATAAGTTATCCTTCACTGGACTTTGCTTTTATTTATCAAAGGGGCGATAATGGGGCAGGCGGGTTGAGGCAAGGCGGAATGGTGCAAATTTTGCCTTATGCGGTCGAGCGAGGTAGCGTAATTTTTAGAGGAAATTTCACAAATAGCCATTAAAATAAATTTAATTAGGTTTTATAACTATAGTTTGTTAATTGCAATTAGTAGCTACATGTTAGAAGAAAAAGAGAGACGAGCGAGATTAAGAAAGGGAGGCGAGAGACAAATTATATATGTATATTTGTCAAATTGTATATTGCAGAATGATACAATCTACTCCCTATGATTTAAACGTTTTTATTAAAGCATTGTTATGTAGAATTTTTATCACTACATATGGTAAATAGGCTACAAAATATCACTACATATGAAAATCTCTCAAAAATTGGTAAACATCTATGCCCTGTGGGTCTATTAGTTATCGTTCTTATTAATAATATAATTAGTCCAAAATAGTATTAACTTGAGATCACATAATAAATAACTGAAAATATATCATCAAATGATAATATGCCACGCGCTACTATATCATTATACACCTATGACCACTCTATACCTTGCCGTTCCATTACACCTTCATTCATGTATTTTACCAAACATTACTTTATAACATCAAAAACAATCAGTTAGAAATTCTTACTAGAATTGTCAAACTCAACGCATCAACTCATATAACGATTTGTCAAAGATGCAAGTATCTTGTTACACAAGACAACTAAACTTCATGTTGTAGACAAAGTCCCTCTTTAACAATATGATACTCTTGATCTTCTGCTCCCCTTAACAATCTCATATTCTTGGCAGCTATCTTTGCAAGACCTTGAGCCAATTATCCTTGTTTAAATGTGCGACAGGTAACAATCCATGCTCTATGCTGGCCCAGTTCTAAGTGCACCGTCTAGGTCGTCTATAAATCACCAACATCTTCAATCCCGACAGGAATTTGAAGTAAATCCACAGGAAGACCTCTAGCCTCACGTACTGCAACAAGTATAACCACATGGGACATAAAACAAGGCAGGCTTATGAGTGACTTGACACTTCCTGCAAAATTCAGGACCAGAAATGAGATTGATGACATTTGATCTTTAATATTGGATACAGTATACTCACCAAAACTGACTGTAACACTGAAGTATTTGATAACCTCGACAACATGCTTAGAAAGTGCCAATGCCAATGGGAAATCATAGTATTAATGGTAAACCAAGAATACTAAAGTTAGGACTAAAATCATGAGAATAGTGAAAAGATTTGGAAGATAATAAATTCAAAGAACCTAAATGAATACAATTATCAGACCTACTGGAAGAAGATTGTGGGCACCACCAGACAACTCCTTCAAAGTAACCCAAATTATGGCATCCGGTAATGGTTTTGTCAATTGCACTGAGAGGGGAGTAAAGACTCCATGCTTATGTCAACCAAGCTCTTGAGAGCTAGATGCTGTTCATGGTGCCAGAAAAAAATTGACAATCAAGTCACTCTCACAACTTTGGTAAACAAAAATGAATCTAGCAAGTAATAACAACACAGAAGACTTAAAAGCAAGGAAAATTTAATACCTGCTGCTCTTCTACACGTAACACCACCATTTTAATCCTTCTTAAACAAAGCTAGCAATCAAATGGGGCTAAGCCTGCACTTCTGCATTTAGAAGGAAGTACACATTCTTTGCCATTTTCATAAGTTATATACTCCCTCTGTTTCAATTTGTTTGCCTTGTTTTGACTTGGCACGGAGCTAAAGAAAATAAAGAAGACTTATGCATCTTGTGGTCCTAAATTAATGATACGTAGAATATACCAAAGTGTTCTTTAATCTTGTGGCCTTATTCATGTCACGTTGAAAGTTGAAATTAAATAATTGTCAAAAAGGAAAAAGGCATTATTTTTTAAATGGACTAAAAAGGAAAGTAAGACAAACAAATTGAAACAGAAGGAGTACATAATTTGAATACCCGGTCGTCTAAAGGGGCAGGTACTCTGTTCAAGAAAAGTAAGTTATGCCTGCATAAGGGAACATATCATATACATCTTCAGACTTGTCAAAAGGCTGCAATTTAAACTTTATACAATCCCCAGGTTACAAATGTCAAATATGTAATGGTCAAGCTTCAGACAGGCAATACATTAACTCAATACCACAATATCTGAACAAGATATGTCGACAAAATGTGAATTTATTTGCTTGTATGTGTTGGGGGGAAGCGATATAAATTTGTTCCCACATAGTCTTGCCTGGTACGCACTAAAAGCCTATGTTCACAAGATAAATTAAAAAAAAAATGTATGGTAGTGATCTAACCCCTGAGAATCTTCGGGTGATTGAATCTTTTTAAGAGAAATGACCTAACAAGAAGGTTACATAATTTGTCGCCTTTATAACAAGATATATATGTTTTAGAATAATAGCAAGTACTCTTATCTGTTTCTAAGTAAAATATGAATTTTGCACTCCAAACTACTATTGATTAGATATTCCATTGAGGTAAACTAATAATTTCCCACGAGACCAATTATACAACAGATACTTAGTAATTGAGACTTCAGGTAATTGAATCTACTAGACGAGCTTATTAATAAGAGGTTGTTTTTCTTCCCTTTTTTCTGTTCAAACAGGGTAATCTGATAGTTTTGGCCATGAAAGCAACTCAAGTCTCAAGGGCACTAAGTATGACAAGAAAACATATGATTAGCATAAATCAAAAGCCATGAAACCATATAAAGAAGAAAAACTTTCTCCTATGACAACAAGTACGCCCCCCATCAGATAACTTGGTCAGACATAGACTTAGCTGCTGAATGCATCACAATATCTGAAAAATCACGAACCATTTAAGGAAACCAGCACCTTGAGAATGGTACCACAATAAGGTTCATGTTACCAGAACAAGAAGTATCTGCACACACCGGCTCCAAGGTCCAAAGGATGGGACAGCACAGGGGACATAATACTGTTATCTACCAGTGCAAGAGCCCCATGTGAGTGAGCCATCTCAGTTATTTTCTGAAAGGGATCATAGAGAAACAACATAAAAAAGTTAATTAATTATCCATTGAAATTTAATAGACTTCAAAGTATCCGCAGGCATGAAAATGCAGAAACAATATTCTCATAATCCAAGAGAAATGACACGTGCTGCCAAATGAGCAATGGCCAGAGGCCTCCCACTTATTACATATTCTTGTCCTCCAATTTGAAGGCTTTTGGGTTTACTCCAACATAATTATTACCAAATCCACCGAAGAACGACAGTATGTATACATTAGAAGGGAACGAAAAGGCAAATTTTCATTAGAATTATAAAGCAGTGTCATTTTCCGAGCAAGTAGCAAAGTATTACAACCCCAATCCACTAAATTAGTCAACTGAGGCGATGGATGCTAAAAATTCCATCTCAACCACATAGCATACAAATATAGTTTGGTACTTGTATTATAAGAATCATTAATGAAATTGAACATAATCTAAAGCAAACCACTAGAGATGCACATGATATTAAATTCAAAATAAAAAATCAACTAAAAACTAAAAGAGAAAAGAAATGAAAAAGGAGAAAAACCAAACCAAACCTAGGGCTCGAGTATGTAAGCCCGCGACAATCGAAACTGATGAGAGGCAAGGTTGAGAGCTAAGACAGAAAGAGAGCCATCAATAATAAAGACAAATCAAAACTGAGGGAGAGGAGATAGAGATAGAGTGAGGGAGAGATGATTTGGATTGCCTGATGACGACAGCCAGCGACGGAGATAGCATAGCTGATGATTGGATATTCATCAGCTTGAGAACTCTTTTTAATGCCATACCGAAAGAGTCTTCCTCTCCTCCAAAATCTCATAGAATATCTGGGAGTAAGGCTTTTAGGACAAATTGTTGATCGAAGGTGTCATGCTGTTTCCACCATTTACACTTCCATTAGCTTTCTTCGCCAATGCCGAAGAGCCACATCAAACAAGCTCATCTTCCTTTTCTGCATCGTTCCCGTCCAGAATATCTAAAATCCATCATAAATCCAAAATCCTCAATGAAACAATTGCAGATAACTGAAAACTCGGAGAACAAGCGACAAGGATTTTAGGTTTCCGTCTGTTCTAGGTTTACAAGGAAGGAAATGAGAAGAGGGAGGGAAGATAAGATTAGGAAAAATTCGCTTTCCAATTGTTTATATTACTCTATTTAGTACCAACTTTTTGTGGCAATTCTCTTCTATGACCAGTGAAAAGGTCTTTACTCTCAGCTAATGTCTAATTGCCGCTAATAGTTGAGCAAAAGGAATCAATCACTAACATCTAATTAATTGCCATTCAAGGTGTTTCTTCTGGTAGTGATAAAAGATGGCATCCTGGTATCCTGTTTTGGAAATGGATATCCACTTACTATCTCCAAGTTTGCAAGGTCAAGTTATAATTACCACCATAGATAGAAACAACCACAGAGTTCTCTTTGCTTGAGATAGGACTTAAAGAAGGGACAACTTTGAAAAAAAGACGTGTGTTGACCAGATCTGCCGGAAGGAATGAAGTCTGGCCATCATGAACTTCAAGCGCATATTCAGTTTCAAGCTTCTTTGCCCAATACTTTCACAGAGAAGGGAACTTATACCTTGCTGGAAGGGTGATTTCAACCCTAGTGATTGGGTTAGACAGACTAACAAAGTGATTTTAGGAGTGTCATTTTCAATAGAAACTAACCATCCATGGGAAGAACGGCAAAACTCCTTATTACCAAGGACCTTAAGGTAGTGACCAACTCTTCTTTCATGTATGCTAATAAGAAACCTTACAACATATTTTTCGTTGGTATAATCATCACGAGACAGCAGCAACCATGACTGAACTCCCTTAATACTAGAAATAGTTCGTATTACTGACCTCCATGAAGTACAAACACATGTGAATCGGACTTTATTAGTAATGTAACAAGACAATGAGCTATCAACCTCAACAATTGCTGCGTAAGCTCTGACCAACCAGCCATCTACAATCTGATACATCAATAGGGAATGTGAGATATAATATTGGAGCAAAACAATAATCATACAACATACAAAGTATCACACGAACTTAGTATAACAACCAAAAGAGATGATTACTAAGCAGTAAGCAAACATGTTGTTTATTACAATTCGGACAATAGTCATAATGAGTGCATACATGTCTATCTTAATGTTGTTTCAAAGCATCAAGATCTGCAATCTGAACTGAGGAATTTAGACGTTAGCTCACCCTCGTGGGATCGCGACTATATAGCTTCAGAGGAGGAGTTTTCTAACAAAATATTGCTACCTGTACTACAGTTTTCCTTCTTTCCCCACCACTTATTCACCAAATTTACAAGGTTGATTCTAGATGATTGAAGTGCAACACCAGATCATACGAGTAAATATAATCAACAGGAATTTATACAAGAGGATCCAAAATAAAGATGGCAACTTTTTCTAATATAGTTCTAATTCCACAAATAATTGCAAAAAAAAATAATTTCACTCCAGCAATGACAGCTTATAGTGCTGCTTGACAAATTCCTAGGAAATAATAAACCATAAGGTTCTAAAAAGCAACAGCTTTACTACGATCAATTAAGTAATTCTTCAAAAACCAATATCAAAAGAGCACAGGGAGCTATAATAATCAAACAGGTGTCGGAAAATTCTTGTAGAGCATGAATCTGAAAATTTACAAAAAGCAGCAAAGAAGATATACCTAAAACAAATTGAAAAGCTTACACATTAACAATCGGTTTGTTAAGCAATCGAGATTACCTACCAATAACAAGGATGGATGCACAAGGTTTTATAGCCTTTCTGATTTCTAGTTTAGATAATTTATCTTTCCCCAACCTGATCTGGTTTTGGAAATTAGACCCATATTTACCAAAAGTAGAAATATTTTTCAGTTTACCAAACATAACAGGAGTTATGTTCCAAAACGTATACAAAATCAGGCTTCAAATCTCACTCAAGGCTTCAAATTTCACTCACAAGCTCATGTATAAATTTTGTATGAAACATGTATATAATGGTATATATTTTGTTTCAAAACGCATACAAAATCTGATATAGTACATATAAAATCTGTATTATGATAGTTTTATATTCTGTTTTAAACTTAATTTTTTCTGAATCAACTATTTTTATATATTCATTTAAACGTTTTTGAATATTAAATCCTTAAAAGGATAAATTTATAGCTCCGCATCAAAAAAAAGTTAAAAGAGTAAATATAGAAAAATAAAATCATAATTTTATTTAAAATATTCATGAAATTTTATCAAGTTTTGGCTTCAGGCCATTAATTGTAGAGAGCCACCTCTCCTATAATACAAGGATTAGTTAGGTAGGATTTAGTTATCTTTATAAAAGTTATTTCATCTTTTACCCTGCATAAATATCACATAAATTCCCTCATAACTTAAACATATATTAGTAATGCGGGAACGTAAATAGGTAACCAAACACTTGTTGTGATGAATTTTATACCTAGAAAATAAAATGCTACTTAACATAGTACTTATTATGATAGTTTTAATATATGAATAATTCACTTCATAACCACCAACCAAACAACTCCTTAGTTTGTGGTTTTCTAATTTGTGGTTTTCTAATGCCACAACATCAACTCAATGAATGACCACTTTGGTGAGTTATGATTGACAATAAGAATATGTAGGCAATGGAGAACCCTTTTATCTTTATTCATCAATCACATATTTTACATATGAAAAGAGAGGCAGCAAGATGTTGAAACAGTTGAAACAATTGCAAATATTAAAGTGTTGTAGTAGTATCTTGATAAATTTCCCGTAGGAAAAATTCATTAGTTTATTCTACCTTTTCCCTCCCCCTTATGTTCATTACATGAATTGCTTGCAAGGGATGTGGTATGACTTATTTAAGAAGCACATGCTTATAATTATTTATTTGGTAAAACAACAAAACTACGACTCAATCTCAAACTAATTTGCATAACGCTTCATTTATGCCCGTTTAATTATCACTACCTTGAACAATGCCCGTTAGCGATACAAGTTACTACAAGAAGCCCTCTTTCTTGAAGCTAGAACAGAGACCTTATAATTGTAAAAAGGAACGGGAATTTTGATCTGCTAGATACTTTCAATAATCCAAAGGAGTTCTTTAAGCCTTAACAATGATCATATTGACTCAACAATAACTAACACAATACGATAAGCTAAAGTTAGATAATAGTTGGGCAACAGTAACAATTTCCCCTTGAACATAGAGCAATTAAAATACAACATGTTTTAGCGATGAGCAGCAAAACTAACTTACGCTAGATGTGTAGCTGCAAATTATGCTACATTCTTGAACATCAAAAATAACTTAAGCCACACGTCTGCACTTATGAGCAAGATCCTCCAAAATCTTATGAACATCAGCAGATGATCAATGGATGCCTGTCAAGGAAATGTGGCCGGTAAAATCAATGGCCAAAACCTATATACAGAATAAATGGGACATACCAGTTAAAGGATAATAAGGGAGAGGGGTAAAGAGGATTTCGTTCATCCAATATTTGTTCATATACCAGTTAAAAAGTAATTAGTTCAACAATGAGAAGTTTGGCTCTACTTTTGCATCTCCTTCATCCAATAAACTGTTTAAATAGTTGTATCACCATTCACCACGGACGATAACAAAACTCAGTTTGCAAGTGGAACAACCTTCCTCATGCGTTCTGGAGTGGTTTGTGAACTTTAAGGTTTCAGATTCCATGGATTTACTCAAATTACAGATCAGAAATTCTAGTGTACAAACTTACAATGTTCATGAAAGTTAGACATGCAAAAAAACTGATGAAGTAAGAAGTTTTCATTGACAAAAGGCAACAGGATGGTGCAATATTACAAAAGCAGATGAGCTTGACAGCTTTTGGAGCAAAAACAAAAGTTAGTGAGTTTTCGGAGTAGCAACTTAGTTACATAACACAAAAACCATGGAGCTAACAAAGTCCAGGAAGTTGTCAATGGAAACGCTATTAACAGGGGAACCAACTGAACAAAAAACCTCAACATCTAGCTTTTAGGGTATGAAGAGGAGTTGAAATACCATAAAAAATTACATATGCAAACAGCCAAAATCCTTACATAGTTAATCATATCACTATACAAGTATGATATCATCACTTCAAACAAAGGTTAGCTGGCAATATTAGAGCGGTTTCTTTATCAATACAACATTTATTGTAGCCACTTCACAGAAAAAACAGAAAAAGACCAAACAATTTCGTCTCAGGTCAGTCCAGACAAGAGTAAGCAATCTATTTCTTGCATTTATTTGTTTCTCCATCAGTATATTCGTCATCATCTATTCCTAATTTAACGCCATAATAGAAATGTTGATGCTCCTAATACACTTCCAAGTAATCCAATGAGACAACACAAAGTTCCTGATTATTTTCGAAAAAGAAAATTTATTTACATATCTATTGAAGATATTCATTTTATTAATGAGTGGAAGCTTCCTAGAAAAAACACTATGGCAAATTACATTTTCTTTGATAAATCCTTTTGTCATCTGAAAAAGAGCAACAGTGCTCCAAAGAAATGTAAGGTGAAAATGTTCAAGAACAACACCATTGGCTCTGCTAAAGTGTCCAGGTGCGAGTATTCAATAACATATCCAGAAAGCATAATGGACTCGGCCAAAAGATTGATCTAGTTAGGCTCCAGCTGAATTGGTTGAGAAAGGAAGACATGGAAGTGCTTACAAGGTAAAAGCTGATGTAACACCGGTCACTAGGAATAAGGGTCAGGTAATTTGAGAGGATGACTTCAGGAAGAGGATACATCAAAATGAAGAATCTCAAATATTACTTTGTTGCTTCTATTTTTTCAGGCCATATACGCTAACAATTATATGAGTACAAGCAAAAATGACAGTTTGTTCAAGCATCTCAAACATATATTTATTCTTCTGTGTGAAACTCATTTTAACACCTCGAAGAAACAACTTCAAAACACAGTTTATTGAAGCAGAGTAATAGAAGAATCTTACAACCTCTTTTGTCTATAGACAGCTAGAAGATAATTACATCAAATATCATTTTAGTATATCAATCACAATGGTGATTACTCCTCAATATTATTAGAACTTGAAGAGTTTCCTGTAAGAAACTTGAAATAAAGACAATACTGATGTAGTGCAGATTCCAACACAACATACCTTGAAGCCAGGTAGCATAACCACTAACGAGAGTATCTTTGTCCAATTCTACGAAAACAACAAAGATGCATCACCAAGTCTGAAGGTAAATGACATATTGTAAATAGTCTTTAAAAGAATCCAGTCGACTTCGGGGTAAAACAAGAACACATAGAATAATAATAAAAAGGTAAATACAGAAAAATGACTCACTCAGCACAGAGTTGGTGTGACCCAAATTGGAGGACAAACGGGACTGAGGGAAACACCATCATAATGTGGCTGGATACTGCCATCTGCTAAGTTGAACACCCCCATGTCCAAGCCGCCTCCTTCTTCAAAGTAGAAGTATGCACCTAAACAATTATCTGTAAAATAAATATGATTGGGCTTGATTCCCGGAAATTGAGAAGCTTGGACCAAAAAAGAGGCATTAGCACCCAGGAAAAAAGCTCTGTCCCCTAAATCCCTAATTGGCGTATTTCTATGAGCATATAAATCAATCTTGAAAACAAAAAAATTTCTTGTTCCGTACGCATAAGACATATCCTCCTCGTCATCATTTACAGCTGGGATGTACGTCAAAGGAATTCTTTCGCGATCATCTTGCACGCACCTTAAACCAACACCACTTTGTGCAACTACAAATAATGATCCTAGTGATTCTAGGATGTAATAATTACAATCAGCCAATGGTTCTAGCTGCGCTATGATACGACTACTAGTGGGTTCAGGGCCAGAGACATCACAAACTTGGATGGAACCGCCATAACCGACTGCATAAAAGTTGCCATTAAAATATAACACATCACTAAAATGTCCAAAGTGGATGGGCTTCGTAATCCTGGTCCATAAAAAATCTCCTGGTCTCCAAAAACTCAGGAACTTGAAACTTCCCTCAATGACCATAAGAACATAGTCATCTGTATGAGAAGGATTGGCTGAGAGAACAGCTTTCTTGACAAAGTTCCATGGAACGCGAGTCTGGTTGAATTCATAAAGTTTTGTGGTATTTTGATGAGGCAGCTGGATTTGTACACCCGAAAAAGGATGTAACAGACTGATTTCACCGTCTTCTTTTCCGACAGTGATAAGCCATCCCATAGATTCCATACATCTTTTTCCACGTGTTTCCGGAATTCTCTTGTTAAAAATCATGTCATTATAGAAACTATAGAATTTCCTACAGGTATTATCATCCTCATCACCATCATCCTCCTCGGCTAGCATTAGCCATGGAGCCCTAGGCAAATTACTGATAAAACTGTGCTCATTGGCCACCGAATGCCAGGATTTACAGACACTACTGAAATTGAGATAATCTTCAATCAAATCCATACGACCAAGAATTACACCCAGAAGATCACTTTGAAGTTTCGACCAATCAGGCATCTTTCAAGCCCTAGCTAGCGAAATGATTTGATAATAATATTGAGAAAATGTTAGGGAAATACTTAATTTATGTCCTCACCAACACTGATAAGATGAAGAAGCACGCTGCGGTTTCTTCTTCAGTCGCAATTTTGTTCGGCGATGGGACAGGCGGAACTCTCCACGTACGGCGGTGAGACGGGCGGAGCTCCAGGAACACTGCACACTATCAGAGTGGTGTTTGTTTGGTAGAATAAAACAATTGACAGAAATTTATCATTTACTTGTTGGATTTTGCTTTTAGTTATCAAAGGGATGATAATGGGACGGGCGGGGTGGAATGGGGCAGATTTTGTCTTCTGCGGGGCGGGGCAAGGTAGGGTAATCTTTAGAGGAAATTTCGCAAATAGCCAAAAAAAAAATATTAGTTAGGCTTTATAGTTATGGTATACTCCTAATTACGATTTATAGCTATATATTAGATAGGGGAGAGAGACGAGCGAGATTGGAAAAGGAAGGAGAGAGGGGAAGAGATGAGAAAGCCTCACGTAATTATAGCTAAAATTAAGTTGCGAGTGGTAATTAATGAAAACTATAACTAGGATAGTTAATTAACTAATATATATTTGCTTATCTTTGTAATTTCTCCTAATCTTTAAGTGAGTGTGGATTGAGCGGAGGCAAGTTGAATTTTTTCCAAAAGATTTAGGATTTGTTTGGAAAGTCACAATGTAATTTGGTGTACCTACATTTTTTGACATTTTGGTAGATGCAAAAGAAGAATTAGGTGTAATTAGTATTTTTTAAAGCATTTTTTTGGGGCGAGTCCCGGACAAGTCTCGAGGCGGGGCGTACTAAAAACGCTCTGAGGTGTAAATTGAAGACGTAGATTCATAGGGCGTAAGCTTCAAGTGTAAAAACGTATGCCCTAGGCGTTTTTTTTTTATTATTAGTATTGAACTTTTTTTTGTTTTAAATTATATTTTTATTATGGTGTAATAATATTTTTCAAATAGTAATTATAATATTTTTTTTTCTTCAATATTGCTTATTAATACCTTTCTTAAATAAAAATCATAATATTTTCTTTATATATTATAGGTTATTTAGTAAAATTTATTTGTAAAATAATTAAAAGTTTTACTTTTGCTTATTTTTTTCGTAATAAAATTATAAAATTGTATCTATATGAGACTATGCCCCGTAAATTCATAAAATTCACGTCTCGTGTCTCGGTGCTTACGTCTCGCCTCATACTACATAAAACATTTTGTCTCACGCCCCACCTTTTAAAACACTGGTGTAATTGAAAAGGAGTAATCACACTCCTCAATTCCCAAGTAGGAATTGGTGTAATTACACGGCGTAATTACATGAAACTTTTTAAAATTATTTCTTCCTTTTATTTACATTTGTATTTATTCGTTTTAATTTATGTTTTAATTCTATTAATTTTAATATATATTATGTTATTTTAATATTTTCTAAAAATAATTTTTTTGGTTTTTTGTTTTTATATTCATTCCTTCTCATTTTCAACCGCTTCTTTTTCATGTGATTCCATTCAATTTTTCATGTTATTATTTATTTACTTGTTTTATTTTATTTTTTCCATTAGCATAATTTTATTAGTATTCTACTTTTAAAATTAAGGTATAATTCATTGTTGAATAAGGTTATAGATTTAGATTTTCCTTTTCTTTTAAATCATATTTATGTACGTTATGTTGAAATTTGACATAAGAGTAAGATGTTAAACTTTTTTGTTTTAAATTTACAACTAATGTTATATTTTCTATTTCACTTGTTTTAGTAGTGTTGATTTGATATTTCACATTGCAAGTCATTTAGTTAAGAAATACATTTATTAATTAATATATTTTTAAAAGATAATACACTTCTTAAATATTTTATTTAATGTCATTTATAAATGTCCTTATTTGTCTAATATAAATTTTTAATTTTAGATAATTAATTTTTAATTTTAAAATTTGATATATGACCTTAAGATTGTCCTTGTGCAACCAAACAATACGTTTGTAATTACACTATGATAAACAAACGGATCATTGTAATTATTAGATTGTGTAATTATGTTAGGCTAATAATTATACCAATTCCAATTACCAAGTTTTTTTTCAAATAGGCCCTTCGTGCGGGCGTGTTTAATGAAATTAGATATGAATATTTACCTATGAAATCAACATATAACTTTGAGTTTGCAACCTTGAACTATAGCACAATCTTAGGTTTGCAACCTTACTATCGTATTGTTTGTATCCCTAATTTCTTTAATTGATAATCAAATATTGATATTGGTTTCAAGTTTTGTTGCGTAATCATTGCTAAAATTACTTTAACATAGTGATTTACTTAATACTTAGGGCTTGTTTGGAAAGCCACTATGTGATTAGATTTGGTGTAATTACAAATTACATTGTCTGACATGTTTGGTTGACCATGTAATTACTTGATCAACGAGTAATTGGGTGCATTGACGGAGAATGTATAATTACACTTTCCAATTCTTAAGAAGGGGCTATAAATTGTTGGTAATTAAATTACATCGAGTAATTACAAGCTGATTACTCTTTAATTTCTTCCTTTTATGTTTATTTTTAATTTATTTTAGTTCTATTATATTAAATTATTTTTTATTTTTATTATTCTAAAAATATATATTTTCTATTTTTTGTTATTTATATATAATTTCTTTCTCATTCTCAACTTTTACTTATATGTTTATTTTGTATTATTTATATATATTTATTTATTCTATGTTTACTTTTTCATTAGCGTAGTTTTGTTAGTATTTTAATTTTTAAATTGAAGAAAAAATCATTGTTAAATAAAGTTATAGACTTACGTAGTTCATTTATTTTAAATCACATTTATGTGCGTTATGTTGAAATTTAACATAAGAGTATTACATTAAATTTCTTTTCGAATTTGGAACTTATGTTACATTTTCAATTTTATTTGTTTTAGTAGTATTGACTTGATATTTCAAATTACAAGTCATTTATTTTTTTTGTTAGACTTGATAGATTATCTTTTTGTCAAATATTTTCATAATTTATGACATTATATTTATAATTTTAGTCTTTCTATAAACGTGTATTTTATGATGTTCATAAAAGTCTTGTACTTTTAGTTTTTATTATTAATTTAATTAATATATACTAATTTGAAAAACATAAATCATTTTTTTATAATATTAGTTATGAACATATGTTTGTTAATTAACATATTTTCAAAACATAATATATATTTTAAATATTTAATTCAATATCACTTATAAATTCTCTTATTTGTCTAATATAATTTTTAAAAATTTTGGATAATTAACATTTATTCTTAAAATTTAATATAACCTTATGATTACAATTGTGCAACAAAACAGTACATTTGTAATATACACTATAATTATATTGTGACAAACAAACATGTTAATGTAATTACTAGGTTGTGTAATTACTAAGCTGATAATTACTACCCTAGTAATTAAACCAATTTCAATTACTTAGTGGCTTTCCAAACAGACCCTTAACAAATTGTATTGAACTTCTACTAAAATCAATCCTTGTGGACATGATACATTACTATATTTTCTTTGAGTAGCGAAGTGCTTAGATTTATTATGTTTTGCACTCGTCACTTCCACCACTAAGCTACCCCATCAAATTATTGCAAGGATGTGCAAATAATATTATATATAAATGTATCGAGCAACATTTTGCCTACATATTCTGATGAAGGGTGTTCACTTGACAACTCTCACCACATTGTAGCTCCGCTCCTGCTAATAGTTGATAATCACACATAAAAGAAATTGAAATTGAATTTTTCTAGATTACTCATTGAGGTGTAAATGGATGCGCAACTACCAGACGAAGTGATCTTTAAGAGTGAGAGATGGTTGCTCATGAAACAAAAAGTACAATATGATTGGATACCCACACAATATAAGTTTTGCAAAAGAAGTATGTTGATGATAAACATGTTTGTAGGTCAAAGAAGATGTTTTAACCCACTTTTTTTAAGAAGCAAAAAAGAAAATGATCTATCAGTAAAAGACTAAACTATTACAAAAAAAAAAGAAGCGACTACCTTACTTAAGCAATTATCAGATCGATCTTTGAAGGACAAGATCTTTTTTTTATGGTTGACGCCTCTTGGAAATCAAATCGGAAAGAGAATTGATGAAAGTTCGTTCAATCGTAGCTTTTGACCGGTAATATATAGCAGCCAGAAAGAATGACTTTAGAAAAACTTGGCTGGGCTTTTCCTTTGTTGTAAATAAGAATAAGTAAAGCCCAATCCCAAGGATTTGTAGTGTAGTGTCACGACCCAACCCACCGGGCTGTGCGTGCACCTACTCTAACACCTAAGTAGGAGAACTCTTGATTCCCAAATGGTTGAAAACGTGTGGAAAATAAAGAAAATTGGAAATAAAAGGAATTTCAAGAGGTTTTTATATAATAAAGAGTTTAAAAAAAAACAAAGTTAAATTTACAAAATTTATAACACCCCCAAGGATCTAGTCTAAACAGATACAAGAACTTCTAATATTACAAGGTATAAATACAACTAGTGACACAACTTCCACCACAGGTAAGAAAGAGTAGAAGCTGTTGGAGATTGTCTTCGTCTTCACCTACGAAACATCACTGACTCTGCAACTAGACTAAACCCAAAGGTATAGTAGGAGTAGTATCAGTACAAACCACATGTACTGGTAGGCATCATCGGTCAACCCGATGCCCACTGCATAAAATAAAGAAATCAACTAGCAGGAAACATGCAATACGAAAGTACACCCCTCAACCTTTATCATCATGCCTTTACTATTATCGTATACCTTAAGCGTACTAGCACACTTGACACTAACCCCGTTAGTCTAGCACTCGGTATCGCTCCGCTGTTGATCATAGCTTAACAGTTCTAACTCGTAGAGGAGTTCACGAATACAGCCACTAGCAACCCGGCCAACTACTTCCGGCATACCCTCGTTTTTTCTGCATCACAATTTAACCCTTGACTACACAGTATACCAATCCAGGCTCGCTAATCGTTCCGAACACGAATTCCTTTCCCAAGGTAGGATCTAACTATTATTTAAATCATGAACACTACCATACTTCTCATTATTTAAGAACACAGACAACCCCTCTAACCATATCCCATAACAACACCTGGGTCCTCGGTCTCCTATTCCCAGACCACATACCGGTAGGCTCACTCATTCACAATCAGTTCCAACGACTAGCTATAAGCCCTTTAATTACAACACAGTAAATCCACATATATAAGATACATGATTCAATTATAATTCTAGGAACTACAAACAATTTCCACACATCAATGACAGGTAAACATGAACTTAGTAATCACAAATTGTTCTCTCATGGAACCTACACCCAAATTGTTAGTGTGTCGGAACGTGACACCTGATCCAATATACATATGTCAAAACATGACACCCGATTTAATATATATGTCGAAACGTGACACCCGATCCAATATATGTATCGAAACATGACACCCGATCCAATAAATGTGTCGGAACGTGACACTCAATCCAGTTAGCACAACCACAACCATTATCACACCTATAGTGAATAGTCATATAGTCACACAGTCAATTAACAGTTCGTGACATGTAATTATTTATACTTAGTTGTCTCATTAGGTTCGATTCATGTTATTTTATTCCCATTCATGTACACATACAATGGGGCCATTAACAAACATCTAGAACACCAAACTAGAAGTCGAACCATCATCTAACCCTAGTTCACATGACAAGGTTTTTCCCCACAGTGCACATTATATTCAGCAACTAAGGTACATGTACAATCATTATTTTTTACGTGCCTGAAGACCTAAACATGAATTCTATCATCAATTAACATTATATTACGTAGTAAACACAAATTTACGACTATTCAATTGAGTAAACCAAGCCTAATTGGGAGCCAAGTAGCTGTAGAGGGATTGTAGCTCCAATCCTGGCTTCCGAACAACAAGATGGTAGATTTTGGCAGGGAATTCGCGAGTGTCGTCAACCTTATGCTACAAATCTCTTTCTCCTTCCTTCCAAAGCCTAGAGCAACTTTTTGAGGGTTTCTGGGGTGATCCTCGCCTTTTTTTTACACTTACGGAAAAATGAGAAAATAAAACTTCGCGACATTTAAGTTCTGCCCCCGACCATCCCACTCTAGCGCTCCCCATCATATTGGGGCACCGTCGCTGTAGTGGCATCATCCTTGCTCCGGCGGGACTATGGACCTGAGTTACTCACAACATTTGCCTTTCATAATTAACGACGGTTTGGGTCGTTATAATAGATACCAATTTACCCCTCGTTCGTCCCTGAACGACAAACGGAGAAGTAAGCACAATTCATTTGGAGCATATCAAAACTAACAGATCGGTCTGTCATGGGACAATGAAAGATAGCAATTTCCCAAGGTCTAGGCACAAAAGGATCTTTGTCCAGGGAACTGACTTAAGGAAATGAGGCAACACACGGAGGAAAAGAGATACGCCCAACTTACCTGGCCTGACCCCGCCAAGCGACAGGATTTTCGCTGAAGCGGGGCCGCTGTGGCGGAAGATCAGAACAGTTTATAAAGGGGGAAAGAGGAATGATTTCCCCATTTCCTCCTTTTCTCACTCAAAACTTCAAAACTTTTTGTTCGTCAATCTCAAGGTAATGTTCTATTCCCCTGCTCACTTTACTTAAATACTTGCTTAACAACAATTACATGAAAAGAAACGATAGGGTAGAATGTCCTTGTGTTAGTTTTCAAAAATGTGAATATAGGTTTGCTTGATTTGGTAAGAAAAACGTAGCATGGACACTTCCCTTACGTTCACAATGTCTCCATAACATTCTGAGCATAAGGATTTTGCGGTAATATAATCGAAACGGTTCTGAAATATGGTGGAAGTTGAATAGGTTCATGGTGTAAACTTGGATTCGGGCACTATTTAGGGGTTGTATTGCTAGAAGTTTTACATATTTAAGTACAAGGGTACTCTACATACACTGATATGATGAAAATTTGCTAAAAAATAGGGTTTTAGGGCGAAAGGGCTCCATGATCGCACCCTGGAGTTCGTCCCAGATGAAGGTCGCTCTAGCGGTCTCCATCCCGTTGTGGTGGCCTCCTTCATGCCACTATGGCGGGGTCCTGGCTGCTTGGCGGGATTCAACTGAATAGTGGCCTCATTGCTACTTCAATTAGAATTTTTCCTTTTCTTAACTCGGGATTGACTAATTCCATGGAGTCCTAACATGTATCTTTCGTGAATTTTGCAGGCTTGTCAACTATGGCTAGAAATAATGAGGAAAACTTTCCCTTCATCTGGTTTTCGATGCTACAAGTCGGGAGAGACACCATGATTACCGAAACACTAAAATTCTGTACTGGTAGGCATTATCGGTCAACCTGATGCCCACCGCATAATATAAATATATCAACCAGCAGAAAACATGCAATAGGAAAGTGCACCCCTTCAGCCTTTATCCTCATGCCGATGCCATTATTGTATACGTTAAGCGTACTAGCACACTTGACTTTAACTCCCCATAGTCTAGCACCCTGCATCGCTCCGTTTTTTATCATAGCTTAACAGTTCTAACTCGTAGAGGAGTTCCCTAATACAGTCACTACTAACCCGGCCAACTACTTCCGACATACCCTCGTTTCTTTTGCATCACAATTTAATCCTTGACTATATAATATACCCTATCCAGGCTCGCTAACCGTTTCAAACACGAATCCCCTTTCCAAGGAAGGATCTAACCACTATTTAGATCATGAACATTACCCTACTTCTCATTATTTAAGAACACAGACATCTTCTTTAACCATATCCCATAACAACACCTGGACCCTTGGTCTCCTATTATCAGACCACATACCAGTAGGCCCGCTCACTCGCAATCAATTCCAACCACTAGATATAAGCCCTTTAATTACAACAAAATAAACCCACATATATAAGATGCATAATTCAATTATAATTCTAGGAACTACATATAATTTCCCTATATCAATGACATGTAAACATGAACGTAGTAATCACAAATGATTCTCTCATGGAACCCACACCTAAACTGTTAGTTTGTCGGAACATGACACCCGATCCACTATACATGTGTCAGAATGTGATACTCGGTCTAATATATGTATTGGAACGTGACACCTGATTCAATATATGTATTGAAATGTGACACCCGATCCAATAAATGTGTCGAAACGTGACACCCAATTCAATATATGTATTGAAACATGACACTCGATCCAGTCAACACAACCACAACCATTATCACACCCATAATGAACAGTCAGATAGTCATATAATCAATTAACGGTTCATGACATATAATTATTTATACTTAATTATCTCATTAGGTTCGATTCATGTTCTTCTATTCGCATTCATGTACAAATACCATGAGGCCATTAACAAGAATCTAGAACACCAAATTAAAAGTCAAACCATCATCTAACCCTAGTTCACATGACAAGGCTTTTCCCCATGGTGCACATCATATTCAGCAACTAGGGTACATGTACAATCATCTCTTTTTCCGTGCTGAAAGGCCTAAACATGAATTCTATCGTCAATTAACATTATGTTACACAGTTAACACAAATTTACGACTATTCAATTGAGTAAACCTAGCCTAACTGGCGCCAAGCAACTGTTGAGGGATTGTAGCTCCAATCCTGGCTTCTAAACAACAAAATGGTGGATTTTAGCCGGGAATTCGCGAGTTGTCATCAACCTTATGCTAGAAATCTCTTTCTCCTTCCTTCCCAAGCCTAGAGCAGCCTTTTGAGGGTTTCTGGGGTGATCTTTGCCTCCTTTTGACACTTAAGGAAAAAGGAGAAAATAAGATTTCGCGACATTTAAGTTTTGCCCCTGACCATTCCACTCTGGCGCTCCCTATCCCACTGGGGCGCCGCCGCCGTAGTGACATCATCCCTGCTCTAGTGATGGTGGGCTCGAGTTACTCACAGCATTTGCCCTTCATAATTAACGACGGTTCAAGGCGTTACATGTAATGCACGGGTTCTTTTGCTCTCAAGCTCTTGCAATAATGATGAGTAAGGTGACCAATGAAGCTCATGTATCACTAAAAATACAAAATAATTAAGGGAGTGTCAAGATAATTATACCTTGATGGTAATAGGAATTTTTGACTCTGCCTTAAATGTATATAGAAGACAGAGTTAGAGGTATTCCTATAAATATGGCTAAGATAATTAAATAATAAACATGGAGATACTTGAATTGGAAATATACTTTTGAAATAATAAATATGGAGATCATATGTTATTTCATGTAATTTAGCTTGACTAAGATCAATTGATATTTATTTATTTATTTATTTCTACTTGTCTTTGTAAACTTCTTGCTTAGGACACGAGGTGCCATATCTATTTATTTTGAAAAATTATTGATTTTAGAATTTTATTTTTTTAGTATCTACGTCATCTTCACCCAAAAATTCACCTTTTCTCCTGTCATATTTTTTGATGAGACTATTGTTCAAATATAATTCAATTAAATTATCAGAAATCATAAGGATTGACATCTATTAAGTAATAATTTGGATCTCATGTCTTCCATTATAAAATTGGCTTGCATTTGTCTTTATTGATAAATGTAAAAACATTAACGATTTTAAATATTTCACATATTTAAACATGTTGCTTAATAAATTCTAACCATTTTACCCTTATCTTGTTCTTTGTTGAGTACATGACATCTTCAGGCGTCTATTGATAGACCTCAACTAGGTGATTATTGAGCGTGACCAGATTCAAGGATGAGTCAATTCTTTCAAGCTGCCATGGATCTCTCTTGTTTAAGTCCCCTTTTCTTAGACTTGTTGCACTTTAGATGTTTTGGTACAATGACTTTCAGATTCTAGGGGTTGTTCTTTCGCATTAGTTTGACTAGTTTATTTAAACTTTTGGAGTTTATGGGAACTCTATATAATTTATGCATTTAAAATTGCTTCCGTATCTTTAAATGCGTAGTATCTTGGTTGAGACTGCTTAGTTGGGTTGTAGTATCAGTTTTCCCACCGGAGGATTATTGTGGGTGTCAATCATGACGGTTTGGATCATGACACTTTCAATTCTTCTTCTTCACCCAGCATCATAATCAATATTGTTTTTTTTTCCTCTTTACCATTTTCAATCTCCTCTTTTAATTTTTGTCACCCGTCATCCATCACCACCAAATCCATAAAGCTATCATCACCATCAAATTCAAAAATAATAAACAACCAAAATTTCTTTGATGAAATAAAAAAATGAAATTTTTTTTTAATAAAAACAAGCAATTGAAATAGTTAAAAACTTTTCTAGATAAAATACAATTATTCACAAACAAATATATAAGAATTAACCTAATTGCGAATAAAAAAATTTGCGCTTTAAGATTGTGATAAAAAATAAAGAAGTGTGATGAAAATAAAGAATGAAGAAGAAGAAGAGGTATGGGAGTGGGGGTGGAGGTGGAAAGGAGGATTCTAATTTATTTATTTTTTACTTTAATTTCTTACTGACACGCCTAATTTTTATTTTTTGTTTTATATTTTTCACATCATTTTTAGGGGGTTAATGTATTCACTTTTGAGTAGTAAAAATGTATAATAAGTCATCATGATAGTTTAAGCGTGTAACTGACTTTTTTAAATAAGTTAAAAGAAAAATTTATACCTTTTCCCCTTGAGATATTGTTTTTTTAGAGCAAATCTATCTGTATACTTGAAATAAATTAGTCGAGTTGATTATTTTGTTAATTTATGAAAATTGAGGGAGGGGAGGGGGTTTAAATTATACGCAAATATATTGAGGATTGCGAGGAATTTTAATGGAGAGAGACCATATGTCAATATAATGATCAGTTCCTATTTGTCTACAAATTTTGAAATAATTTTTGTAGAACATTTCAAATAAATTGATTTATCATATCAAGTTTAAGCTTAAACTATGTAATTTGAAGTTTGATTTTTATTTTTTTTTCAAGTATTCATCAGCAAAATTTCAACTTTGTTTTCATATTCAAACACAATTTACAATAGCAACAATAATAATATACCTAGTAAATCTCATAATTGGTGAGATTTGAAAGAGTAGAATGTACTCACACTTTATCACTATCTCGCGGAGGTAGAGAAATTTTTTTTGAAAGATCCGCGATTCAAGCATAGCCAATCTAAGTACAAAAGGAGTAAGAAAATAGTGAGAAAAAACATAACAAATAACAAGAGAAGCCGTACACATCCTGCAAGAAAGGAACAAGAACAACAAAATAATGTGACAATCAAAACATACGTGATTATATATTACAACTAGTACAATGACAAAGACCTAAACCACCAGAAAGCAAGACAATACTCCACCGTCTACTAACCTTCTATTCTAATACACGTCCTACACCCTCTTATCCAAGGTCATGTCTTCGGTAACCTGAAGGTGAGTCATATCTTGTCTAATCACATCTCCCAAATATTTCTTTGGTCTACCTCCACATATTTGTACCTACTACAACCAACATTTCGCACCTCCTCATTGGGTGTCTGCACATCTTCTTTTTACATGTCCAAACCATCTCAATCTCACTTTCCCTATCTCCACCACATAGGTCACTCCCACTTTCTTAATACCCTTTTAAAAGAATTTAACTTTAAAAATTACCTTTATAAATATCAATCAATTTAGGAAAAAAAAAAAACCCACTTATTTTCATGAAAATATTTTCCGTCCAACCTAATACACCCTTAGGGGTCGTTTAGTGTGATGGATAAGAGAAAGTTGTCATGAGATAAAATTTTAGTGTGTTTTAATTCCTTGTTTGGTTACACAAGATGTGATAACTTATCACATGATTAATAAATAGTACTGCGATAAGTTATTCCTCCCCGGGGTGGAATAGTAATCCCAGGATAACTTATCATGGGATAAAGTATGTGCAATAACAAAATTACCCTTTTAAACTCTCTTTTATACACTATTTTTATATTCATGTATATTAACATAATTTTTAACAGCTATAATAACATTTACAATCTTAATTAATCATTTTTTTAATTATAATATATTTTTTATAAAAAATTTACATCTTATAAATACAATTTTTACTTATGAATATATTATAAGTTGAATTTATTTGCTTAATTCTTATGTTTATTTGTATTTTGATTTCTCATAAAATATTCACTCAACTACTATATTACATATTTTTAATTAAGTAGTTTATTACTCACTTAAAAATTATATTTTATGTATCAATTTAAATGTAGATAACTTTAATAATATTTTTTTTTACTTTGATAAACTTAAAATGAAAGCTTTATTTTTAAGCTAAATAAGATGGAAGTTTTATTTTTAAGCTAAATAAAATGAAAATTTTATTTTTAAGCTAAATAAGATGGAAGTTTAATTTTTTTTTTATGTTAAATAAGATGAAAGTTAATTATAAACACACATGACACATTCATGAAAATGACATACAAAAATATTTAAGTTAAATAACATGAAAATTTTACTTTTTAAGAATGAATAACTAAAGCTCGCAAAGAAAATGTAAAAAAAAAAATATTCAATAAGATGGAGGGTACTTTTGTAAATATACAACTTATTCTTAAAAATTATGTAATTAATATAAGTCTGAATATGACAAATTAAACAACCAATAAAAATTATTTTTAATATAACTAATTCAACATAACTTATCCGAGTATAACTTTTATTCTCATGAAAGACAAAATAAACAACAACATCTAATGGATTCTAAAGCCATTCATGATAGATTCAGCAATATCATTAATGCAAAGAGGTCAAATTTGTGTGTGGACCAATAAACAATTGGCCATGTGTTATACATCCATACGAGTCGCGGAAAGGACACTTTCAAAATCCAATATTTTCAAACTATTTAAGTTATCTCTTCGAATATATAGCAAAATCTAATATTTCTACCCAAAAACGTTAATGGAGAAAGTTCAAATACAGACTTATTAGTGGCCAAAGAAACATTATTATATTAAAATTGGAAGTGATCTAGTGTCTAAATCAACATGCTCCCTCCGATTCAATTATTTGATGATGTTTGAATAAACATAAAATCCATTTTTTTAAAAATAAAAATTATGATTTGAGTTTTAAAATAATTTTTTAAATAAGAACTTTAAAAAGAAAAAACACTCCCTCATTCCAATTTTTTTGTTTTACACTTTTTTTTAATTTGATTTTTATTTTAGATTTCTTTAATTCTAAATTGTTTACATGACATGTTTAAGATTAAAAAATTATAAGTTTAATACGACACTTATTAGTGGCCAAAATAAAATATTATATTAAAATTGAAAGTGAGCTAGTGTCTAAATCAACATGCTCCCTACGACTCAATTATTTAATGATATTTGAATAAATATAGAATCTATTTAAAAAATAAATAGAAAAGTGATTTAAAAATTAAAACTAAATTATTTTTAATAAGAACTATTTTTTAAAGACAAACTAAAATATACCACATAAATTAAGAGGAAACAAACACTTCTTCATTTTAATTCATTTGTCCTACATTCTTTTTTAATCTGTTATAATTTTTTTTTTTTTTTTATATTTCCTTAATTCTAACTTTTTACCTAACATGTTTAAGATCATAAAACTAAATGACACTTTTATATATAAAAAATAATTTTAGTTAAGACCACAAAATATAAAAACTTTACTCCTTGAGGTCGATATTAAATGTATTATTGACACACCGCTTACAAAAATTATTTAAGAAAATAAATTGAATGCTACTTTTCACTATACCCTTTTGATTTCAAACTATTCTTTCTTTTTTTAAAAAAGTACTCCATCCATTTAAAAACAAATGATCTAGTTTGATTTGAGACTATTTAAGTAAATAAAATGACCTTTCCAATTTTGTGGTCCTAAATTAAAGTTATATCAAATATATCAAAATGCCCTTTAAGCTTGTGGCCTTTAAACGCCACATGAAAAACTTAAACTTAAGTATTGCCAAAGAAAAAGAAAAGAGTCATTCTTTTCGAAGTAGGCTAAAAAAGAGAGTAGATAATTCTTTTTGACACGGAGGGAGTAAAGATTAGTTAAAAACTTCATTAAATAAAAAGATAAATATGGAAAACAGTCGCAACTCTTCAGTTGAACTTTGAATAACTCACTTATTTTCAATTATGAAAAAAATCTCAATAATTCAGTTGATATAAATTAGAGAGAGTATAGAATTTCTTAAACTCAGAATAAGCCAAAATCATTCAGACAAATTGAAACAAAGTATTTAGTATTATGAGTTGTTTGGTGTGAGGAATAAAGTATAATAATCTAAAAAAATGTATGATTATTTTATCTCAAATTTGGTTGAAAGTATTAGACAATATTTGGATTATTAATCCCATCATCATATACATTGTGGAATAACTTAAGGGTCGTTTGGTCTGAATACAAGTTATGATGAGGAAAGTTTTGCTGATATTAATTACGATGAGATAAGTTATGCTAAAATTATTTCTTTTTGAGCGTTTGGTTTATTGTATTAAAAAAAAAATTACATTATATAGATTTTAAGAACAAATTATTTGTTTACAAAAATATCCAAATGTAAAAAGTGATGTAAAAAAAAGTTTAAAGGGATATTTTTGTCATTTACCTATTTAATCCCGAGATAAGTTATAGCAGATTACTATACCATCAAAGAAAAAGGATAACTTATCTCTATACAAATTATTAATCTCGAGATAAGTTATTCTGAACTTGTAAACCAAACAATAAATTAAATGATACTATAATTTAATCAAAACTATTTAATATTATTCTTCACGCCAAACAACCCCTAATCGTGAAATAACTTGTCCCAAAATAATATATTCCGAGATAACTTGTTTCTCACAAGACAATACTTGCAACATCATTTTGTTAAAAAAGTCTAGAGCCGCACTCCTAAATTGGGACCCACCAAGGAGAATCTTAAACAATGTCTTAAACCCTAATTATATTCAAAGGTGGAATCTTTGAAAAATGATTAGAGAATTAACGGCTCTGATTAATTTAAATTCATTATAAAAACAAAACAAACCTTTTCATTTCATTGTAACCAGTAAACGCAATCACTTCTCTCCATTTCAGAAGAACCGAGAAAAAAGTTACGAGCAATGTGTGGAATACTTGCAATTTTCGGTTGCACTGATAATTCTCATGCCAAGCGTTCAAGAGTCATCGAACTATCAAGAAGGTTTATACTTTTATGTTATTCGATTTCTGTTATTTGATTCCAATTTTGTACCACATTTTATGTACGTGTTTTTAGATTTGCTATTCGTTGATTTGTTGGTTCTCTTGGTCTTCGATTTGATTTTGTTATGGTTATAATTCATTACACAAACAAATATTTGGTAATGAATTTTAAAAAAATGAAAGTTGCCACTAATGCTTGAAAAATAGCTATCTATTGATGTGGATGTTGCGTAAGAGATGATATGCTGCTCTTACTTAGTTAATTGATGGAAGAAAATCATTGGGTTTTTTTTTTTGGATAAGGTAAATGCACAATATGGGGTTCCAACCCCATCTTGGGGTGGTAGGATGCGTTTCTACTAATTTTTTGGTGTTTTTCAAGAATGAGACAGATTTGAAAAGCTAAAACTACAATATAATGTACTAATTATTTTGTGAAAGAATTTTCGGTCCTATAAAAAGCGGAATTTGTGCTTGTGGAAATTATTGAGTAATCGGAATTAACTTTTTTAGCTCTTCCTGCTTTTCTAGAAGTTTTCAATACTTGAGAACTGTTAATAGGTCAATTAGCAAAGGGGAAACAAACCATGTTTTCCTTGTGTCTGGATTAAGCATCTTATTAATAGCTATTGGAAACTTCATACTTAAAAGAAGTGAACTTGGAGGAGCAGGGGTATAGAGGGACTTCACCATTCTCTAGCTTATATGTGTCATATAATTTTTTTTAATCTCACAAGGTACATTGTTCCAATAATGAGGACAATTCATGTAGAAGATACCGTCTTAGTGGCCCAAATTTAATCCTAATGTGACAGCCACGGTATATTTGCGTCAGAGAGTTCACTAGTTCACTAAATGTCGTGCTGACTTTGTATAATATAGGTACTCCTTTTGAGTACTTTTGAATAAGGTACGATACGAGATGGGTAGACACACCATCTAACTTCACCATACTTTTAGAAGCTGTGAATTTTGAGGACTTTTCATTGGATCTGCATAAACTGTGGTTCTTCTCTTGAAACAGGGAGTAAATTTTTTCATTATGTTGTTGTAGCTTGATATATCTTGTGATAATGTATGTTGCAGACAAATGAAAGTGATTGAGGTATGAGGCCTGGCGAATGGTTGTCATATCCTGCGCATCCTATGTGTGATTTAAATGCTCTACTTATTTAAAAATTTTTGGGCTAACTTAATTAACATTTTACATTTTTAATTTACATTGTATGGGGTAATGTGCTCTCTAGTTTAAAAAGCCCACGTTCAAAAGATGAATGTAGAGGAGATGGGGATGCTCAGATGAATGTGTGAGATGATTAGGAACGATGTTATGCGAGGCAAGGTGGGAGTGACCTCCATGGCAGACATGATGAGAGAAGTAATATTGAGATAGTTCGGGAATGTGAAGAAGACGTGCGCTGATGTGCCAATTAGGTGTGAGAGGTTGGCTGTACTAGGAGTTAGGAGAGGTAGAGGTAGGCCGAAAAAGATCTAGAAGGAGATGATAAGACAGATCGTGGCACAACTTCAACTTATTGAAGACATATCCCTAGATAGGAAGTATGGAGGTCGAGGATTAGGATAAAAGATTGGTAAATGGTAACTAGTTGACTGTTGTCGCACTTTAGGTGGGAGAGGTAGGGGCTAGCCTCATCTCCTCGTCCTTACTAGTAGTATTATTTAGTAATCGCGTAGCTTCTTATTCTTCAATGTGTTTTACTAACTGCTGCTTCATTTCTGTTAATCAATTGGATGTTGTTGCATTTTGGTCCTTAACTTGCTCATCTGGATTACTCTTGGTGGCACAAGATTTTTGCCAATTGTAGCCTATTTCTTCTTCCTTTTCTTTCTACGGGGGATGGGTGCCGAAAGTTGTTCTTCTTTTTTGAGAAAAGTGGTTAATGTATTATCGATATAGCACCAAGAAGGTACTGTTGAAAGTATTTGCAACAAATTAAAATAACACCCCTTTAAGGACTTATCACAGCTTCATTATTATTTACAACAAAAATAAAACAAAAGTAAACAATTCGTTTTGATCTTTTGAATAGAGTTTCCTTTGTCTTCAAAACATATTGCGTTTCTCTCCCCCTAATTGTCTAACATATATATGCTGGAATATTATGCCTATAATTGTTTTACTTGAGCCGAGGGGCTCTCAGAAGCAACCTCTCTGCCTTCACAAGGTAAAGGTAATCTTCGTATACACCACCTTCCCTAGACCCCATTTATAGGATTTCACTGTATGTTTTTGCAATCATATATATATATAAAAGAGAACCCTAGGCCCGCCTACGTGGCGCCACCACAAACCAGGATTCCCTTTTAATTTATTTATTTCTAAAACTAGCCTTCCCCTTTCATGAAAAGTTGTGACTTTTATGAAGAGGTGTGACTATTATGAAAAGTTGTGACTTTTATGAAAGGTTGTGACCTTTCCGAAGGGTTGTAACTTTTTCAAAGAGTTGTGTTCTTTCCGATAAGGCACAATAAGCTTTTGTTCACACTACCCTTTGTTGTCTATAAATAGAGGGATTTTCTCTCATTTTAAAACAATGAAAGTTCTGAACTTTTTCTTCTTCTTCTTCTGCATAATTAAATATTTGTGTACTTTGTTGTTGTTGAGTGACTCACTGACACCATTGTTTTTGTATCAATACACTGGTGAATAGAATCATTCCATTCTGAGAGGATCTATTCCTTTAAACCTCGGGTACTAGAGGGGAATAGTTTCCTTAAGGGGATACTGTACATTTAGTGGGCTCGATTTTTTCCTTTCTGTTTCATTCTATTGCTACATATTCTGGTATGTTTTTTACGGTCATTAATTTATGCTTCTGATATTAATTTTGTTGTTTTTGAGTACATGTTTTAAATTTTGTTGTTTATGTTTCTGCAAAGTTATTGTTATAAGTATTTGTTAGTACACATTAAATAACACATGTTAATTGAGTATTCGTGCAAGTTTTCTCTACTGAAATTGTTGAAGGTACAATAAAAAATTTCTTTAAAGATCTATACTACCATCTCTTGAAGACAAAATTCAAATTTGGTATGCCATTGTAAGGACATGGACCTTAAAAACTTCATCGGACCTTGATGTGCAAAGTGAACCAGGAAAAGAAGACAAGAATTAATAAACTTTTGAAATGGGTTCAAGGATTGGCTGGATGACCTATAGAGGAATATGACTAGAGTGAAGCCTCTTTTAATCCCAAAAACATAGATAACTACACAATAAATTAATTGCTCATATTCAATATGAAGTATGGACAAATTCTCAAGTTTACTGTAAGTTGTAAATACTTTTCTTGAAGTAATAAATGTGTTTCTCGACACTGCGATTGGAATAGAAGTGTATTTTCAAATTGAACTCCATCGCTTTGGTATGTTGATTTTAAAAAAATACCCAACAAACTGAATAGTTTTGTGTAATATTTTCCTCTTTCAAGTATATATAATAAGTTGAATTGTTGTCCAATATGATACATTTTCCCTTTAATTTTCCATTTTAATAATTACTTATGATACATTTAAATGGGGAACTTTAAAATGATATATGTAAAGCATAAGGTAGGGCTGAATTTTCTACACATTAGAAATATAATATTTGTTCACTTTTTTCAGCCTTTTAAAATTTATTTATCCCTTCACCAATGATTATTTATTTATTAGAAAATTTAATATCTCAGGTTGATGTTCATTTGATTCCCCAAAAATATCAAATAGTAACACAACCTGGAAGCAAAAGGATAAATTATAAAATCAAATTAAAGATGATTGATTGAAGGATAAATTATAAGATGTTATAATTATCATTTTCCTTTACATTATTAATGTTCGTTACTATGTAATCTTGTATGTAAGATAATATAGTGTTTTAGTTTTAATCACGGATAGGTTTTAAGTATTATTTTATAAATTCCGTCATATAAAATTCTCATGCGAGGCGCGTGTAGTTTTACTAGTTGTTTATGTATTCTGGAATAGTTAGTCACCATTTCCTTTGACCGGAATTCCCTCCTCTAATGTTCCAGCACTTCAATAACTCACTTGTCTGCTTGGTATAATCCACTTGCACCCTACCATATTTTGAAATAACTGCCATAATATGGCAATGGAAAAAAATTGGTGATTGATACTCTCGGGCATGTTTCCACTTAGTAGCATTAGAGCACAACTGAAATCCTCTTCTTTGATGGGTTTCATGTGTTAAGAAAACCTCTCGAACTACCAATCAAGTGAAGGATGAAGGAGCGTTGGTTTTCCAGATGTGTTGCCAGGATCACAGATTACCTTACTGTCCATCATAACTTGAAAGAGAATAGAAAGAGTTAACAGTGATGCTGGCCTTACTATGTAATTTCCATATCAGCTTCTTGACCATTGCCTAGCCCGTGAAAAAAAACGAGAACACCCAAAAATTTAGCATGCCTCCCCAATTCTCAATCATTCAAATATCTTCTGAAATTAAAGTTCCAACCATCAGGTTCTCTGATAGCACCCGAGCTTGAATCAGGCATCAAATGAGTTTGAAGAAATCTGGATATAGATCTTCCAAAGGAGCATGACCTATCCACTTATTTACCCAAAAAACAATTTGCTTTCATTCCCCATTTAAATCCAATGTTGCTCACAAAGAGCTCTAATATTCTTCCATAAACCCACCCCATGAGTAGAAGTCACTGGTTTAGTAGTCCAACAGCTTCTACTTTATACTTTTCACTGATGACAGCCTTCCAAAGTGACTGCTCTTGTAAAGAGAATCTCCATAATGGCATAATCATTTCATTATCATTAATGCCTCAAGTTTGTAATGCCGAGACACCTTCCTTCTTGCTATATGTTAAAGTACTCCACTTGACCAAGTGAAAAAATCTTTTTTTTACTGTTTCTCTGTCAATGAAGTCCCTTTTTAACATATCCAACCTCTTCTCCACTTTAACATGTATTGGGAATAAGGATATAACATATGTGGGGAGTGAGTCTAGTACACTGTTAGGCGATACTAATCTACCCTAAATATATTTTGACTTTTCCATCTTCCAACCTCTTCTGACTTTTTACAAGTACTCCTAGTCAAATCTTGGAAGATAAATGATTAGCTCCCAAGTTCAAATCAGTAGAAGGAAGAGTTTCCACATCACAACCCAAAACATTATTTGTCACATAACTGAAAATAACAAGGCCGCCTCTGATTGATATGCAGTCCAAACACTGAATCACAAGAAGTGAGTAATAATGGTGGTGTTCAAGCATTCTATTGAAGAATCATACATCACAAGAGTATCATGATCTTATATAAAACAGAATAGGGCCAAATATACCCATGTACTATCAAAAATAGTTTAAATATACCCTCGTTTGAGTTTCGGTCCAAATATACCCCGCCCGTTATACTTACGGTCCAAATATACCCCTCCCGTTATACTTACGGTCCAAATATACCCCTCCTGTTATACTTACGGTCCAAATATACCCCTCCTGTTATACTTACGGTCCAAATATACCCCTCCATTATACTTTTACAGTGATTTACCCTTATTTTTAACAAATGAGCACATAGCCTTAGAAACAAATTATACATCCCCAATTTTAAATACCTGCTTCACTTTACAAAACTACGGACTTAACCCGTACACAACCCATTCACTTTCCAGCAATTGAACCTGTCCAAAGAGTCTACTACTTACTGTTCAGAAATGCTATGTGGAAATGGCCAGGCAGGTTAATGATAAACTTGCGAAAATAGATCCTTTTTTTCTGAAGCTTGCAGATGCCATGATCACTTGGCTTGGGATGAGATTAATCCTGCTACTAAAGACTCTGCCTAAGTTCGCAATGCTACTTCAAACAAAATATCTCATAGTTATTTGTGCCTTTTTATGTGTATTTGCAGTATTTTATACCTTTGGGTTTATATGATTCTGTCATATGTGTACTTTTACATATTTTTTTCAACTTGGAGTTGCCTTCTTTTCATCTGACCCCACGTTATACCTAGAGATCACCCAAAAGCCTTTAGTTTCTGTTTTACTGAGCCTAAAATTATCCTTTTTCCCATAAATGCGTCTGTAATGTTTTGCTGTGTTGGCCATTTTCATTCCAGTAGTAATGTTTTGTTTGCTGTGCAATGTCTAGTTTCTTCTGAACAACTATTTTTCTTACTTCTGTTTTCATCATCAGTCCCCACTTCTCCATTTGATTCTTCGTCTAAAAAGCATTGTACCCCTCCTCTTGTTCTACCCTATTTAAAATCAGTTGCTATTATCTTGTTTGATAAGTCATGCACCCAGTTGATGCTGCATATTTAGTTTCTTTTCCTGGGGACATCTTTTCCTTCCTGTAAATCACAATTTCTTTCCTGAAGAAATTTTAGATATTGGTTCTGGCCAATTCTGTTCTGTCCAAGAAAAGAAGGGGAAACCTCCCAGCATTCAGTTTTTTGCCTTACCAGCTTGTTTTTCGACTTACTGGCCACATGTTCATTCCCTTTTAACAATTGCCGACCATTATCTCCTCTCATCTCTGTGGTTTTCCAATAAAAGTAACTGCTTGTCAGGACATGCTTCGTGCACAGAGCTGTTGCTTTTTGGGTCGGGACATGCTTTGTTCCCATGGTGCTAGTACTGACCCACAGTGTCTTTAGTATCACATTTTCAACTCCCAATTCTAATTGTATAAATTGCCTACCTTTGCCTCTTTTAATTGATCTTGTGTTGGGCTCTGAATCTAATTCTCTGGGCTTTGCTTTAGAGTATGATAAGCATTAATTGTCATTACTACTGTCTCATTCTACGTAGCAGTAGACATGATTCTTATTACATGAAATCTTCCTAATTTTTCTTTTATATGATGTTAATTGTAGGTTGCGCCATAGAGGACCTGATTGGAGTGGATTGCATTGCCATGAGGACTGTTATCTTGCTCATCAACGATTGGCAATAGTAGACCCAACTTCAGGAGATCAGCCGCTGTATAATGAGGACAAGACCATTGTTGTTGCGGTAGGAAAATATTTACTATATACTTACTTATATACTTCAATACTACAGCATTAAATGGTCTGTGGACAGTTTGTGTCTTTTGATCTTCTATAGTACAAGCTTTTCTTTTAGGGTAAAGTTTCTCTACTTTACAGTGAATACAGAAACTTAGAAATAAATGATTTGTGAAGAAACTTTTGGTTCTTCACTTTAGCGGATTATGTGATGCACAATGGCAGTCAATTAAGCATCAATTAAGAAGAACAATTCTAGGAGCTTTGAACTCGAAGAATTGAGAGACTAACTCAGGGCTTGGAGCCGAGATATTAGAAGATGGATAAATGTATTATCATTCACTGAATTAACTGTAATCCTTTACATGGTATATATGGATATATTCCATAACTAAAATCAACTGCTACATACAACTCCCAACTGAATGTTATAACAGAATAACAGAATTGTAACTAACTAATGAACCCCAACTAACTATTGGACATCATCCACTAACTAAGTTGTAAGATCTGTAGACTTGCATCAATATGTGATAAGTAACCAGGCGATTGACTAGATGAACATATAGAGTTTACCGTTTTAGTATTTACTCTCAGTTTATTGAAAGATCTGTGGGTCACGTGGTAGTACAACTTTTCTACACAACATAAGTCAAATGTTGATGGTTTGATCTCTGTAGTTCCAATTATATCATTTGTGTTTGGATAGAGGAATGACATGTATGATTGCATTTTTTGGGTTGAAATTCAAAAGATAAATGTGCAGCCAAAAAACTTACAAAACATACAATTCTGTCATTTGTGTTGACTGTATGATAAAGTGCTAATGGTGGTATGAGTATTTTTATGATACTGATGCGTCCTTTTTATTTTTGATGTTCTAGATAAGCTTCTCTTGACAAATAGGTAAAAACTATTATTCACACATTTCAGGAGTCTTCTTTGCTGGGCTACTGTGACCTTCTCCCATAGCTTGATTTTGATAAATCTTTCATCCATAAGATTGATATCTGCTCCTTTTGGTTTAGGTAAATGGAGAGATCTACAACCATAAGGAATTACGGGAGAAGCTGAAGTCCCATCAGTTTCGAACTGAAAGTGATTGTGAAGTTATTGCCCATCTTGTAAGTACTTCAAAAATATATTTATAGGAATATACTGACTTCTCAGTTCCTGCCATAATTTCTTTCTTATTATGTATGTACTGTGGGATATACCTTTGGCAGTATGAAGAATATGGAGAAAACTTCATTGACATGTTGGACGGGATGTTCTCTTTTGTTCTTCTTGATACCCGGGATAAAAGTTTCATCGCTGCTCGGGATGCCATTGGCATTACACCCCTTTATATGGGGTGGGGTCTTGATGGTATGTTGGTTTTTTGTATAATTATTTTTTGGCATATTACCCTTGTGATAAACCGTCTGTTAGTTATGTGAAGTCCCTTTGTTGATTACTTGTGATTTTACCTACTATAATTCTGATATATACTGTCTCACAAGCAAATGATGTATAATAGGACCCTATCATATATGTAGTTCTTGGTGATCAACACTGTAACAAGAACATCTATATTTGCTAGTTTAATTCAAGCTTCAGCCAGTCTATTACTCCAGCGAACTACACAAACATCATTTGAAGAAATATTTACTTAAGCCTAGCTATACAATGATGTGAGGTACGACTAAGGAACTCTGCCCATCAGTTATAAGAGAAATGGCTAGCTAGATATTACTGTTTGTTTTGAAGTCTTATAAGAAGACAACAATGTTGTCGGCTTAATCACTTGATGGGAAATGTTAGGACATAAATCTGGTTTAGGAACATTTTTTATTTGGAGAAACATAGAAGAGAAAAATTGATAAAGATACGTCAATTCATTTAATAAAAGGGATCAATAGGTGTGGTATTCGATTTGGAAACTATAGGGCAAGAAGGTTTTTGGGCTGAAGTTTTTGAGCTTGGGAGACTCCTTATTCCTTTTCCAGCTGTCATATAGTTGAAAACAAATTGTATTCTTTAAGGGCATTGCTATGGATGAAAAGGGCTGCCTACTAATTGATTGTTGGGCATTCAGGATGGGTTGTCTAAAACTGAGGGGTAAGAAAAGGATTAGAGTGGTGAGAACAATAGGCTTTCTTGGCCATCCATGTTGCCTAGACTTGTTTCTTGAATTGTGATATTTGTAGAGGATTCTTGAACGTGATCTTGAACTTGATTCCTCATGCTAATAGTGCACAAACCTTTCTTAGCATCAACACTTCTCGTCTCCACCATAGAATGCCAATCTCGGGTATAGCACAATGGTGTTGATCTTGGCTTCATCGTCCCTCTCCTTTACATGGTGGAAATAGTTCTCCAAGTGTCAAAAAAAGTTCTCCACTTTGTGCATCACAAACCCTTTTGAACATTGGTGGCTTGGGAGTCTTGATCTTAGTCTCACTTGTCACAATAGCGTATTTGGCTATCTCAGTCATGCCAGCACGATCTGCTCTTCGAGTGCCTCCATCTTTGCCTTCCTGGCATTGATCCATGAGTTTGCACTTTAAGGTAGCAATGGTCTGACTCATCTCGGACTGCGTACGCCCATCCAAGTCATTTCGAATGCTCTCAAGAGTATTCCCCTCAAGAAGGCATAGAGTGTTTTCTACCTTCCCAAGCATTGGCCAAATATCTCAACTACATCTACCCCTGCATTAACCTTTGTAACCCACTCTCTTTTGAGCGTGACATCCTTGGATAGGACCTCCACATCATCCTCGCTCGCCCAATGACAGAGGGTTCTTGGGATGTAAGCCCTTCATTCAACTCAACCTCAAGCGGCACCTCTTGGTTTATGTTGGCAACATACCTCCTTTTGTTATTACCCTTCATGTCAGCGGAATCTTGGGTGACGTTGCATGGGGTTGGGTATTAGCAACATTGATTTTTTTCATTGTTCGCCATTCCCTTAGTTGCAACCTGGCTTTGATTCCATGTTGTCACGTCCTTAGTCTTCAACTAAGCACATGTGCGACACTTGACAACTTGCTTATAGTCTTTTGCCCAACTTGCTCACGATGTTGCTATACCAAGTCAGTCTAAGAGGCTAGGAATCGCTAAGAGAGTGGTAGAGATAACACGAGAATTGCAAGGGAGAAATGTATTGTAGGAAACTTGATTGATTTTTGGTTGATGATTTTACTAATGAAATATCCCTCTATTATACTAGTCATTTAGGGCTAATAATCAATTAATAATTATCACACAATTCCTTTCATATTTACAAGTATGTCCCCTTCACTAGAACTCTCTACATGCATAGAATATTCTAAGGCCTTTCAAGAATTCTTCCTTGATATTCCATAAGAATCTAGAGCCTTTCCAAGAGAGTACCCATGGTTCTAGAATCTTCCCACAAATGCTAGCATCTTTCTTATGTAAGCTACCACATGGATAAAGGTGTGCCAAGTGGCGCTTGTGTGGCAGGTAATCACATTGGACTGTAATAACAGACACAAATCTACCATATTTATTGTACTTAAAGAAGAGCAATAAATGAGGGTAGTTAAATTTCTGCATCTCCAAGTTTTGAAAGATTTCCTTTTGATTTCTGATGCTTCTTTGAGTCTTCTGCAGAGCTACACTAGAGAAACTCTATTCATTTCATTCTTCTCATGTATAACCTAGCACGCTCCACCCATTCAAGCCTAGAATCTAAGGCTAGGTTAGTATCAGTCAAGTCATAGGACTTTCCCCTACTCTGAAAAAGATTTTGTTCTCCATCCTCCCATAGGGACAGAGAGAGAGAGATAGTATTCATCACCAATGTTAGAGGGATTCTTCTGAGCTTGTTTGAGTGGCTATAAGAAAAATAAAGGCTCAAAGGATGAGCTTAGATGCTTTCATGAAAGCAAACAAGTGTGAAGAAGAAAGACTGCAATGGTTTCGAAGAGAGAGTCATTTTCAGAGATGTTGGGTGATGTCGGGGAGGGTTTTGAGGAAAGAGAAAATGAATGGGTCATGTTGGAAAAAGGTTTCGGACGTTGGGTGAAAAGGTTGGAGGAGAGAGATTGACGAAAAAGAGAAGATTAGTGCTTACCTTGAAACTCATTTCCGGGATCATCTTTTAATTTTCAAAGTAAAAAAGAGAAATAAATTCTAGGTGTTTCGAGTGTAAAGAAACTGTGAAGAATATAATAATGTAAATGATAGTGTGCTCTCTCTTACAACTTCAACATTAGATGAGATGGTCACTCTTCAACTGTTCAACATGGTATCAAAGCAAGCAGAAGTCCTGTGTTTGAGTTTCACCCCCACTCGTTGTCTCGTTTGGACAATGAAAAGAATCAGGTCCTCACGTGAGGGGATTGTTGAGAATATAATTAGGTTAATATATAAGTGTGCTCTTTCTAACCACTTAAGCTTTTAGATGAGATGATACAACTTTTAATAATGGTAACATTTCATTAAAAAACTGCACAAAGTTAGTGCTGGTAAAGGAAAACATAATACATTTTCTAGAATATCAAAATATGAAATTCCCTACAACAAAACTTTTAGGCATTCTATGATATCAGTATGGAGTCACTATCATTTACAGGACTTCATTTACACCAATAAAGAAAAAACTAAATATATAGTTTAATTTTATTTATCTGGATGGAGTTCCTTTTGTCCTCAAAACACCTGAAGTTCCCTTCCTTCCAGACTGTCCACCATATGCATGCTGGACTCTTTTGCCATCATTTCTTGTGACCAACACTGCCAACTACTCCACCCCAAGATCTCAAAGGTCAACTGATACCTTTGGCATAACCCAGTTCATCTTAACAATACTCAGGAACATGTGCCATGATTGAGAAGTAATAACATTGTAGGAATAAATGTGAATTATCTTCAGCCTCCCTCTCACATAGATAGCATCTGGAACTCAGCTGGTAACCCCTCCTTAAATTTTCATGAGTCAAACGGACTTGTCTACCCTCTAGCCATACAAAACATAGCACCTTAGAAGGTGCATTCATCTTACAGATCTGTTTCTAGGGTCATCCTCTGTCATCCTGTCTATTGCCCATCAGAATCTTGTAGGCTGATTTAACTGTAAACATCCTAGTACTTGACCCTTTCCAAACCAAGGAATCTTCATAATCTGTGAAGCCTTGCACCTGATACAGTTGACTTAATGATTCAGCAACTCTGTCCACTTCTTAATCATTTAGTAATCTTCTAAAACTCAAATTCCAGCTTTGATGTCCCTTACAGATGAAATGGTCGCACTCTTCAACAACAACCAATGCACAAGAGCTGAAATACAAGTGCTTGTATATGATGGTTTTATGGTGCAAATTTCATGATGTACATGACATTCACAGAATGAGAGATTTCATTGCACTCTTCAGAAGGACCCACAGACCAGGATAATCCCCTTTTTTTGTTTTTGTGTAGGGATATCTCACTTTTGTACAGTCCAATCACCTTCTTGGTGTTTGGATTTACTCCATTTGTATATCTTTAGCTTACCGATAAAAGAAATAATAGAAAAGAGGCTGGAAAATTCTTCTGCTGACACGTCAAGGGTTTTCAACCATTTTAAAGTTGGGGAGACAAGTGGAAATAATGAAAAATAGAAATCAAAAGGGTTATCTAGTTGACAACATGAGAACTCCATCAGTTTTTTAGCTCAAAAGATTTTCCATTCTTGCTGATAAAGGTAGGAGAACAATCTCCCACTCAATCAAAGGAGGTTCTCTCAATAGAGTCAGAGGTATCAACAGAACCAAACGGGAGCTGGTATATATGGATCAGGTTTCCACGAAGGGAGACCTATGTTTGGGAACACCAGGAGCTCAAGTACTTCTGCTTAGTTCCTAGACATTTTATGTGATGGATATGACGGAAATACATTTGCGTGACAAGACTAGACCAGGACTAGAGGGATTACATAACAGGTTTGGGAAGGTGAGGACTTCCTTTGTTGCTCGCAGTAACTTGGAAACAAAGGGATAAGGTGTTGGAATAGAAGGTTTTGATATCATTTTTAGCTTATGAGAAAATTATGGGGTAGTAGTGGAGTCAGAGGGGAAAGAGATCTACCAATAGCACATCTTGTATATGCAGTGAGAAACACTATTTAGAAATGTTAGAGGGACTACTACACAACCATGATAAGCATGTAAGGGTGTGTGGCACCTCCAATTGGGATGTGGATTCATGGGCTATGCTGGAACGAAACTTTCTTGCCTAGCTTTGACATCAGTTCATCTGAGCACCTTAGGAAGACAGAAATGTAGGACCGATTTAATAGTGATGATATTTTCTGCTCGCAAATGTTGTTGACAAGGGAGAACGATAAATTGCAAAGAAATAACTCTCGTAAACCTGAATGCTTTTAAAAATACTTTACAATGTATATATATGTGGTACATGACATCTATCTGGTGTGAGACACTTGTACATTCCATCTATATATGTGCTCAGCCCATGTATGCATTGGACTTCAATTTGTATTTATATGGATTGCAAAAGCCTAGCTGATTCTGAGCCGCTTCTTAATGCCTTAAGTAGAAAATACAATGTGTTTTTAGTGTTATGTATTTCCCTTCAAAGGAAAAGGAGAAACATTAGGTAGAATGTAGCTCTTTGACTTTGAACCTTACACATTGAAGTTGACAGCCATGTTTGTTTCAATTCGAGTTGTTTTAAGTGGTCAGTCTAAACAACTGCTTATGTACGTTCACATTATTGCCCATGTCCATAATTTTATCTTTCCACAATTTGCTTTCAGCCCTTTCTGCATATAGAGAAAATAACAAAATTTCCATTGGATCATATATATAGACTGCACAAGTTCAAATTTTAAACAACTTTGCATATGCATATGCAATCAGTGACTTGAAATAACTATTACTTTTATGCAGGCTCCATATGGTTTTCCTCGGAGATGAAAGCCTTAAGTGATGATTGTGAACGATTTGTTAGCTTCCTTCCCGGTCATATTTATTCAAGCAAAAATGGTATGCTCATCTCTGAGCCTGTATTTCATTCATCTTGATAGCTGATCATGTTTCCTGTATGGTCAACATACTTCTATTTATGCCATATTTTTGGATCCTGTTGAAAACAGCCTTAAAACTGTTAATGCTGGTGTAATTATTTATCTCTTGATAAACCAAAAGAGTGAAATCTACATGTTATTGTTGCACAAAATTGCTTCTAGGTGATTTCTTCCGATCTATCCAAGCCTTAGTGTAGAGAGTACCCGGTACCCGTGTTGTTAGGAGGTAGCAAGTACCCTGTGAAAGGTAGTCGAGGTGCACGCAAGCTAGCCTAGTTATCACAATTATAAAACAATAAAAAAATTGCTTTTAGGAATGGAGCTTTAGTCTTGAGGAGTCTTTTGGGATGGTGGATGTACTTTTAGTAATATTAATTGACATAAATCCTTTCGTTTTGTACTTGTGTACTGGCCAAGCAAATTATATTTTACTTTCGAAACCCCTCTATGGATTAAAAGAAAATGGTAAGTGTAATACAACGTTACAAACAATCCTTTTTTTTTTTTTTATGTGTTTCCAGTGTTTACCTTAAAATAAGATTCTATTTTCCCTAGAGAAAGGAAGGTTAGTGTAATGAAACCTCAATAAGAAGGAGCTGTTGAGTTCTTAAACTAGAGGAGCCCGTAGATAAAAGCCAAACAAAGTAGTATTTCTATGACTTCATTATTTTGTACGGTGTAGAAGTTTGAGAATATTCTGTTACTAATATTATACGTACACTAATTTTTGATTTATTGCAACCGTTTCATTAATATTTTCTCTACCAGTATTGATATAATACACTGGCCATATTAACATCTTAAACTCTATGTCCAATTCATACCGTCATGTAAAATGAAAAGAAGTCATATATAATGAAATGATGGGAGTATTATTTATATTAGCTTAAATCCTTGGAGTATAGGATGGGGTTACTCACCAATTTTAGGTTTGTATGGATAAAAAGTGAACCACGTTTTTTGGTGTGAAGGGAATATTTAAAATCATCATTGTTATCAAAGTCATCCTTTGCTTTCAAAAACTATTCATTCTATCTCTTAATAAATTATATGTGCAGGAGGACTTAGAAGATGGTACAACCCACCATGGTTTTCGGAAACCATTCCTTCTACTCCATATGATCCCCTTGTCTTACGGAAGGCTTTTGAGAAGGTCAGTTTATTCTGGATGTTGCATAAAAAATTGTGGCGCAACCATGACATACTCCCCAGACATGTTTTTGACATAGCCCTTTAAACTTTAAAAGTAAGCACCTTTCACTTTGTTCTATTTTGAACTTTGTCAAAGTCCTTGGACTCTTTCAGGACACATATCCCCTTGACTGATTGGAGAGAAGATATCCTTGATGTAGCTGTCATTTTGATTGTCCTCTTGTTTGTAATACTTGCCCTACTTAATAAAGCCCATGTTTGTCCAAAGAAAATGACAAAATATTAAAGCAACTTGTTGATGGATGTGAACTGTGGAGCGTGCATGATATTTGGTCTCAATCATTATCATATCCTTCGACCTTCACATGCAAATTGTACAACTTTGTGTAAAATTTGTCAATAGCTTTTCCTGGGATTTTCCCCTTTTATGTACCCCTTCTCTACTATCTGTCTATTACTACTGATTTAGTGCATTAAATGTTATTCTTTTTAATCGTAATTTGTAACTTCCATTAGTAAATAGCAAAAAGAGAATGCTATGAGCAGTTACAATAAAAAAAAGAATGCCATTACAAGCTGTGTAATGTGCTCAACAAAATCAGCTAAGCTATCATTTACAGCTACGATGGCCGTGTTGCACCAAAATCTAAAGTTAAGATATACAACTGCCTTTGATTTTTGGTGAGGATTCTTCTTTGTTCCCAAAATATTTCTTGCTTCTTTCCAGCCAAATTCCACTGAAATGCTGCTGGAACTGTTTCAGAGAGGGTATGAAGCCTTGTGAATACCCTTTCAGTGCCAACCGTGAAGGAACTGTAGAGTAATTCTTAGCCCACTTAGGCCCAAGATACTGAAAAAGAAATCCCATTGTTGAAATATGAACTTTACAATGCAGAAACACGTGGTTGATGCCCACATTAAATGCTAATCTTATTCTGTACATTTACTTTAACAGGCTGTAGTTAAGAGACTCATGACGGATGTACCATTTGGTGTGCTTCTCTCAGGCGGACTGGATTCTTCACTTGTTGCTGCAGTGGCTAACCGTTATTTGGCTGATACAGAAGCCGGTCGACAATGGGGATCACAGTTGCATACATTTTGCGTAGGCTTGAAGGTGATGATGTTTCCTTAGTGAACATGCTCTGTTTTAGAAATTGATAACTGTATTATCACATAGAGGTTCTGGACCATCATCGCGGTCCCTTTCACATGTTTCATACACAGGATTTGCAAAGTAGTAGCAAAATGGAAATTTTCCATATAAGATACCAAATGCCTTCTCAGGAAATGAATCTTACCATTAGGATATGTTGATTTCCTTTTGATATCGCGGTTAATTCTGATATGACCTTTCTCTATCCTGGCTTTCATTTTCTTGGTTTAGTTTATATCTCTTGTTGCAGTTATGTCTCTCTTTTTTTTTCATGTCTTTCTTACTTTTGGAGAAAGGAAATTTAACTCCAGTTGCAAGGTTTGGTACTATTAACTAGCTTATTTCTTTCATCATTGGTCCTGAAAATGTGCTACTATCTTGTATATGCGGGATTTTGGAATCTTCCCAGTGTGAATAACTTTAAATGATAATCAGAACTGATTGCAGTCATTTCTCTGAACTAAAGCAACATCTGCTCGAAATTTCTTATTGCTGCACTTTGATAACCTGTGCTAAACGCTTTCAACACATTTCATGAGGCCAAATTTGGCAGACTTTAGTGTACTTAAAACTGTTTAGTACCTTATTTAGTAGGTCTGTTATTGTCCACAATCACACACAAGATTCAGAGTGGTTTTAGGAAGCCAATTGGTGTGATTGATTGAGTTCTGGGATGAGTGTTTTATCCATCTTTGTAGTGTATTGTTTCTTTTCTTTTGTTTATATCTTGCTGTGCCATTGTAATTTAGGCTGTCTTTTCTTTGACTTTAGGGTTCTCCTGATCTGAAAGCTGCCAGAGAGGTGGCAGACTACCTTGGAACTCGTCACCATGAATTTCACTTTACAGTGCAGGTAGGTTTTCCTAATGATGTACCAAGCTGATTTTCCTTCTCAGGAGTATAACCACTTAAGTAAAACTGTATATATACTTGTTTGCATTGCTATATCAGGAAGGAATTGATGCCTTAGAGGAAGTCATATATCATGTTGAAACATATGACGTGACCACTATCAGAGCCAGTACACCAATGTTTCTCATGTCTCGGAAGATAAAGTCATTGGGTGTGAAAATGGTTTTATCTGGTGAAGGGTCTGATGAAATTTTTGGTGGTTATTTATATTTCCACAAGGCACCCAACAAAGAGGAGTTTCACCAAGAAACTTGTAGAAAGGTGGATCACATTTTCATTTTTTCAATCATTCAAGGGTTATTGGAAGTAACTGCATCTCTATTAGAATTATCTTTGAACTATTTCTAGCTCTGATGGATGCTTTGATGTTAATCCAGATTAAAGCACTTCATCTTTATGATTGCTTGAGGGCCAATAAATCTACTTCAGCTTGGGGTGTTGAAGCTCGTGTACCTTTCTTGGATAAAGAATTTATCAATATTGCAATGAACATTGATCCAGAATGGAAAATGGTAAATGCTCCCCCTCTTAAATCTCTAGCCCACCCCACCCAACCACCAAAACTAGATTAACAAAGACCAAGAAAGAAAGAGAGATCCTTTTCCTCCTTCAAGGAACGGTAAAATGACATCTTACATAAAAAAAATGTCAAGAGTTTACTGCAAGTTATGTAGAAAAACAGTCTTCAACATCATGGGAGACCAGGGTTCAAATCTCAAGTAAAAAAAATGTTAGGTAATTTTTTCTCATATGCTTAAGCCTTGGTGCAGAGTTAACCTAGTACATGAGCTAGTGAGAGGCTGCAGGTACTTGGTGGATAAGTTGAGGTGCACACAAGTTGACTGAACCGTTCTTCATAGAGACAAGTTGAATTTTGTTTCTTCATGAGTTTATGATGTGTTGACTTTCCTGTGTTTATCTATAAATAGATGAGAGCATTTCTGGATTATGATTTAATTTATTTCGCTCTTTTGAGGTTTCTGAAGTTATTTCTAAACTCAAGCTTGCTGCGGTTTATGTTAGGTCTAGAGAATTTCTGCCAGACAAAAAAATGGGAAGCACATTCAAGTATTTATCTCCATATTACAAGTCCAGTATTACTTAAAACGGATCTGATATATTGGATACAACATAGCTTCATACCATAACTTCATTAAGATGTTGCTGATTTCATCTGTACATCTAGTATGATCCTACGATTTAATCTATCTCTGTACAGTGACTATAATATGCTGAAGAACCTTTCTTGAAACATTACAGATCCGACCTGATCTCGGAAGAATAGAAAAGTGGGTTGTACGCAATGCTTTTGATGATGATCAGAATCCTTATCTGCCAAAGGTTTGTTGGTTTTTCTTCTATCAGGTCCAATATTCAAAATTGTTTATTCATTTGCATAGTAAAGAAGGCAAGCAGACTCCTTGTTAAAACCAAAAAAAAAAAAAGAGGCAAGCAAACCCCAAGTACATTGTGTACTTATGCACAGATGGGTAAGATGCGTACTGTATGTGCCACATTCAAGGGTATTATATGTACAAATCCCAACTTGCATATATATTCACGTAAAACACATGCATGTGTAAGACCTTTTGTGTATATATATATATATATATATATATATGTCAGGTCAAGCTATAAATGACGATGAAAAGACATTATGATCAAGTTGTTGAGTCTCCTCTGTTTTTTTTTTTTTAGCATATTTTGTATAGGCAGAAGGAACAGTTCAGTGATGGAGTTGGCTACAGTTGGATTGATGGCTTGAAGGATCACGCGAACAGTCAGGTGAGCTTTTTTGTTCCTTTTGTCTTCCCTCCTTTTTCATTCCTTCTCCCTTTCTTTTGTGGTAATGCGGAACACATCTTGAACATTTGTTCCAGGTTTCTGATTCTATGTTAGCGAACGCAAGTTTTGTTTACCCTCATAACACACCCACAACAAAGGAAGGGTACTACTATAGAACTATTTTCGAGCGATATTTCCCCAAGGTGGGTCTTTCACGTCTTCTTTTCCTTGGTATTCATGTCCAATTTATGATACTTTGTCCCAAGTAATATTCTCTTTTCAATATTATTTAAGCCATTAACAAGATTGCTTCTATCTTGGTATTTGTTGATAAGGGTAATCATAATTTTAACTGTTATTTGGAGCAGGCTGCTGCAAGGGAGACTGTTCCAGGTGGTCCAAGTGTGGCATGCAGCACTGCAAAAGCAGTAGAATGGGATGCAGCTTGGTCCAAGAATCTAGATCCATCCGGTCGGGCTGCTCTCGGTGTTCATGAAGCTGCTTATGAGGTTAAAGAAACATGAAGTTGATAAAGCTGCAGTAGCTGTTTGATTGTATATCTTCATTCAAAACCCTGACTTGTTCCTCATTTGTCTTCTTTCACGAGTTTGAATTCTCTGCTTCTGGTTTCACAATTACCAAAGTTTATTTTACTTGAGAAGAAATATGACAAATATGTCTTATTCACGACATGAAACAAATTCATCATGATTCAATGCCACAAATCACTATAACTACTATGAGATCTCAAAGAAAGCATATCCAATCTCATGCTCAAATACACAAAGGGTTTTTGGTACTTAAAATAGTCCAACTATAAGGAATCCTCTTAATGTAACCTTAATAGAACAGAATGGATACTAAGAACTCAGTCTCTTTGGAAACCGTTATGTAGAGATTCTATAACTAAGTTAATGAAAAAAAAAAATGAATCATATAGTAACTTATTTTGAAAAACACTACGTATATTTCTTATAAAGTCCTTTTTTTATAATGAGTGCATTTTCCTGTAATAATTTGTGGAAGTTAAAGCTTATTAATTCCTTAATGAAAATTTGTAGCTCGTATAAATACAATGTTGGAGTTGAAGGAGCATGTGCAACAAAATTTATCTATGTGAGTGTGGAAATAGTTCGTTTCCTATGAGAACTTGACTTATTATTAAAAAATACTAATGAAAGTTGAAATAATACTTGTAAAAATAGTTCATTTCTCATGAGAACTTGATTTGTTTTCAGAAACACTAATGAAAAATTGAAATAACATAAGATTGTTACGCACTATCTAGTTCTGAAATTATTACTAATTCTAGAGTAATGATTATCCTCTAACTCACTATTAATAAATATGATATAAGTGAGCTATTGCATTTCAAGGAAAATAACTCGAGAATTATACTGGAAGTGATTTGGTGGTGTAGCCCATTTGCATAGCGTCATCTGGGGAGCAACCCCTTGACTAAACTTCATGCAAATATTTTTGAAGTTTAACATCGAGATTTTGTAGTTCTATTTTAGTTGGAGTTCTTGGAGGTTACTCTACTAGCTTATGCTTATATAAAAAAATAATTCTACCCTAAATCCTAGTTTACTCTTGTATAAAAAGAGTATTATATTCCCTTAAAGAGGCATCTCTTAAATTCATGAAATATTCATAAGATCAAGATCTCAAATATCTCATAACTCTATTCTCTTTTCGAAGATGCTCTTGGGATATTTCTATTCTCTTTTTGAAGAAGCTCTTGGGATATTTCAATTAAGAGATCAAAATATGTCAAACTCTTCTTGATAATCAAACACTTCAAGAAAATTCACAAATAGTACTTCAAGAAAATCCACAAATCCTTTAATGGGATCAAGTGTAATTCATCCTTTATTTGAGAAATACGCCACTAACGCCTCTCAAATCATGAAGAAATCTTAAGAGAGAAGAATCAAGGGATTAACAAATTTGTACCTACATTTGTTTTATCAATAAAATTATGTTTCTTCATATTTTATTTGTGGTTAATTTATTCTCCACCACTTTAAAATTTGTTGCAAATACATATACTTCATATAAAAATAGTTAAAATTCAATCATATTTTCATGCAAAAATACCTAAAGTTTATAATCAAATCCATAGGGAAACTTAAAAAAAAAAAGACTTTTGAAAAATATAAGAATCTACTATAACCAAATCCAAACAAAAAATGACTTTTTTCTGAGAATAACCAAATCCAAACAAAAAATGACTTTTGAAAAATATGAAAATTTACACTAAGTGATGATAGTTTACATTTTAGTTTTAAAGCACTAACAATTTTGATTTTTTCTGAAGAATCAAATACTTATGCACCAAAATTAAAATTTATGACAAAGAAGCGGCTCTGATTCCATCTTCTTCCACTATAGACTAGGTGAATACTCTTCTAGTTCCTTATACCCATTTCTGTTGGTTCATGAAGAATGATTATTCATGACATTTGTTATGTTAGAATTAAATATTTATGTTTATTTAATATAATATATATATATATATATATATATATATATATATATATATATAACTTTTAAAATACATGATGTTAATTGTAATATGATAATTAATTTTTTCTCAATTGACAATATAACATTTATTGTATATTTCGTAAGATATGAATAGACATATATAAATTATTGTACGTCACATAATACTACAAATGTTTAGATAAGTTCTTACTGACTATAGTTTTTTAAAACTTTTTCAATTAAGCCAGTTATTACACAAATTTATCAAAATTATTCTAGAAGTATTTAAAAGTAGGATTAAGATTTCGTCTAATTGATTATGCCAAATAAAGTATCATTTTTTATTTGTATAATATTTCGTATTACTTTTATTTATAAAAATAAGTCTAAATTAGTGAAAGAAGTGATTTTTACACTTTAGAACACATTCAAAGTTAAGATACCGTCTTTTAAAATTTAATTATTCGATAATCTAATTAGTTTGAGCTTGAAATGTCTAAGAAGATACCCAATAATTGAAGACAATCTTACAAAATCAATTAAACATTATTGATTTCAAATTGAAGTGAATTAGACAAATTGCGAAAGTAACGACAAATTAACTCTCTACGCTGTTTAATTATATTGTATTTTTAGAAAATAGTAATTTTTCACTTTTGGGCCGACCAAGTTAACTTTTTTGTATTAAGAGGATCACTACTAAAAAAATGCCAAAAAGAGACCCAAAAAAACAACGGACTACGTCGATTTTCTGGCCAAAAGCGACGCAGTCAATCTCGTCACTTTTTGGCTCGACGCTTTTCAAAAGCGATGGACTGCGTCGCAAAAAAGCGACGACAGCGTCGCTTTTGATTTTTTTTTTTTTTGAAATATTTTTTTTGACAAATGCGACGCCGTCCACCCTTTTTTTTACTTTTTTAATTTTTTTTAATTTTCAAAAAGAGATGAATTCCGTCGCTTTTCTTAATTTTTAATTTTTTTAGAATCTTGAAAAGCGATGGACTAAAAGACCCCGTCCGGAGTCCATCACTTTTCTGGGTTTTTTTCAAAAATAAAATCCAGAAAAGCAACGGACAAAATCACCCTGTCCGTCGCTTTTTCTGCAATTTTTTTGACAGCAGCAATTCAATTCAATTCAATTCAATCCAATCAATCCCAAAACATTATAAAGAAGCTACACAAATATAAAACAACAAACTTAAATTAGCATTCAAAAATATCTAAATCACAATTTAAAGACTTGTAAGGACTTTCAAAATTCGTTTGAAGATTTCAAGTAATTCAAACTTCAAATTAAGTTCAAAGTCTTAATTAAGTTCAAATTATGTTCAAGCTTAATTAAATAGTTCATAAAGACTATATTTTATCAACATTTCTAAAGTTCAACCTAATAATTAGTTCATAAATTCTATAAATCAAGATTCCTAAAGTTTACAATCAAAAGTTTAAAATCCTACAATAATTCAAGATTTCTAAAGTTCATAACTTAAAGTTCGAAAATCCCACAATAATTCAAGGTTTCTGAAGTTCACAACCTAAAGTTCTAAAATCCTACAACTATTCAAGATTTCTAAAGTTCTCAACCTAAAGTTTAAAATCCTACAATAATTCAAGATTTCTAAAGTTCACAACTTAAAGTTCTAAAATCCCACAATAATTCAAGATTTCTAAAGTTCACAACCTAAAGTTCTAAAATCCTAAAATAATTCAAGATTTCTAAAGTTCTAAAATCCTACAAAAATTCAAGTTCTCTAAAGTTCCCAACTTACACTTCTAAAATCCTACAAAAAATCAAGTTTTCTAAAATTCATAACTTAAAGTTCTAATACTCTACAATAATTCAAGATTTCTAACGTTTCACACCCTAAAGTTCTAAAATCTTACAAAAATTCAAGTTCTCTAAAGTTCACAACTTAAAGTTCTAAAATCCTATAATAATTCAAGATTTCTAACGCTCAAAATCTTATAAAGTTCTAAAATATTACAAAAATTCAAGTTCTCTAAAGTTCACAACTTAAAGTTCTAAAATCCTACATCAATTCAAGATTTCTAACGATCGCAACCTTATAGAGTTCTAAAATCCTACAAAAAGTCAAGTTCTCTAAAGTTCACAACTTTAAGTTCTAAAATCATACAATAATTCAAGATTTCTAAAGTTCACAACCTAATTAAAGTTCTAAAATCCTACAAAAATTCAAGTTCTAATTAAATTCAATAATTCCTATCCAATTTCTAAAATTAGTTATATATAAACTTCTAATCCAAGAATTAATTAGTTATATTCAAGTTCCAAGTTCAAGTTCAACTTTATAAACTTCTAACCCAACAATTAGTTATACATTCAAGTTCTAATTCAAAAAAGACCTCATCGATCAATATATATTCATGACATTCAAACATTCATCATATACACTACAATTACTAATTTCTAACTTCAAAGTAAAACTTTACTAACTAACAATATATCAATCAAATTAAAAAAAAAATAAATCTCAATTCACAATCAAATTACATATTCTCAAATTCAAACTAGTCCTAAAATCAAAAAATCCTAATTCATTCACTAATTACAATAGCCAATTTAAAAATGCCCAATTTAAAGAAAACTCTAAAATAAAAAATCTCCAATTCTCTACCTAACAAACAATAATCAAATCAAATTAACAATAACACAACCCAACAAACTAAAAGAATAATATACTAACTAACAATCAACTATAGTCACTAGAATTGAAAAAAAAAAAACCTAAAACTAAACACCAACCTTAACAAAGAGGAGAGGCAGCAACGGACGGTGACGGACGACGACTGGCGGCGATGGGCAAGGGCAGTGACGGCGGCGGAGGTGGAGGGAGATCGATAGAGAGAAGGGAGAGAATAAGAGTGAAGAGAGAAAAAGAGAGAAGAGAGAAGAGAGGGAGAAGAAAATATGAAAATCCCAATCTGGGTCAAAGATAGTTTAAAAAAAAGCGACGGACAGCGTCTCTTTGTCCGTCGCTTTTTTTAAAAGTTGACCAAAATTTTGACCAAAAAAGCGAAGGACTAAGAGATGCTGTCCATCGCTTTTCTTAAATGTATGACCAGTCATGTTGAACAAAAAGTGACGGACTTAGAGATGCTGTCCGTCGCTCCTTTAAAAAGAAATTAATCAATTAATTATTAATTATATATATATATTTCGAGCAAAAATTCGAGAAAAAAAGCGACGGACTAAGAGATGTCGTCCGTCGCTTTTTGAAAAATAATTTAAAAAATAATTATTTTTATTAAAAAGCGATGGACAGCGTGACAAATGGTGTCGCTTTTTGGAGTGACGCGGTCCATCACTTTTCTGTCTGTCGTTTTTTAGTAGTGGATGACTCAATTTTGGTTAAATCAATAAGAGCAACTTTCACATATAGCAAACATAAAAATCATAATTGTATGTTATAACTATAGTTTGTATAAAGTTTGCTATGGAGCATCAGTTTGTATAACTTGCTAACAATGCTTCAGATTTGTATAATTTCACTGACAGACCATTTGTGTAAATCGTTAGCAGCCTCTCGTTTGTATAAATCGCCGACAGCCTCTCAATTCAATTTTATATGTTTGTATATCTGCATAAAATTTGAATTTGTATACAATTGAATCGAAATAAAACATTTGTATATCAAATCTCTCTCTCTCTCTCTCTCCCTCCCTCCCTTTATACAACACAAATTATACATTGTAATTTATATAATTTGTGTTTGCATAAAGCGAGTAAGAGAGAAAGAAAAAAGAGAACTGAGCAGGGGAAGATCTGTATTTGTATAATTATAAGTGTATAGGACGAAAATATATGTATTCATATTTGTATATACAGTTTTCTCCTGCTTTATACAAACACAAGCGCATTTTATACATTTATGTTTGTATAAAAGCGAGAGTGCCGAGGAGAGACTAGCTAGAGTGTCGAGCGAGAAACCTAGGGAGAGAGGCGAATGACAACAGTTTGCTACGGGTTATAATTAAATCAAACCGTGGTTATAACATTTAATTTGAATTAATAGTTTGCTATTATATACAATTTTTCCAATCAATAATATGGACTTAGTGTCCAAATTTAACCCACAAAGATAAGGTTTGATAACAAACTATTAAGAAAATTTCAATTAATACTAACACTAGATTCATAATTATTTGTATTTATATTTATATGTAACATTGAATAAATTTGAGGCCTTATTTTTTGGAAGCCTAAAGTCATTACTTGAGTGGCTTTATAGTTGAATCGCCCCTACCATCTACATTAAAAAAATATGGCCATGTGTCACATTACCTCAATCAATGGGCTCTAGTCCCATCCCCATCCCCTTCAACGTTTCAAAGATCATTTTTCGTGTCAAACCTATGGTTAAAAGATCAATCAAATTTTTTTTTCGGACCTTACACATTCTAAGAAAATAACATCACGTTTTGATAACTGTTCAACTGAATTAATGTGAATGTCTTTTTTTTTTTTAATCATTATTATACACACTATTTTTGGAAAGAAGAGCATTCAAAGTAGATATTCTACCATCCCAAGTACGTTTCATTCTGAATTGTGTAGTTACAAAATTCAACAACCTCCTCTTTTTAAATATGCTTTGAGAAAAAAATCTATGGTTAATTACTTTCTTATTTTAATTATATATTTATGATGTTTAAATATAAATAACTTATGCATATTCAGATGATGAAATTCAATATTTTAGACTAAAACGTCTTAATCTTAATAAAAAGAAATAAGGCCTAAATATGGGAAATATATGGGCTGCTTGCCTGGGTGAACTGTAGCTCATTGACCTTAAATTTTTGGGATGTTTGATTCTATGCATATTCGAATTGCATATTTGTGTGTTGTTTTGTTTGAGATGATGTTCATGCAAAACATTTTTCATGATATAATTTTATACCAAGTATTATAAATTTGATTTTTTATGGTATAAATCTTGTATAAAATTTATTTATCTTCAATATTTCATCCATATATTAAACATACCGTATTGCACCTATATTTATAAAGGATAGTTATGAATAATGAATGAATTGTATATGTTATAATGGAAGATGACTAATTTAAGTATATTAAGAATAAGTAGGAATGGAATCATTTGGGTTTAATCTTTGTGTGATTCACGGACATCAAATTAGTATTTAGGCATAATACATAAATATGCTCTTTAACTTGATTTTAACTTACATTTATATTTTCTAATTTTGATCATGCACGAGTAGACACTTCAAATTGTATAAATTAGTTGAACAAATAAACACACACGTCCTACGTGACATCTTACATGGCAATTTGCGTCCTACGTGTATTATGTCTCGTAGGATTCAGTGTCTATTTGTTCAACTTTATACAAATTTAAATGTATACTTGTGCACACCTAAAGATGAATAACATAAATGTGAAATGAGATCAAGTTAAATGACAAATTTATGTATTATGCCTAATATTTATATGCCATAAAATGATAGTGGATTAATGCTGCTATAGTTTTGCAATTATTTTTCAAAAAGTTAGCTAGTTATGTATTTTTTTTCCGTTTATTTTTATGTTGGAATATACCATTTGAAATTGGGCTTGCTTGTTTGATTTCTACGTATTTCTAGTTTGGATTGTGTTGTGGATGGTCTAGGTCTAGGAAGTAGCTAGAATAATAGATAAGTTTCTAATATGGGCGAATTGAAATTTAATCCATTTTTTCTAAATTCATTTTCAATCCATCCAGATTAGATTCAGTCCATCTGCTTGTTACCAGTAGTCACTAGATAGTTGTTATACATGTATTTATCCTCATGTTTTCATTTAACATTATTTTGTGCACATACGAGTCAACTTTGATCAAAATTTAAATATTGAGCATGTTTCATTTTATTTGTTCATTAGTGAACTTGATCGCACTTGGCCTAGTCGTATAAAAATAGTATAACTTACATAAATCTCATAGTGTAAAGAGTAAATTACATCATACCCTTTTTTTTCTAATTACAATAATTCCTTAAAATTTGTACCTTCCAGATACATAAGTCACCATCCGGATACATTAATTCTAATACAAGAAGAATCTTTCTGTTGTGCTAAAAAAAGAATAAAATTTGAAAATTAATTAAATCCGATAAATTACGCTTACGTTTCTTCTTACTCTCAATCATACATAGGAAAGTCCAATAGAATGAAGAAATTCAAAATTTCAAATTGCTCCCCGTTCAACGAAGAAACCTTTCAGATTTGATTCAAAAATTTTTGTCGAAATTTGGGTAAGCGAGGTGAGTTATCAAGGATACAAAAGTGATGAAATTGTTGTTGGACAAACAATTTCTTTTTGAATCTTCAAGTTCATCGAGAGATACTTTCAATGTTGATTCAAGATTGTCAAAAATTTTGAGATTCAAGATTCTTTCTTCTCCAAATTCATCGAAGATTTGAAATTTTTGAGATTCAAAATTCTTCTTTTAGTTTATTGAAAATCCTTTCAATTTTGATTCAAAATTATCGAAAATTTTGAGAAGATACATCATGAATATCTTTGCTACTTAGCATTTTACTATTTATGTATCTTGTTTAAATTGATAAGTATTGTATTTATACTAGATACATTACATAAATAATTGTTGCCCATAAGATGTTAGATTTGAGATCAATATATTACCGTGTGGTAATTGGTATGTAATTGATACATTTAGTATAAATTTGAATTTATGTATCATATCTAAAAAAATAGTACATGATACATTACTATTTATGTATCTCGTTTAAATTGATGAGTATTGTATTGTTACGGGATACATTAAACATGTAACTTTTGCCCATAAGTTGTTTGGTTTGAGATCGATACATGTTGTATAAATTAGTATTTATGTATCATGACCGTATAATTTGACATAGCTATGTATCATATACAAAAAAAATTATGAATATGATAAATAATGACTTAGTTATATAATAGTTGTTGACATCCAATTTTGGACTTCCACAATATAGATTAATCGTCAAGCTTTTTCAATTTTGAATGATTTGAAATAATTAGTTTTAGAAAATTTCAAAAAAAAAATAAAAATAATAATAATAGTTTATGGGTTATTTTAAATATTTGTCACTTTTGGAATCTTTTAAATAATAAATATATTTTCATATAATTTTTTATATGGTCAATATATTTATGAATATTCGAAAATCGCTTCAAAAAGATTTAGTTTTACTTAAATAGTCGGTCAATTGGTTTAGTTATTTAATTCTTATATTTTTGAGTTATTAGTTTATATTTAAGTTAATTATTTTATTTCGTTAAGTTTAAGAAGCTCGTTAATTAACCAATATTAATTCGTCTTGTTTAAATCTTAGTCAAATTCCCCAAATTAAACTCAATTTGATTAATTTCTTAATTCCTATGGCCATAATTGCAAGTCATGTGGCTACTTTCTAGTCCCTTTCTTATCAATGCATTCAATTCTTTTTGGAACCAATTTTGGGGCCTTCATTCATTTTTTTTCAGCAGCCCAAATGCATTTTCTAGACCACTTCCTACAGCCCAAAAAATAACAAAGCATACAACAACTCATCAGCAATACCCAATACACACAGCAGTACCAAAACAACCCAACATCTTCTTCTCCAGACGCAAGCAACAACCCAACGTGACTAGAAACCCAAAAAATTCCCAAACCCCGTACTCTGCAATTCGAGTAGCAAAACTGGTCCAGAATCGCGACCCAAATGAACCCAAATCGCGCGTGTTCTCTCCCCTCTTCCTTATTCAATCGTACTCAAATCAGTCCTGGTGGAGCAATCTTACTCCTTCTTCGTCCTTTTCTCAGAAATGAACCGGTCTCTATTCTAAATCCGTTGGGAATGATACAAAATAGAGCTGGCAACCTCATCTCCAAGGAATTTGAATTTCGAATTCATCCGTTTCACCCCAAAATCAACCTTAGTTTCCTCATATTTAAACCTTCTTCTCCTCAGTTCTTGGGGTTGGATGGAATTGACATAAAAAAGAAAAAGAATAGCTTACAAAAGGTTTCTTTTGGGTTAGCCAATTTTACACTTAAGAGATTCTTGAACAAGTTCTCTAACTCTAAATTTTCGAGAAATTCCTTGTTCGGGTTTAGTCTAGATACTCGTGTGGTGGAAAAGCTCGTCTCTAAGCTCGTAGTCATCTCGGTTCGCTGCATTAGAAAAGGAATAAGGCTTCACCCGTCTTTTAAGTCTTCTTTTACTTAGCTTATTGCTTTGTGGTGATAGTTGTATAAAAATTGTAGTTTGTTGTGGTGGCCGAGATTTCGATCTTTGCTCACCTAGATCCGAATATGATTCCAGCATGCTCGTGTGAATCTTAAAGTATACTTTCAATCGATTTCACATTTATAATTCGATATTGTGCTCGTTTTCTCTTCAGCTTCCATAGTTTATCTCATTTGGTTTCACTTGATTTGTCATTGTTTGCTATGAATCTGCGGTAGTTAGTAAATGTGTTCAACATGCTCATTAAGTTTTAAGAAAGCATGAAATGTCGTAGTCTGAGTCCCTTACCCTTTCTTGATAAATTGCAGCATAGATTTTTTTGGCCTATGGTTTTGTTAGTTAGATTACATTAGTTTTATTTCTCTTATTTAGCTTACGCAATAGTTTTTCTTCAGCATAGAATGTATGTTCTCCGATTAGTAGATTAGATCGCCTTCTAAGTTATATATTTTAGCCCTTTCTTCAAATTCTTTGTTTTAAAGATTTTTTGGCAGCAACTTAGTGTACAATTCTGTTTGTATCAACTTTAAAATGGTTTTATCGCTGCCTCTCTACTCTTTACATGAAATTTGATTCATCCGTCGGTGATTAATATCGTTTGTTGTGTTAACGTGTTAAGGTGATAGTTTCTTATGAATATTGCGAATGAATGCTTGTTTTGTATTGCTAGTTTTCTTGTACGAATTGAGTCAATTTTTAATTAAAAGTGGCTATTTAGAGTCAGATTTTAATGAAATTTTCAATTGGTTTATTCATGTCTACATGTGACATTATGTTAAAGCTTGCTGTGATGGTTGGTCACCTTTGGTTGCCATCTTGTTTTTTTGTAATTGCTATGAATACAAATGTTTGGCTCTTTAAAGTAATTTGTTAAGAACTGTATCTCTTTATTTCTTTATCGTTAAAGTATGGTATATGAGTCGTACATTTTCCTTAATCTACTGTTGGTTTGTTTGATAAAATGCAACAGTATTACATGTTCTACAAAAAGTGTATGAAATTGATCCTCTAGTGTCTTGCGTTAGTTATCTTCCATTGGTGTGTTTCATTATATTTTTAGAATATAGTTTTCTCAAGTCTTAATATAAGTGTATGAGCAGTTACCTATTTGTGCCTAAGTGTCTGTTTGTTTAATTTGATTAATAATTATATTTAAATCAATTTTTCTTTAGTCACTTACTAATTACCCTCTTCATTTTTTGGCATGAACTCTTGAATGAGTCCATTGGACTCTTTTATTTTTGTCCCATGCATTTTATCTTGAGCCAAGGAGGCTCAATCTTATTATTTTCGAGTCAAAACCGAAGTACAGGGCTGAAAAACAGAGAATGCAAGTGTTCGGAGTGAAATTAAAGGTTGTATACACTCAATATATGCAAAATATGCAGAATATACAGTGATATATGGCAGTGGTATACACTGCAAACAATCACAAAAATGGGTCAAAAGTCCTCCCGAAATTCCAGTTTTTTGTGTTGTATTGTAATTGGGCAAGATGCCCATTTATTTTTAGTATTATTTACTAGTTTTAGAACAGGCAAAATTGAGCCTAAAGACTAAAAGAAATTCAACTTTTATGATAATCTAGGACAGGTGCGAATGGGCTACAAGGTCCAAAAATGAAATTAGGTCCAAGTACTGATTTAAGCGGACACAAAATTAGACTTGGGCCTAGACTCTCTCTCTCTCTCTCTCTCTCTCTATTTTATCTGTTTACGTACTCATTTAATTGTTTATTTGCTAGTTAATTCTAACGATTTCCCTTAATTCAACTCCCCAAAAGATAAACCAACCATATCTTTTAAAATAAAAAAGAAGTATATTTTATTTTACTTGACTTTAAAGTATCTAATACTTAAGTAGTATCTTTATATTATCTCTCTTTCCCTTTAAAAACAATTTTTTGTGTTAAGTTGATATATCTTCAAACAGAGTATGCTTTTATTTTAAAATCATTAGCCAAATAATTAATTATCAGATAATTATGCGTTAGCGAACATTTCGGGTGCTTTCAAACCCTTCCCAAAATATTAATGTGAACCTCAAACCCTCTTTAATATTTTTATTAGATTTTTGTTTAATCTTTTGGAAAAATAGTTTTTCTTGATTTTTCTTTAAAAATTAAGTGGCAACTCTAAACTAGTCCAAGTGTCATATTTTCTTAATAAATTAGAATGGCGACTCCACTGGAGATTCATCTAGGTTCTAACCAAAAATATTTTATTGTTTGACCAATTATTATTGTATTAATTGTTACCTTATGCAATTATGTGTTTAAATTGATATAACTGTCATTGCATTCATGGAATTTCCTATCGTATGTATAGTATGTTAAGAACTGTTTCTGCATAATTGCAGTCGGACTTTTTATACTCAACCCTTTTTTTGAAAGGATCGACAATTTATTGGTACGTCATGCGTCCAATGGTTGTCGTGAATTCCAGCCTAAGTTGTCCACTTGGGTTCCCTATATTTCAAAAGTCAATCTTAGTCAGTTAGTGTAGAGCGAAACCAAATCTCTTATTTAGCACATTTTGAACTAAGTTGACCCAACACCCAAGGCGTGTTGGATTCATTAGAAGCCCACCTTGCTTCTATTTGGCCCATTGGTCAATAAAAACACAATCATACTCATGTGTTTATATTTGAATAATGTATACGTTATTTGGTAAAACATTATCTCTTGAGGTTAGGAGTTTAATACTTTGTTCGAGTCAAAGAAGGATCAAGTTACCAATTCATCCAAAAGCGTGGACATTCGGAGAAGACCAGAAATAAAAAAGGACATTTCATAGAAGCTTAGTTTAGGATTGTACCCTTGCGTTGGACTGATTATTTTGTATTCCTTTTTTCCTATCATGTATCCTCATTCAATTTATTCTTAAAACTTGTATAAATTTGGGTTTTGGGGCAATGGAATGTTTCAAATGACGTTATACATTCTTCAAATTGTAAGGCTTACCCTTGACATAAAAGGGTCACATATTTGCTTAGAGCGCACAATAATTGTTTATGTGTTATAACTGTTTGTGTGATTATGTTACTTTATTTGGAGATATTCTAGCTAACTCTTTTTGGAGATTTTCTAGAAACCCCTAAGTACAAATATCAAGTCACCATCGAAAGTGCGACCAAATGCTTTTCGAGTCTTTAGTTTTTCAATAAATTCAAATTTTATTTTTCAAATCCTACTCTCTCATACCAGAAAAAGATTCACCGTCTCAAATCAAAAGAGATTCAAGGGTCGAACTACGTAAGACATGAATTCTCCCTCGGAGATACGTAGGCAGCCTTTCAAGGCTCGGTCCTCATTTTTGAGAAATCCTATCTTGTCAAACTCTTGCAATGTGATTGGAAATTCATCTCAATCGAAAATCATAATCTATATGTCAATGAAAGATACAATCGACTTTGTCTCGACTCAAGTCGACTTTTCTAATTCACTAAGATCAAAATCAAATAGACAAATTCATGTCTATTTAGTCATTTCTCTAAATATGTGGACTAGTTTATCTTCAAATGGAGCAACTCTTATGTGTTTGTGGTCATATGTGTGATATTTTGTATTATTTATCATCTACATAGACTAACACGTTTATCTTTTGAGTTTTTTTTTTTGTCAGGTACTTGAAACTGATTTGTTTTGATAAGCTGGTTGAACACCCTTATTTTACAAGATCTAAGGCTCTCAAAGATTCCTTCCCTGATCAAAATCGCAAAAAGTAACGATAGTAATGGGTGATAACAATGAGGAGATTGGCTTGAATGATGTTGTTGTGGCTCAACCCACTATCGCTGATCAAAATGAATTAATTATGCAATTGATGCAATAGATTGTCAAAATGAGGGTGGAAATGCAAAGAAGACAAGATTTGCCTAATCCAATTTTCGCTATCAACGCTTCAAGAGATGGAAGACCTCCACTCCACTCTCCTCATCCAAGTGCGGAACAGGTTCAGAATCCACTCTCTAACCCCACTCAAAATCCCCCAATAATCGATCTAACCACCCCAAATCCCCATCATGCCTCCGTCTCTTACCAAGCACCACCTCCTCCTCAAGGTACCAACCCTCAAACCTTCCCTCCTCATCAAAATGCCAACCCACAAGTTTGCCCTCCCTTTCAACATCAAAATGTTAGCAGTCAGCAAACCTTCACCCATCACCAAAATCAACATACCAACCCCTAGACTTTCCCCCAAAATTACCAAGCTCCTCAAAATAGCCAGAATCCCTCCATTGCTCCACCTCTACCTCAAAACACTACTTTTCAAATTCCAATTCCAAATGAACCATATGTCAATTGTTCAATCTTCTTCAATTTTGAATGATTTGAAATAATTAGTTTTAGAAAATTTCAAAAAATAAATAAATAATAGTTTACGGGTTATTTTAAATATTTGTCACTTTTGGAATCTTTTAAATAAAATATATTTTCATATAATTTTTTATATGGTCAATATATTTATGAATATTCGAAAATCGTTTCAAAAAGATTTAGTTTTACTTAAATAGTCGGTCAATTGGTTTAGTTATTTAATGCTTATATTTTTGAGTTACTAGTTTATATTTAAGTTAATTATTTTATTTCGTTCAAATTAAGAAGCTCGTTAATTAACCAATATTAATTAATCTTGTTTAAATTTTAGTCAAATTCCCCAAATTAAACTCAATTTGATTAACTTCTTAATTCATGTGGCCATAATTGCAAATCATGTGGCTATTTTCTAGTCCCTTTGTTCTCAATGCACTTTCTTATCAATGCATTCAATTCTTTTTAAACCAATTTTGGGGCCTTCATTCATTTTTTTCAGCAACACAAATGCATTTTCTAGCTCACTTCCTGCAGCCCAACAAAATAACAATGCATACAACAACTTATCAGCAATACCCAATACATACAACAGTACCAAAAAGACCAAGCATCTTCTTCTCCAAACGCGAGCAACAGTCCAACGTGACCAAAAACCCAAAAAATTCCCAAACCCCATACGCTGCAATACGAGTAGCGAACTGATCCAGAATCGCAACTCGAATGAACCCAAATCGTGCGTGCTCTCTCCCCTCTCCTTTATTCAATCGTACTCGAATCAGTCCAGGTGGAGCAATCTTACTCTTTCTTCGTCCTTTTCTCAGAAAACAAGTGGTCTCTATTCCAAATCCGTTAGGAATGGTACAAAATAACTTTGTGGTGATAGTTGTATAAAGATTTTAGTTCGTTGTGGTGGCTGAGATTTTGATTTTTGCTTGCCTGGATCTGAATATGATTTCAGCATGCTCGTGTGAATCTTAAAGTATACTTTCAGTCGGTTTCACATTTGTAACTCGATATTGTGCTCGTTTTCTCTTCAGCTTCCATAGTTTATTTCATTTGATTTCACTTGGTTTGTCATTGTTTGCTATGAATCTGCGGTAGTTACTAAATGTGCTCAACATGCTCATTAAGTTTTAATAAAGCATGAAATACCTTTGTTTGAGTCCCGTTACCCTATCCTGATAAATTGCAGCATAGATTTTTTTGGCTTATGGTTTTGTTAGTTAGATTACATTAGTTTTATTTCTTTTATTTAGCTTATGCAATAGTTTTTCTTCAGCATAGAATGTATGCTATCCAATTAGTAGATTAGATCGTCTTCTAAGTTATATATTTTGGCCCTTTATTCAAATTCTTTGTTTTAAAGATTTTTGGCATCAACTTAGTTTACAATTCTGTTTGTCTCAACTTTAAAATGGCTTCATCGCTGCCTCTCTACTGTTTACATGGAATTTGATTCATCCGTCGGTGATTAATATCGATTGTTGTGTTAGAGTTTCAAGGTGATAGTTTCTTATGAATATTGCGAATGAATGCTTGTTTTGTATTGCTAGTTTTCTTGTACGAATTGAGTCAATTTTTAATTAAAAGTGGCTATTTAGAGTCAAATTTTAATGAAATTTTCAATTGGTTTATTCATGTCTACATGTGACATTATGTCAAAGCTTGCTGTGATGGTTGGTCACCTTTGGTTGCCATCTTGTTTTTTTGTAATTGCTATGAATACAAATGTTTGGCTCTTTAAAGTAATTTGTTAAGAACTGTATCTCTTTATTTCTTTATCGTTAAAGTATGGTATATGAGTCGTACATTTTCCTTAATCCACTGTTGGTTTGTTTGATAAAATGTAACAGTATTACATGTTCTACAAAGAGTATGGAATTGATCCTTTAGTGTCTTGCGTTAATTATCTTCCATTGGTGTGTTTCATTATATTTTTAGAACATAGTTTTCTCAAGTCTTAATATAAGTGTATGAGCAGTTACCTATTTGTGCCTAAGTGTCTATTTGTTTAATTTGATTGATAATTATATTTAAATCAGTTTTTCTTTAGTCACTTACTAATTACCCTCTCTTCAGTTTTTGGCATGAACCTTTGAATGAGTCCATTGAACTCTTTTATTTTTTTCCGTGCATTTCATCTTGAGCTAAGGAGGCTCAATCTTATTATTTTCGAGTCAAAACCAAAGTACAAGGCTGGAAAACAGAGAATGTAAGTGTTCGGAGCGAAATTAAAAGTTGTATACACTCAGTATATTCGAAATATGCAGAATATACAGTGATATATGATAGCTGTATACACTACATAGAATCACAAAAATGGGTCAAAAGTCCTCCCGAAATCCCAGTTTTTTGTGTTTTATTGTAATTGGGCAAGATGCCCATTTATTTTTAGTATTATTTGCTTGTTTTAGGACAAGCGAAATTGAGGCTAAAGACTAAAAGAAATTCAACTTTTATGATAGTCTAGGATAGGTGTGAATGGGCTAAAAGGCCCAAAAATGAAATTAGGTCTAAGTATTGGTTCAGACGGACAAAAAATTAGACTTGGGCCTAGACTCTCTCTCTCTCTCTCTCTCTCTCTTTCTATTTTATCTGTTTTCATACTCGTTTAATTGTTTATTGTCTAGTTAATTCGAAGGATTTCCCTTAATTCAACTCCCCCAAAGATGAACCAACCATATCTTTTAAAATATAAAACAGGTGTATTCTATTTTACTTGACTTTAAAGTATCTAATACTGAAGTAGTATCCTTATATTATCTCTCTTTTTCTTTTAAAAACAATTTTAAGTGTTAAGTTGCTATCTCTTCAAACAGAGTATGCTTTTATTTTAAAATCATTAGCCAAATAATTAATTATCAAATAACTGCGTATTAGCGGGCAATTCGGGTGCTATTAAATCCTTCCCGAAATGTTAATGTGAACCTCGAACCCTCTTTAATATTTTCATTAGATTTTTGTTTAATCTTTTGAAAAAAAATAGTTTTCTTGATTTTTCTTTAAAAATTAAGTGGCGACTCTAAACTAGTTCAAGTGTCATATTTTCTTAATAAAACAATAGTACTGCACATACATAACAAACATATGATACATAGTCAATAAATTGAGCCTATTGTTTGTGTTTCCATTAAAAAAAGAATTGGAAAGAAAAAATGAATGAAGACGTTACCTCTTGATTAACTTAAAATCATAAATTGGAGAGAGAAAATACTTAAAATTCAAAATACAGGAGTGATGAGGTAACTGGTGATATAGTAGAGTGATTATAGGCATGAAAAAGGAAGAAAATAGTGGAGTCCGAAGATTAAAAGTTATGTATCTTGAAATGAGAGAATTTAAGAAAAAAGAGGATTTTTTGTAATTTTTTAAAATGATAGAGAATAATAAAAAAAAAATAGGGTAAAAAAGGATGTGTAGTTAGATAATTTTTCCATAAAAGAAAAATATTAGTAAATCTACCAAACAATTATCTTATAAAGTAAACACAACTCGAGAAGTTAAACAATTTTTTTACAACTATAATTTTTAAGACATTCCTTAATTAAGCTATAAAGAATTAATGTAATTTACCTTGTGTTTGTGCTTGTTGTGATTAAATATGTGAATATATTTCACACAAGGAAAAAATAATAATAATTAAACCTGCAATGACAAAGTTTATGTGCGGACTATTGTATTCTTAATTTCGACACTCTTTTAGATTATTACTATTGCTTTCCCCAAACACATGCAAACAAGCAAATTCACATTTTGTCGACATATCTTTTTCAAATATTAATGTATTACCTATGTCATTGCACATTTGAAATATGTCTAAATTGCAGCATTTTTATAAGGTTGAAGCTGCATATGATAAGCCCTTGAGTTTTTTTCATGGCCAACAATCGAGAAGCTTCTCAACTATTGCACTAACTCTTTACCTTGTGTTAATATTAATATATATAGGTATAAAATAAAAATTTGACTTGCATGTCGCTTGACACCGCTCGAGAAAGGGTAACTCTGCCCTTGGAGCTGAACCACAAGATGAGTTGGAACTGGTGAGTGCTTGACTAACAATCATAATATTCAGGAAAAATTATGTCAAAATTGCATAATAATGGGCATCGTGTGTTTTCACAATATGAGAGGAAAATGCACAAAAGATTGCTGATTTTATGCGGGAAACTTTCAAAATAGTAAATATTAGGCCTTAAATAGGACTCTATATGGATAATAGCAAAATGTCAGGCTAGGAGGGAGGAGAGAGGCGAGTGAGATCTGGGAGAAAATGTATTTTTTTGCGGATTTTAGAGAAAATGATATAAATACAAACTGATTTGTATCAAAATGAATACATATTAAGAGGAGAGAGGAGAGCGACATCGAGAGAGGAATGAGAGAGGCGAGTGAGATCGAGAGAGAAATGAGAGAGACAAGCGAGATTAAGAGAGGAATGAGAGAGGTGAGCGAGATTGATATAGGGAGGAGAGAGGATTGTATTTTATGTTTGTTTTGCATTGTATTATGTATTTATTTGTATCAATTGTATTCAAAATACAATAAAATTATATTTTGTATTGTATTCTTTATTTATTTTGCATCAATTGTATTAGAAATACAAGGAATACAATTGTATACATCCTCTCTTTGATTGGATACAAATATATTTGAGAGAGAGGATGAATGCATGTTGTATTCATATGAATACAAATACAATTGATACAAAAATATAACTCGTTGAAATACAATTGAAATGAAATACAAAAATCTCACATGTACAATTAGAAGACTTATTGCATATTGCTAGGTAGAACCAAATGAACAGCCTAGTTGTAAGGAAATCTTGTCATGGTTAGGAGAATGTAGGTCTTTTGCTAATTGATTCTTCACTAGAGTCAGGATTAAACTTCAATTAAAATTATATATATACCGTCAATTTACTTAAATTTTGAAGTCTAATAAAAAGAGGGGGAAAGAGGAGAGTGTTAGCTCATATGTTTGGGCTTTTGTTATTGGGCCTATTATTTAGGTTAGTTTTAGTTAATAACTGCTTATATAGTCTTCTCATTCCTTTGTGTTTGAATTTAATTTCTTTTACATTGTAACATAATTCTAGCCTCTAGTTCTCTAATGAAAGTAGTTCTATTAACATGGTATCAGAGCTAGATCGATCCATGCTCTTTGATTTGTTAGTTGAAGATCTTGTAGCGGTCACCTGGTGCTGCTACTGCTATTTGTTTAGATCGGTTAGAACTAAGTTATTTTAATTTTTTGCTTTGAAATTAATCGTGTCTTGCTGTGTTTACTTCTCTTTTGCCAATATGATTGAAAAGAATGATTCTCTCCAGTCCATTAATGCTCAATTAGATGGTAAAAACTATGCATATTGGAGTGATGTCATGAAGAATTTTCTTCATGGAAAAAATATGTGGGGTTATGTCACTAGAGTTAAAGCCAAACCTAAAGATGATAAGGTTGAGAATTTTGCATCGTTGGTAGATTCATGGGAAACTGATAACTCCAAGGTTATCACTTGGATCAACAATTCTGTAATTCAGTCAATTGGTATACAATTGGCTAAGTATGACCCATCAAAGGAAGTTTGGGATCATTTGGAGAGACTGTATACTCAGTCTAATTTTGTTGTACCAGTTGGAGTATGATATTCGTGCTCTTCAACAGAATGCTATGAGTATTCAAGATTTTTATGCTGTAATGTCGAATTTGTGGGATCAATTAGCTTTTACTAAATCTACAGAGTTAAAAATTTTTGAACCATACATTGCTAGAAGGGAAAAACAACGTTTGGTTCAGTTTTTGATAACATTACGCTTTGATTTTGAAAGACTGCGTGGAACAATCCTTCATCGATCTCCTCTCCCCACAGTTGATTCAGTTGTTCATGAACTGATTGCAGAAGAGACCCGTATCAAGTCTCAAGTATATAAAGGGTCTAAAACAACTAATACTCCGGTTGTGTTTGTTGTTTCAACTGATCAATCTAGACCACCATGTTCTCAGACTTCAAATCAATCTCGATAATCTTTAAAAGTTGCATTTGATGAGTGTGCATTATGCAAACAGAAAAATCATTGAAAGGCTCAGTGTCCGTTGGTACTTAACAAGGCTAAACAACCTCAATCTGGACAGCAGCAGAAGTATGGGCAGCAAAAGTATAGGCCATGCTCCTCCATGGTCACTTCGTCCTCCACAGTTCACTGTTGCTGCACCATCTGTAGATACTGAGTCTATTAGCACTATGTCACCTTCTGTGTTGGATCCTCATGTATTCAAACAGTTTCGACAATTTATGGCTTCTAATCCTACTGCTATGTCAGCATCTATATCTCATTCAGGTCTAGCTTCTTTTAGTCCCTCAGGTATTCCGTCCTCCCTATGGATTATGGATTCTGGTGCGTCTCATCATATATCACTTTATTTGTCATTGTTTGGTTCTTTGTCACCTATTTCACCAATCTCTGTTATGTACACTAGTGCTGCATCTATGACAGTCGAGGGTGTTGGTTCTGTTACTACTCCTAACATTGTTCTCTCTGATGTTTATTACATTTCCAAACTTGCTTTGAATCTTGCTTCGATCAGTCAGTTGTGTAAAACTGGTAATTGGGTGCTCTTTTCTGATTATGTTTATGTTGTACAGGACCAACACACTCAGAAGGTGATTGGGATTGGCCGTAGGTTGGGGGAACTCTATGTCTTGGAGATTCTCAAAGTGTCTGTTGTTGCTGCCTCTAGTATTGATTTGTCTTCTTTTTATTTGAGTCATTTCTCTTCTCAGTTTTATCTTTGGCATTCTCGTTTGGGACATATGTCAGTGTCACGTTTACGTTTCTTGGCCTCTACTGGTGCTTTGGGTCATTTGAACACTTGTGATATTTCTGATTGTAATGGTTCTAAACTGGAAAAATTCTCTGTTTTACCATTTAACAAAAGCGTCTTATTTTGTTACTCATTTTGATATTATTCATTCTGATGTGTGGGGACCATCACCAATATCCACTAAGGGTGGCTCGACCTATTATGCTTCATTTATAAATAACTCTACTCGTTATACCTCGGTTTATCTTATGAAACGCATATCTGATTTCTTTGGCATTTACAGAAACTTTAGAGCCCTTGTTAAAACGCAACATTCAGTTGTGATAAAGTGCTTCAGGTGTGACTTAGGGGGCGAATATACCTCTAATGATTTCACTCACTTACTCGCCTCTAATGGTACCATACACCAGTCATCTTGTACCGACACTCCTGAGCAGAATGGTGTTGCTGAAAGGAAACACCGCCATATTGTTAAGACATCACGCTCCTTACTCTTATATGCAGAGGTTCCTAGTATTTTTTGGGGAGAAATAGTCCTAACTGCTGTATATGTGATTAATCGTATTCCTACAACATTGACTTCAGGGATGTCTCCGTTTGAGAAATTATATGATCACCTACCAGATTATTCTGCATTACGAGTTTTTGGATGTACTTGCTTTGTTCTTCGTCCTCATGTTGAACGAAATAAGTTGGGGCCAAAATCAGCTATATGTGTGTTTTTGGAGTATGGTGTTGGACAGAAAGGATATCGTTGCTATGATCCTGTAAGTCAGATATTATATGTTTCACGGCATGTCACTTTTTTGGAACATATTCTTTTTTATTCGATTCCAGCTAAATCTCATAATGTAACAAAATCAGATCTTCAGCATAGTGATCCCTTTGTCGTTAACATAGAGGTTCCAGTTTCGAATTCATCCATGCCACCTGATGATAGTGCTTTAGCCCCACCTGTGCCTGAGTTTGCTCCTTTAACTGATGAGACTGGAGACCCACCACCTCTGAGGAGGTTTACTCGTCCTTCTAAGTCCACCAAACTACTAGATTTCTCTTACTCTACATACTTAACCTCATTTGATTCCTTTATTGCAAACATACATCATTTGTCTGAACTTGAGTCATATAGAGAAGTTATGACTGATCCTCTTTGGTAGAATGTTATGGTTGAGGAACTCACTGCTCTTTATCAGACACATACATGGGATTTGGTTACCCTCCCACCTGGTAAACATACGATTGGCTGTCGATGGGTGTATAAGATAAAAACAAAGTCTGATGGGTCTGTTAAGCGATACAAGGCCAAACTTGTGGCAAAAGGGTACTCACAAAAATATGGTATGGACTATGAGGAGACTTTTGCCCCGGTGACAAAGATGACGACTGTTCGCACTATAATTGATGTTGCATCCGTTCGACAGTGGAAGATATTTCAAATAGACGTCAAGAATATATTTCTGAATGGTGATCTCCATGAGGAAGTTTCTATGACTCCTCCCCCAGGTATTGACCACCAGCTGGGTGAAGTTTGTCGGCTTCGAAAAGCTTTATATGGTCTCAAGCAAGCCCCCCATGCTTGGTTTGAGAAATTCTCCACTGTGATTACTTCTCTTGAATTTTTCCCAAGTAATCATGATTCGGCGTTGTTTGTTAGATGTACGAGTGCAGGGAAAATTCTTTTGTCCTTATATGTAGATGATATGGTTATTACTGGTGATGATCATGGTGGTATTGAGTCATTGAAACGTGATTTGGCTCATCGGTTTGCCATGAAGGACTTGGGCTTGCTACGTTATTTTTTGGGTATTAAGATGGCTCAGTCTAAGAAAGTGTATCTTCTTTGTTAGACTAAATATATATTTGACTTGTTTAAATGGGCGCATCTTTCTGACAACAGGACTATAGATACTCCCCTTGAAACCAATGCACGATACTCTCCTAGTGATGGTGTTCTGTTATCAGATTCGAGTCTTTATCGGACTGTTGTAGGTAGTTTGGTTTATCTTACCGTTACTCGCCCGGATATAGAGCATGTAGTTTATGTTGTTAGCCAGTTTGTTACTGCTCCTACTTCTGTTCACTGGGGGGCTGTACTTCGTATTTTGAGATATCTTTGTGGCACTCAGTTTAAAAATCTATTATTTTCCTTGATGTCATCTCTCGAGTTGCGAGCCTATAGTAATGCTGATTGGGATGGCTATCGCAATGATCATAAATCCACCATTGGTTTTTGTGTGTTTCTTGGAGACTCTTTAATCTCATGGAAGAGCAAGAAACAGGATGTTGTCTTTAGATCTTTCACGGAGGCTGAGTATCGTGCTATGGTTGTGACTACATGTGAGATTGTTTGGTTACGTTGGCTTCTTGCAAATATGGGGGTTCATATATCATTGCCTACTCCCCTGCATTGTGATAACAAAAGTGCGATACAAATTGCAAAGAATTCTGTTTTTCATGAGCGGACGAAGCATATTGAGATTGATTGTCACTTTACCCGTCATCATCTACAGCTCGGGACCATATCGCTTCCTTTTGTTCTATCGTCCTTGCAAATTGTTGATCTTTTTACGAAGGCGCAGTCGGCGTCTCGATTTCATTTTTTGTATGACAAACTCTCAATGCTTATTGTTGTTGCATTGTGAGTTTGAGGGGGGATGTTAGCCCATATGTTTGGGCTTTTGTTATTGGGCTTATTTTCTTGGTTAACTTTAGTTAATGGCTGCTTATATAACATTCTCATTCCTTTGTGTTTGAATTTAATTTCTTTTACATTGTAACGTAACTTTAGCCTCTAGTTCTCTAATGAAAGTAGTTCTATTAACAGAGAGGAAAGGGAGAGCGTGGAAGAGTTTGTTATAAACACATCATATTGTTCTTTTTTCATAAATAAATTACAAATTTTGACTAGTTTCATACTTTTTTTTAATTTTTTATCATCTACCTTTGAGTGAAGAAGGTTATCTAAAAGGGTACGTCATAATCTTTTTGTGATTCGACTCAAATTCATATACATAATTCAATTTCCTCTTCTTTCCCCTATCGGTAGGGGCCTCACTTATCACACCAGTCTAACATGAACTACTATTCCATAAACGAATGAAACAAAATTAAACCATATATATATAAAAATACAAATTGATCACGACACTGACACTCATTCTATTGAGTTCTGGGTCAATGATACAGAGATGCAATTTTCATCGATGATTTTAAAAATCTTGATATTCTGTCTTTTCAATCGTCGTTGAAAGAAATTATTACAACAAAGATATTTGTTCCCTTAATAAGTTAAATGAAAGAGTTTGTAGTGTTTTTCCAGATGTTGATTTGAAGGATTTCCAAATTACAGAAATTGACATATTTGATGTTCATTTTGCTAAGTTCGTTATTAAACAAAGCTATTCTCGTTTTTTGGGATAAATCTTTCTAAAAAGTCGTAGAGATGATATACGAGGATATTAATATAAAGGAGTTGCAGAAAAAATGCGGTGGTATGAGCTTTCATTGACCTATCCTCGAAACTTGTCCGTCTGTTGGTTCCTTATACCCATAATTTTTTTATCACCAAATTCAAATTAAAATTGTAGGAAGACTGATTTATTCTTGACATTTTTCACATAGAATTGAATTCTTACGTTTATTTAATGATATTATATATATATATATATATATATATATATATATATTCATAACTTTTTTAAATACACTATAGTTAATTATAATTTGATAAAAAAATTTTAATTGACAGTATAACATTTATTGTATATTTTGTAAGATATGAATAGACATATATAAATTATTGTATGTTACATAACACTACAAATGTTTAGATAAGTTCTTATTGATTATAGTTTTTAAAAAACTTTTTCAATTGAGTCAGATGTTACTCAAACTTATCAAAATTATTCTAGAAGTACATAAAAATAGAATTAAGATTTCACTTACTTGAGTATGCCAAATAGAGTATCATTTTTTATTTGTATAATATTTCTTATTACTTTTATTTATAAAAATAGGTCTAAATAAATTATATATAATTGATTGCTACACTTAGAACACATTCAACGTTAAGACAACACCTTTTAAAATTTAATTATTCAATAATATATTAGTTTGAGCTTGAAATATCTAAGAAGATACCCCCAAAGAATTGAGAAAGTTTTTCAAAACCAACGTTTAAGCATTATTGATTTCAAATTGAAGTGAATTAGACAACTTGAAAAGTAGAAAGTAACTGCAAATTATTTGTCTACGCCTTTTAATTATATTATATTTTTAGAAAATAGTAAATTTTAAGAATATGTACATAATGATAGTTGAAAAAGTGATTACAGACTATTAAGAAAATTTCGATTAATACTAACAATAAATACATATATATATTTATATCTACATTTAACATTAAATAAATTTGAGGCCTTATTTTTTGAAGGCCTAAAGTCGTTGCTTTAGTGAAGCATTCTAACTCTTGAATTGCAGTCCCCTTGATGAGAATGATGGGGTTTTATTATTTCTTTTTGTCAAAATACAAACAAAAAAATGCACCGTATTGTGGTTAATATAATCAGCTCAATAATCATCTGATCTAAGCTAATGACTCTAATTAACATGACTTTTAGTATTTTCTCCGTCTTATATTAGTTGATCATTTTTCTTTTTACTAGCATATTAAGAAATCATAAATAAGAAGATAATTTTACTAATTCATTCCTAAAAAATTTCTTGAAAAATTTACAAACAAATGTGAACACTTTTAAAAAGAATTAATTGTAAGGGTAATATAGGATAATTTGAATAATGCTTTCTTGATAACGTGGACAAGTAATATGAAACATATATTTTTAATAAGATGATCAACTGATATGAGACGAAGGGAGTAGTATTGCACTATAAATTCAATTTATGAGACGAAGGGAGTAGTATTGCACTATAAATTCAATTTAAGACAATGTACGCTGAGCAATATATTACCTGTGAAGGCATTCTGACCAGTAAACTTAAGTACTTATTGGACATACTTTATATAAATATAGCTAATGATGTTTATAGTTGTGTATTTTGAAGCATTTATCACTTCAAAAATATAGGATGTTGGGTCCGTGCTTAGCATATATTGCATCGATATTTTTAGTAGTGTTATGAATAAGAGTCCTTTTTTACTCGTACTAAGGATAATTTTTTATTCGTATTGAGTTGAATTAAAAATAGAAAGTTAGTATTTGAGTTAAACCTATATAACCTGAATATAAATAAATAAAAAATACATGGTGTATTTAATTTTATTGATTGTTTAAAAAAATGTGATGCATTATTTTTTACGCAAAAAACAGAGAAACTTTTAAGAGAATTTTATTTTTTTTAAAAAATAGATGTTTGTTCGTCAATTTTTTTTTATGAAAACTAAAATGTATGTCGATTTGTAAAATGCAAAATCACAGTTGAAAAACATATATATATATATATATATATATATATATAAAATTAAAAATCATAAAATTAGTATTTTGTGTTTAGATATACATAAACAATAGGATTTGAAGAATTAAAATGAAATACGATTAAGATCATATATGTGTTTAGCCCAGGGGCGGCTCAACATAATTCGAGGCCTAAAGCCAAATTATAATTAGAGGCCGAAAATTTAAATAAACTCTATTTGTATTTATTTATTTTTCTAAATTTTTTGATGTAAATTATTTCTTAAAATCTTTTTTTATAAATGGTTTTATAAAATACCTTTTTTTAATTATTAATTTTAAGTAAGATTTTATCCATTCATTGAAAAACATCAATTTATTGAGACAATTATTATATGAATTGATAACATAATTTTACAGGTAATAAGTTGATAAACTTTAAATAAAGATAAGAATTAGAATTATAGAATTTGATCCAAAAGGTTGATAAGTGTTATACCCTACTTTAATATGAAAAGTAATGAAGAAAAAAAAAGAATTTGTAATTCATTTTGTTCAACACTGTCAAAGATTTGAAAAAATAAAGTGAAAAAGGAGTTCAAAAGGATAAATAATGTGAGTGTCAGCGAAAAAAATGTAAGAGTTCAAAACAATGTTTTCTTGATTTCTTCTATTTTAATGGGTTTAAGAATATATATATATATATATATATATATATATATATATATATATATATATATTACTTTTTATTATAAATAATTAATTTTTTTATAAAAAAAATTAAACAATTTATTATTTGTAGAAATTTGAGGCCTCAGGCATTGGCCTTAAAATTTATAGGCAAGAGCCGGCACTGGTTTAGCCGGATAATTATGAATATAATGGATGAGATGTAATCATAAGTAGATAACTAATTTTAATTAAAAAAAAGGTAGGAAAGGAATCATTTGGATTCAACTTTACGTGATTCATAGACATCAAATTAGTATTTATATGCCATAAAATCATAGTGAATTAATGCTGCTATATTTTTGTAATTATTTTTCAAAAAGTAAGCTAGTTATGTTTTTTTTTTCCATTTATTTTTATTTTGGAATATGCCATTTGAATTTGGGCTTTCTTGTTTTTACTAGTATTGATTTCTTGTCACGATTCGAGTCTACACCCTGGACGTGACCGGCACTTGAGAACCACTGCTGGTCTCCAAGCGAACCCTTATCCTGGCTGACTACAAATGAAAGACGAACTTAAGCATGCAAAAGCTTAAAACAAAATAAAATGCGTGAAACTCAAATACAAAGCTTTAACTCAAAGGATTTACTCTGAATATAAATAAAATATACAAATAGCCAACGATAGGCAACTCAAGTCTTTAATACATTTAATAAGATAAATGAAACAGACTTCTCAAACTCCATTGTCTATCTATGAAGCCTCTAAATGACAAAGATGAAAGTCGGGACAAGACCCACGACATCCTGACAAAACTGAAAAGTAAATGAAATCCTTCGGAAGCAAGGAAGCTCACCATAGCTAACTCGAACTCCATGTGGTATCAACGAATCTTCTGTTGATGATCCCAAATAGCTGTATCTGCATCATGAAACGATTCAAGCCAATTGGCTCAGTACATGGAATGTACGATAGGTAATGGAAATTCTAAAGCATAACATAAGCTTGAAACTTGATAAAAAAAAAAAACATACTTACCTCTTCTCAACTCACTCAACTAAACTCAACTCAAGAATAAAATACTCAACTCAAAGATAATATATTCAACTCAATGAAATAAGGCTTGACTCAATAATAAGATATTCGACTCTGGGTACTCAACTCTGGATATTCAACTCAATATAAAGCAACAATACAAATGTAATATATGGAAAGTTTTTAAAATAGTAAAAAGCAACTCAATGTATTGAAAAAATGCAATAGTAACTCAGTTTGTATGCAGGGATACAAGATAAAATCGGCTTGCATATGAAAATACAAAGTAAACTCTGTGTATATAAGAATACAAAATATCTTTGTGGGAGTTTCTTTAACCGACAACCATCCTTATGAGTTATGTGATGATACAACGTCTCACCCATGTTGCTAGAATTTTCCTATACTTTCCCAGGGTATAAGACCTCTCAACTAAGTGGATCCACAAAGCTATGCTTAAAAGTATTAAGGAATCATATAAAAAGTATAACTCTTTCTACCCACGTTGGCAACATGGTTTAGGGAGACTTGAGTTATCTGAACTCGTCCCTATATCGGTGCTCAATACTACTCCCAAAAGTATACTCAGATCATATGTTTAAAAACATAACTCTTTCTGTGGTTTGAGATAGTTACTCAAAAACTAGCTCAAAGGCTCTCTTGAAAATCAGTGTTTCCTCTCTTGTTTAAATGTGAAAACATTTACTCTTTGAGAATACTTAGTTCCCATATAATCTTTTGAAGAAAATGAACTTCACTACTCTTACTCAACTCAATGCTCATGTCTTAAAACAAGTTTAAAGCATTTGTAAAAGACTTCTTAAAATATGGTTCATGCCGAATTATGGATGTGAACAACTCAATTCAAGGTTTTCAACAACCATAGATAGAACTCAAATACTCGAGGCTCAACAACTCAGAACTCAAAAACTTCAATAGTAGTACTCGTTTCAAGAATGCTCGACTTAGAGGGTTCATGCAGAATTATGGACATGAACAACTCAACTCAAGGACTCAATGATACCTCTCATCATGGGTGGATCTATGAAGGAGTCAGGGGGTGCTTCGCCACCCCCCAACTTCGACGGAAACTCTACATATACATAGGTATATATATAATATTTATATTAATATAAAACGTGGCACCCAGTGAACAAAATTGGCTTGTGGTGCCATGGTTGGAGGGCAACTTTAGATGGCTAATGTTGTGGGTTCGAATCCCATTTGTACCTATTTTTTTGAGAAATTTGCTGCATGCATTTTTTAAGAAAAAAAAAGGGCTCCAAGCACGTTTTTTTAAGGAAAAAAGCTGGCACATTAATCGATAAGTCTATTTGGCACCCACAGACTCTAAATCCTGGATCCGCCACTGCCTCTCATCTCAAGACTGCTCGACTCATAGGGTTCATGCAGAATTATGGGCATGAACAACTCAACTCAAGGACTTCATGGGTAACATGTAATAGTCACATGATTATAAATATAATCTCAAATGGGTTAGGAACTCAATCCTCAAGACTTAGAACTTGAAGATACTAATCCTCTCAAAGACGCTCAATTTATGAAGTTCATGTGGAATTTATGGGCATGAACGACTCGACTCGAGGGTCTACATGAAAATATGGAACTCGTGTATACGACTCTTCTCATTCTCATACTTATTTCTCAAATCTTAACTAGAAATCGAGAGTTGATCTCAAAAGATTCACAATTGAACTCAAAGACTTTATTGAACTCTACTCTTAACTCTCTCTTGAATGTGAATTATGAATTCAAGAGTTATGGTTTATGATATGAAGGATCTCGTGATGATAAAGTAGACTAATGAATACATTCTTCTCATTCTCATACTCACTTTCTTGAGTCTTGAAACAAGTTATTTGAATTTGTAGAAGACTCCTCAAAAAGACTTTCTTAATGTTCGAAAGAACTCTCAAGGCTTAAGTCTTAACTGTACCTTGAATTTGAATTATGAATTCAAGGTTATGATTCATGTTATGAATGATTTCTAGGTGTTTAGAAGTAATTTAGAGTGTTTAGAATCAAAGGGAGTGAAGATACACTTAGAAGGGACTAAAACAGGACAACCGACGGAAAAAGGAGTTGGGGCAGGTGACCCTGGCGCATTCCTGGAACAGGGCACCAGCCCCTAAGGTTCAGAGACATGATATTGGTGCACTGCTGGCGCATCCGTGGCGCGTTGCGCCACCATTCCCCTAGACAATTCCGACGAATCCTAAATTGCGTTTAATCAATTTTTTTCTCAAGTTTACCTTAGATTCAATTACCCAACCTAAGCACACACTAATCTAATCAAAACAACACTCAAATCACTAACTTTCATCTCAAGAATTTTCCTAACAAAATACAATTTAGAAAGAACTTCAAGAACACTTAACAAAAACTTAAATCTTTCAATCTTTATGGACGAATTTCGAATATGAATTTCATGTTTGGTGTGTGGGTGAACAAACCCAGCATTATGGAAACTTACATACCTCTTAGGGATTAAACTCATGGCGAAAATCCGCAACAAAATTCAAGAATCTCGACGAACGCTTTGATCCTAGCCTCTCCTTTTTCTTCTCTTTTCACTTCTTTTCTCTTCTTGAACTCTCAACTAAACCCTAGGCGTATATTAGGATTATAAAACTGAACCTAATCAGATTAGACCTCTAAAACCTTACTAAAAACGAATTCAATATGATTGGGTAAGGAAAATCCTAAAATACCCCTTACTATTTTCGGATAACTTTCCTTAATTGGACAACCTGCTCACTCATCCGACCTTGAAACTTAGCAAACTCGGTAGCGTTGAAAAGATAATTCAAAGACCTTTCATTTTGTATCTTATGGGTCACCTAACTCATCAAAGGTTATGGTCGTTTGAAGTTAATGACTTGAATGAACTCTCTTTAGTTCTTCTTGGAACTCAAGGTGCTACATCTAGTGACCTTAACACTTCAGAAGTTTTTAATTCCTTGATAAAATCCCACTCACTACGAAGAGCGGTTCGAGTGTTAGTTTGAGAATTTTCTGAGGTGTTACATTTCTAGTATTTCTAATTTGGATTGTGTTGTGGATGACCTACGAATTAAGTAGAACAATAGATAAGTTTCTAATACTTGCTGAAGATGTTAGTTAATGGGTAAAAATCAATATGAATCTCAATAGTTCAGGAGCTAATTACTTCATTTTTCGTGAGTTTATAATATTATCAATCTTTATATATTTTGCATCTCGAATACATGTTAACTAGATACATATAATTAAGTGTATCTAAATAAGAAATGTAACTGAAAGACATAAATTAAGGAGAAAATCATCAAACTTACACTTCTTCTTCTGAAATGTGGATTTTTGTGTGACTAAACTGTAGTTTCTTCTATGTATCTAATATATACTTAATGATCAAATGTATCTGATCAATTCATTCCATGTATTTGAACCGTTCTTCTATGTACTGTAACTGATGTAGTTTCTTCTATATGTATCTGATGTATACTTAAGTAATGATTAATTAGGTATATTTGTGTATCTGAACAATTCTTTTATGAATTTGATATAGTTTCTTATATGTATCTGATATGTACTTAATGATTAGATGTATCTGATATGTTCATTATAGATAATTGATCTTTTTTTTTATGTATATGACATATTTTGTTTTACATATTTGATAAAACTCACCTCAAAATTGACGAACATAAAGAAGAAACCGTGCTTGAAGAAGAACACGAAGTTGAACTCTAATCGAAATTTAACTCATCTTATAGAGTTCCAGAAAGTTTTGATGTCTGCAAAATAATACTCCCTCCGTCCACTTTTAATTGTCATGTTGCGCTTTTCGAAAGTTAATTTGATAAATTTTCAAAGTTAAATTAGATTACATTAATTTGATATTTTAAACAAAAAATTTATATATTCAAAAACTATACGAAAAGTACTATATATTGCAATTTCTTGCATGTCAATCTGATGAAAAAAATATATCGTAAAATGTAAGTCCAAGTTCTTAGGGGTCGTTTGGTAGTTGGATAAAATTATACATGTATTAGTAATGTGGGTATCAGTTATATAGGTATTAGCTATGCATGTATTAGTAATGTGTGTATCAGTTATGCAGATATTAACAATGTGGGTATTAGCTATGCATGCAAGTATTAGTTATGTGGGTATTAGTTATGCATGTATTAAAATGTGGGTATTAGCTTATGCAGGTATTAGTAATGTGGTATCAGTTATGCAGGTATTAATAATGTGGGTATTAGTTATGCAGCTATTAGTTATGTGGGTATTAGTTATACAAGTATTAGTTATGTAGGGTTTAGTTATGCAGAGTTTAGTTATGCATAAATTCTTCCTTCGGATGTTTTTTTTTATATTAAAAATTAGTAAAATTATATTTTTAAAATTAAAACATTTCTTTACAATTATACCTTTTCCTTCTTAATTTAACTTTGTATTTAAATTAAAACATTTCTTTAATTATGTAGAAGAAGAAAGTAGTCAAGTGGAAGTGATAAGGGTAATATTGTCTTTTTAACTTTTTATTCATGTATTAGCTATACACATATTAATTATTCCACCTACTACTCCGCATAAAAATACACAAATTTCCTCATAACTTATACATGTATCAGTTGTGCGAATTTCAAAAATTGACAACCAAACGTCGTATTAATTTTATACATGAATAATTTTTTTCTTATCCACCTACCAAACAATGTATTAATTATATACGTGAATAACTTTTTTCTTATCCACCTACCAAACATCGTATTAATTATATACATGAATAACTTTTTTCTTATCCACCTACCAAACGTCGTATAAGTTATACGAAGTTTAATACATGAATAAGACTTGTTTTATCCAACTACCAATCATTTGACTCTGAAAAGGAAAATCATGACAATAAAAAATAGACAGAGGGGTATATTTGTATATGTGGAATCTAACTTGTTCATCTGAAACCAGTGGATGATTAAGGGAGAAAAAAATGGGAAAGGAGTTATATGCCATTATTTTGTGCCATTATATGGTTAATCATCATAATTTTCTCATACACAATGTAAGTTTTCATATGCCATTATTTTGTGCACATACTAGTCAACTTTGATCAAAATCTAAATGTTGAGCATGTTTCGTTTTATTTGTTTGATGAGCTTGACCGCGCTTCACACAGTCATATAAAGATGGGTGAATCTATCTAGGAAGTTGCACTTTGTATAGCTGGTAAGGGCCTTTTGCATCTTTGGGAAGCTCTTGAAATGTAGACACACATTGTGTGAAGAGGCATACTTAGCTAGGGTATCCGCAACTTGGTTAGCCTCTCTAAAGGAATGTCTAGCAGTACTGTTTCTGTCACGTTGTTACTGTTGCAGTTCACAGAAACTATGTATGCTATTATTATATCCCCTTCATCATTTCTAATGATGCCTCCAATGCCAGATTCATGATTGTAACTTCCATCTGTCTTAAGCTTATATCTATTAGTAGCTGGCTTTGTTTAAGAGGGATTAAAAATGATGGTGTTGCGTGTAGAAAAGCAGCAGGTATTAAATTTTGCGTGCTTTTAGTATTCCGTGTTGTTATTACTTGGTAGATCCATTTTGTTTACCAAAGTCGTGAGAGTGACTTGAGTGTCAATTTTTTTGTTGCACCACGAACAGCGTCTACCTCTCAAGAGGTTGGTTGACAAAAGCATGGAGTCATTACTCCTCTCTCTGGTGCCCACAGATAGTCTGTATTCATTGTGTAGGCTAGACCTGGAAACCTCCTTCCAGGTACACAGGTTGTGTCTATGTGGCGCTGAATAACAAGACGAGTTGGAAATTCTACTTGTCTTGGAACATCCTGCAAGACGAGTTGGAAATCTTACTTGTCTTTGGAACATTCTGTAAGACAAGTTGGAAATCCTTCTCGATGAATAACAAGACGAGTTTGAATGTGCAAATTGGAACTTCTGGACACAAAAATCTTCAATATATTGTGGGCAAAGATTAGACAAGTACATTTATAAATATATGACTTCCTTTTATAGCTAGTTATTGAGCTCCATTCCTCCTGTAGTAATTTCATAAGGTAAGTGTATCCGATGTCTTTTTATAATATTTCTCCTCCCTATTTAAGAATTCTCTTGCTACCTTTTTCTTTTTGCAGGGAAGACAGGTATGTTTTCTTTCAGCTCCTTTCTCCGCATACGCCAATCATCTTGTGCAGGAAAAACAGGCATGTTTGGGGAGAGGAAATTCAAGAAACCACTCATGGTTCAATGCAGCATCCACAGTTATTCTCTTGTCTGGATCATAAGTTAGAAACTTATTCAACAAATCAACCCCAGCCTCCGATAGAACCGGTAAATCTAGAAACCCTAACCCTGCACGAGAATTTTTTTCTCAACAAATTATTCTGCTTTAAATTACTGATCCGAGCAGGTTCAGAAAATTCTGGCCAAATTGTCTCGTTCGGTGTGCCAAGCATTCCGAAAATCTTGTTAATTTGATACACTTGTGTTTTTCCATCGAAGAGCGGCTCCGCTGATATCAACTCAGCCATGACGCAACCGACTGACCACATGTCGATTGTGGTAGAGAATTGTTGTGTGAAGTTCGGGAGCCACACACTGAATGTCTATTGCGGTAGAGAATTGTGTGGGTTCGGGAGCCACACACTGAATGTCTGGTTACTGGACGAATTTTCAATTCACCATGATTGTTTAGGAGCAGATTTGAAGTTTTGAGATGTTGGTGAATGATGCGATTATCATGAAGAAACTTGACGCACTGCAGAAGCTGGAGCATCAGGCATTTGGTTTCACTCGGGCTGAATGCCTGTTTACAACGTACTCCTCTATATATCTTGTTTGGTTGTGATGGGATAAGTTAATTAATCTTAGAATAACTAATTTCCTACCAATCGACCCCGTATACATCAAGGACCAAAACAATCCAATACCTATACATTTAAGGAGTATTTTGATAATTTTCTTGACTTTAAAGGACGTATAGATTCATTAGTTTTACATAATGAATGAAAATGAGTTGAGTAGTGAATTATCTGTTTGAATTCCAACATCTAGAAAAACACAACTCTAGTTCTTCTTTAATTACGGAAAACAACGTAATCACAATAGTAGATTAGAAATAGTACATAATTATTCCCAATAAACCCCTAATTCGAAAAGTGATTATAAAATTGAATTCTTGCATTAATAGTAATTGTTCGCCACACTTTATGTGGAATCCAACCCAGCCTTGTTAGTTTCTATATTTGACAACAACTACTTTATACCAACTTAAAAGCGGTTATACACATTATTATGCACATTAGGTGAACATGTCATGTTTAGCCTTCACAAGGCCACACTTTCAGACGCGAATGTTTGAAGTTATCAAGCTTCATATGCTTGATTCTGACCTTTTGCCCAAAGCAAGTATACTTCTATTATTATACCAAATCCAACTACAAAGTAACCTTCCAAATGGGCCCATAGTCAACTGCAACTAGTATGGGATAAAAAAAACAGAAATAAAAAACTCTTAACTAGTTTGGGATAGAGGTGTAGTTGGTTGAGGGATTAATTCAAGGTGAAAATGAATTCCTCAAAAATGACAAAGTACTATCTACTGATGGGGTCCTCTCATGAGATGCTAATGGATTTTGTATCATGTTGTTTCTGTTCTGTTTGCCCAGGAGTGAACCTGTGTGTCATCTGCTGTGGATGTGTTTTTTCTTGGCATCAGAGATATGAAACAAGAGCTGCATTATCAAATTCAGATCATGATTAATACGCACCAAGGATTCAAAACTGCACTGCACTCTCAAATTCAAATCATAATCAACATGCATTGAGAAATTCAAAAGTAAATCATTGGATATATCTGGAGACTCACCTTAGTTCCAACGTAAAACGTAATAAACATGCCACCAAGTGTAGGTAGTCCTGAAAAAAAGGAAAATTTCATCATTCTAGTGGTAATGTGAATGTCCAGGAAAAAATTATAAACCATACAGTACCTTCTTTCTGGAGAAATTTAGAGAGCAACCAATTGATCCCCGATGATCCAATGACAAAACCAACAAGATTGGCAACCTTATGAAAGAAAAAGAAAGTGTTATTAAGAATTGAATCTAACATCTTCAGCCTCAAGTGTTCCTAATTGTATTCAGTAACATGTAGTCCAATGGAATTAAAAAAACAGGTGTCACGTTCAACAGCTTTATTCTCCCACAATGGAATGGTCAATCTGAAGTTTGAATTATCTCATCCCTCTTTCCAGAAGGTAACATGCATCTTTGTTGCTAGGCATTCCATACTAGAACAGCATGCACTTTATGCACAATAATCTTGTGATCATGTGTGGGCACAAGACAAAAAATGACGTAACAACATCTTCAGCTATTCATTTGATTATACGCAGCAAAATCCCAAAAGTTTATCTGTCCTGTATCTTTTATTTAGTCTATTTTGAATTATCCATTGAAAAACTTTATCATTCTGAAGCAGTAGTGTTTCTTCTGTTTTTTTCTTTCTGTCATGCATCAAGTTGACCTTCTTTTAGTACTTCAGAAACCTTAACTTACTATTAACTTGGTTAAATACATAATGCAACGATAGGATAACTTTAGTATGATAAATGCATAAAGACAAGCAATCCATTATTTTCTTAGCAGCATACCATGAGACAAGTGATGGTGACAGCCCCGGCAACAGCACTAAGTTCACGATACAGAAACTTCCCAACAGAACTTTCCACCTAGTGAGTACAATTAGATCAGTAACATGACACAACAACAAAAGATAATTTACTTGTTGGGAAAAACTATTCAGTTAACTGTATAAAAGGAAAGGAGTTGAATTAACACTCAAATGGAAGTACCTTCAAAGTATTTGTTGTTGACTTCACAATCATTTCTGGTATAAAGAATACGCAGGTCAACCATGCCCAAGAAAGAAGTTTCCTGAAGCCAAATGACCAACAAGTACCCAAATAAAGACAAAGTTTGATACTGTAGTACTAGTGGAGGTTGATGAAATTCAGGAGCAGTACCACTCTAGATCATGCCATACAGCAACAAATGTGAAGATAACCCACACATTTAACAGCTTCGTCTGAGTACCCCCAAGAGGAATATACATATATCTAAATGTAGATACATCACATAAAAATTTTGGGTCAGTGCAGGATCACACAGATAAAGCTAGATGAGTTGAGAAAGCACCTAACAAGCCATTTGTTAAACGAGGCATGCCAGTTTCTCCAAAAACTTTCCAAGTTGTAGCAATTATTTATACATCTAGGCATATTCTCAGGAGCCTCAATACCATTGATCTACAAACAAATACATATTAACAAGCTAAGAAACCCAAACAAATAAAGCATCATCCTCCAAAATACAGAGAAGCAAAAGGAGCATAAGCTACAGAAAGTAATAAAAGTAATGGAGAAAAAGCACAATTTCAACAAAATTACCAGTGACCAGAAGCGAAAGTAGCGCCAAAGCAGAAAAAACTTGAGCCACATGAAGTTCAATACCTGCTTTGTCATGAAGTCATTACATGAATCGTACATCCTATTTTCTGGAAACCAGCGATCCAAAGGATCATCTTATATCAAGGAGATGCAATAAATGGCAAAGAGTGGCATGCCCTGGCACTTTAATGGCATAACATAAAAGTTGTGTGAGATGGATGTTGTCTGAATTACAGAGACTCATTGAGCGGATAACACTTATTCAAACAAACATTGGCAAAGCATTTGAACATACAGGATCTGAACTGTAAAAATCAATGAAGCAACACATCACAAATTGAAGTTCTACGTATCATGAGTGAGAGTAAGTCTATTCTTTCAGAGTATTACCACTCAATACAGACTTTTTTCCTCACTTCAAGAGGGAACTGTCACTAACTTCTCCATATGTATGAGAAATAGTTTGAAGTGTTTTTATTTACGTGTTTCTCTATGAATATAAACAGAATAAGCACTTACTAAGGCAGTCGAAGACTTAAGTAGCTCAAAAATTCTAAATACAAACACTTACTCCATACCCGATGATGAAGATGTCCAAAGGAGATAAATATTTCCATGTGCCACTGCAAATTTACAGATAAATCAGTCACCCAGAATAACATCATAGCTTAGTTTAAAGCAATCAGAGTGGTCTGAATTACATAACCTCACCTAATGGCAAATGCATTGTAGTAAAAGAAATGTGTCATTGATTCCATAAGCATCAGGCTAAAAACCCAACGAAGTCCATACCACACCACTTTTTTCAATGAGTGCGTCTTCTGGGGAGTATCAAGCTGCAATGACGAGACATCAAGTAACAATGAGATTTGTGGACAGTGGTGCTCTTCATAAAAGAAGGTTATAGTGCTGGAACAAAACAAGTGGCTGATTCAAAATTTTACTCAACATTGCACTGAGGCAAGCAGGTATTGGACAAATATCACAGACAGTAAGAAGTAAGAACAGATTCAAGATTTAGCAGAAAAGACCATGACTGTAATCACAATATGTCAATAGTTCTTATCAGTCCCGCCTTCTGCTATATCTCACTGATGAGAACTACCAATGACCCTTAATATAGAGGAGAATGAAGACGATGCAGTCGACAGCATTTTTGCACGTATTGTTAACACCGTAGAAGAGTATCTTCAGCACAAGTATAAAGACGTAAACAAGGAAAAAATATAACTACAGCATCATGATTACCTGTGAAGCAAATGCGTTGAAGCTAACAATTGGTCCAGCAATATATAGAGGTGCATAAATCAGATAACACATGTATATAGTGAAGGAGAATTTGCCATTCTCAAGACTTCTCTCCTGCCAAAAGAGGAGGAGGAATGTAAGAAGATGGCTCCATAAGAAGTTTGTAGAGATGTGACCAAATATTTGAATCCAGAATTTGAATCACCAACTAACCTGCAATAGCTGGTAGCATGTTCTACCTGAAGAACAATTATTGCAGCGCTGGATGTGCTTCTGCAATTACCACAAGTACTAAATATCACAAGAGATGAACGAGATCATTTTTGTTTGGCGATCACTTGCATGAAGTGGTAATCTTGCTATAGAGCAATTAAGAGAATGAACTAAACACCGAGAATCAATAACCAGATTTCACTACTTCACTTGACATGAGTATTTATGAAGAGGTGCTTTCTGAATAAAGATTCTTCAATAAATAATGTCCAAGGATGCTACTAAAGGAAAACATGATTCTTTAGCAACAAGGACATAAAGAATTTATAGCATTTTCAGTAGATACCATAGCATCTTTGTATTGTCAAGTGATACCTGAATTAAAGTTTCTCAGATCAGCAATTGCTAGTATTACTTGCCATAAGTTAGCACATAGGAGTTCTTTTAAGAATGCATGCCAAGCATACAGTAAGTTTGTGGTGTCTTTATTACTTATCAGAGTGTAAAGTACAGCTGGAGAAGGATTCATATGATGGTTCTGTAAAGTACATTCGACCAAAGAAAATGACTTCCTTTCCTGTATCAAATTATATATAGAGTGTCCAAGCAAAGTACCAAAAAGAAATCCTGATTCCCAAAGGCATCTAGAATGATCAGCTGAAAGATGTTCCGAGAACAAAATGCAACCAGCTACACTGACAAGGTACTATCCTATATTTTTGTACATATGAATTAGCCAGAGATTGACTCCAATCTAAATGATTAATGAGATCTATCTATACCATTTCAAGGTAGAAAGGTATTGTCAATGGTCTAAATCTCGCAACCTGATGGTAAGAACAGCTTTTCATTTATGAGAATCAGAGATGTTGGCCCATGAAAGAATGCCTTTGATAGGAGAAAAGTCTCAGAATTAAAAAAAGGTTGGTTTCCAGCACAAGTGAGTTTAGCCAAAGTGAAGGAGATCTATAAGGTTGTTATCAAAAAGATTAAAATAGTTCAGGTAGCAAACTTACCTCTTTGTCAAACTGATTCGAGTAATTTGCCCAATGGTAGTCATATCCAAAGCTAATCATTCGCAGGATAACTGAAAAAGATAGATTTTGGTTAAAGAGCAAAGGGCATTCACTTGCTTTGTTCTCGTGGTTGCAGTTGTAAGCAACAGGTAAAAAGTTCTAGTGTTTAGTAGAAGAAAACAAACTTAAACTTGTTTCCGCCAAAAAAAATCAGATTTCAGTATGGACGTATGATCAACATCAACTTTGTCTTCAGAAGAGTGAGCATTCAAAGCACCTTGGTTTCTAAAGTAAAGCATATATGAGGTCCATCCTTTGGTAATTAACAAGGCAAAATCTTAAAATTCTGTTTAAGTAACAAAAAATTCCACTTTGGCAGGCAATGAGATGTTGAGCCACTAGCTCCGATGTGGGTAGGGGGCTCGGGGCCCTATGGAAGGAGAAGAATAGGAGAGGTTTATGATGGTGTAGATATTGATTTGCTCATATGAGGTATAGTTTCTAATTTCATTTTAGCGCCATCCACAAGGTCCCACTTTATATTGAAGATTGGGTGTACTTTGTAAAGATTAAAGAATCATATTTTACTGTAGGTTCTCTATCTTTTGGTACATAACTTGTATGTGAGGATTCCTATTATTATTAAAAACTCTATCGTTATATTTCAGTGCCATAAAGTTGCAACCAAGAGAACTGTGTAGCACAGATACTTCTAAAATGTTGTTTATTCATGTAAAAGATGATGAATATTGATAATGTGTTCAACAAACCATAACTAAGTTGTACTTTTCTCATTATTTTACTGTCATATTTGTCTCTTATCATGATATGCATTAGTAACCTAGTATTTCCTTTTTGGGCTCTAGTTAGTGGACCAAAATTGATCAAGATCTGACTTTTTGGCTATGTTGCTCAAACTCTCCGAAAATGCAACCAGACCCGTGTTGGATTCTCAAAACATCACTACATTTGGAGAATCCAACACGCAACCGTTGACATTTTTGTAAAGTCGGAGCAACATAGCTTTTTGGTGTACCCATGAGGTTCTTATGTGTATAGATGATTGCGTTTATTATTGGGGAGAACCATAGTTTGGTATCGGTTACTCTACTTTTTTGGTATACCACTTGTATATGGGGTTTTCCCCATCATTAATTTCTCTTTACTCTATCAAAAAAATTAAGAAGATCCTGACTCTTTATAATGTTTAAACACAAGTGGGCCCAAATATTGATATGAAGTAACCTTTTTAATGAATTTGTACTTCAACATTTTTTCCAATAACCAAGAGATCCCCAAGGTCCGGTGGGGCATGGTTTGGGCTTGCCCCTCTACTCTTCTCCACTTAAATACCAAGTTTTGTTTCATGCAAGGTTCAAACCCATGATGTATGTGCCCATGTATCACACTTCACAGGCTGCGCTCTTACAACTAGATCAATGCCTTGGGGTGAATGAATTTTTATTTCTACTAAAACAAGATAGGATTCATTCATAAAAGCTTCTCCTTCCCTAGTACATTTCTTAGTGAATACCATACCAACACATAGATTCCCAAAATTCCACAAAAAATTATCTCTTTTATAAAAATGGGCAATTTTTTAGTCAACCCATTGATAGTTTATACTGAAAAAAGGAATGAAACTAATAAGATTGGAATAAGACTCAAGGATTCAGCCAAGTTGAATCCCCATTAAAAGACAGATTCTTTACCAAAATTGAAGCAGATGTGCCACCTAAAAGTGCCACGGTAATTGTCCAAATATGCCCAATTTTGCCTACAACACAGACATAGAATCATGAAAACATTTGCTTGAATAACGAATAAGAAATAGAAAATTTTGCCACAATAGAATGCAACCTACAATTGAGGAAATACAACTTACCCAAAAAGAGAAAATGGATACCCTTCATAAACACGGTTACATATGAGGAATGTAAGATTAAAGATCCAAAGCAGAAAAACAAATTTTGTTCTCCCACATATCTGCAGATACAGAAGCATGTAAAAAGACCAGAATCACAAAATTCTTTGGTTATGGAGGACCATTTAGACGGAATGTGAACAATGTTGGCATACACAATACAGAAAATACATCTGCAAGAATGACATTTTACCCATTAAAGTGGGAAAGAGACAGGAGCACAGAATAAACCTCTGCATACAGCACTCCAAATAACATAAACATCTTCTTCATTATGAAAGCCTAAATTTAGCTTTATATATTCAATATAAAAGTAGTGGCATAACCATCTTACATTTTCCGTATCAAGATAAGATATGATAGTCAACTACCTCTCGTGAAAAGCTAAACCCAATCCAACCAAACAAAGTTAACCAGATTCCTGATTTTAGAGAAGTTCCCATAATTCTATCTCCCCCTACAAAAATGAGAATTCACCTTCCTAACAATGTTAAGTTTACCTGAAACCGAAGTTAGATAATCTATTGCATGTTCTGAAGTCACATAAGGCCCACTTGATAAGCTTATGAACGCTAAGGTTTCTCCAAATTATTTTACAACAGCAAATGCAATTCACATTTTCTTTCATTAACCATTTAAATATTCATCTCAATAATTGGCCAACCCAATGCATATTCGTGGCTGGAGCAAGTAATGATTTTACAAATTTATAGAGTGTAGCTGCAATGCCACATTCTATACATCATTCAATATCAACATTTGACTTGACCTCCTTTGTACGTACATAAAATTATACCGTCCCTACAAATATCTCCATCAAATTAATCCGTATATTGTTAAGCTGACCCACTAAAGAGATATCAGCTAACCTTGACACAGTGAAGCTCTCAAGAAAAAATACTAACATGGCATAACATTCCAGATCATTGAATGCAACAGAACTTCAATGATCACTTCAATAATTAAATCAAGCGACTGGAGCAGTTAACAACAATAGCACGGACACCCAGAGAGTAGGAAAATACATAGAACTTTATTACCCCTTTACCGCCTAATTAGTATTCTTGTTGTGTCAATTGTCTGAACTAAGAAATTGACCAAACAAGATTTCCTATAGGGCAGCCTAGTCCTCTTATTTCCTTATCTCCAGTTTTTTATTTGTTATCCCCTTAATTCATGAGGTGGCAAAGTAGTTGGAGGAATTGGGTTTCGGAGAAACTATTCAGCATATATACATATTTCTAGCAACAAATGAAAACATCAGCAGTTAAATTCCAAATATCTTAGAGCAACTGTGTTTGAAACCAAACATGTCATTAATGATCCGTTCATTCTACAAGTCTTAGATACAATAAAACATGCCACTTGTACTGTTGTGACCATGCCAACAATTAGAATAGAAAAGGTAAGATTGCACACAAGCTACTGCATGATGTTCGAAATTTCATGGCATATTCTTACAAAAGGACTGCAAAAGTAAACAAAAATAAGAACACAACTAAAAAGTTCTATCATACCAACCTTTACTAGGAGAAAATTAGCTGAAGCTATAGACAAGATGTATAAGACGCTGCAGCCAAAACAAAGAGTTACTAACGACCCAGAGCTCCATAATTTAAAAACAAAATTCTTTCAACTTCTAAATAACGAAAGAGCATACCAAGCTCCATGGAGATATGTCAAATAAACCAAAGAAACCATCAGCCAAACAACCGACATTCCCTTTGCTTTTAGACCATATTTTCTACATGAGGTAGCTACTAGAGTGAAGATACCAAACACTAACGTAAGAATCATCAAATTTCCCCGAAAATTTCTCCACTGAGCATCAGATACATCCTAATAACAACCAAATGTTGCAGATTAACAGAGACAGATGCAAATATAATGGTATTGAACCAAAAAAAGGAAAGGGTTTCATATAAATTGGGTATTGATTAATTTAAGCATACATTAAATCGATGAAAGATCCAACCAGATCGAAGTCCATAAAGTTTGGCGTAATGATCTGCAAATATGTTACAAGTTAACAAACAACCCTTAAATTATAAAGCATAAACACATATAGACATGGGTATAGAGAGAAGAAGAAGAAGAAGAATACCGCGGGCAATTTGAAGAGATCGATGAATAATGAAAAGGTAAAATGAAAGGGCATAGACAATGAGAAGAGTAAGCTCCACCGAACTTGTCATGACGACTTCACACACTCAACAATGGCGATGAACTTGTTTGTTGTTGAAGTGGAAAACTCATTCACACATTTTGACAAACAGTTAACTGCCTACAAAATTCACATCAAATGACCAAATGGCGTTGAAAGTAGGAACAATACTCAACAATGCGGTGTTCAGATGAATTTGATGAGTATTTGGCTCCAGTTAAACTGATATTGACAAAAAAAAAAAAAAAACATTTCTTTTCAGAAATCAAAATAAAAAGAAATTCGATAACTTGTTACATTTAAATTTAAACCTGATATAAAGCACTAAAAAAATAATGATTGACAAGACTATTTACTATACTATTTTTATTAATTGATGTTTAATATTAAATTTTAAAAAAATAAGTAATTTATATTAAATATATAACATTAATAAAAAAAAATTCTTAATATGTTAAAAGTAAAAAATAAAATATATATAGATAAAAATGAACATAAATATTATTCCTAGTAGTAATTATTTTCTTGAAAATATATTGAATAAAATCTTCTAAGAGAGAGATCACGTTTAGAGTAAAGATCTTTTACTTCAACTGATTGGTTTACTTCATTCTTCCAAGGTTGTTGATTCAAGAGTCTTATTTTGATTGATGTAGTTGATCGATCGGTAGGTCAGGATTTTGTACAAACTATGTGTTTTAATATTGAGGCGTGTAGACATATATGGTGGATTTGTAAGTCAAGTGACATTGTCTACCTTGTTATTGGTTATGTTCCTCATTTTGGCCTCGTCGACCTTATGTTTGTTAAAAAAGATTTTGTTAACTTTTATGGCTAGTTTGTGTATGACAGCCGCGTCGAGCCAAATAATTTGTGGTTTCGAGTCTTGAAGTTGTGAGATTTCACTTGGTTCACTCGGTCAAGTAAGACACCCCAATGCCGATTGCGACTCCCCGAATATGAGACATAACACCTAGTAACACTACTGACTACTCATTAGAGACGAGTGACCTAACTGAATATGGCATAAATCAAACATAAGGCAAGGTGCTAATTGGTAGATAATCTGTTGTTGAGGAATTTGGATAGAATTTAACACGAAAAATTGCTTACACTAATAGGTCTAAGCTTAGAGAACTTCACTCAATGTAAAATAATCCCAAGCAAAATGGCTTTACCAACTTTCGTCCTACTGAATTGATTTCTTCATAGTTGCAATGACCATATGTTATACATTTTACTCATCTGTCATGTAGCATCATGGTTGATCAACCATTCACACAGTATAGCCCTATTCTCACACCAAACTGTAGGTAGCCAAAGACCAAATTGGATGTCATGAGACGACATTTGAACCAACACCAGGAGGTGGTTTTGTCTCTACCAAAAATACGACTGTCGAAAAGAGGACATCAAGGCATGAAATGGAAAGGTGTCTTTGATTCTTCACAATGTAAACAGACAACACCAAACACCTGCTCAGCAAGTCTACTGAAATCTTAATTTCACCACCAACGAAAAAAAAAATCATTTGCAGCATCACAGCATGTTAAGCCTCAGTTTCTGGAGAACAGTTTAATGAATATTTTCAGTTAGCTCTCACGTTCATTCTCATTTGCTGAAGCAAAGAGAATTTTATCAAAGTGGTTCACTGTACATGTAAAGAAACACACCTATACAAGTGTAGCATTGTTGCTGAACATGTGAAAAGATATGTACAAAACCTATCCTGCATTCCGTGTGGTGCTGTGCACGACCATGGGCACCAAACAGAAACAATCATTTAGATGGGAAGGCAAGCAGCTGAACGCTGTGTTTACCAGCGGCAAATTCCAGGTGTCTCTGTTCGCAAAATCGAAACCATCTCTTCGTACTTGGAAGCATATACAAATCCCCATAACTGTATGGCACATGATAAATTTGCATATCACATTCAAAGTTAATTTCTCATGTTAAATGCATATTGCACTGCTAAGTGCAAACAAACTGCCCTGACAGATACACACATGTACATATAACATATAGAGACACAGACAAGGCAGAACACAAAACCCGCATGCGTGCAAACACATACAGAGATACAGTTGCTAGACTACCTCAACTTCCTTAACTTCAAAGTCTTCAGTATGTGCCAAACAAGAATTACCATAAGTTTCTGATGTTGCACTTGAACCTGTTAGCCTGGAAAAGTCAACTACAATTAGTCCTTTCATCCTGTACTCTGTAAACCGAACAGGACATAGAGGTAGAAGTTTGTTGAGCTACTGTATCCGAGTCAAAGATATCTTTAACATACTCAATAGAATTTGCTTTCTCCTTGTTTTTAAACAATGGGCAATAGAGGGAATAAGTTGGAATCATAAGATCTGATTCCACAGTAAATATATTAAGACAAAAAGGTGATATTCATGATGATGATGATGATAGTTGTGAACTTGAGTTCATTAAGAAGGAAAAATTTTAAAATCCTGTCATCTCAACCTAACATGGGACAGAGGAAAAACGTAACTCCCAAGGGGCTGTGTGGCATTTGATTTTCCTCTTATTTCTCCCTTTGCTGGAGGACATTATGATACTAAGTAGGAAGTCGTCAAAAAGCATACATAGATAAATCAATGAAATAAGGATCAAAAGGAAGGCGAAAGAAATCTTACAGATCCCCATCTAGGTAGAGAGCAAAATGGCCACCGCCTCCCAAAGCTAAATACTCCGTGGAACAGACAGTAAAATAGCGATTGACACCTACTTAGGCGACAATGTCAATGTCATGTCATTAGTAATTGATTTGAATTCCAAACGGCTTATGGAAAAACATTATCATAAAAAGCAAAAGGAACTGAATAATCACAGTCAGAAGTCGAAAACAGTTCCAATCATGCCAGGATTGGGATAATAGTGATTTCAGAGAGAATAAATGATTAGTTTCTGGAAAATACGAAAATTCTTGATCATTACATCTTTAGTATCCACTAAGAAATTGCTATTTCATAGCTTGTATAGTTATACTACTATCACCAGCCAAAATTTTCAGTATCTTGAGATGACAGTAAATCAGGTAAACAATGGATTAAAAATGTTTCAAACCCAAGATTTCCCATAAGAGGACCACTATTTCAAATCTCCTTTTGATCATCAATACCACAAAAAGAAAAAGGATAACGACATGCTGGACCAGCCCACTCCGGTCCCGATGCATTAAATAAATTTGTTATCAACAAACAAAAACAAAGAATGGGAATTTGTTCTCTAAACTTTAAACGTCTGGTAGAAGTACAAGGAAAAAAGAGATACCTGTGGGCCGAAATATGACAGGTTGGCCAGATACATTTGAGAAAACAAATGAATTATTTGTACCCTGTCAAACACCAAACTCAAATCAAGATGGCAAATGGAAACTCGAAGGCAAAGGTGACATGTTTTAAGTATTCTGCTCAGAATTACCTGATATTTTCTCTTTGTTGTTGGCTTTAAAGGTGCATCAACTAACCCACCAAACACAGCACCATTATGGTCCCCCACAACCTATAAGATTTGGACGACATGAGAGAAACACAACTAGAGTCTTGTGCCAGATTTAACAATCTGCAAGTCTTAAGTCTTAATGACTATGTCCACCATTCACAATGATGGAAAAGCAAAGACACCAGACACTGACAGGAATGCTTTTAACTCCAATAATGCAGAGAGATAGAGCACTCGGAGTCTCAGACTCATACCAAAAGAGCAACCAGCAAGAAATCAAAATCAAAAGTGACAAATATACTGCCCTTTGACTTCAACAACGGCACACATCGAACTTCAGAGGCATTCCTATTCCAAGATCTATCATTTTTACTTTTTCAAACCATGACACCTAACCCAGAAATCTTACAACATACCCAATGTAATTCCATGAGTGGAGTTTGGGGAGGGTGGTGTGTGCACAGCCTTACCCCTACCTTGTGAAGGTAGAGAGGTTGCTTCCAATAGACCCTTGGCTCAAGTAACAACTAACGCATACAGAAAAGAAATATCTAACCCTGAAAACTTGAGTTCCAAAAATATCAGAAGGAATAAATTACCATATTATGAGTTTATCAGCACAGAGATGCATTGCTTAGATCTTGTTATGAAACGACGCCTTGTCTTTTTAGTGAGAGATATATAATCTAACTGACCTATACTTGGTTTCTGAAAAAGTGAAAATATGATTTGGACTGCAACAGCAGCACTAATAAGTTAGGGCATAAAAAGATAGCAAGACTCTGGAATATTTGAACATTTATTAATGAAACAGCTGGGTCCTATTCCACATACAAGAAAGCACGGGTATTCTACTCCTTTTTAAGTTCGATACTGATAAAAGGAAAGGAGATTATCTGGTGGTTTCTTCAAGAAGTGAAATACACACACACATATCGACAACAAAATATTAATTCTAGCTCATCTAGATTCTAGACCATAAGCAATCAAACAATTGGTCAAAATGTAAATCAAAACTACTCATTGATGTGTAACTCCTGGAACATAATTCTTAATGAGCAATACATATCTCTTTACAAGTCACCAGTTAATTACCAGCAGACTGATGCCAGGCCAGAGTAGGCTTCTCCTGTATAAAGTTGAGAGTGATATTCCATTCCTCCATGTACTGGAAAAATAGAAATGAGAAGTTAAAAGCTACTACAAACTGGAAATAGGAGAGGAAATAAGCATAAAGCTGCTCAAAGAGCATTCAAATTTAATACAACTCAGGATCCCTGCCTGTATAACAAGACCCACTTCCTGTCCTGCACAAGCACGGGCAGTGCAGCATAAAGATAAATCTGTGCCTTCTCAGTGAGGAGAAGTGAAGGCTCAGAAGTTTCCGGAAGATTGTTCAGAAGAGGTTTCTTATTCATATCTTCCAAAGGTATCTGATTATCTCCGGAAACTTTAGAATTACTTCCATCATCAAACACCATCTCAGAGCTGCCCTTTGCTGAACCCTGATTTCTAAAGCCGCCTAGTCTAGCAACTTGGTGAAGAGCTCTGCCAAGGGAATGTTTACCCCTGGAAAGTATACCTTTTCTTCTGCTAGGTTCCCTCATTGTAAGTTCAGGTATTGACTCATCACGATCATCTTGCTTATCATATGTTCCACTAGTGTTAGGCTTACTCTCAGATCCTGTGGTCGACAATAGTGAATATAGGAATGCCGAGAAAGAAGATGTATCAGGACCATCAACTAAATCCTTGGCATCTCCCTCTGCATTTGACTCGTGCTTACTTCCATCAGAATCAGATCCATCTTCCTAAAGAAATATAAGAAAAACTATTAACATACAATCTATAGGGAATATCACAAAACCTCTGTGCTGCTTGCCCTCAGAGTATAATGTATATCAAATGCCCCAATATTAATGATGTTATCTACACTGCATCTTCAGTAAAAAGGGCAGTGAATACTAAGAAGTTCTTATGATGCTGCAATCCTATTCATATCTTGTTCTTCCTCCAGGACTAGACGACCCAACAATTACCTTATTGTGGAAAAATCAAAGGGAGACAAACAAGATAGGATTTGAGCTGAATTGAATCCCTCTAAAACCAACAAAAACATACAAAGTTGGGGGCCCTAGCTAGAAAAGAAACTAGGTTAGACAAAAATTGACAACTTACCAAGATCAGCTAAAGGTCACAGATTATATGCTCATAGGCTATACACTATAATAGTCAACCTAAACCTTATTTCTGATCAATTCCAAATTGGGGTATTCAAGAGCTGAAATTATCATCAGAAATTCATACTATAAACCCTAACAAGATCAAATTTTGATTTAGAATAACAAAATAGATACAAGTATCATTCCAATTTTCAAGAACCCCCAAAACTTACAGGCAAAGGTGGTGGTCTGGGCTTTAAGGGTTTATCAGAAATTGGGTTAAGAATAACAGTAGCAACATCAGATACAAAGTGCGCAGCTTTACTCCTTAAAGAACGGTTCTTCCTCTGCTGCTGCTCCTGCTCCTGATGATTATGAAGAAGATTCTCTTGAAATTGTTGTTGGTTTTCACTACCCATTACTTCTTAAAGTTTTTAGTAGTATTCTCCTTTATGACAACAGCAAATTCCACTACTTTTTTGGGGGTTTGTGATGCTCTAATATGCCATTAATGGTGAAAAAGAGTTGAGAATATACCTAAGGAAAAGGAAAGTGGGTGGAATATTAGGAGAAAGTAGAAAAGGAGTGTGTTGGAAGGGACAGTAGTTAGACTTAGATAATCATCAAATTCTGCAAAATGCAAACTGATGTATGTTAATAAACTATTAACTGATTCAAACATAAAGACTTCATGGCCCAATGGATAAGGCGCTGGTCTACGAAACCAGAGATTCTGGGTTCGATCCCCAGTGAAGTCGATATTTTTTTTTTTTACTTTTGTGTCTCCAAATTGCACTTCATTTTAAGTTTTTCTTTTTGATTTCTAATCCAATGTTTGGTGCCCGCATCAGAGCTTTAACTAAATTTGAATAGTTCATTTTAAGTTTTTCTTTTTGATTTCTCATCTGGTACCGCATTAAAGATTCAATTAAATTTGAATCGCACATTACAAGACCCATTTGAAGTGACATTTCTAATAGAACTTTCTTCATATCTAAGACTAGGGGTGTCAAATGGGCTAGTTGGGTTGAAATTGGAGATATTAAAATTGATTGATATAGAAATTGGGTTCTTGACCCGCCCAAGATTACTTTGGGCTCAAATGGGCTAAAAATTGGGTTGGATCATAACCCGTCCAATTTTACCTCTTAATAATTTTAACATATTGTTATTTAACTTTTATAATCACAATTTGAATTTCAACTCAAGGAGTTTAAAAAATAAAGTTATAAATGGATATATAAATCCTAAAAGATATAAATAAATAGTAATTTATAGGAACATACATCACATTGATGCAAATAAAGAGTCTTAAAACGTATTGAAATTGAAAATTAAATTGGGTTCAATCAGTGGTGGTAAATGACCGGGTTGGGTAAAATTTGGGCGGGTTGAAAATGGATCAACATAAAATGGATAATAATTTAACCCGCCCATATTTCATATGGGTAAAAATGGGTTGGGTAACAAATGGGTTAGGTAGAATACAAGTTTACCCATATTTATCCACATTTTCATGAGTAAATAGTATTTTACTTTAGAATTAAACATGGATAAAATATTTTAGTCTTTTTTAGATGAAAAATATTACAAAATACTCTATTTATTTTTATTGTATCATCATAGTCAAAAAAAAATCTATAACTTTTCAGTATAAAACAAATTTATGTAATAACAAGGAAAAAATATTTTTAATTTCAAAGTAAATAAATATTTGCATTTTATGAGTAAAATGTGCTTAAGGCACTTTACGCAATATCAAAACTAATACATGATTTGCTTACTTTACACTATTATTTGTTATCCAATATAAAATTAATCAAATAAAAAATATAATTATAATTAACAAAAGAAATGTACATGTAATGTAGTATATATTTTTTTGGAGGGTCAAAGACTTTACATTTTCAATCATAGAGAAGAATAATTAGAACATAAAGAAGAAGAGAAGTTACAACACTTTTGGTGATATTAGAAATTTTGACTGAATAAAAATTGAAAGCTTAACTCATTTGCATAACCCATATTTTACCCATGAATACCCATATTTCTATGGGTTAAATATGGGTATAAACCCATATTTTACCCATCTAAAAAGTCACTCACCCAACCCATTAAAATATGGGCGGGTTGGAGGGGTTACCAAAAGATGGGCACATTTTGCCAGCACTAGATTCAATTGAGGATTCTCTTAAAATGAATTAAGAGCCTGTTTGACATTATTGTTGGGAGGTCAGAAACACTTATTTTGAGAAAAAAAACACTTTTGTTGACAAATTAGGTGTTTGATAAATCAGTAAAAGTGCTTTTAAATAAAAGAAGAAACAATTTTTCTGTTATTAGGAAGAAGTCAAAAATTTATGTTTTTAAAAAAAAGCAAAAGCAGAAAGAAAAATTTATTTTTCTCAAGACTAAAATATTTCTTTCATATATACATATTTGTCAATATATCTCTTATTGATTAATAACATATCTCATAAGTTTTGTTAAATTTCATTTAAGGATTTTATTTTTAAATTTTATATAATACATTTAATATTTTATTTTATGTTTATATATTATTATTTTATATTTTACATATTATTTTATATATAATTTTACAAAATTAGAAAAAAAGATAATAAAAATATTTTTGTAAGGTTAGAAAAAAGAGGGAAAAAAATAACAATTAAAGATTTCAACCATCCCAAAAAGGTATAATATTGATTAAAAATTTAAATATGTGCATTTTTTTAATTTAATAAAAATAAAAGTTCAATTAATTTTTTATAATAGATATTTAAAATAATTTCTCTCTATAATCTTAATATTAAAAGTACATTAATAATTGTCTTTTTTTCGTAATTTGACTCTCAAAGGCACTTTTTAAAAAATCAAAAATCACAAATGCAATTTGCTTATGAAGAACACTTTTCAAATAAATTAGTCAATCACAAATTGTTTTTTTTTTTCAAAAACACTTTTCTAAAAAGTCATTTTAAAAAAGTTCTTCTAAAAATAAGTCATTTTTAGCAGCAATATTGTCAAATAGGCTCTAAGACTTGAATGAATTGAGATTGTCTTGAGCTCAACCCTTAACATTCTAGACAGATTAGACAGATTACCTAGATTTTTGCCTCATTTTTAACACCCCTCCCTGCCCGAGACTTGTTTGACAAAATAGACAAATTTGTATTGTAAACTAATTAGAGGTTCTATGAAAGTAGCTTACATTGGCGCGCGTATGATTTTTCCATTGTAGTTATTTCATAAATTGCATTGAAAATATGGGTGCATCTTAATTTTTAATATAGACATGGTTTAGAATTTTTGAATTCTAACCAAGTCAGCCAGCTGCAATAGTAGCACATGACTCGGGAGTAAGCCTTTTTCAGTCATTGTTATGCCTCAGTTGGTCGGTCTATGATTACTCATAGGTTTAGGTAGATGGATCCTGTTAAAGATGGATAATTGGAGAAGAGATTTTGTTGAAAGTATTAATTATGAAGAGTGTTATGAGATTTGGGAAGAAGGAAAAGACCTAAATTTATTATTTCGTTTGAGGTACTTTGACATAATGAGAAAGTGACTTATGAGCTAGTTATGTCACCAGACTTATCATGTGTTCATTCGGTATTTCATGTTTTGATGTTTAAAGGGATATTGTGGCGATGATTCTCATGTGATTAAATATTGAGACTCAGTGCAGTTGAACCAAAACTTGACATTTGAAGAAAAACTATGAATATTCCGGATAGACAAGTTAAGAGGTTGAGATTCAAGGGTATCGCATCCATAAAGGTGCAATGGAAACATCGTCCATCAGAAAAAGCCGCTTGGGAGGTTGAGTCTGACATGCGGAGCAAATATCCTTGATTTTTCGACAATTAAGGTACTTTCTTTCTCTTTAAGTTTAAGGATAAAACATGTATTTAGTAGTGGTAGATGTAACGACCCTCCAAAACATTTTATAATTTTACCATTTTTTCCATTTAAATTTCTCTCATATACAAGAATGAGTGACACTATTCTTAAATTAAAATAAGTTATTTAATCTTTTAACACAAAGAAAAGGAATTAAAGAAATGGGTAAATCCCAAAGAGTATAAAAAAAAGAAGATAAAAGGAGCAAACAAATTTGCTTTTGAAAAAAAATAGAAGCACGACTTTGGCGCTATCTCGACACTGATGAGCATCACTTAGGCCTTCATTCATGATACTCTGCTAGGATTTACAGCGCTTCAGTAGCTCCTTGATTACTTATCAAATAAAATGAACATTTTTGATTCACCGCATACGGCCCCTCGATAGCAAAATGAAAAAGTTATGCAGATAATGAAAAAATGTGGGGAAAGAAAAAGGAAAAAAAGGAGAGGAGAAAAAATTGAATTTTCATCCCTAGAAATTATGCTGAATTAAGAAAATATAGCCATAAAATATGTAGAACAAAATCTTGATTTGAGATCGAATAAAAATTCACTGTTTAAAATTTGATATGCAAGTTTATTTTATTATCAGTAAACATATCTTTAAAAAAAATTCAAATTTAAACTTGAAGGCTCAAGGTGACTTTCTACCCAAATCAAAAATAAATATAACAACTTTTGTGTTATTGAATTCATATTTTTATGAGAATTATGTATTTGAACGGTTTTTGACCATTTGAAAACATTACAGAAGAACATATTCATAAATTTACGCTTGAGCTTCAATTTAAGGCAAGTAAGAATTTCTTATTTTGTGAAGTATTAATTAGGCGGTACAGGTTCAGATAAAGAAATTTAAATTTTGTAAAAAAGATGTTAAAAAACATCAAAAATTAAAAGATCATAATTGAAAAGGCAAAAAGACCAAATACTATTGAAAGTGAAACAATTTTTTGGAAAAACAGTACAAATGCGCGATTGTTATTGTCTTGGTTGGTCAATAGATACCAAAAAATACTGAAGCATTTATATTCCAAATAAATACCGCATTTAATATACATTAAAATTATTTTTAAAAAATGAGGTAGGGAGAGAAAGTGCAAGAGTAATGAAGGGTTAAAAAAAACTATTGGAATGAATATTAGAGGGTGTTTAACATTACCGCTAAAATCTGCTTATTTTTTGAAATATTTTTTAAAAATAGTTTTTCAGAAAAGTGTTTTGAAAAAAAATAATATATGTTGGGCTAATTCATTTAAAAAGTGTTTTAAATAAGCAAATTGTGTTTGACTAATCTTTTTTTAAAAAATGCTTTTGAGAATCAAATTATTAATGTACTTTTATATAAGATTATTTTATAGAGAAAAACTAATTTAAATATCTATTACAAAAAAATAAATTAAATTTTTATTTTTATTAAATTAATATGTTCATATTCAATTTTTCAATCAATATTAACATTTTTTTGAAGGAATGAAATCTTTAACTGTTATTTTGTCCTTAATATTACAAAAATATTATTGTTACATTTTTTTTTCTAATTCTGCAAAATAATAACTAAAATAATAATACATAAACGTGAAATAAAACATAAAATTTAGTATATATAAATAAAAAAATAAAATTATTACATGGAACTTTACTAAACATATAAGATATGTTTATATATATATATATATATATATATATATATATATATATATATATATATATATATATATATATATATATCATTACCTTATTTATGTTTTTGGAAGAAAGATTAGGAAAATATTATTTACTCCCTTTATCCATCAATAGTTATCATTTATTGATGTGACACAAACACAATAAGAAATAAGAAATACAGAAAATCTCTCTAAATTAGTACTCGATAAATTAATAATTTCTTTGAAATAATATTTTTCTCCGGTTCTGATTTGAGCCATAAAAAAATCACTTATTTCGATAAGATAATATATTTTTAGAAGTTCCCTATATAAATGATTCATTAATATTATAAATTAATAGTTCTTTAAAATTACAAAATATATCTATGACAATTTAGTAAAATATGATTTTATTTTTTTTCTCTTAAAATATAAATCTAATTGAAACTCATCTCTAACTTTTCTTATTGTATCCTAAAATTTTGGTGTTGTCTTTTCAAAGTGCACCATAAAATTGCGAAGAGTTCAAAATGTGATAAGTATTACCTTACGTGTCACTGGTTTCAAAAGTATTGTATCATCTTCAATTTCATCATCAACATTGTTTTTTCAAATCAAATGATATCTACAATTTCTTTCAAACTCAGGACCTCTGAACATTATCTCAAAACATTCTTTTAATTATTAAATATTTATCGATTAAATATACCTCTATAAAATATAATATTTAATGATCTCAACTATATTAATTTAGTGAGGTTTTATTGTAATCGACTCTTTGAATATGTTAAATTTAATATTTTGAAAATTGTATTGAATATTAAATAGTATATAATAGTAAAGATAAAATAGACATTAAGCAATAATTTATCTTTTAATTTTTTAAATTTAATAAATATTACTGGACAATAACTTAGTATAATAGATCACTGAAGATAGACGTACGAAGGGAGTATGAGGTTACAAGTTACCTAATACTCCTAAGTCCTAATATTCTCCGCCATTACAAGCCAAAATTTGGGTACGTGGCAGGCAGTGGCGTTACAACAGTGTAGTCATAAAAGTCATGTTCAGTAACAAAAATAATAAAAACGTGTATCCCAATGACTTTTGCGATCGCAAAAATTGTCTGAATCCACTTTTGTATATTCTTGAAATTGTACATATACCATAGTTTTGACTCATACAAGTTACCTAATCCTCCTAAGTCCTAATATTCTCCGCCATTACAAGCCAAAATTTGGGTACGTGGCAGGCAATGGCGTTACAACAGTGTAGTCATAAAAGTCATGTTCAGTTACAAAAATAATAAAAACGTGTATCCCAATGACTTTTGCGATCGCAAAAATTGTCTGAATCCACTTTTGTATATTCTTGAAATTGTACATATACTATAGTTTTGACTCATAAATAATTCAAGAACACACAACACATTCTCAAGAAAGTAAAAAAAATGTCTAGTCTTAAAGTTCCAGCATCAGTTCCAGATCCTTATGAAGATGCTGAGCAACTCAAAAAAGCTTTTAAAGGTTTCCCCTTTTTTTTTTGTTGAATTGTTTGGATGGATTTTCAGATCCCCTTTGGATGGATTTTGTATGACTGATTTTAGTGCAAGATTTATTTTTTATATTTGTATTTGCTATTTTCTTGAATGATCAGTTGATTTTGACTTTTCCTTACTGTTTTTCCTAGTTTAATTTTTGTTCTTGATGGGGTTTTTTTGTGATATGAAGGATCTACTCCTTAATCATAGTAATGTAGTTGTATGTCTATTCCAAAATTGTTTCAAAATGTTCATAGATAATTGACTCTAAATATTGAATCTGCCTCGGTTAGGCAAAATGCTGTGTGATTTTCTATTTGATTCATAGTTGGAGGAAATTAGTGATCTTTGACTGTTGGCATATGTAGAAGACATTTCTTTATGATTCTGTGTAGGCATTGCCCAAACACATGGTTGGCCTAGATTACTAATTTGTTGATAAAAAGGATTTAATCTAATTATTTGGTTGGTTAAAAGAGGTGAGTTTTTTTTTTTTGTGTGTGTGTGGAAGAGGTCATTAGACACTGCTTATTTTGATTTCAAGGTGTGGTTAGGCTGATTATGATGTATGGGGCGGAGTGTTGGTTAGTTAAGAATTCTCATGTTCTAAAATTAAGAGTGGCGAAAATGAGGGTGTTGAGGTCGATGTGTAGGAGAGATAAGAATGGAGATATCCATCACAAGGTGAGAGTGACCTTCGTGGTGGACAAGAAGAGGGACGTGAGAAAGATGGTTATGACATGGGAAGAGGAGGTGGACAGAGGTCCAGTGAGGAAACAATCTCTCTACCTCCATGAGGTAGGGTGAGGTCTGCGTAGACCCTACCCTCCCCAGACCCCAATTGTGGGACTACACCGTGTTTGTTGTTGTTGTTTGGGCTTGAAAAGGGGAAGATAAATTTTGTTTTCCACGGAAGACTCATGGTTAATCATTTGCAGGATGGGGAACAAATGAGGATCTTATTATTCAAATTCTGGCACATAGGAATGCAGCACAACGCAAGTTAATCCGAGATTCTTATGCTGCTGCTTATGGAGAGGATCTTCTCAAGGACTTGGATTCTGAACTGTCAAGTGATTTTCAGGTTAATTTAGTCTCAATTTTCCATTCTTGTTCCAAATTGTGTTGGAGACCCCATTTTATCAAGCTGTATAGAATGCTTTTCTTTTGTTAATTTATACTTTCTTCAATTTGTCTGGAGCATATCTACATGGTTAATCACAAGTAACATAAGCCAAAGATTGCTTTCACTAATATATAATTTGATTCACATGACATTGCAGCGTGTAGTGCTTCTCTGGACTTTGTGTCCTGCTGAGCGTGACGCCTACTTGGTTAATGAAGCTACCAAACGTCTGACTGCTAGCAATTGGGTTATCATGGAAACTGCTTGTACCAGGTCTTCTGATGATCTTTTTAAGGCGAGGCAGGCCTACCATGCTCGATACAAGAAATCACTTGAAGAAGATGTTGCTTATCACACTAGTGGGGATTTCCGTAAGGTACTTCGCATATAAGATCTACAGTGCTACATTTAATTCATTGTTATTCTAGTGCTAGTCAACTTTGTCATTAGATCAGCAGTAGAGAAAAACCTATAGTCTGCCGAAGTTTGCTAAAGAGTCTGCCACTTTGTTGTTTTCTATAAATGTATAGACAATTCTGAAATGACTAGCCGAGAATTTGGATGAAATGAAGCTCCACCATGAGTGTAGGTATCGGCAATTTTTGGGGCTTCTTTATTTTCATTGAAGCGATTAGTTTGACTATTTAGTTATTCTAGGACCAGTAGATCATTTTGCCTAGTAAAGCTCATTTACTCTTCTTTTTGCTTACTGTGATTGCTGAAGGATGATTATTTCTACAATGTAAGCTGTTGCACTTGCACCTATATGCCACCTTTGGGGTGTTTAAGATGAATGATAAAGGGTGACAAGGGATGGATAGTCTCGGTTACGACCATCCACCTCCAGCCATAACGTTGGGGGTTAACCTCACCAAGGGAGCGAAGTGGAAAAGGATCACTGTTGTTGGGCTCTTGAGCCAGGGGAAACTGAGGTTTTGGTTATTGTGTCCAAAAAATAAAAGAAAAGGTTTAAGGATGATAGTCTCTGAGATAACAGTGTAAATAGTTAGATAATCACCTTAAAGTTAGATTTTCGAGTTGTCTGTCTTTGTCTCCAGTGAATACTGAGAATACATGCAACAAATAATTTTTGCAATCACCATCGTTAAGCTGGTCATATTGTAGTAAACTAATTCCCGAACAGCTTTTGGTTCCTCTTATAACTGCATTCAGATATGAAGGAGATGAGGTGAACATGACATTGGCGAGAAAGGAAGCAAATATACTGCATGAGAAGATCTCTGACAAGGCTTACAATGACGAGGAGATCATCCGAATTATTTCTACTAGGAGTAAAGCACAGCTGAGTGCAACGTTGAACCACTACAATGATCACCATGGCCATGAAATCATCAAGGTAAAACTCAAACATTAGAAAGACTTGAAATTATGTTACTTGCCATTGTTTAAAAGGGATCGATTTGCTATTTCCATCGTTGAAATTCTATACAAGATTTCGTATTATTCTAGAGAAAGAAGTTCTTAAGTAGTATTGCTATTTTGAATCATTGCTTTGATATCTTCGTGTTGATTCTTTCTTTGCACCTCATCCCAAATATAACTGTTCATTGTTATGCGCAACGATGCAGGATCTGGAAGCTGATGATGATGATGAGTACCTGAAATTACTCAGAGCAGCAATAGAATGCTTGAAAACCCCAGAGAAATACTTTGAGAAAGTTCTTCGATTGGCTATCAAGAAGCTGGGCACAGACGAGTGGGATCTTACTAGAGTTGTTGCCACTCGGGCTGAAGTTGACATGGAGCGTATCAAAGAAGAGTACCATAGGAGGAACAGTGTTACATTGGACCGTGCAATTGCTGCAGACACTTCAGGAGACTATGAAAAAATGCTTCTGGCATTGATTGGACACGGAGATGCTTGAATTACATGTGCTGAAACCTTACGATAATAAAAACTCTTACTTATTTTCTGAAGTTTGAATTTGCTTTTATGATGTGTGGTGTGTACTCAGAGTTTGATTTTGCATTGTATGCTAAAACACTCAGGAGTTCGTGTTTTGTTTTCTCCTTCACTTCTCCTTTCAGACTTCTACTAGTTTTGCCTGCTAAATAAGCATAGCTCCAACTTCGGAGTGAGCACAATCACATAAGCTTTTATACTTTTCCTTTCCCTCTCTCGCTTGCAATTACTTTTCAATCATAAAATTCTGCTCTTCCATTCTTGCTCAAGCCAAATTCAGTCAACTAACTGCAAATGGGAACATAATTGATGAGAAGGAGATTCCTAGCCAAGTAGCTGCTTTTGTAGTCAAGTGTAATGTGTGGCATCATTATACAATATGCTACCTGTAATGAAATATATGCGTCCACTACAAGTCAATGGACCAAGTCCCTTGACTCAGCAAGAACTATGTGTAAAGTAAAAGCTTAAAATAAGTAACACAAGAATTTACGTGGAAACCCCTTGCTCAAGGGAGGACTTAGCAAGAACTATGCGTAAAGTAAAAGCTTAAAATAAGTAACACAAGATTTAACGTGGAAATCCCTTGCTCAAGGGAGGAGAAAACCACGACTTATCTCACCCGATTTCAACACAACTCCATTAACTTCAAATAGCTAAGATTCAGATTACAAACTTCTGTAACCTAGGAATTAATCTCTTCCCTCTCTCTGAACTCTGTTACTAAAGACAAAACAATACCCCTCTATTGTCCACTACACCAACTACTCAGTCGATATAGAATTCAAGACCCAAACATAGCTAACTCTAGCTACAACTCAAAATGAATGAAGAAAGACTTGAACTGATCTAATTTCTTTACAACTCAAAAATAGATCTTACAGTGAATAAGCACAGAGATATAATCTCTTATCGTGTCCCTTGCTGTTGTGTGAGAAATATTTCTTAAGAGAATGACTCATGCTGAGTAATCCTTCCATGCAAAAACTGAGGTTATGTCATTTGTGAAGAGACTATTATAGGATGGACAAATACCTTATAGCAATGCCATTGGCTAAGAGTATTATCCTCTGTAGACCGCACCAACCATTGCAGTAGTGCGTCTACAACCACTGCAGTAGTGGCAGGTGGTTGCAGCTTTTTACTATTGTCCATTTCACGCAACTGAACTCTCAGTGTTCTCATGGATCAGGTCCCCTATTAGATACTATAGTTTGTTAGATCATCAAAACTTGGAATAACTTTAGAATAACATGGATGTGGAAAGTAAATCAAGATGACATTGATTCCGAAGGCCTTCTAGGCTGAACTACGTTTCTTGGTTCAAACTTCGGGATGCTCATTTAGTACCTCCTAATTGGATTGTGACGCATTGCCGTACCATGTTTGCCCATAGACCCATAGAGACCAGTTTTATGTGCGATGTGCTATACCACATTAATTAATACAAACATAAAGACCAATGTCTTAAAAATACTATGTTAGGCAAATCCTCCAAGTTGATGTAAATTATAGTTTAGAAGTTGTCCGTACAACATGGTTAAACACATGATCTACAACCCTCAGTTCTAAATCCCATGAAACACTAGAAGTGAAATGTTGCAGGAACACTACAGGTCAAACATAGCAGCAGTTTTATGGCATTTATCTAAACCAGTGCGATGCTGCTTTCTCCGCCTGGTGGTTTACGAACACCACCAAAATAATCTCTGGATTCAACTTTTCCATCAGAAAAAATATCATTTCCACTCATTTCTCTCAGCTTTGCTCTGCTCAGTGGCTTTTCTGCAGATCCAGGAGGAATATCTCCCTTGAAAATGTCATTGCCGGTCAACTCTGCAAACTTCTGGTTATGTATTTTCTTTACTGTGTTGACAACAGGTTCATCACCAAACAAAATATTGCTTTGACCACCAGCAGGCTACAAAATAGCACAGCCACATGAGAACACATAACAAATATGTAGATAGAAATAAGAATAAGAAAACAAGTCTAGTACTCAACTCACATTAGAAACCTTGACAGATGTACGTACAACTCGTGGAGCAGGTTCACCCATGTCTTTGCTTTCTTTTGACTCTATGGATCGGGCAGCTGCCAAAGATCTAGGAGGAATTTCTGCGGGAGGGCCAAATATGTCATTTCCACTTAGTTCCTTGCTCTTTGCATCTGACAGCTGCTTCTTCATGTTGGTATCTGAATCACTTTCTAGTGTTCCACTCAACTCTCTCTGTTTTGCCACTTCTGTAAGTGTGATAGGTTTCTTTGGAGAGATCCTTTCTTCAGTACTGAATGATATCTGGCTTATCCCATTTGCAGCTTGCTACAAGAATTACAAAACTTTAGACGACGAAGTTGCCATTTTACTAGTTTCCTGATTATGTAGCTTGCTCACACAGCAAGTCCCGTAAAACATAATTTTACTGTATAATGAAATAAATAGTACCTGAACGATGCGGACAGATGTCCTGTTGTTGAAGTTACCATTAACAGCTCCTGATTCAGATGCATCATCTTCACCATCAGCAGAAAAGATTTTGCTGCCATTCATCTCCTTCAGTTTGTACCCTGAACATGGTTTCCTGGAGACAGCATGTTTCAAGCAGCATTAGGACTCGAGAACATTTACTTCAAAACCATTAAGGTCACTGGACTATTTCTTTTCTTTTCCAAACATTGGAACCTCTCGATTTCAATGAAAAGGACCAGTTAAAACCCAAAAAATGTTCCACATGTCCAAACATTGGAACCTCTCAACTTTCTGAGTCTTTTGATAGAGAAGCTTCACTTAACTTGCATGCTTTACATTTCACATCAGCTAAATTTGCGTCCCTGCCTAAAAGCAAGAACGTATATAGCATAGAGCTAATTTTCTACAATGGCTGCAATGTTTCGGGTGACCATATAAGAAAATAGTATGTCTTCAGTTTCTTAAATTAATGGGATTACTTCCATTGGTCGAAACTCCACGACAGTACCTCACCACAGGTCTCTGAATACTAAATCATGATAAGCAAAGAATCGAAAGAAAGGACATGGAGATCAGGATACCTAACATGCAGAATACAGAGTAGGTGCATATTTTTACCAGTCTACCAAATATATTAGTAGCAGCCATGTAACTCTTACATATCACAAAAAAAGTCTGATTTATAGTCTTTGGAATAGGAATGTGGAAGGGAGTGATAATAAATATGACAGTCCGGCTTCAAGAAACTCAATAAAGAAAACAAAAAAGAGGAGAGTCAAGATGATTTTAACAAAAAGAAGTCTAAGATGCACTTTTCACCAAGAAATGTTTCCATTTTAACACTTTAATGACGTCAATCACAGTTTCTTTAGTGAAACTATTTTAGTTGATATACTCATCAATAGATTTCACATGTGCTATTCATTTGATAAACATCTAGAGCAGTAGATTGAAATGAACAAATAGTACTGTAGCTCAAGTCTTATGGAGCCGTAGTCAACAGAAAACATGCTATTAGAGCAACAGTATCAAATGATGTTTCTGCGTAAGTGAACTACTACTAAATAAGGGGATTAAATAATTTTTACATTACTACTGATGATGTTAGAAAACCAGTATATATTTGACAATTATAATGCAAAATCTGTATTAAGTATGAAATGAAAAACTAAAAATGAGGGTAAACACTACAACCCGTATGACATCAACAGCAGCATATCTAACTTCAAATTCTTACAAGAAATAACTAGAGACCTTTTCAACAAACACTAGCTAGAAACAAAAAATATAATCTAACAAGAATGTCAGACAGGATAGCAGCGGAATAATACCCAAATCTAAACTTTCCCTTTCAATTTGAACCAAGAGAAGACAAACCAAATCAAGCAATATGAAGAATGAACAACAAGTATTCAACCAAACTAAAGCAATAAGATAAGAACAAGTCAATCACACAAGACACAACGATTTACGTGGAAAACCCTTCGATGTGAAGAGTAAAAGACCACGGGACCAAAAGCTCCACTATAAATGCCAAGAGTTACAAAATTGTTCTCCAAAATTGGCCACAAAACAAGCGCCAAACAACGAGCAACAACAAATCAAGATTGCACCAAAACTAGAGAATTAAAGAAAAGATTTCACCCAAAATGCGCTACTGTTCACGCCCTCAAATCAGAAGCTACAGACATCAAAATTCGATCTTCACCGTTGAATTGCAGGAACCAGATGCTAAGAACTCCCAGTTCAAATTTGAGCACGATCCAACGGTTAACGCGGCAAACTCTGTCTGAAGCAGATTGCCTAAGCAGAAAATTTCCAAAAGTAAAAACGGGATTTTTCTCTTTTCTTCTCAATCTCTAAAACGAATCTCTCTTGATTTTTCTCTCTTGTGTTTCTGAAAATAAGACTAAATAAGCCTTATATACACCACATAATATTTGGGTTATGGGCTATAGTGGGCTGGTCCTAATAAGACTTTTATTTATCCACATAGGAAGGGAAAAAGATCCTAAACCCAACACCGTTGTCAACAGAAAACATGCTGTTAGAGCAACAGTATCAAATGATGTTTCTGCGTAAGTGAACTACTACTAAATAAGGGGATTAAATAATTTTTACATTACTATTGATGATGTTAAAAAACCAGTATATATTTGACAATTATAATGCAAAATCTGTATTAAGTATGAAATGAAAAACTAAAAATGAGGGTAAACACTACAACCCGTATGACATCAACAGCAGCATATCTAACTTCAAATTCTTACAAGAAATAACTAGAGACCTTTTTAACAAACACTAGCTAGAACCAAAAAATATAATACACGTAATAAGCTTATTTCTCCACGTTATCATACGTGTAAACCAAATCCCAGAGCAGCTCAACAAGGAAACGCAACAAACTATAACAAGAACGTTAAGGGCGTGTTTGGTACGAAGGAAAACATTTTTCAATTTATATAAAATTTAATTTTATGTTTAATTTGCTTAAATGTTTTCCAAACGAATTTACTTTCCTTCATTTTAATGAAAATGACTTTGTATACAAAGTAAGAAAAATATTTTTCAGAACTCTCTCTCCAACCTAGACCTAAGACCTGACACCCAACCAAGGACACAACTCCCTATACTCAAGACCTCAACCCAAGACTTGATTCCAACCCCGAGCAAGACTTAGGACCTTGACCTAAGACCAAACACTTGACCCGACTCAGAATCCATACCCGAGACCCCACCCCAACCTGGAATCCCAAGTCAAGAGCAACCTTGGCCCAGATGGGGTCAGGCCTCAGGGTCCGGTCTCCAATCTCAATTTGAATCAGGGTCGGGGTTAGTTATCGAGTCAACAACGGGTCCCAGGTCATGACTGGGATTGGAGTCAGGGTTTAGATCGTGTCTATGTTGGGACAGGGGTTCAGTGTGATAGTATATATGCTCAGATCTTTTCATTCCTCCTTTTATACATAAATGCTCTTTGAGACAATATTTACCAAACTCCAGCAAACGAGTGAAAACATTTTCCTTCCTACCAAACACACCAAAAAAGCAAAAAAGAAAAAAAAATTGCATTACCAGATCTAAGAAATTATAGAAACTTCAAAAACAAAATAGAAAATTTCGGACAATTTAGGTGAAGATCTGAACTTTTTAATCTAAACATCAAGCATCACAACAAATCACATATTAGAAAAACACACTACGTACATTTTTTTTTAAAAAAATCATTAAATTCCAATCAAAATGTGACTATAAACTAAACAAATTGAAAAAACCATTTATCTTTTCAGATCACATACATACCGTTTGTTCAAGCTCTCAGCTTCCTCTTCAGTAATTTGACCTCCAAACAGCACCTTACTAATTCCATCAGAAGGCTACCATACACAAAACAAATAAATTAAACACTAAACAAATCATAAGAGTATTAAACACAACTCACAATACTTCACCTGATGAGAACGAGCGCCGGAGCGAGATGAATTGCCGAAGGCAGCAGCTGAGTTGTTCGCCGGCGGAGCTTCAGACCAGGTGAGCAGATCGGCGGCAGAGGTGTTAGGCTTCCGTACAGGTGTTGCTCTCTCCATTGCTGAAAGAGTAGAGTTTTTTTGAAAATGGGAAGTCTGTCAGTTTACTTTTATCTTAAAAACAAATTTCAAATTTGAATAAAAAGAGCAAAGTTTGGTTTTTAGCGATTTGAAAATTGTGGATTGTGGGGCCCTTTGTGTTGTGGTAAAGTATGGCACGTGCATAGTAACAGCTCACAAATTTATTGAGAAAATGACATAAATGATTCTATTAGGAGGTGTTTGGCAATAGAATCTAAATATTTTTTTTTTCATTTTATTTGAAAGGTATGGAGTGAGGGTTGAGAATTAAATTGCACTGATGAGAAGGAGTTGTTCGGATAGTAAGCACCCCACACTTTAAATTTGAAGGTTGTGAGTTCGAGGCACTAAGGGAGCAAAAGGGGTGGAAGCTCCTAGGAAGGGTATTAAAAAAAAAAAGAATTAAATTGTACTATTTGACTATATTGTTTGTAAATATAATTTGAAATAGTGTTCATATTTAAATATAACTTTTTAAAAAGTCAAAATGAATTGAAAAATATGTTGGTATAAATTATTTTTAAAATTTGAAATACAATTTCAAGTTGAATAAATGATCATTTACTAATTTTCAAATAAAATTAAAAAAATAAACAATTTTTTGATCCTTTATAAATGCAGACCCTAACTTTTGTTTAAAGAAACAAACTAGCATTCACCATAAGATATAAAATATTTATAACATTCTTCCTTGCATGTTTATGTGGTAGAAATGTGTCTTATTAAAATTTTAATAGAAAAAAGTTTTAGTGAAGGAAAAAGAGTATACATATCTAATAATTTGTATTTTGATTGCCTCATTAAAAATTTTATAAGGAAAATTTGATGGGACAAAATCTTGTTAGGTTATAAGAGTACAACTCGTATTAATACCTCCTAATAAAATCAATTCAAAAATTTGAATTTTCACATCTTAATCTTGTGCACCATCTTCTTGAATATTGTATTTGAAGAGTTTTGGTGAATAAATCAGTCATATTAACTTAAACGAATTAGTTGCAAGTTGATATCAACATTCTTTTGGAGAGCATGTGTAAAGAAAAACATTGGTTGTGTAATTGTGTTCTATCTCTTTTTTATGAATCCTCACTTAATTGGACTATGCATGTGTGTTATCTTCATATTAAATGTGAGTATTTTGTCATATTTTGAAACACATTTTTTTTTTCCGAATGAGATGTATCATTGACTTCAACCACACATAATCTATACTTGCTTCATAAATAGCTATTATCTTGATATTATATGATGATGTAGCCATAATAGACTGTTTTGTAGATTGTCAAGCTAAGATACGTCCCCACATATGAACATGTAGCTTGTTTGAGATCAAGCTTTGTGTGGATCAAATATATCTAACATCAACGTAACCACAAGTTCTGCCTATTTGATTCCATTCCAATTTCCCTTGGTAGGCTCGATTAGGACTGTACTTTCAACAAAATGTTATGACTAGAAAAAAGATAAAACCTTAGATTCTGATACCAATCGAATAAAACATATATTTTGAACAATCATTGAATTTATTTCATTAGTGATAGTGTAGTCACATATAAAACAAACTACATCATATAAAATCACAGTCCATGATCATACCTTGTTTTTGAATATCATTCCCAATATCTGGTAGTTGAATCTTCTTTAAATGGATGTCTCTTGTTTTTGGATAGAGAGAAATGTATCATTCTTAGGTCCCGTTTGGTCATGTCATGAGATGGAGTTGAAGTTTTATTTGGACAGACAATTTAAATTTTTAAGTTGTATTTTTTCTCATAAAAGACATAAAAACCCCATATTTGTGAAAATTATTGAAAGAATTACCAAATAAGATTACCAAGCTTATAAAAAATTACCTTAATTCTTTATACAAACTTGCTAAATAAGAAAAAATTCATAGCAAAATGATAATACACTATTACAAAGTTATTCTAAAAAAAATACAATAATATTTATTAATCGAACTCTAGTTCGTTCAATAAAAAAGTCTAATTAAGCATGAGTTACAATGTACTATATTTATTGAGTCGTTTGTTGGTCAATATCATTAGTAACTATATCATCATGTTCATATTTCGTGAATATTTCCTCATTCTTTTGATAGACTCGCAAGAAAATGTAGATATAAAATGATAATTTTTTTACAAATATAAACTTGCTGGTCAATTTTTATATTTGATAAGATGTAAAATCATGATATGAAATTCTTAAAAATAATTTTTTTAAAAATTTGGAATATTTAGAATTTCATCTCGTATTCAAATGTTGATTTCATTTTATGTTCAAACACCTACTTAGGGTCTAAAGTGGTACAATAGTCCTACCCGCTGTTCTCCTCCTTTTAATTTTATAAATACTAAATATATATTACTTTTTCTTTATTTACATAAATCTCGATTAGACCACACAAATAATCTGATCCAATCTTCTTCAAATTATTATTCTTGTTCACCAACCAAACGATACATAGTTGTATTAAGGTCACTACCAAACTATGGTTTGGTTCAATTCAAGAATGAATGAAAAATGGGGACCAAATTAATGTGTGGGCAAATAACAGTAATTGCTAACCGCAACTTGGGAGATGATTCATTGTCCTTTTTATCCCTACACTATGCTTAATCTTGTCGCACTATTATAAAGTTTTGAACAATTGTTGGTTTTTTTCTTTTTATAATTCAAATAATATACCAAAGAGATTAAAAGTACTTTTAATTCAGGAAATTACATAAGGTGTTTTAATTTTTTTGTCTTTTATAATTTTTTAAATCTAAATATACAACTTATTTTACCATATTCTTTAAAAATCTCTACCATTTGAAAAAATTATAAAAATCCCTACTCTCTCCTATTCTCGGATACATCACCTTATACAATGTATCAGTTGGATACATCAATTTACGCGATGTGTCGGTCGGATACATCACTTTGTGCAATGTATCAGGACGTTGAGTGATGTATCCGAAACTGAGATGCGATGTATTGAGACGGGTGTATCAAAAATCGGGACGCGATGCATCACGACGTTTTGGAATGTATCGGATTCCACCAAATTTAAGGGATTTTTGTAATTTGAAAAAGAGTAGGGATATGATGTAATTAGCTCTTAACACTATGAGATTTGTGTAAAATTTCCTAAAAAAAAGTCTTTAAAGAATGATCTTCCTTCCACTTTAATTAAGCAGAGTACAAGTAAATTTTAAAAAGAAATGTATGTTCAACATGAGGAGATCGGCCTCCTGACTTCAATGCCTTTATTGAAGTGATGAGCTTTGAAGATATGATTTTCTCGTTTGGATTATTTGATTGGGCTTTCAATGACAGCAAATTGACTTGGAGCAATAATCAAACCGGTCAACATTGCATGTACCATGTGAGAGAATTATATTAAAGAGTACACTATAACTCATGTTCAAGTTTATTTTTTATTGAAAAAGTTCGATCGATAAGTGTTTTATATTTTTTCCTTTGTTGTGAACTTTTACTTATTTTGTAATATTATGTAAATAATTCGGGCAATTTTGATAGATTTTACAACTTATGGAAATTTTATCTTTATGAGCAAAAAATATAATTTAAAATACAAAGTGCACATCTAAATAAAATTTCAATTTCATCTCATATAATTTCATATCATGATTTCATCTCACCTGATCAAACGATCTTTAATTTGCTGAACTTTATTTGTCTTTAATTAGGTAGAATCATAGAATTAGTATCCGAAGCGGCGAATAAGATATAAAATTTGTCTAGGACAGAAAAATTTTAATAAAATATTTGAATTCAAAATTAAGATTGATAATTCAAACTTTAGAAATACTAGTTTGAAGTTTGGGACTCTCAAACTAAATAATTATACACTATATATACATTTTGTATACTATTGTATTATACATTATAGATATCATATACATACGTGTTACAAATGATATATATATATATATATATATATATATATATATATATATATATATACATAATATCTACACTGTATAACATGCCATTATACACTATTATATTGAGTGGATACACTTGTTACACAAATTTCCATTACAAAACCGCCAGACATCGACCATTATATAAAATTTAAAAAAATTGAGTGAATTAAAAGAAAATGAGACGGAAGACGGAGGGAGTATATGTTAAAAAGAGTTGGCGTTAGAGGAAAATATTATAACATATGCTTAATACTTGCCTTGAACATTAAATTTATATCACTCAATTATTATTAATTAATATACATTCATATCTCAGTTATCACTTAACAATATATAATATATTAATATTAAATCTAACGGTGGAGGAAAGTCACGTGAAATTATTATACTATATTCCATCTTTTATAGAAAAACAATTGGCGGCGGGGAAGGGAAATGTGATTATAAGGTTAGTACTTGAATCCTTGCTAGCAAGATAAAAATGCAAATAGTCAATCCACTAAACTATTAAAATTATACTATATAGTGATAATTTTTTTTATCAATATCTAGTATTTATGCTAAATTAATAAATATATAATTGAAAGTTAAGAGGGGTGAATTAAAATTCCGATCCTTTAGTTGACTTTCTGGATGGAGCAGTCGACTCACCTGCAGATTAGTATCACAATATAAAATAAGAGTAACTGCAGAAAGTAAATTGACATAGAATATTTTATACTGATCGAAACACCGATGTGGTGCCTACTGCCAATCCCTTCGGGTTACAAGGGTTTCCTTAAGAGCTTGTTGAGAACTTGGGTGTTACAAAATGTTACAATTGAGAGCCCTGTCTGATATGCAAATCAAATCTTCTTCTTTGACAACCTCTACCTGTATAACCTACACTCAGATCTTTATTTCTCTTTTCTTTTCAATTGTTCACTCAAAGTGTGTACAAAGTTTTATGAAAGATAAAAGAAGATTACAATATAAGTTCAAGTGAAGTGCGTACTTCACAATTAAGGCTAGGAGAGGATTGTATAGGTTTGAGTACTGCTCTTGTTAAGGAATAATCCAAGGGTATTTCAAATCAAGGATCCTAGCTGAGTCCTTGATTTTGGCTGGTTGATTCATGTCCATATTAGATATGTGCATGAGCTAGTCGATCCCTTCCTTCTTTGGAGATCTTCTTGTGATCTTGATTCTCTTCCTTCTCTTGAAGATATTTATGTGATCTTGATACTTTGCAGATTTTCCTTCTTTGGAGATCTTCTTGTAATCTTGATTCTCTTTCTTCTCTTGACGATATTTGTGTGATCTTAATATTCTTCCTTCTTTTGAAGATCTTGTAGTCTTGATACTTGGTTGATTTGATTTTCTATCTTCCAGATTACTTCATCCTAGTCAGACGCTAGGATTGTGATTGCTTCAATTCCATATCCCTTGAATGATGGATGCATTGCTTCAGTGAGGGCAACTTATTTCTTTCCTTCTTTGGCGTTCTTCCTTTTTTATTCCCATGCTTGATTTAGTATACATCTTCTTTGATTGAGTTCCAACAATGACAGATCTTCTTTGAAAGGCATGGTTAACTTGCAAGATTTGATTTGATTCCTTGAGTTCAGATTGATTTGAATAAATCAATCTTTGGTTAGATTGATTTGAGTGAATCAATCTTCTCCTTAATTGATGGCTGCTGATTTGATTCTTGATACATCAATCTTTAGGAGTTTGTGTATCTAATACAGATACACTAGTCTTGATTTTCCTGCGACACAAGGTAGTTTGTCATTATACAAAACATTATAAGTTAATAGTAACATGTATATATTGTCTATTATCACACTTTTATTTCTTAACTATGATAAGTATATATAGTGATGTGTACTGTTGCCTTTTTTTTTTTACTTAATCACAGTAAATTCATGTAATTTGATATAAATATTGAATACAAGTAAAAACTTTTTTGGTTTATTTTGGAATATGACTCAACGTATGTATTCAGAGTCTAGTAGTGTTCCTTTGGCAGTCTATTTGGGAAATGGGTAACTTGGATTTCCATAAAAAAATAGTAACTAGGATATTGGCTCTTCAGATGCCAATCATGACCTACAATTTTGAATCGTAACGTGTTATCGGAGGCTTTAGTTTTTACTTTGATTTGTTGATATAAATAGGGACATCATGTCGATAGAGGTACTTGCTAGTTTTTTTAATAGTTAAGTCAGACATGATAAAATTAGCTCATAAAAATATAACCCACTCATGTGACAGGAGGCCTAAAAGATATAAAAGTCACTTTCGCCTTTCAATTTCTTTAACAAATAGAACAACACCTATATGACTAAAAGAAATAATCTAATCCTAGAGAGGACATAACTTAGTGCTTTGTCCATTTTTGGCCTTGAATTAAAAGGAATCTAAAGCAACTCCAAGTGCAAATATATCATAATCATCAACACTAAAAATACTACTATTGCACCCACAATAACCCTTGCAAGCACATGACTCATCCCATGATCTTCTCAACTTATTAATTTTTGTTGTCTCATTTACTTTAACCTTCATTGCTATCTTTACTGCTGGGGGTTTCACATCTTCATTGATATTCTTTGAAGTAGTCATGAGTATTGCCCACTCCTCTATTTCCATTCTTGTTGACTCAAATACTCTTTTCAATGGAATTTCAACTTTCCCCAAGAGTTGTGAACCACCAATATTCTTCCTAAGAAGAGGAACATATCTTCTTGATCGTAGCTCGAAAATGATTGTTCCTTGCTTCATCATGTTAATGGAGTCTTGAGTTCCCATGCAATCCAATGAGAAAGATTCATCCCAAAACAAGTTTGATTTTGATGAGATGTGTTTAGCTTAACTCTTTGGTTGTTGTTTCTTGTTGGAAGATAACATCTAACAAACAAGTTGCTTTTTCCTAATGAACTTATTTGTTCTATGTTTCTTGCTCTTATGATTTGTATTTCACAACTTATAGATGAAAAATCATGAATATTCTCCATGAGAAATTAATAAAATTAGAATTTTTGTTTGATGGGGTTGTTTTGTTTTCTTGAGAGATGGTTTAGTTTGTTTTGGTGATGGGAAACATTTAGTTTGTGGGGGGTATTTATAGTTTGAAAATGCTTAATCTACTTTGGACAATGGAAGGAAAGTGGCAAGTAGCTAGCTAACTAGGATTATATTTTTATAATAATACAAGTTAAAAAGAAAACCACCCACCCAATGAGGATTAGTGCTAATCTATGAAAGGATTTGATGAGTATCCTTTGAGGATCATATAAAAGACTGCCTTTGTAAAAAAATTACAAAAAACTCTTCAATATCTTGAAAGGTTAAAAAAATGTATGAAACAACTCTTGGGATAAGTATTAAGGTTGAATGTGTGTTGATGTGTCAACTAAGAGCTTAGTGGGTTGATTTGAATCTCCAAACTACTGTTAAAATAAGGCATTGCAATTTAACATATGACTTATATTCATTATGATATAAAGTCATTTGGTCAATAAAAGAGTTATAAATCTTTTAATTGTACGAAAAAGATGCATGATAAGATTGTCAAAAAGACACTCTTTGTGACACATTCTTTAAGAGTTCTAATGCGCTCATAGATACATTTCCTCATGTTAATTAGGGGTATAGATCCTTTAAAATGTTAGTCACAACTACTTGTACTTGAATAGTTTAGATTGGGGTCAAGAGAGTATACAAATTAAAAACTTTACGAGGAATTCAAGCTTAATATAATATTTTAAAAGGCCCTTTTGATTATAATATAATGTAGTGGTGTAGCCACATATAACAAAGGGTGGTAAGTCGAATATCTTTCATTAAAAAGATATTATGTATATAGAAAATTATACAAAATATATAGGTCAAAAATTAGTTTTCAAAATATATATATATATATATATGTAAAATCTCGAACACTTAGAATAAAAAAATTCATTTTGCCTCTGATAAAATGCACGTATAATTAAAAGCATTTATATCTTTTCTTTCTTAGTTAACCCTAGTAATATAATAAAATAGGATGCAAATTATTTGCTAAGACAATATTGATGGATGAACACTTTTGATAAGTTTTAATTAATTTGTAGGTTATTTAATCCATTTGGATCTCTATATTGGATCTCCTCTTTTGAATATCTCTTGGTGAGATTATTTATGTATGGGTTCAATTCGCCTTTCGAATTTAATCTTGTATTCATTTGTTCAAATTAAAGGATTGCAAATCTATATCTGTTTGGTAGGAAAGAAAGTGTTTTCTTGAAATATGTTTTTTTGGAAAATAATTCAGCGGGTTTCTTATTTATTATCTTGTGTTCATATGTATGCAAAGTTAAAGATATTATCTTAAAAACATTTTTATACAATCTAAATAAATACTCTGAAAGGTGGGGGGTACGTCGGTGGATGTGAAGATAGGGTGAGTTGGAAGGAGGAGAGAACACAATCAAATTATGAAATGTCATTTGTGGAACTTATTTTTTTACTTTTACTAAAAAGTTATTTTCATAGATAAAATATTTTCAAAAGTTTTGACCAACCGAACATGAGAAATTAATTAGAAAATATTTTTCTCCATACTGAGCACCATTGTAAGTGTGAAATATATCATCAACATTCGTAATCAGATATACACCCATACTTTCTACTTTTGAATAAATATACTATTGTAATGTCTCATTTCTTGTTAAATTGCTTTTAATTATAAAATGAAAATTGTCCTTTCCCTTAGCGTTTTGATGCTTAGTTTGTGTTGCGGAAATGATTAGCATGGTCTCCGATACAATCGAGATTGATTTTGGAGATTTTTGACCCTTTTGAGTTGAATTATTTTGATATAGTTGATTTTGGTCAATATTTTGAGTTTCGAGCATCGGATGGAAATTTCGTCAATTCAATTGCATTTGAAATGTTGAGTCTGGGCCAGTAAAATGGTTGGTTAGGTTTTTGAGGCCTTGGCTGAAGTTTTGGGCAATAAGGCGTGAGAAGTTGAGTTTTAAGCCTAAAGTGTGGTTCAGAAGGATAATTTTATAATTTGACATTTTCTCAGAAATTTAAAGATTTCATTGAGTATGAAATATTGAATTTAGTGGGGTAGCATGTCCAGTTTATTTTTATCGGACCTTGAACGATTTTCGAGGGTCCATTCGGAGACTTTTTCTTGAGTTTAAGCTGCTGGTTGCTGGTTTCTGGTGCAGGTCATTTTGACCTTCAAAATCGCGGTCCGTAGGCTCACGATTGCTAAGTGTCTGCACTGTGGCCTTCACGATTGTGGCCCTTAGGCTTGTGTTCGCGATGAGCCCCTCCCTTAGCCTTCGTGATCGCGAGAGTTAGTGGCTCATGATGACCATTTTTCATCTGGACAGAACCTAAATTCAGGATTTTTCTCATTGCTCTCATTTTCTGATTCTTAGAAGGTTTTCTTGGTGAAATTCGTTTGGGTAAGGTCCTCTATCAACTACTTATCATTTCCTTCAATTATTATCATCCGAAACACCTTTTAATCTTGATTTCAATGTGAGTTTTGGGAATTTTCCCCCTAAGTTGGAAAATTGATATATACATGAATTAGAGCTCATTTTTTTGTTAATCGATTTTAATGGGGATTTCAACCACAAGTTCCTCTTTGGTTGTAGATTGTATTTTTTGAATTAAAATCTGACTTTATCCTTCTGAATTCTGAAGTGATTTTTGGACTATTTTACCCGCGATTACTAACCTTTTCACTGTGGGTATCATTGGACTCCTTTTGATAAACTATTTTCATTTTTTATAGTTGGAGTTCGTTTCAGTGATCATTTGATTGAAGGGGTGCTCCGATAAAGTTGTTCAGGTGATGTTTTGGCCTTCGAGATAGGTTTGACTATATATCCCTCTTTTTAGACTGAGATGAGTAGTTAATTTTCATTAAGAAGTCAACTATGAAGTGAGTTCAAGTGTAACCGTTAGATGCTGATAAGTGTTGACTTTCTTGTTTAGCATGTGTGAGGCCTATTTGTGACGTGCTTAGCCTGTGTGGAGACCTAATATAATACCTTAATTGTTGTTGATGAAAACCTCTGATACTTGAGAAATCGCCTCAGTGAGGGGTTGAGTGGCCTATTTTTATACTTGACATTCAATGTTGGAGTTAGGGGCATGGATTGATATTTGATCATCTTAAAATGAAAGAAATGCTCTCTAAATAGTAAAGACTTATATCAAATGGTTTCTTCTTCTATCCCTATTATATGAGGACTTGTTTCATGTCTTTTTGAGTTTGAGGACTTTATGTTATTTAAATCCTTGATTATTTGATTATGACTTGTGTCGTATATGTTGTGATGCATTCATCCTTATTCAACATATCATGGTTAATGGTATATGAGAATTAAAGTGAAGAAATACTATTTTTAGAAAATAAGACACCAAGTTTTGGGAATTTCCTTGTTGTGTTTCACTTCTTTTGGTTGTGGCCTGACTTTTCTTTGAAACTCTCATCTGTGTTATTTCTTTCGGCTTACACATGAAATTAAATTCTTAAAGTGTGTGCCATCATGATCTCGACTTTTGGATCGTGACAACTGCCTTCCCAAAGTACTCTTTTTCTTGGGTTGTTGCTTATCATTAAGTTTGTTGCTGAAATTGAAAAAGAGAAGTCAAGATTCACACTAAGGGAAATGAAGTACAATCATGATACAAATTGTCTGAAAATATAAAAATCTTTTTATTCTATCAAAACCATGAAATTTAATTTCTCAAAACTACAAAACATACAAGAATTATAATTAATTCATTCAAGAATTAGTCTAATCTAGGAGGGACACCTTAGTGCTTTGCCCATTAAGCCTTAAACTAAAGGACATCTAAAGCAGCTCCAAGTGCAAATATTTCATTATCATCATGACTAAAAATACTACTATTGCACCCACAATAACCCTTGCAAGCACATGACTCATCCCATGATCTTCTCAACTTATTAATTTTTGTTATCTCATTTACTTTAACCTTCATTGCTATCTTCACTGCTGGAGGTTTCACATCTTCATTAATATTCATTGAAGTGGTCATGAATATTGCCCACTCCTCTATCTCCATTCTTGTTGACTCAAATACTCTTTTCCATGGAATTTCAACTTTCCCCAAGAGCTGTGAGCCACCAATATTCTTCCTAAGAAGAGGAACATATCTTCTTGATCGTAGCTCGAAGACTACTGTTCCTTGCTTCATCATGTTAATGGAGTCTTGCGTTCCCATGCAATCCAATGAGAAAGATTCATCCCAAAACAAGTTTGATTTTGATGAGATCTCTTGAGTGTTTAGCTTAACTCTTTGGTTGTTGTTTCCTGTTGGAAGATAACATCTAACAAACAAGTTGTTTTTTCCTAATGAACTTATTTGTTCTATGTTTCTTGCTCTTATAATTTGTATTTCACAACTTATAGATGAAAAAACATGAGTGTTCTCCATGAGGGAAAAAATAGAATTTTTGTTTGATGGGATTGTTTTGTTTTCTTGAGAGAGTTAATTAGTTTGTTTTGGTGATGGGAAACACTTACTAATTAGTGGGGGGTATTTATAGTTTGGAAAATGATTATTTACTAATTTGGATAGTGGAAGGAAAGTGTTAGGAAAGTGGTATTACTTTATGAAGAAATTAAGGTGCAAGTAGCTAGCTAACTAGGATTATGTTTTTATAAAATACAAGTTAAAAAGAAAACCACCCACCCAATGAGAATTAGTGCTAATCTATGAAAGGATTTGAAGAGATTGCCTTTGTAAAAAAATTTACAAAAAACTCTTCAATATCTTGAAAGGTTAAAAAAAATGCATGAAACAACTCTTGGGATAAGTATTAATTAATGAGGTAGAATGCATGTTGATGTGTCAATTAGGAGCTTAGTGGGTTGATTGAATCTCCAAACTGCTGTTAAAATATGGCATTACAACTTAACATGTGACTTAATTATATTCATTTTAAAGTGGTGTAATTAGCTAGCTAGCTAGGATTATTCTTATATAATTATATATAATAAAATATAAGATAAGAAATACCATCCACCAAATGAGGATTAGTGCTAACCTCGTAAAGAATATTTGATGGAGCTAAAGTAAATCTTTTGAGAATCATATAAAAGATTACCTTTGTGAAAATTTCTTAAAAGATTCTTTGGACTCTTGAAAGGTTTAGGGCTTAGGGGTTGATATGGAACTAGGGGCGGTATCAAGTTTAACCCTGAGAATTTTTGTGCATTTAATTAGAAATACTCCTTCTAGTTATAAAAGAGCTTAGATCTCATTAATAATTTTGTAGACAAAAATTATTTATCATTCTCATTAATCATCTTTTTATGATATTAATATTAATTTGCATAATTTCATTTATTAATTAATTTGCGAAATTAATTTAAAATTCATAGAAAATATTCAGAAAGGACTTGTCTCTTCTAAACAGATATTTCCTCTCAACATACATGAACCTGGTCTGAACAGTTGAGTTTGCACCTCTTCAATCCAGATCGTTGGTTATACATAGTGAGGTTTTTCCTTAATTTTTTCATCAAATTTACTTCTTTTTATGTATATATTTTCTTACAAATACAAATATTGAGTCTTCGTATGATTAGTTGCTAACTTTTGAGTTCACTGAAGTTATTGAAGTTTGAGGTACCACTATTGACTACTTCTTCAACATGTTTATCCATTTTATCTTGGGAAGAAGCTAAGTAATCTATAACCTTATATAATGAGGGGAGATAAATTTTCTTAAGGATTCATAGTGAATTTTGTGGTCTCGAATATTTTCTGATTTTCTACTTTCCAGTTTACTTTGATTTTTCTTGTTTAATATTTTGAACATAGACTAACAACACCCCTACCCCTTGATCATCCCACTCTAAGGAAAAATCTTTTTGGTGAGAAGTTGGTTAGAATGGTAAAATAACATATTTTACACTATTTTATTTTATTTTTTTGAACATTTTTATCTTTTTAATTTTAATACCTTTTAATTAAAAAATAGAAAAAAAATCAGTTTATTTTAAAATAAAAAGGATATTATAGACTTTTTAATTTTCTGGCCAAATTTTCTGATCATTTAGCATTGCACTATGTATAAATGCTTTTGAGATAAAAAATTTAGTTCACTTGTCAAATACTAAAAAAAGTAAGAAACAAACTTATTTTTCAAGAAAACTTTTTCTGGCAAAGTACTATATATGAAAATATTCTCGTTCGTACCAAACAAACCCTCAATTGTGTTGCTGAAATTGAAAAAGTGAAGTTAAAATTCACTTTAAGGAAACTGAAGTAAACTCATGAAACAATTTTTCTCATAAAAATCTTTGTATTTCATCAAAACCATGAAATTTAAACTACAAAACATTCAAGAATCTAACTAATTCACCCAAGAATGTCACACAAAAAAATTAATCTCATCTAGGGGAACACCTAATTAGTGCTTTGCCCATCTTTTTCCTTAAACTAAAGGACATCTAAAGCAGCTCCAATTGCAAATATTTCACAATCATCGGCACTAAAAATACTATTACTATTACATCCACAATAACCCTTGCATGCACATGACTCATCCCAAGATCTTCTCAACTTATTAATTTTTGTTGTCTCATTTACTTTAACCTTCATTGCTATCTTTACTGCTGGAGGTTTCACATCTTCATTAATATTCTTTGAAGTAGTCATGAATATTGACCACTCCTCTATCTCCATTCTTGTTGACTCAAATACTCTTTTCAATGGAATTTCAACTCTCCCCAAGACTTGTGAGCCACCAATATTTTTCCATGGAAGATGTCTTCTTGACCGTAGCTCGAAGACTACTGTTCCTTGCTTCATCATGTTAATGGAGTTATGTGTTCCCATGCAATCCAATGAGAAAGATTCGTCCCAAAACAAGTTTGATTTTGATGAGATTTCTTGAGTGTTTAGCTCAACTCTTTGGTTGTTGTTTCCTGTTGGAAGACAACATCTAACAAACAAGTTGTTTTTTCCTAATGAACTTATTTGGTCTATGTTTCTTGCTCTTATGATTTGTATTTCACAAGTAATAGATGAAAAATCTTGAGTATTAAATTTCTCCATGAAAAATTATGGTTGTTCTTTTGATGGGGGTTGTTTTGGATGGTTTGTTTTGATGATTGGAAGCATTAATTAGTTCGTGAGGTATTTATAGTTGGAAATTGGGCTAGCTTCATCTTTGGTAATTATTGGGAATAAATTGGTGTTAATTAGCTAATTGTTCTTATATAATAAAATATTATAAGATAAAGAAAACCACCCACCAAATGAGGATATATGAGTGCTAGTCTTGTAAAGAATGTTTGATGGAGATTTTTTTTTTAAAGAAAAATCTCTTTGGACTCTTGAAAGGTTAAAAAATGTGTGAAGTGATTCTTAGGATAAGTACTAATAATGTGGAAACTAGGGCTTAGTGGGTTGATATGGAACTAGGGGCAGTATCAAATTTATCCCATGAAAGCATAACCCGCTCAAATTTGAATTGATCGGAGCATATGCTCATTGGTAGGGCATTTTAGGCATAGCTTAATTAAGTTACCTCTTTTAAAAGGATGATTTGATTTGAATCACATATATAGTTCAAGTTAATTCACAAGAAAATCTATCGAAACATATAAAATTAGTACTTCTTATAAATTTGATCTATTTGAAGTGGTTGATTAAAAAGAAACTTTTATCAATTACTTTGTTTGTAATTTTTTTTAAAAATAAATATATATATATATTTATTTATTTATTTTGGATGGATCAGGTAATTATGACCTAGTATTGTAATTGATCTAAGTGGTTATAATGTCACAGCGCTTTAAATAGTAAATATACAACATTTTGTGTAAGCATAAACAATATTTACTTAAGATAAGTAATATAAATATATTATTCGGGTGGATTTTAATTTGGTTGGTGAAAAATTAAATAGATTTCGATTTTAATGTCGTGACTAGTCGTTATAGTGGGAGAGTTATTAGAAAACCTAATGTGTTTACGCTCTTAGAAGAATCATATGATAGAATTCCTGAAGAGTCTAATATAGAACCATTAAATTACATCAACTCACTATATGATAAGGATATTGAAATGTGGTTTGTTGCTATGAAACCTGAAATAGAGTTTATGTACTCAAATCATATGCAGGATCTTTTAGAACAACCTATAGGTGTTAACCCTATTGGTGGTAAGTGGATTTACAAGAAAAAGAGAGGTGTGGATGGAAAAGTGAAACTTTTAAGGCTCGGATTGTTGCAAAAGGATTTACTCAAAAAGAAGGAATTGATTATGAGGAAATTTTTTTGCCGATACCATGCTTAAATCCATTAGGATTCTCTTATACATTGCTACTCATTACAAATATTATATTTAAAAAATTGATGTCAAGACGGCTTTTCTAAACGGAAGTCTTGATGAGTGCATTTATATGGCACAATAAGAAGGTTTCATGGAAAGTGGCAATGGACACATGTTTTGTAAACTTAAGAGATCCATTTATGGATTGAAACATACATCTCGAGCATGGAATATTTGTTTTAATAATTCGATTAAGACTTCTGGCTTTAATCAGTTTGAAAATGAATCATGCATCTACAAGAAATGGGAGAGAGACAATGTAGCAATTTTGATTATGTACGCAGATGACATATTGCTCATAGCAATAATGTGAGCATGTTAAATTCTGTTAAGGAGTAGTTGTCGTCGCGTTTTGATATGAAAGACTTGGGAGAAGTGGCTCATATCATTGGGATTAAGCTTATGCGAGATTACAAACAAAGAATACTAGGCTTATCTCAAACACTTTATATTGACACTATTCTTGCAAGGTTTAGCATACAAAATTTCAAAAGAAGATTTCTTCCTTTTAGATATGGAATTACTTTATCAAAGGATCAGTCGCCCAAAACGGCCATAAGATAGAGAGGATGAAGACTGACTCTTATGCTTCTGCGGTAGGGAGTCTTATGCTATGTTGTGCAATAGTCCAGATATCTGCTTTGTTGTAGGTATGGTTATCAAATTTTAGTTTAACATGAGCAAGAACGTATTGGTTGCGATTAAGCATATAATCAAGTACCTGAAAAGGACTAGGGATTACATGCTTGTTTTCCACCCTTGTAATCTTGTACATATTGGGTATACAGATTCATATTTCTAGTCAGATAGAGATTATAGAAAAATACCTCGAGATATGTATTTACTATGGGCGGTGGAACCATAGTTTGGAGGAGCATTAAGCAATCATGTGTTGTTGATTCTACCATGGCAATTGAATATGCAACTACATCTGAGGCAGCTAAAGAGGTTGTTTGGCTCGGAAATTTTCTGAAAGTGCTTGGAGTGGTTCCTTCTCACTACAACAGATATGATATATAGCTACGACATCAAATTCGTCACTAATTGTTCACTTTTAGTGACAAAATTTACTTTTCGTGCTTAAATATATGAGACACATATTTTTAGTGATGAAACATAAAAATTCGTAGCAAAGTTTTGTCCACTAAAGTTTCCCACCAAAAAAATTAATTGACGCCATTTATTAATTAGTGTTAGTCACGAATTTAAAGTTATCGGCGACACATTATTTAGTCACTAATAATGTATCTAATTCATGACAAATTATTTTTTGTCTTAAAATTTAATAATTTTTGGACACAAAAATTTCATCTAAAAAAATATGTTGTTACAATATCGACAAATTAGAGTTCGTAGTTAAATATTATAAGTTTTAGCTATAAAAATTTAGATTTAATTATGACATTTATTTTCGTCACTAATATAAATAATTGGTGACAAAGATTTTATTGTCTCTAATCAATCTCAGATTTAGTGACAACAAAGAAATTGTCACAAAATATGTAAGGTGTTAAATAGCGACAACTTAAAATTTGTAGTGAATAATTCAACTATTTGCTCCAAAAAAATTCACAGTTAAATACAGTTTTTTTTTTTGTCTACAATTATTCATAATTACAAGAGACAATTTACAAAAAGAATAATGCAAGTGCTTCATAGAAATAGACAGAGTCCATTCGTTAATTGGAAAGGGAAAATATTAAAACCAATAAATTCGGTCGATTTTTTAAAAATGAAAAAGTTCAATTCATCAATTTTCTTAAATTACGCAATTATAAAATGCATCATTTGAAAAATACAATCTATGTTTTAAGTACTGTGAGTGGGGTATAGTTCTACAACTAGATCACTAATATTTGTTGGTTTAACACTTTTATTTTTTATTTGATACACTTTCATCAATAAAGACGATAAAAAAATAATTTCTCAAGTCTTGGTGCTAATTTTTGTGGGTGTCTATTGATTTGTGATTGGTAAACTGCATAGACTAAGTCGATCTATTTGCTTCTGTCTAAAAATATGTACATATTTAATAGTAATTCTACATACATACGTAGAGCAAATATACAAAGATAACATCGACTTACAAATTTAGACTTTGCAAAGGTGAGAATTATTTCATGAATTTCTATTAGCTTTTTTCATCAGTGTGAAAATTGAAATAAACTAAAAAATGAAAGCACAAATAAAAGAAATGAACCAACTAGGATTTCAAATATATTATGATGAAGTACTATGGTTATGGGTATCGATGTTTTTTTTAAAACAATTGATTTATTGATCGAATTGAACCGATAATTCAATTTTTTAAATAAGATCGAAAGTTTAACTTTTTATAAATTTATAATTGTACTGAATAATTTTTAAAATTTATCAAAATAAATAAATAAAATAACAGAATCGTACTGAATATATTTAAAGATATTTTTAAAAATATACAATTAATTAAAATATAATATACATTTGAATGAATTGTGGGTGGTAAATTTCATTCATTTGTGTATGTGTATAAATAATCATATAATATATTATTTCTACAGAAGTTAAATTTGAAAGAAGTGAATGAAGTTAAAAGTAAAATAAAAATGAGAGACAAGAGAGAGTTGATCGGATGGTAAGCACTCCTCACTTCCAACTTTAAGGTTGTGAGTTCAAGTCGAAGGGATTAAAAAAATTGAGATGGGAGATAATAGGAAAATTACCATTTATTATAATAATAAATTTATCCCCAATTAATACATTTAAGAACAAAATATTTATTTGTGTATAAAATATAGTCATTAATGACAAAATAAGAGTTTTGTTCAACTACAAAATACATATAACTTTAGAGACAATTGATGTCGTCATTGATTGAATTAAAATAATTAACGATGATATAGTTTTGGTGGTACGTAAGTAATAACCTTTTTATTAACAAAGCATACTATTAACTACAAATAAATATACTTTTTACGACAAATAAAATTGTCACAAATTCTTAAGCATTTGGGGACAATTTTTCTTTTTGTAGTTAATATAATACTTTTAGCGATGAAGCACTAAAGCGTCTTTGTATACTAAAGTAGAAGATTGGAATTCTGGATTCATCAAGCTTAAACGAGTATTGCAAAACCTTTAATAAGTTAGTAAATTATGAATTTCATTTTTTTTTAAATTTATATTATTTGTTATTATGTAATTCGTAATCCTAAGTTATGCTTTCACTGCATATATGATATATGTACTCTAACACATGTAATCTCAAACATCTATTTATAATAGAAACGTCGATAGTTTGTTACCTTGTTTGTTTTTTAACTAGACATGATTTGCCCATTTAATAAGATTATAATAGATGATTTTCTTTTTATAATTTTCACTAGTTGTGTGATTTTCATATCTACAACAAAAATACAACTTTTAAAATTGAAATGAAATTTGACCAAACAAAATTAAAATTCCAATTTCAAATTCAAATCAACGAGCCCAAATGTGGCATAAACAAGTGCTTACTTATTAATGGGGTATTCATTAAAATACTTAAACAATATTAAGAACATCCTAAACAATATCATAGAACCATTGATAAGATTCTGACTCCTTCCCAACTTACATTTAGATGCACATAATTATTTTAATTTACATAGATACATATCCATTGTGTTAAGAAAATCAACTAGTTGCCAAGTAGATTAAATCTAATATTAATCCGTTAAATAAATAACATATATTAAGTCCACTTCATCCAAAAACACTTATGTCATAAGAAAATGCATCGTTTTGACATCAATGAGAAAGCAAACTATAGAGACATAGGAACAAAAATATAAATTTAACAAATGCTTGAACTTACTATCTTAAGGGATATTGGATAGTGGACTTTGTAAATTCCTTTCTTATTAAGTAACTACATTTGCTTAGCACTCATTTATAAGACGAGGGTGAGATTTGATATTTTTAATTTTATGTCATTTTATAAGAGATTTTAAATATATAAGATATTTTCATTTTTACACAAAAAAATTAAAGATGTTATTTCTTCTATTCAATTTACATAAGTTCCTTAAAAATTATTTTCACAGCCAAAAAAAAAAAAATTAAATTAAAATGAAGACTGTTTATCATTCGATCAATCTCTCTTTGTCTCGTAAGGTCCTTTGGTTGTTACGAAGAATCACTTAAACGAAAAGCTAATATTCTCCCTGTTAAATTAAGTTGAATACTACTCCCTCCGTCCATTTTTATTTGTCATGTTGCGCTTTTCGAAAATCAATTTCACTAATTTTCAAAGTTAAATTAGATTATATTAATTCGATATTTTAAACAAAAAAATTAGTAATTCAAAAACTATATGAAAAATACTATAAATTGCAATTTTTTGTTTATCAATATGATGAAAATATACATCGTACAATGTTAGTCAAAATTCCTATAATTTAACTCTAAAAAAGAAATTATAACACTTAAAAGTGGACGGATCAAATAATAAATAGGAAATCAATGTAGCAATTCAAACCCTTTGGACTCAACAAAGAAAGATTATAGTATATGACAATTAACAGCCGTAAAAATAAAGCGGAAAAAGATGCATTAATTAATTAGCCTTAATGCTTATCCTGTTTGGCAACTTAATCTCCAAAATAATGTTGCCCACAAATACTAAGCAATTAATTAGGCACCACAACAATCGTGTAACTCATTTTTGTACACCAATGCAACGGTGCACTGTTTCACCCTTAATCATAAGTCTCGAGTTCGAATCTTGGTTATGGAGAAAATTATGTTGGAAGTGTCACTTCGAATGAGCTCTACATTGCACGATCTAACTTTAGTCGAGGACCCAATGTGTACTTCGAACGCGGATGAAAAAATCCTCATTTTTATAGTCAAGGTCATTTTCTTAAGCACTTCAGAATTATCTTATAAGATTTTGCAGATCACCTCTCCATAATTTAAAGGATAAAAAGAAGTTAAAAGTGAAAATCTCCATAAATTAATCAATAAGTTGATGGAATTGATTTTTTAAACAATTTTAAAAAAAGAGGACCATATGAAAATTGACAATTTGACTGTTCATCCACTGAAAAATAAATAATTTACTTCATATTTAATATTGTGTCCTCATTCTCCATTTATAAGATCTGTCAACATTCCATCTTATGAATTACTATATTATATCCACACCATAAGGCATATATAAGTTCCAATTTTCTTTATATATTCAATTCAATTCCCATTACAAGAAAAAAAATAATGTTTAAGAAAACAAAAATGGAAAAATGTCAAATAGTTGAATAAATAGGAATCCTATTATAAATTAGAAAAGGTCCAAATTTAAGTATGTACAATCCCGTAGAATGTTATAATTTTTTGTTTTAAAAAATAACTAAATCATATTTATGAAATTGTTTGAGTAATTTAATCTTGTTTTACTATGTGCGAAACTCTAGGGAACAAGTAATTATCAAAGTATAGAATGCCAAAATATAAATAAGCGTGAGAAGAGTAGACAACAAGGATCCGTGGCGCAATGGTAGCGCGTCTGACTCCAGATCAGAAGGTTGCGTGTTCGATTCACGTCGGGTTCAATTCCTCCGACTCAACATGATCCAATCCTTTTTACTCTATTTTTGGTCGGATATCGGTACGGGATAGAGCTGTTATGAAAAAGTAGGGGTAAATTGAGAAGAAAGAATATTAAGGTAATGATGCGATCAGACCAAATTGATCGTTACACAAAATGGGTCTTTTTGTTGTTACCTAACGATGGATTTAATATGATACAATAAAATTTAAGTAACAATCTAAACAAACAATGTATTTAGACTAACAAAACAATACAATCCAATGGGTAGCAACCATCCAATCAAGGTGAAGTTATTCTTTTTTGGGAAAAGAGACAAAATTTCCTCCGAACTATGTAAAATAGATTATTTATACCCTCCATTACATTTTGAGATCAAAAATACCCCTACCGTTATTTTAAGAGACCAAAAATACCCTCAAGAGTTAACAACAGTGATGTAGCATGCCACATGACACTAATTCCACCACCTAAGCTATCAACTAGGATACCCACTAAATTTTGACCCAATTTATAATTCAAACTATAATTTATCCTTATTAGACCCGACCCACTAAAAAGAGAGAAGAAGATTTGAGCAAAGATGGAGAGAAATACCTTAATAGAGAGATAAGAAGATGAAGAGAGTTAAACAGTTTGCCTCTTAATTTTAAGGTCGGGTTTTGCAAAAATGTGTTAGGATTTTTTTTTTTAATGTGTTAGGACTTGAATTATAAATTGGATCAAAATTTAGTGGATATCCTAATAGGCAAGCTTAGGTGTAGGAATTAGTATCATGTAGCATGTTACATCACCACTGTTAACTCTTGAGTGTATTTATGATCTCTTAAGATAACGACATGCATTTTTTATCTCAAAATGTAACAGAGGATATAAGTAATCTTATTCACATAGTTCAAAGGCAATTTTAACCTTGTTCCAATCTTTTATTGATCCTTCGGGACTTTTACCTTCGACTTTTTGTGTATTGCACAGACATCACATTTCTCTTTCGAAAAAAAAAGAAAAAAACCTAACAGTGCTCTCTTTTTAAACAACTTTTCCCTTGTGTGACCTATAATCTAAATGAGAGGGCAGAAAAAGGTACTCCATTAAATTTTTGGTATATCTAAACAGAAAAAATATCATCATAATAAATAATGTAGAAGATAATATAAGTAAATTAATCTGTCAGCCTCAGCTCTACCTGCCATTTTTATTCACGGGGGGCTGACCGGAAAGATTATGCCTAAACCTTTTACAACGATGGGAACAAGGCGCTATACACAGTTAACGATATGAAATATTACAAGAAACAACTTAAATATTTTTTGTATACCCTAACTATATAGTTTCCTACCCTCAATCTAACTGCAATGTATTACATTCATAGTTCATTAATTATTTGCCTCTTATGAACGTTTTCTCAACATTGGAATACATCATCGTAGTCACAATTGTTGTGTATATTCATTTGGTTCGCCTTCCCCCTCCTCATCCATCTTAATTGAACGCAGCTGCCACTTGCCTTCACCATCAATCAACCGTAATTCCACAGAATGGAAAGGTATTAAAGCAGGGCGCTGAGGAAAAACATAGCAAGAAAAAAATTGGATAAGAGATGGGTTGATGGCCATAAGAAATGCCGATGACAATATGAGACATGGATGCAAACCTGTGAGGATGTAACAACAGTAATGCCAGCATCCTTAGCAAGCCTATAAAGGTGTTCTTCAACATCAACACTAGTAGCACTGCAAATAGAAGAGGAAATAGCAGGGTCAGGTATACGAGGCCATAGAAAAGCTTCCGTGTACTAACTGGAACACACTGAGATCTAAGCTTGTTTACTTACTTTGTACATTCGTCAAGGATTCCAAACCGTGGCTTGTGAAAAAATAAGCGTGCCTTGTAGAAATGCCAAATCAGTTAGCAGCGAAGAAACAAATATGAATTACATTTCTAAACAAAGTTTTTGGGTCAAGAAACAATCAGCACTTTTTGAGCTCACCATTCCTAATCGTTGTTGTTCTCCAAGAGATAGGATGTCCTCCCAGTTCTGGTTGGCATCCCAGCCACCTTCTCTTTCTAAAAGGTAGACTAATTTAACATCCTCGAGAATTGATTGCAGATGAGAATCCAAAATGTTAGAAGACCCTAGATGTCTCAGACCTGGTATTCAAAAGATAAGTCACTGAGAGGACAATTATGTTGGCATCAACACCTGTGATGCTAAATCAATGACTACTTGAACAGTAGCAAAAGCCATTAAACAGACATCATAAAAGATTTGCCAAATATTAAAATTCTTACTGGTACGGGAATATGTTTTACAGAAATTTGTGCTTTTTGTCTCTCACCTTTCTGTTGATCAACTTTTTATTATTTGCATTATCTATAAAGCAGAGACACCAGATATATGGCCTGATACCAGAAGCTTATGTCAAAATAGTCATGATTTATGTCCCTGTTAAAGATGAGTTGCATGCCATCCTTAGATATTTTGGTGATTCTGTTCAAAACTTCTTATTTTTGGACTAGTGCCTTCAGGACTTGAACTCCAAAAAGGACAACAAAATGACAGACATACCAAACTTTGCAGCCCAATTGGATAAATTTGGAGTTCAAGAATAACATTTAAGTCCCCGCATCAAAATGCATGACTTAGTAAAGAGGATCATACTACCACTCAATCGAAACCCAAAAAAAGCTGAAGGCAAAGGGTTCCACCTTATGCATGGGTCAACATGTTTACATTGACTATCTTAGTCATGTTATATTTCGCTTTTCGTTTACTTTGGAAATTTCTCTTGCGATTATGCAGCTTATGACCAACCAAGCCAAAAAAAAGAGAGTAATGCTGGCTAAATTGATGAGTTAATTTGTTATAATTATCTGCTAGGCAAATTTGACTTCATATAAGATTGTATTTATGGTGTCATGGCCCTAGATCTCAAAGTTTCCATGTCTCAGTTTGACTCTACATTGAAATACTGGTGTCTTTGTGCTTGTGCAACATAGCCTGTAACAATAATATAAGATTTGTTCTTCGTATGAATATTATATATTTGGCACGAGGGTCCGTGATGTAATATATTAGCTTAATTTTCAATTAAACCTTGCACTCTTTTCTTAAGAGTTGGTTACTTCACTGGCAACTCACCAACGTATTCTTCCTTGACAGATTTTTCAAACAATGTCATGACTCATAAAGAGGAAGACCTTCGAATGATGGGAGATCCCAATATTGACTGAATTTTACAAGTTTTTGAAGGCATTTCAAGGATTAAAAATTAGAGTGGACTGCTTATAGTGGAAGGGACGTAGCAAAGGAGTGTACAAGGTGAGGGATGGGTATAAGATCTTAAATCAGGTTGAGCTACAGATTACTAACTGGCCATGGAAGCATATTTGGAAGATCAGAGTGCCTCATAGAGTAGAGCATGCTCCACTTAGCTCTTAGCCAATGAGGTTGTTCTTACCCTTGATAGTGAGGGGAAAAGAGGGGGATACCCCTATGTTCAAGGTATTTTTTGTTTCTACATTGTCCGATAACTGATCAGCTGTGGAAGATCTTTTTTTCAATATCAGAGGTATCTCATGGACCCTAGTACTTGATGACACTCTTTTCAGCTGGGAGGAAGCTGGAGTTGATGCAAGAAATAGGGATAGATGGAAGATTATTCCACCATGTATTTGGTGGACAATTTGGAAAGAAAGGAATGCCACATGTTTTGGAAATAGGAGTAGTAATATACAGAAAGTTGAGCTAATTGTATATAGTTATTCTGCTTTTGGTGTACAAAGGCTTTTTCTGATGATACTGTAACAATCCTAGATGTTTTGGGGTCTCTATAGGATTGTAAGTTCAGTCTAAATTTTATGCTCTTACTTTTCGTAAATATGGTTTTCCAGGTAGTACTGAAATTAGTAAAAAATGTTACCAGATTCGAAAAAAAAACATGACGAACAAGCTTGGATGGTTCAGAACAATCTCCATTTCAGAAGGTTTTGCACATGATAATATAACCTCTGACCGTAAACACTTACCAACCATAGTTTTTTCAACTGCTAAAGTAAAGCTAAGTATGACATCTGTATCTTCTAATCTTCTTCTTTAAAGAAATAACTTTATATCCCTTCGGAAAGCTCACTACAAATTTGTATTCATAAACCTGGAATAGCCCTCGGCACTTGGATTTTCATTTTTAATATAAAATAGGTAATATCAGTGGTTCAAAGAAACTCCAATTCAAAATAAATTACTGTATCACCCTTCATAGGGATAAGTAAATCTAATAATCATTCACAACGGGCGCCCGTTAGAAAGCTGTATGATTTTTAACACCTCACTTCAAGTACAAAACAGTCTACAAGCACGCCAACTCACAAAAAAACTGAGGAATGTACTATAGCCAGAAAATTTACCTTCTCGCATAGCCTGTACCCTTTTCTCAGCCACTTCATGTGAGAGAGGATATATAATTTGATCCCTTAGAGTTCCTAAGCACGTATATGGTCGTTGGGGTACATAGAAGATGCCACTGCCTAATTCTGTGTTAAGTGGTTGGCATGGTTTAACTAATTTTCCACTTACAACTGGCCATAAACCACGAAGGACTCTGAAGATTGAACTCTTTCCACTTCCATTAGGGCCTTCAGAAAGGAAGTAATTAGCAAGTAAATATCATGATATACTTAAGTATAAGTAGAGGTCATCTGGCCACTAACCAGTTACAAGAAGGCTTTTCCCCTTCACTATATCACATGTTAGCTTCCTAGCCAAGATTTTTTGTCCTGGTGTAATGATGTCCACTTCAGAGAAAGAAATTACATCCTCAGAGGATGGCGATGAGCTAACACCTTCAGGTACATCTGCATGCATACAAGAAACATCAGTTCCATACAATGATACTAACATCTGCAGACTAGTATTAAAAAAATCCTGCCAAAAGCAACTTGATAAGGGAAGATCACTATGTTGTGATGCTAGAACTGAATGGTTTTAGGCAGATTTCAGCACTGGTGGATATCAGGAATTTTGTCGGAAACAATTTAGCTTCAGCATTTTGATTTTGCCATTCCAATACAACAAACATACCTAATGTAATCCCACAAGTAGGCTCTGGGAAGGGTAATGTGTACGAAGACCTTGACCCTACCTTGTGAAGGTAGAGAGGTTGCCACCAATATTATAGCTAAATGTCAACCTACTTTGTACCAAATTTCCCATATATATAAGCAGAAATTCCCAACAATTTCTGGTCAATGTGAAGTTCTAACCGTTCAAAGTCAAAATTGACCCTAGAATTTGAGCCATAGTTCCTTTGCATGCTAGATATAATAATTACAAATGCACACTTGTTCCCTCTAATTTCTCAGGCAATGCTAGCGATTATCCTCAGCAATGTTATAATTTTATACTCGAGAATCAAGAAGAAAAGATAATTAGATGGCATTGACAGAAAGAGAGGATCATAGAACTGGGAAACATGAATGTTGTTCAAAGTAAAAAGAAAAGAAAGACGGTAAAATATCCAGACAAATAATTATGATTGGTAACAATTACTCCCTCTGTTTCAAAAAGAATGACTTCCTTTCCTTTTTAGTCTGTTTAAAAAAGAATGACCTCTTTCCTTTTTTGGTAACATTTAAATTTCAGCTTTCCACGTGGCATGTTTAAAGCCACAAGATTGAAGGGCAATTTAGTACATTTGACATAACTTTAATTTAGGACCACAAGATTCAAAAGTCTTCTTTATTTTCTAAAGCTTCGTGCCAAGTAAAACCAGGCCATTCTTTTTGAAACGGAGGGAGTACAATTTACTGGAGATACATATTTCTGGTGTGGCTAGAAAGAGCTCTTTTTATTTATAAAAGATGGTTCCCATGGAATCCAAGTTACGTAGTCTAGCAACTATGTACGCCACTATATCAAAAGCCTCAGAACAAATTGGCTGGTCATTCATTGGCATAACCTAGTTGTAGCATCTTCAAGACAAACACTTTCATCCCAAGAATTCATCAGCCAAAACTAAGTGTTTTCTGCATATCCACTAGCATTAACCATCCAAATAATCTTTTAACAAAAGAAAAAACTTCCTATTGGATTCATCTATCTTCAATTTCTTTACCAAGTTCATGCTCGCCTCTCCTTCACACTCAAAACCATGACATCTACAATACTATTGCAATGGACTCAAACGGGCCTATCAACTCAAGGTTTACAGCATAATGCTTGGAGCTTAAACATTAAGTGTTGCACAAATGTTGTTAGAATAGGAATAGGTTTATACAATCCTATTAGAATAGGAATAGGTTTACACAATCCTATTAGAATAGGAATAGGTTTATACAATCCTATTTAGAATAGGAATAGGAATACAAATAGAACTAGGAATACAAATAGGAATAGGAATAGTAAATAGTATTCTACTTGGTAAAGGATTGTATTCTAGTGTCTATAAATAGGATCTCAAAGTAATAAGGTAGACACAACAACAATTCAATAATATTATTTTCCAATATTTCTCACAAATGTCATTGAAACTTACAACCAGAGAAGAGCATTTGAGAGTTGGAAGTGACACAAACAAGAGAAAATTAAAAGTCAAATCACACCCACCATATTGAGCAGCATCTAGAAACTCTTCCAGCTCAAAAATTCTATTGATACCACCAGAAAGCTCAACAAATTTTTTGTGGAGCTCAAGAATGTCACCAAAAGCTAAAAAGCTTTGAGACACAACAGATGCTAAAAATCGCAGTGCATGAGCGAGTTCACCTAAAAAAAAGGGACAGTAAAAAGAACAGGTAATTTTTCACAAAAATATTAACAGCATAAAAATACACAAATTCATAGTTGGTTGGGAATCACCTTGAGTTGAAGTCAAAGCCCGGTCGCCCTTGTGCTCCATAGCATATAACAGGCTCAATCCCCAAGTAACATTGTGAGGAAGCTGCTTCGTGATGAACTCATCTATTATGCCAAATAACCACTTCTTCTTAAGAAGCAAAGAAGAGTGGTGAAGAAGTTCTTTAAACCTTGTTTCAACCATCTGTCATGCATAACATGTATCAGTATCGTGCTAGACATAACTGGATAAACAAGAAAACTGTAAAGGACATGACAAAATCAAGAATCTTCTATTAATCCTTACCAGTATGAGCTAAAGAAAATATTCCAAGAACAACATGTGTTATTAAAAGAGGTCATTCATTGCTCAAAGCAATCGAGATATGCAAAGCAAGAGGTTGTTGCTTCTCAAGGGTGAAGCAATGCAACTCCGGAGAAGACCAAAGCTTCAAGCAGAGGGTGCAAAGCATTATAAGTGAGAAGCAGGTCTTTTATTTGGTGTCGACTTTAAAAGACGGTAAAAAGAGAACTAAGTTCCATCCCAGCAGGTAAGCTTCTTTGTTCTCTTTAGCATCTTTCTTCAATGATTCTTCTTCTATTAATCCTACTTCTCTACTGCAATGAAGCCTATTCTACTACTGCTTTGGAGCTTTCCTTCTTCTCCTCTCTCTTTCTCTCCCCTTTTTCCTATTTCTCGGGATAGTTCTTTTGTAACATCTCGTTTAAGTGAAAGAGCTAGAATTAGAAAGAGTCATTTTTGGAAAGAATGAAAAATCTAGAAAATTGGTTAAGTATGGGTTTTTGGTCAACTTCAAACGACCATAACTCCTAACTCAGAACGAGTTAGGTGTGCTACAAGATACCTAGGAAAGATATTTGAATTATCTTTCCAATGCCACCAAGTTTGCTCAATTTCGAGTTCGTATGAGGGAGATATGTCAATTTGAAGTTGGGCTATCTAGATAAGGAAAGTCAAAACCGGATTTTAGAAGGGTATTATGGTATTTTCACTACCCAATTAAATTATTTCGTTTTTGGTAATTACTTAGGGGTCTAAATTGAATTTGGTCAGTTTACGCACTCAAAGATTTCATGCTAGGGTTTTTAGAGAAAGAGTGCAAGAGGAGAAAAGAGGAGAAAGAGACAAAGTTCATCGTTCTTGAGGATTTCGCCAAGGGTTGATCCCTACGAGGTATGTGAGATCACATAGCGTTGGGTTAGTTTGCCCACGCGCTAATCATGATTTATTTAAGTGAATTTAGATTCTTGAAGGTTTAGAAATTGAGTTCTTGATGGATTTGTTTGAAGTTTCTATTGGGTTCTTGATTGTTGGAGTTGTTGAGGAGTTCTTGATTTAGATTCATGAAATTAGGTGTCGTTTTGAGTAGATTCTTGCAGATGTTGATTATGTAGTCGAATCTAAGTGTTTGGGGAAAGACCCAATTGAGTTTAGAGGATTTAGAGTTGAAAAACGAGCAAGAAAAATCGTCAAACACCTATGGAGGGGGCTGGGGCGCCGCGCCACTCAGAGCGCCCCAGAAAGTGTTCTGTAGTTGGGGCTCTAGGGCACCGCGCCAGCCAGTGCGCCCTAACTTCAGTTCTGAAATTCAGCCTCTGGCGCCACTCAGAGCGCCAGGGACGCCAGGTCTTCTACTTTTTCCCACTTCTTTTCGTACTAGTTCCCTTGAAACGTACCTATGTTTCCTAGTTGATTTCTACACTCTAAACAACATGAAATCATCCATAACATGAGATCATGAGCCATGAATCCATAATTCAATTCAAGGAAAGTTAAAAATCAAGTCAAGAGAAGTTAAGAGTCAAGCCAAGAGAAGTTCATAGAGTTTTCCAAAAGTCTTTTACAAATGTTTGAGTAAAGAGTAAGGATTGAAGTTCATTTCTTCAAAAGAGTATATGGGGACTATGTATTCCCAAAGAGTAAAATGTTTTCACATTTAAACAAGAAAGGAAACTTTGATTTCCAAAAGAGCCTTTGAGCTAGTTTTTCAGTAAAGAGTAAATGCTTTCACAATTAACCAAGAGAGGAAACTTTGTTTTCCAAGATATTCTTTGAGCTAAGTTTTGAGCAATTATCACAAACCACAGAACGAAGTATGTTTTTAAACATAAGAGCTAGTATAATATTTTGGAAGTAGTATTAAGCACTGATATGGGGGAGAGTTCAGACAACTCCTAGACCCCATAAACCACGTAGCCATCATGGGTAGAAAAGGGTCATACTTTTTAGATGATTCCTTAGTGTTTTTTAGCATAGACTAGTGGATCCACTTAGTAGTCAGGTTCTATACCCTCGGCAAGGTATAGGATGGCCCTGATATGATGGCTGTCGGTTAGAGAAACTCTCATAGAAGTATTTTGTATTTTTATATACACAGAGTTAATTGTATTTTCATATACATCCAAAGTTTATATTGTATCTTTGCATACATATAGAGTTATTATTGTATTTCTAAAAACACAGAGTTGATATCCATGTTTTAAAGCTTTTCTTTATAATGCACTTATTTATACTACTTTATATTGAAATGAGTTCAGTTGAGTTAAGTTGAGACCAAGTTTGTTCTTTCAGTTCCTTTCATGCTTATTTATTGTTTTAGTATTCCCCTCGCATGCTCGTACATTCAATGTACTGATGTTATTTGGCCTGCATCTTTTTATGATGCAGATACAGGTAACCAGGATCAGCATCCAGCGCATCGTTGATTCTAGTTGAGCTTCAGAGTAGTTGGTGAACCTCCTTGCTTCCGGAGGATCCCTTTTATTGCTTTCATTATGTTTAGTTCATTAGGATGTCATGGGTCTTGTCCCGACGTCCATCTCAGTTGTTAAGAGGCTTCATAGACAGTCAAATGTTAGTTCTTTAGTCTTTCCATTTCATTCTATTATGTTGAGACTTGAGTTGCCACTTTGGCCAGTGAATGTCATTTTAATACATTCTCAGTTATCTTTGAGTTTTCAATTTACTTTTAAAGGTATAATTACGTTGAGTTAAGTCTTCCGCTGAGTAAGTCAGACCAAGGGTTCACTTGGGACCAGCAATGATTCTCGAGTGTCAGTCCCACTCAGGGTGTAAGCTCGGGGCATGACATCTTTCTCTCCTAATCTCTCTTGCTGCAATTTTATGTTCTTCTTTCCTTGACTGTGTCTGATCAGTGTTATCAAAAGTAAAAAGCACAAAAAAGTCTACGGTCCGTTGGGATTTTAAGCGCAAATAAAGCGTGGGCTAATGAAAAAGGGTGTAGAGGGAGAAACAAATACAAATATACATGTTTAGTCCAAGACAAATAATTATAAACATGAACGACAAATATATGAACAAAGGAAGTGAGAAAAAAAATATGATAAAATGAAATATCAATTGTTTAGTATCACCCCTTAAGAGGCTCATTGATGAAGAAAAGTATGTCTAGAACTTTAATGACGACATTAGAGCGCACATTAAGCGAGGCCAAGTGCTCAACACATTTTGAGCGGGCCTATGCGTGCTTTTGACAACACTGTCTCTATATCTCTAATTTCTCCATTTTGATTCAAATGTTGATTATTTTGAATATAAAAATGACTAACAAATTAAGGCTAATAATTAGTGTAAAGAATAGATCTTACGCCTAAGTCAATCCCAAAAGCTAACTCCTAGGGTGAGGATTAACAGTTGTCTCCTTATATTGTTTTAACTGACTAGATTAGTTAAAACAATATAAGGAGACAACCGTTAATTGCCTCCATGTCACCCCCTCCCCCTCTGCATTCCTAGATTTGGACATCTAGAACTTGGACAATATAACATTGGGGGCTAATATTGGGTAAACCAGGAAAAGTGATGAGACTGACCATAACAATAAGTGAAGAAGAAGGATCTTACAGTTAATTCAACCTAGTGTTAAAAAAAGCAAAAAAAAAAAAAAAAAAAAAAAAAAACTCTAAGGTCAGTTACGGCTTCAAGCGCAAAACACAGATAAAAAGAGAGTTTTAATTGAAAAAAGGCGCAAAGCGAGAAAAAATACAAATAAATATATTCGGTCCAAGAAATATAATTATAAGCATGAATGACAAATATATAAACAAAGAAATGGAAATGCATTTTCCACAACCAGTTACAAGAAAAGGCAAGTAAAAGACATGCAATTATCTACGAAAACAACCTTTTTCAATATATGGCTTACACATAGAGGCCAAGTAATGAAGGAAATTGACTGGTTTAGGCTGTTACGTATGCAAAATTTGGAGGCAGTAAAGCTATTACCCTTTGTTATCCATCTCAAAGACCATTTAATGCAGATTTTGCTTATACATACCATTAAGACAACATATCTTCCCAAGGCTCATTAGCATGCTATCTATTGTCCATGGAATTACATGTAGAGTAGGTAGTAGCTAAACAATGGGATAACAGAAGATACAGATATCCCAATATACCGTCTTAAATTATGCAGAAGCAAAAGAAGAGAAGATTATTGGCTGGAATTGAGATATCTATGCATATGCTTCAAGATAGGTACTCAATTTTTTATAAGAATCACATTTTCTTGGACATAATAGAGGTGACTGGATTCATGCGCATCTCGACTATTCTATCGAGTACCAGCTACATCCCACCAACACGGGCAGTTATAAAGGGATTGTAATGCAGAGATTACTCCCTGTTAAATGTGCAGTTTTTTTTTTTTTGAGGCTGGTAACATTAGTCTATAGATATTCACAGGTAAACTACAACCAAAAGTGTAGTTCCCCTTCAAAAAATATTACATCTTACAGAATCTTTGACTTGATGAGATTGATGCCTATAAACAATCTAGTACATCGAAGATGTCTTCTGTTCTAGCTAAAATGTCTAGTTTACACCAAAAATAGAAAAGAGCTAAGCAATTCATTTTAATCTGCTGAAGGCTATTCTGTACATTCTCAAAGCTCCTATTGTTCCTCTCTTTCCAAATTGTCCACCAAACGCATGCTGGGACAAACTTCCATCTCTCCTCCTTTGAAGCATTGCCATCCCTAATCTAGCTACTTAGAACTCCTTTGATGCTTCCTGGTTTTACCCACGAAATTCCTTTCAGGCAAATGAACATACTCCATAGCTGCTCAGTCCATTTACAGTGTAAAAAGAGATGGTTGATCGTCTCTGCTTGCTCTCCACACAGAGTACATCTAGAGGCAAATTGATATCCTCTTTTCTTCAGGTTTTCATGGGTCAGAACCGCTTCTTTTGACAGTAACCATAAAAAGCAATTCACTTTGTAGGGCACCTTTGGTTTCCATATCATCTTCCATGGCCAATCTGTCTCTTGGTCTGCAGTCTTGTTGAGTGCCCTGTATGCTGAATTGACTGAGAATTTACCATGAGTGTCGCTTTGCCAAACCAGTGAGTCCTTCTCCTCAGTAAGCTTGCTAAAATTGTCTACTGAATTCTGGAGTGCAATTACCTGCTCTATTTCCCAGTCATTTAGGTGTCTCCTTAGGAACAAATTCTAGCCTTGACCAGTCCACATTGTGGCCACTGTTGCCTGTTGTTGTTGACATAACATGTATAGTTCCGGGTGCAGCTGTTTCATGGGTGTTGCTCCATTCCATTTGTCCACCCAGAAGGAGGTTTTCTGCCCATCTCCCACTTTGATTCTGGATCTGTAATACAACATAGGCCACAGGTTCCTGATTGCTCTCCATACAGTGCAATTGTATGGAGTGTTGACCACTTTTGTCATCCACTTGTCCTCCATGCCATACTTTGCTATGATGACCTCCTTCCAAAGCGTGTAATCTTCATTGGCGAATTTCCACAGCCACTTCATCATGAGGCTTTGGTTTTGCTTCCTTAAGTTCCTGATGCCTAGGCCACCTGTATCCTTGTTCACTATTAGTTCCTCCCATTTAACTAGGTGGAACTTCTTTTTGTCTTCACTGCCTTGCCATAGGAAATTTCTCCTAAGGGCATCAATGCTCTTAGATACACTTGTAGGCATTGGATATACTGACATCATATAGGAAGGTAGTGCATCAAGGACACTATTGATTAAAGTTAGTCTGCCTCCCAAGGAGAGGTACTGACTTTTCCAGTTGGTGAGTTTTTTTTCACATTTCTCTAGGACCCCATTCCAGATACCTTTGGACTTGCTATTTGCTCCCAGAGGCATGCCTAGGTAGGTTGTTGGAAGTTCCCCAATCTTGCCTCCTAACTTACTAGCCAATCTTTCCATCCCTGTCACAGTATTGATAGGGTAGATAAAGCTCTTTCCCCAATTGATATGGAGTCCAGAGATTGCCTCAAAAATGACAAAAATAATCCTCAAAATCAAGATTTGGTCTGTTTTTGCTTCACAAAACACCAATGTATCATCTGCATATTGTAGGTGAGTTACCTCTAAGTTGTTTAGTTCTCCTGCTTGGAATCCTTTGATCCATCCTTTCCCTTTTGCTGTATTGATCAAGTTACTCAACCCTTCCATGGCTATAATGAACAGGAAGGCCCCTGTCTCAATCCTCTTTGGGAAGCAAAAAATCTAGTAGGTGCTCTGTTGATTAGGATGGAGAATCTCACGATGCCAATACAATGTTTGATCCAGTTGATCCATTTAACTGCAAAACCCATTCTCTCTAGCATCTGGATGAGGAAGTTCCAATTCAGGAAGTCAAAAGCTTTTTGGATGTCCAATTTGCAGGCTATCCCTGGCTTGTTGCTTCTTTCTCTGGCTTCAATGCATTCATTTGCGATTAAAACAGCATCCATGATCTGCCTTCCTTTGATGAAGGCCATCTGTTGCCTGTCTACTATGCCTTGGATTACTTTTTTTAGTCTCTCTGCAAGGAGCTTAGCTATGATCTTGTAGACCCCCCCAATAAGGCTTATGGGTCTAAAATCTTTTAGTTCCTCAGCACCTACCTTCTTTGGAATCAAAGCAACAAAGGTTGCATTCAGGCTCTTTTCGAAGAAGCATTTATCATGGAAGTTTTGAATTGCAGCAACAAGATCTACATTAATAATGTCCCAGCATTGCCTGAAAAATTCCATGGAAAAGCCATCTGGACCTGGAGCCTTGTCCCCTGCACATGCCTTGATGCTTTCCAGTATCTCACGAGGTTCAAAAGGGGCTTCCAGCATGGAGCTGTCATTGTTATTGATCCTAGGGCAATTCTCCATCTCTAAATGAGGCCTCCATTCTTCTGTTTCAGCATGTAAGTTCTCATAGAAGGTCACTATTTCCTTCTTGATTTCGACTGGATCTTCTATCATCACCTCCCCTACTTTCAGTCTGTCAATAGTGTTGGTTCTCCTATGAGCATTTGCTATTTTATGGAAGAAATTGGTATTTCTATCCCCTTCTTTTAGCCATGTTGCCCTGGACCTCTGTCGCCAAGCTATCTCTTCCTTTCTGGCGATATCTTCAAATTCATTTAGAAGAGTCATTCTGGACACAATTTCCTCCTCTTGCAAGGTTCTGTGCTCTTGGATTTCTTCCAGTTCTACCAATTTTGCTAATACCACCTGCTTTTGAATTCTCAAATTACCTTGGACAGACTTACTCCAGTCCTTAAGTTTGGTCTTCAGCGCCTTCAGCTTGGTCACTAGAACAAAATCAGGATTTCCAGCATTGGGAAAAGATTCCCACCAGCTCTTGACCTTCTCTTTAAACCCCTCGGTTTGAAGCCACCAATTTTCGAACTTGAAGAAAGAATTGGAGGCCCCCCAATCACCACACTGCAGCGAAATTGGGGAGTGGTCTGATGTTACCCTCTGCATGATTGATTGTTTAATGTTACTGAAGCAACTGTCCAGTTCCTCTGAAATGAGGAATCTATCCAATCTGGCTGCTGTATCGTGTCGCTCCCCTTTTCTCCATGTGTATTTTCCCCCCTTCAACTCTGGGTCCATCAGATCCATGTCATTTATGAACTCCGAGAAGTCTATCATGGCTTTGTTAATTCTGAGACAGCTCTTCTTCTCTGAAGGGTGCCTAGTGGTGTTGAAATCACCACATAGGACCCAAGGGCCTGAGAAGAGTCCTCTAGCCGCTCCTAACTCTTCCCAGGTTTCTTCCCTTTCTACTCTTCCATTTGGAGCATAGACCCCTGTTAAGTGCCAGTCAAGGTTCTGGTTCTTACCAGTGAGTCTACATGAAATGGAGAATTTCCCCACACTAATTTCTTCTCCATCCCAAAACCTTTTGTCCCACATGATAACTATCCCCCCCGTAGTCCTTCTAATTGGATATGATTTACCCACTTACTTCCCCAGACTTCCTTCATCAGTTCAGTGATTTCCCCCTGCAGCTTAGTTTCTTGGAGGCACACTACATCTGCCTTCCAAGATCTAATCATATTACTGATCAATCCCCTCTTTCTTCTACAATTTAGTCCCCTCACGTTCCAAGAGATGATTTTCAGATTCATAAATCTTTTATGGGTAGATATCCCCCCTTGCTTCTAGACCCATAACTCCAAAACTTATTGTCTAGTTCTAACCTTTTCAGCTCCATTTTCCCCTTCTTCTTCATGGTAGACAGTGTGTCGCTATTTTGTTGCTTGTTATTATCTATCTTCCTGAAAAGTTCCTTTGCTTTCTCCTCACAGCCTTTAAAGTCCACCCCGAATTCAGAGCTCAACTTGATTATGTACTCTTGAATCCATTCTGCAGTGTCCTCTTCCTGTTCATTTTCGTCTTCTGGAAATTTTATTCTGAGGGGGACAGCTTCATCCCCCCTGCGGTTCACTACCTGAAGCTGGTCGTGTAGTTGAATGGCTAATATTTCGCCATCACCTTCTAGTTTCGACCCTTCCACCTCTATATTTTCCGTCGGTTTGTCAAATTGAGCCTCTGGGGGCTCGTTCTCCACCTCAAATACCTCCATCACGGCACTTGCTGATTTCTGATTCTCGTTCTCCACCTCCATCGCGGCACTTGCAAATTTCTGATTCTCGTTCTCCACCTCCATCGCGGTGCTTGTAGGGTTCTGATGGGAGTTAGTATTAGCTTGTATTTCTGTCTCCATAGTTATGTCTTCCCTTTGGGCTGGTATAATTATTTCCTGTAGGCTGGAATTGTTTGGGCCTTTAGGTTGGCCCAAATTTTCTTTTAATTGACCCGCTGTATCCCACATAAGGCCTTTCCCCTTCATATGTCCTCCATGTGCTACTTTTATTGAATTATCCTTGTTTTTCACTAACCCCACGTGGCTAGTCTCCCCAAAAGCTGAATCTTTCATCAAAATAGGTCTCTGCACTGCATTGACTGCTGGACTGAAACCTGCTGCTTCTGAAATCTCTTTCTCTGCTCTAAAAGTGACCGGCCCTTCCACCCATACCGGAACAGTGAAGACGAACCCGTCAGCAGTTACTTCTAACTCCGGCGGAATCAGTTTTCCGTCCCCTTTCACCTTGATTCTGGCCCAATGCAAATGGCTTTTTAGAGATGTCTCCTCCTCTGTTTCGATGAATCCCCCGAATTGATCTCCGATCTTTTTGAAGATGCTCTGCGACCACAAGCATAGAGGAAGCCCTAATATTCTGACCCACACCCAATGTGCAGTTGATATACTACGAAATAGTATTCCATGCATAATTGTTTTTGATAAGAAAGTATCATAATTTAAATGTACTTTACTTTTAAAATGTTTATTTTTCTTACTATAATGAGGAACATTTTGTCGTTTAAGTTTTTTTAATCCTTAAATTACTAAAAGTACTCGCATTCTTATTCCATATTCCATCCGGCAAAAAGTAACAACCAAACATTGCATTAGTAAATTTTGAATTGCATGCAGAGATTACATCTCCTCACTACCCAACAAAACGACCACTAGATTTTACTTGAAAAGGTAAAAAGATTATCAACCAAACTTTTAGAAGGAAAAACCTTTTTCTTGGACAAAACACAGATGTCTGGAAGGTCACATTGATTAGATTTGGCATATTCTTTTGTTTTTGACTTTGCAAGTCTAGAACAAAAATAACAAAGTACTACTACAATCTCCAAGATAGGTACTGGATAGATACCCAAAGGCCAAGGCCAATACATGTCTTGTACACTTCAATGCCTGTGGCAACTTTCTCTAGTAAAAAGAAAAGAATTCTATTGAATAGAAAAAATATTCTTCTTGTATTACCCATAAATCCAGACATGTCAAACGTTGTCCTTACATTTAACATTTCAGCCCCACTTTTGGGCCAACAATTAACTTCTTAAAGGACAGAGAGCTCTTGACGTAATACGTAGCAATTGATACAAAGAGATGAAAACAACTTAAAACAGTCCAGCTTATTACCCTTTTTTTTTTCAAATAGGAGGCATAAACAGGAACAAAATTTACTATACCAGCAAATCTCTAGCATGTCGCAGGGGAAAACGACCACCTCAATGTATATGCATGTATACAAATATCAGACAAACGCACCTATATATCTTATTTCTGAAAGGTCCCACTGCTGATAAAAAAATTGTTGCAAAAAAAATATTACTACCTCTTTTTCACGAGCACCACCTCCAAAGAAAGCAACAGATTCAGCATGTGTTCGCAACCTTTCATGCATGAACCTGACAACAGATACTCAGGTGTAACAGTAGCCTATCCAAACACAGTAAGATAAGCAGTAACTAAAACATCAGGTAACCTGAAAGTTCCTTCAAGCTGTTGTTCTCGACTTGCCAGGTCACCAAAGTCAGGAGTAACAGATCTCAGGAAACCCAAACCTAATAACATGTAAGCATATAATATAGCAACTCCCCTCTGGCCAGTTAGCAGTTTCATTCTCCATGTGAACCTGCATTTTAGCCTCTATAAAACCAGAAATCATACTGTTAAAACATTAGCTTAACAGCCACAAAAGAAACTTACCATAGAATGTCAACAGTTGGCTTCACCATTCCAGTTACCAGACTTGACAAATCAGCGGTTAGCTTCTCTAGATCTTGAGTTGATCTCTGATCAGCATCCAAGTTGACACCCGACATGTTAAATACCTACAAACAATCCTTCAACATTACATTGCAAGATATTTGAACAGTACATCAGACTTCTACTGAAAAGTGAAGGAACTACAGCATTAGTTATTCTTGAATCAAGGATGACGGACAAGGGATTATGAACAAAGAAGCTGTCCTACTATTCGACCAAACGAAAGACTGCAACAGGACCAAAATGGATGATAAATGTACCAAAAGCTTTTGTCCATGTTGAATTTTCAATAGTCAAATTGAATTTCCAAATGCATTTTTCAAATTAATTCATAAACATAAAGAAAATCTAGACCTTTCACAACGTAGAACATTTCATGTAGTTGATCATTCTTTCACTTCCATAAAAATTAAGAAACCTAGTAATAAAAATACTTTGGTCAAAGCCCCATTTGACCTCTAAAAGTGAAATTTACACCAAAATTTAGGATGAATAGAGTAGCATAAATACTAATACATTTGTTTGATCAAGCTGGTGCTCAGAAATACAACAGGACCAAAGCATTTCAAATGGTTAAAATTTCATAAAAACACGGGTGACCATGGGATTTTCTGAACAACACATCTAGAAAAAAAACTTATGAGTTGTGGATATTCAAGTAACAGTGTAACTTGACAGAACTGAAAAGGGGATCTTTAGTAAATATTTATCTTGTTGAATAATATAGGTACCTTATAATATGCATTATTTCTCAAGTAGTTCTTCAACAAGTGTTTGGTCAAACGAATCCTCCATCCAAGTGCCAATGTCTGCGTCAAGTGCCTGTATGGAAGCAGGAACAAAATTTTATTGATTTCAAAGAAGAAAGGACATAGGTCAACAAAGAAAACACATTTAAATTCCAATACGAAATACAACAGTCTAACACGACAAGACTCATTAGGAGATAATAAACAATAACCATGCTAAATAAAATGATAGTACATAGTTTGCCCACCCAATAAGCAGCCAAAGCAGCAGCCTCGTTAAACTTAATCCTACCCAACCACAAAAGTTCCTTTAGAGGCACCTATCATACCTAAAGATATACAGACTTCCAACCTTCTAGGCAAACAGATCTTACTGTAAATGGCTATGGACTATGGTGGTATCTAGTTGTCCACAACTATTAACTGAGTCAAGAAAAGAAGGTTAGGATAATGTTGGAAAGAAACCCCGCAGAATTGCCCCTAAAATTTCCATTTTAAAGTATATGTATAACCTTATCAAAGTTATGTGGTATGTCACTACCAAACATACTATAGAACAAAAAGTAGACATAAGTTAGTATAGCATTTGAATCTAGAAGTGCAGTAAGTTCAAGATGTACTCTGTTTGAACCTCATAATTAAAATCTGTGTGTTCGTTTTGTGCAATCATTCATCAAAATGAACATTGAAAGTCAATCCTACTGGCTGAAAAAGTATATGTTTTAATCTTGTCGACAAAAATTGGATGTCCATGTAATCGATATACATATCCAAGATAACTTTCTTCTGTGTGTCACTTCGAAGGGTGCCTATTAGCTCTTTGTAATAACTGAATACAGAATTGTGTTTTTTTCCGATCAGGGAAGAGAAACCGAGTTACCTAAGTAAGACTTAGTCTCTTTCTTCCAGGTATACATTATTTTAAAATTTGCAGATGCTAAGCATGTTTAAAGTAAGGAAAGGCATGTACTCTTTCCACATATAAATTCACCTCAGAGATGGAGCAATAAAGGAGGACGCAGCACTCTGAAGGACACTAATAAAAATCAAACGTAGGAATGCCGCCTTATCTTGCTCCAGGACAAATTTCACAGTTGTTCCTACGCAAGCAGATGTCTTTGTTATAAATAGTGCAATAAAATCCTTCATTCCAGATGAAGAAGAATAACATTTAAAAGAACAGAGAAGAAGTACCATTTAAAGAGGCAATGCGATCGGAAACCCACGTTCTGGACACCACAAGTAAAGCGACTGCGAGGAACTGTGCCCCCTGCTTATCTAGCAGTCTGGGTACCTAAAACAAGCACTAGAGCTATATGAAGCAAGCCAAAAAGACGGTTCTCAATAATATTAACTCCCTCCACACAGATATGGTAATCAGCTCCTCATCAAAAAGAAAATGATGATCCACTTTACATGTTACAGCCAAAAGCTCTTCGTTTCACAATACCAAACAATGAATATTCCTAATTTTCAAGATTCGATTTTTTTCAAAATATCCTATCTTGACTTTAGGACCCAGACAAGAGTAGATATAGTAACATCTATATTGAGACAGAATATATAGCTATCTACCTATCACTACGCCAGATTGTTTTTCAGTTCAAACCTGCCTTACCATTTTTCAACCATACAATTTCTTTTCCCATGTTTTTTAAGTCTAAACCAGTAAATGTTACATGTAAGTCACATAAAATAAGATATGTTGTCTTTATAGTACACAGAATTTCCTTTGTTCTAATTTCACAACCAAAGAAAAGAAAAACAACCACTGTGAGAGGAAATTAGAAACTACCAAACTAAAAGGACCAAGTTTGATGCCATAGCACTACAACACTCACCAGAACTTTAGACATGGCAGCAATTCTCTGTGGAAGTTTCCTTGGAACACTCTTAAGATGTGGGAAGACATGCAAGGGGGACTCATCAGCTTCAGATGGAGATGCCAATATTAACTCTGAAAAATACAATTCAGCCTCTGACTTGGAGAATTTTGTGCCCTGTGGATGATGCCAAAGAGAAGAGTTAGTTGGAGCAAGAGAAGACATCTCTGAGAACAAGTTTGAACAGCATGAGTAGCCAAACCTTTTTTGCAGTAGCAAATGCACGCTGCACAGTCATTGCATCACTTTGACGATCAGTCTCATTATGCTGGTTCTTATTGAACTCTGAGTCAGTGAGACTGGGAGCCTCTGCCCTGGAGATTTTGTTGAACAGCAACTAATAAGTATCTGCATTAGCAGAGTGTGTGTGGAACAGTTAGTTACTTTAGCTTTGTACCTCTTATAGTGAACCCTCCAGCCTCCTTCACCATCCAAGGACAAGACGACATCATGAAATGCAACCAACGCAGGGCGGTGAGAAATAGTGATACATGATGTTCCCATCGCTCTTACTTTTGAACAAAAGCGTTCCTCCATATCAGTTGTCACAGCACTTGTACATTCATCCAGAATGGCAAATTTTGGTTTATGGTAGAAAAGTCTAGCCATCCCCAGTCTTTGCTGCTCTCCCAGAGATAATTCTTCACCCCAGTTTACCTCCTTTTCAGGAGGATAGCGATCCAGAAGATACTCAAGATCAACCTAGTATGAAAATGTAGAATTCAACGTGTCACACAAAATGAATGACATTATAAATTCCAAGCCTTAAATACATGAGATTGGTTATAGAACAAGATGCAGGTTTTTCAGGGATTAATTATAGGAACTTACATTTTTAAGAAGTTCAACCATGCCACTTCGTGTGAGTGGTTCAACCTCTTGATCAGCAGTCAAAGGATATATAATCTGGTCACGTAGTGTTCCAATAGCTGTATATGGACGTTGGGGCACATAAAAGATCTCCTTATTCAGATCAGAACCAATTCCAGGTTTTACAATATAGCCAGAAACAAGTGGCCAAAGACCTCCAAGGACTCGAAAAAGTGAGCTTTTGCCGCTACCATTTGGACCTTCAAAATGAACCAATTAGAATTATATTCTGTGTTCCCATATATCCAAAACAAATTATAGTGATAATCCCCACATAACTAGTATATGAACCATAGGAACAGCTAGAAGTTTGCGCAACCTGTTCCAACATGACAATTAGTATCTCTATTCCCTATATTTATGCATAAGATCAGGATTATATGCTTGTAATTATGTAGTTCTCCTATTTAGGGAACTTCGTTGACTTCAATTAATCCCCCCAAACTTGAGGACATACTCAAGCATAATATTCCCCAAAAAAATCTTCTTTTCTTTTCTTATGGTTATGGTTTTACTTCCACTCGGGTATAGCAAGTCTATAAAAGTTGACGAGCTTAAGTGTGTTATTCGTACGATGAGTAGGGGAAGAGCGACCGAACCAGGCGAGACACTAGGGGAGTTTTGGAAAAACATAGGCATGGAAGGTTTGGATTGGCTAACTGGGCAGTTTCATGTCAATTTTAGGACAGTGAAAATGTTTCGAAGAATGGAGGTGGAGTACAATGATTCCATTGTACAAGAACAAGGGTGATATTTAGAATTACAACAATTATAGAGGTATCAAGTTGCTAAGTCATTCAATGGAAGTGTGAGAAAGGGTGGTGGAGATGAGGGCGAAAAGGAGTGCGTCTATTTTTGTGAACTAGTTCAGATTTATGTTGGGGCGATCTACCACAGAAGCCATCCAAATAGTGAGGAAACTAGTGGAGTAGTATAGGGAGGCAGAGGGATTTATATATGGTGTCCATCGACCTAGAAAGGGCTTACGACAAAGTCCCAAGGGGGGTTTTATGGAGATGCTTAGAAGCTTGAGGTGTGTCTGCAGTTTATGTTAGGGTGAGTGAGGACATGTAAGATGAAGCCAAGACCAGGCTGATGACAATGGAGGAGACTCGAAGTACTTTCCAATCATGATGGGATTGCAACAGGGGTCAACTCTTAGCTCGTTTCTTTTTGCACAAGTTGTGGATGCACTGACGCGGCATATCCAAGGTGAGCAGCCATGGTGTATGTTATTCGCACATGATATAGTACTGATTGACCGTTGACGAGACTAGCACCGGAGTTAACAATAGGTTGAAAGTTTGGAGACGAACCCTGGAGTCTAAAAGGTTTAGGTCGAGCAAGACCAAAACTAAAAGTGTAAGTTCAATGAGGCTACGCATGATGTCGATGTGGAAATGAGGCTTGATGCTTAAGTCATCTCCAAGAGAGGATGTTTCAAGTACATGGAGTCTTTAATTCAAGGTAGTGGGAGATCGACAATGATATCACACATCATATTAGTGTGGGGTGGGCGAAATGAGGCTTGCCTCAATTCATGTTTCTCCTAGGAATAAATCTTGTATTAGAATGTTATTAGTTGGTACCAAGTCCTTTTACTTGTTAGGAGTAATTTGCATCAGCTACTTGATCTCTCCCTTCCTTCTTGACAATCTAGTTGAAGGCTATTAAATAGTAATTTCAAGGAATCAACCATTCTATTACTTGATTTTTGTATCATCACTTATCTACATGGTCTTGTCCCATCTATTCCATGCTTTCAACATATTCATGTGTGTGTTCTCCATCAATTTGCTTGAAACTCATGGAATTTCTTGTTGTGGCCTGTCCACATTTAGAATAGTTGAAAAAAAGACATGGAGGAATGGATACCCATCCACTTTTATTTCCTGACTAACGTCTAAACAGATACTTGACGCTTCACTTCCAGCTACAGCTGAGGATATTTCAGAATATAGCCTAATGACTACATGAGAACCTTTAGTATGAACCAAAAGCACCATTCCAGCTCAGAAAAACAAAGACAGGTCAATCAAAAGAAAATATAAAAATCTAATGTACCTGTTATCAAAAGATTAGACCCTGATTCAACCCTTAGGCTCAAGTCCTCTACCAACACATTACCAGTTGGAGTAACAACCTGAAAGCACCAAAGACCTAGGGGATCAGAACCCAAATACAGATGGTGGTAAAATCAAAACAGATAGATTGTTTATCACCTTAACCCCATCGAACTCAATGTAATTTGCCTCAGTGACATAATTACTACTCCCGTTAGATTGTATGGAAGAGGCATTACGTCCACCTAAATCTCTAGAAATAATCATGAGCTCATGAATACGATCTGCATACCCACTGCAAGTACCAACACCAATTTAGAATGCAACAGGAATATTTCAAGTATACAGTAGAAATGCAAGTGAAAATGTGTAGTACAACTCTAGTATGCCAATATGATTGTGTCATATATAGCTCAAACTTTTTACAATCTAACATATGGTTAAATGTATGAACCTAGACCCGTGTAAGATCTTCTACGGTCCTCACCACTTAGCTAGTTTTTGGGGTTGAGTCAAACCCATCCATTATGTTAGGCCGCCCAATATAGGATATTACTTCATGCTCCAAATGCCCAATCTTAGGCATGGACAGGAGAGGAAGAGCTGCTACAATCCCACATGGGATAAGTTATAGGCTATGGTCTTCTTATTAACCCTGGATCTGCACCACTTTAACTAGTATTTGAGTTGATTCAAGCAGCAAGGTCAATTTTCTTAACAAAAATAATGAAGCAAAATTAGTATCTTCTAGTGATTACTGCCAAAGACTTGCAGCCAAGAGATAGTATTCACAAATTGATATGCTAGTAAATCTCCATCGAATCGTTGGAAAGAAATCTAGCCAATTCTTTCATTGATATGTTGTTTAGTTTACTGCTGATGAGAGTTTCACTTCTTATATAAGTTCCATGTTATCAATCTATCACAGATGAGTAATAACAGAGCTGGAAAGTTTATCTTAGCCGTGTCCCTGTTGCTCTGTCTTTATTTTACTGGGTTATAGCCATGCCTGGTTCTGTAACCACTGTTAATTTCAAGAAACACACAGAACCATCGGCCTCCTTCAGATAATTTTGCGGATACGGAAGCTACATTGTGGCTGAAGTGATACAGTAGCAACAGATGCAGAAAGCATTTATCTAGAGCCAGGCTAAATCTAATGAGTAGCATGTGCAAGGTATACCAATCCTTCATATTAAAGGCAATAAAGCAATACCTTAGACGATTGAGTCGTCTTGAACTTATCGCAAGGGTTCCCAATGCCTGGAATAAGGATATTATGACACTGGTGTGATATCTCAAGTTACTCAACATCTCTGCTCGTCCCAATGTGGATGCATCAGGTCTCAAATTGCCAGAGAAGAAGGGCTCAATAATCAAGACAACAGCAACTGTAGCACCAAGATACTTGTGCAAGAAATCCTGAATCATCCCAAACCACCAGTGCTCATGAAGAACGTCCTTCATATGCTGAACTAGAGTCTTAAACTTTTCTTGAATGTGAAAATCTTCTCTGGTTTCACCACCATAAAATGCTATGCTTTCCGCATGGGTCCTTAATCGTGAGTGAAGCTGTCTGTATTCCCCTTCCAGCTGCTGTTCTTTTGACATTAGTTTCCCAAATGGAGGTGAGAAATTTCTAATAGTAAGCCCTGCACCCAGAACATATGCCTGGAAAATAACACCAAATAAGAGAACCCACTTGACAAAAGAGTTCCAAATTGAAACTTTGGAGCGAAAACTAGGAAGTAAACATAAATAGGCATTTGAAGAGCTGAACCATCATAAGTTAAAGGTTGAAGAGTTGGAACAATTTAACAAAATAATTACCAAAATCCAGAAAAGATACTTCGGACTTGCATACGAACAGAGGCGCCAAGTATATAGAAGCCCATCAGTGACAGCTATGAGATCCTCTTGTACAAGATCACTCAGCTCTCTAGAGAACCTGGGAACATCACTTGCAATTCTCTGTTCTGGATTTGTTATCCGGCCGTCAACATGGGACAGTTTATAGTACACCATATCCTAATAGCCATCACAAAGATTTGTTAAACTATAATAGTAGACAAATTTCCATCTTTTAGTTCCTATCTAGACACACCATCACAAGTGTTTGGCAAACCAAATTCCTGAAAATTTTATATGACCATTGTGCAATTATACATATGTGCCAATAGGAAGCCATCAAGGTGATTTTGACTACAAACCGTGCAATGCTATACTTAATTGGGATGTATAAACTAGGGTTTCTGTCAAGGCTGTTCTGATGCAAGCTCATTTTAAATGATAGATAGCATCTCGGTGACCCAAAGACCAACATGATACACAAAACAAGCGTTGTCAGAAGATGTCACGAGTTAATCTCTACCTGAAAATATTGTGCATGAATAAGCCTTGTTAAAATACTCCGGAAGCGTAAACTCAAGGTCCCAGTTATATATTTAGAGGTCGAGTGCAAGGCTGACTGGAGGAAACACAACAAAATATTTTCAAGTATGAGGCGGAAAAACATTGGCACACGCCGGAGGAAGGCAGCACGAAAAAGAAACCCCTGCACTTTTGCCAGTCGGTTGCTTACAGCAGTTCGTAACACCTGCAAACAAAGCAAAAAAAACAAGAGTTTTGGATACTGACAATGCAAGCCTGGCCAAATAGGGAAAAATATTGAACAGCTTTTACTGGGAACGCTTATATAATCCCACTTTTCAGTGGTTCTTGTAGAACCCTGCATAACAGCATTATTGGTTGTCCTCATGTTATGACCACCAAAACACTCAAATTTCACATGCAATGACAGAAACCACTCAACTTGCCACCTTTAATTGCAATTGAAAAAAACATGGAACACACATTTGCATTGAGAAACTAGAGATTTGACAATAGAAGATCCTCAACTTCTAACCAACGATACCCAACATTCAGCTATCCAAGCTCACGTTGAATTTCAAGTGCAGGTCGCTCCATGTGCAGATACTGATTCCTTCTATTATATCAAGTCGATTTTTATATGAGCTAATAATATGAATAATTCAGGATACCTTAGGCAAAATCTCTTTCAATCTCTTCATCACTGTAGAAATACATCCTTTCGTAAATGTACTTATTTATCAAGATCACAAGATAAACGTTTTAGACCCATGCAATTCACCTCAAGACACAAATAAATTGTTAAATCCATATACTCTCGCCCACAATTTCCCCCTCCCGCAAATTAAATTTTCTGTTTAATTAAAAGTTTCTCAACTGAAGCCAGTTCCACCGGCTTCCTTGACAGCTATTACCAATTTTGTGAGACAAAATAGCGATTTTGCTCCAAGGTATACATAATTTGTTAAGATGCCCAAAAGAAATCGCAAGCCAACCATGTAAACTTTACAGATGCTTAATGATTGGTATGTCTATAAGAGAGCCAATCATAAAGATTTTCGTACTTCACTATAAACATTGTAAAGTACTCTTTTGGATGTATTTTTGCCACAGCATTTCCTTCGTTCATTTACATCAATAATATTTTCTAAGTACTTATTAAAATAAGTTGATATATACGAGAAATGGTAGATGGAATAATCCACAAAGATTGCATGCCAACCAAATATAAGAAAATGAACTTATTTTTTTTTATGACAAGGGAAACCTGCAGCCACTACCCTTTGGTGCACACAGGGTAAAGAAAATGAACTTATTTAAGTAAATTAAACATGCCTACACTCAGAAAGTAAAGAAATAAATGGTAAGTGGTAAACATCAAGCGCTTTTTAGAGATCACGTCAATTATCTGATCTTGATTGATGAATTCAAATGACCAAGGAAGTAACACAACCATCATTCAGTTGGCATTTTGAAAATTCTAAGCCACTTTACAACCCAGCTCACTTAACTTCAATTTTCAGATCTTAAATCCTATATAAGAAGCAGCTTGAATAGAAATTCACCAAGCACATTTGCACAAAATTAGCATTGACAAAGAAAGGTACTTCTGATAACTTTTGTCCCAACTTTCACCTTTAGACCAAAACGCAAATTAAAAGCAAGAAAAGAGGTCAGATGTTCATAATTTCACAATCCAAGATCTCTCTGATTCTAAAGCCAAACCTCAACAACAACAACAACAACAACATACCCACTATAGTCCCACAAGTGGATTCTGGGAAGGGTAGAGTGTATATAGACCTTGTCTGTCTACCTACAAGTTAGAGACACTGCTTCTGAAAGACCCTTGGCTCAAAGAAAGCAAAAACACAACATTTAAGAAGGCATAAGCAATAGCAGGGCAATAAGAAAGTAGAGGCTCTAAAGCCAAACCTCCAATGCATAAATACCAAAATCCAGCAGTAGTATCCGCATATGCTATTAACTATTGAAATCTTTTAAATGCTCAAGCTTTTTCTCATGTTTCCTTTTTGGTAAGTCTCAATGTTATGTCTTTCTCTCCACTGGAAACTACAGCACACCTCCTACACATTTCTACAAACTCCAAAATTATCAGATCCTAGAGCAGTTGAACAGTAGCACATATGCTTTAAGTCAGACAAGAATTATTTGCTTTGAATAAAGAATCTCACCACTGTGGCTACCAGAGCCAACAGATCTCTCGTACCCATTCTGCCCATTCGAGATAGAAGAATAGCTGCTAAAACTTTTACAGACTTCAAACCTCCTTTCTTTTGCCTGCTTTTCTTCACATTATTACCCTTTCCGATCTGCTTATTTGGCTCTATTATACCATCATTCACTCCATCGCACTGCGAAGAATCATGCCCCTTATAGGTTCTCCGTGACTGCATGTACGCGGCAGCTGTTCCACCAGCAACAATTATACCTGTCGTAAGCAGCAGGGCTTTCCTGTAAATTAGGAAAAACATTTGAGATTACCATTGCAGGTACGGGCAAAGGAATTAATTGATTGATGTACAGTTTTCAAAACACTGTTGGAAGATATTGATGCAGGCAAGAATATATGAACATGATGTTACATCAAATGTCAATTGAAGTTCAGAGGAATGGTTTCAAGCACAAATAGATAACGTACACTCTCACCCTTCCAGTGTAGTAACATACATTCACTTAATCCTCATCAGTTTCACGATTGACTCTTTTGTTCATTAGTTTGGGTGACAAATATATTTTTTGTAGTCCCTCTAAATCTTTGGTGACAGATATATCTCTTGTAGATCCTTCTAACTCTTGTAGTTTTCTCTTTTCACTTTTTAGGCACTCCTGAGTGTCTTCCTTCAAATTTATAGTATCTCTCATTCCATTAATAAAGCATTGAATGTGCATAAGTGACTCCTTTTAGGCTATGCTTTTTCTCCTTCCCAGAATGTTTCCTCTATCTGCATTTTTATTTCTTTAAACCACATGTTACTATAAACTCCAAAAGGCCTTCGCCTGGACTTGCACTTTTGCCTTCTAAAACATTGGTTCATTCTATTGAAGTTTGATCCAGAGCAGCCATGAAGAACAGGACTTTCTGTTCTGAACTCTGCCAAAAACTCTCTCAAGGAAAGCATGTCTGGGAGATTTTGCTTAAGAAATTTCTGTAATACTAATATTCTACCATAATCAATCAGATAAAATGCTATAGTACTATGTAGAATGCAAAATGTTGTTAACCAGAGATTACCTTCTCTTTGCATAAATATATCTGATTGATTATGGTAGAATATTAGTATTACAGAAATTTCATTTTACTTGTAGGATCACAGGATGAACTTTGTTGGAAGAAACTTTGTAGAGTTCTATTATGTACAAATCTTTTTTGGGAAAGTAAAGTTTTATTACTTATCAAAAGAAAAGAGAGAACAGTGCGCTAGTCTCAGAAATGTTTTGGTAACATTCTTTTCTTTTGGCTATTATTTTTGGTATTTCAAAACTAGATATGCATTGACACAACCAAAAAAGATATGAACTAGTAACACAAAATGGAGAAAATATTCTATACCTTTTAGAAGCCAAGAGGCCTCGCCCATGTTCAGTCAACTGCAGAAGCTGAAGAGAAGGCATGTCTGAAAATAGACCTCCCAAACCAACAGATTTTAGCAGCTAAAACTATTGATATCTGTAGGAATAGGGCTTGTATATTAGTAATGTGGGATATGAAGAAAATATATGCTTCAAGAACAGAGTGAAAAGTAAATAATATCACCGTTTCAGCATACCACTGTCATTATACAGGAAAACTAGATATGAAACCACCACCGCATGAAAATGATAGCATATCAAGGAGCACAATAAGTTTAACACCTATTCACAAATACTGAACCTTTACTACCAAAAGAAACACATATTCACTAATACTTGGTCTTTCCTACCAAAAGTAACACCTATTCAGAAATTCTTCCAGCAGCTCTCCCACCCCCTAGAAAAATTCTAAAAGGATGGAGGGGAAGAAGAAGATAAGAAAGAAAAAGGGATGCAAAGGATAATCCAAATATCACCAAATACAGAAATTTGCATGTTTTGATATCCACTATCCTCTTACTGGCTAGTTATTACTGAGCAACATTACGTTTGCTTGCTTTTTGACATTCATGAGTATCTTACTATGCCAAGGTGGCTAACATATCAAGCCTTACACATCAGGGACATGGCTTTCGATTACTTAAAACAAAAAAGTTACCCGCGACAACATTATTTTAAGATAAACAGAACAAAGAATTTTCTTTACCTATATTTTCAACATAGGTAACTCCAACCTAGCTAATTATAACCTAAACAAGTATTAACAATTACACTGGTAAAAAAGCAATAATTTCGACCCAATTATCCTATACATAAAGGAAAATAGAAAAGCATATCATATACTTGAGCTCACTAAACCATTCATTGCTTCAAGAGTATGTGGTGATCCATTGAGCTGAAATAATCCAAATGGATAAGTATTATATCCAATCTTACTCTTCAACTACCAAATGAAGGTTCAAAATTATGGGTTTTACTGGTGTTTGGCATTTCTTAATGTGGCTACCAATATATAAAAGAGGATCAGTGTTCAAATTTCTGCAAAAGTAGTTAGGGAGTATGGAGATTGTTTTGACAGCATCATGAGCCAATGGAAGGTTAAAGTCAGAAATCAGAATCTAAGAACTAGAATATATAAAATAGTCACCAGTAACCACCGCCTACTTAATTGAATCCTTGTTGGTAGAACCAACATCATCCTACTTTTACTCTATCCTTTCCATTTCATTGCTAGCTCAATAGCACCTAGATTGTTCGGGTCTGTCTTGATTCTTTATTTTCTCTCTTATCCTTACTCTCTGTTGTCTGATCTGTTGGATCTCCCTTTCCCAGCAGCTAGTCCACTGGTTTGTTTGTCTTTACTAATGAATTTCACCTTAGCTACTCCCTTCCAATATCTGGAGCCAAGTGCACTTTAGCATAGACATGTATGCACAGGTAACTTATCGTAAAAATACTCACAGGTAATTTCTAATTAATGGACTAGTTACTAGGACTCATTCGGTCTTCTGTAGTAACTTTTGAATTTTCCATCAGTTATCTTCTTCCCAATCAGCTTAGTGTTGAACAGTTTCAATCATGACCTCATATGGATCAGACAAATGAAAACATGATAAGATGGATGTATTTCCAAGATAATCAAAGTCCTGATCATGTAACTCATGAAATCTATATGGGACTTCATTCATATTTACAAAATGGTTCAATTAGCTAGTTGTACACTATAATGCACTACGGAGGGAAAAATCACTCAGAGATGGTGATAGAAAGCTACCTTTGGAAGTGGCGAAAAATCTAACCAACCCCATCAACTAAAGAAATCGGTACAAAATCATACTTCGTTTAAGTGGATTTGCTGGATGAACTTCAGCTCATTGCACAAGATACCATGCGTAAATGTGGCGCAAAACTTCTCTAGCAGAGTTCACAGTCTCAAAGCAACAGCTGTAGTTGTAAATTAAAAGGCATGATTTAGTCGAATGATTTGATTCACCTAGAACATAACATATAGAACATAGAAGTCCATACATGGAACACTGATGGTAACCACGCAGTGCTGAAGTAGTGGATAACTAGATAGTTAATACCAAGATCATACCAGCTTGATCTCAATACAAGATCACAAATTCATAGTTTTCAGATCACACATACATTGACAAAATAATATTTGTAAATTGTTTTTTTTTCTGTGCATGTCTTGACCCCGTGTGAGGACCGAACACTCAATCCAATTCCTAAGCGGAAAGCTCAGGTGAACAGCTCCTGATAAGATACTCAACATCATTCCTCCTGCACTATTTTCCTCTGTAATTCACCCATCATACTTGGCATCATCATATAGGGTAGGTCTTAGAAACTTCCTCCATCCAAGAACGACCGAACAATATCATTATATTTGAGTTGACATTTGACAACGAAACGTAAATGCAGGTACGTCAAAAGCAAAACAACTTTGAGAGTTTTTATTACAAAAATGATGAGATTTAACTGGCATTAGGCAGATGGTGACATTGGTATCAAAATTGAGTTGTTGAGACTTGTTAGATCTAAAGAAAATACCACTTAATTCAATTATTTGAATAGAACAAAACAGATGTTTGTTTCATTCTTGACACAACTCAAATCTCAATCAATAGTTTTAAAAAGAGAATGATGTGAATCAATAGTACTTGGTTTCAAAATCTTCTTGCCTCTTCATCATTGATGTTGTCTCGACTTTGAGACTCCCGATTTCTATGAATCTAAGGATTTTTTTCTCAATGCCAAGAAGTGCATAACTCTTTGGGAAACAATCTAGAATTTACATGTTTTAAGCTTTCACTATCAACTCCTATCCCAATCCTTGTTGACACTATCAAAGAAATACTGAAATTGAAAAGTTTAGCATGCAGCTTCCACACTTATTAGCAACTTTGTTGCTATAAGAAAGCACTAGTATATAAATGAAGGTACAATCTTTCACGTAACGACAAATTACTTATTAAGGTCGAGTAAACAAAACAAACAAATAAATTATCAACAACGCATCGAATTAATTATATTGTGGACAAAGTTTGACAAAACAAAGATCCTATATTACAACATTGCTCCTTTAAATCTCAATTATCAACAACGCATCGCATTAATCCTACTGTTTATTTCGCTATCAACTTCCACAAAAAGATTGAACTCCAAACAGTTAAAAAGAAAATCCTACAAAATTTGAATTCTCAGAGCAAGATGAATTATAACAAAGGAAATCAAGAACTTTATTTATACATCAGAAATATGCTTACCTCAGTATACACAAAGAATTCTCATTTTTTTTAAAAAGGGTCACTTTAAATCAAAATCGAACACTAACCCACATTTAATTATATTAAAATAAAACAGAATCAAGAACGCCAACTTCTTAAATTCACATGTACTTACCAAATTGACCATTCTTAAACTATTTATTGATATGTAATCATAGATTTGTTATACTCCAAGAAAAGATAAACCCACATCTAGAAAAGAAGAGTAGCAAATAGATGACCTGAAATCTTGAACTCAGGCTATCTAATTGACGATTTGCAATACCGCTAAAAACCCATTAGACTACTGGTCAAGACCTAGAATTTTTATACACAAAAAAAAAAATTATAGCTTTTTTTATTTGTTGCAACAAACAGAAGAGAAGTAACAAACTTGCTGAAAGGTTGGAGAGTGAGAAAAAAAATGGAGAAGAGAAATAGTATTGTGCAAGTAATAAATACTTACTAGATTGGAGAAACGTAGATGATGATGATGAGGATGAATATGGTGAAGAATGATAAGACAAAAAGAGAGGATACTGATGGTTGTTACCTATTTCTGTTCTCTTCTTAATTAACCAAGAAAACTCCTATTTTGAGGAGGATTGATTTGGTGCGTTTCCCATGATTAATTTTTTTTTGTTCATTATTCTTATAATAATAATTATATTTTATTTTTTATCGTTTTACAAAAATTAATAATATGTGATATTATATAATGATTATTCAAATATTATATTTGATTAGGGGAAAATTAAGTGTATATTAACTTTATTCATTATCCCTACCCTTAAAGGCAGGGAAAATGTTATTCGATAGATTTGGTATGACGAAAATGTAATAACAAAGCTAAAGAAGTCAGGACAAATCAATCTAAATAAAAAGCTACACAATACGATGATTAAAGTACCATTAAGTCAATACATATATAGGAGATTTGATTTTGTAATATTCCGTACTTTATAAATTTAGTTTTAGTTTTTTGGTCATTTTTTACAAGAGTTAGATTATTGGAGTACAAGTGTGTGTATATTAAGGGATCTAGTAAGTTATTTGATTTTTTATTATAATATTATGTGAATAGTTTTAGAATTTGTCATGATTTTCTTATCATATTTGAATTTTACCAAATGAAATTCAAAATATTACCATAATTATTTTTATTTTTTTTTAGAAAAAAATATAAATTCATTCCATATTTGGATATTCCATTTTGGGGGGAAGTTTTGGACTTACACTCTCACACAAAATACAGAAATATGCATAATGTAGTTCTCAAATAAAGTCTTGTTTAGGAGAAGAGTATTCTCTCTTTATTATTATTATTCAATGTTTCTTTATTGACTCATACAGAATGCCCTATTATTTTAATCCCAACAAATAATTGTGTGCATATTACTTTAATTTTTTCTTTTATATTGTTCTAAACTTCTAATATGAATTGAAATTTGGATTTTCTCAAAAATAGGGTACGTGTAGAACCTTTTTTTGGTGTAAGGCTCAGTGTTTTCTTGTTAATGTTATAATGTACATAAATTATTTGTGTTGCCAAATAAAAGATGAAATTCCTTTTTTATCCATTGACCATAAGAGGAATAATAAGTTATTGCCATATGAAAATTGGACAACTTTTTTGAAATTTAAAATATAAATAAAAGTGTTCACTTTTTTTTATATTCAAATTTCAAAAATGAGAGGATTCTCACAATATATTTATCATTACAATACAAATAAAGATTCAAAATTCTAATCTTATTATTAATTTAATTAAGAAGAACTAAAATAACTATTATTGCTATCATTTTTGAGAGAATCTAGTTATTTAGTGGCTTGTCCTTAGTCCGTTCATAACTATTTTTCTATATAATAATAAAGAAAGGAGTAAAGTTACTATGAAATTTTTTTCTCATGTAGTTATTGATTTAAGCTTTCCTAGCCCCTTCATAGCTTTTAACAAGAAACTTCCAATTTTATTTCATATATATTATGCTCTCTTTTTTTCAAGATTTGCTACTTGAAGATGAGATTCTTGACAGTATAGGCATCTTTTTTCTAATTCTAGAAGAAGATAATAAGATGTTTCGAGCTTTTCTACTATATAAAAAGCTCAAATGATAATTTTATTCATGTTAATGCGCACTAATTCAAAGTAAAGATTATTTGCGGCTTTTAAAATTTGATTATAATATTAATTGATATGAATAAACAACTTTTAATACACATTTTATAGAGAATATCAACATACAATAAAATGAAAAGCATACCAACTTCAACAGGAGTCATTGAGCTATCATTTTGCCATAAATTAAATATATATATATATATATATATATATATATATATATTATTAAAAAAAATCTACTTTGAAAATTAAATCTCTCTTCCGTTGGGCTACAAATTTTGAGGTTGAAATTTGTAAAATTGAGTATATGATGTTGTGATTTTTTAAATTGTACATACATTTTGCTTGGAAATTTTGAAGTATTGTGAATAGAAATGCTCAAAAATATTTAAAGACCAAATTTTATAGTCAAATAGATACTTGAAGATAAATTTTAAATTTGACCAAATTTCATAACCAAACAAATCTTTGAAGATAAATTTCCAAATTTAATCTAAAATCTATGACCAAATACTAACTTCAAATCTCAAAATTTGCTTCTGATATACATAGCCCCCCAAAATCGACTTCTTTATAACTTTTTTTTTTACTAATAGATATTTACAATTAACTATAATTTAATGAATTATAGTAGCTAGTAACTGTGTATTAACAGTTGCTATTAAATTATTTGTGTATTGAATTTAGGATAATATATTATCTAACTAGTTCATTATAAAAATGATGATCGTGCGAAGGAGATGCGCAAACACCTTAATGATATGGTGCTAGAGGTTAATTATAGAAGGTATGAGGAGAGGTAGAGGTAGACGGAAAAATTATTGGGGAGGGATGATTAGATAGGACATGATATAACTCGAGGACAAAATCTTAGATAAGAGGGTGTAGAGAACGTTTATTAAAATAGAATAGTAGGCAGTGGAGTGTTGTCTTGTTTTCCGAGAGTTTATGCTTACTGTTGTTTGTCTTGGTACTAGTTATGTTAATGTAGTTTTTCTTTTGATATCATCGTATGTTGTTTATTGTGTTTTGACTATCACACTATTTTGTGTTCTTATTCCTTCATTGTACGATTTGCATTGCTTCCCTTATTAGTGACAATGTTTTCTTAGTACTTGAATTTGCTATACCTGTCACGACCCAGACCGTCGTAAGTGGTACCCACACTAACCCTCCGGTGGGAGAACCATTACTACAACCCAAACTAAATAACTCAATCAAAAACTAAGACATTTAAAGTTACGGAAGCAGATTTAAATGCTAAGGAAAAGAAATAGAGTTCTCATAAACTTCAAACAAAAGTCTAACCAAAACAAATGCAGAATAATACCTAGAACCTGAAAGTCAATGTACCAAAACATCTAAAGTTTAACAAGTCTAACAAGAAGGGTACAACCCCAAACTAAACATAAGACTAACTAAAGTACTAGTCTAAGTCCGGAATGTGGACATAGACAGAAAAGAGAACTCATGGCAACCCGAAAGAACTGGCTCACCCTTAAATTCGATTGATCATTGATCTTCTAAGCGAGGTCTATCAATAGCCGCCTGAAGATGTCATGTACTCAACAAAGAAAGAGCAAGTGCAGTATTAGTACACAACCACAATGTACTGGTAGGATCACGCGGCTATCCCACTAAGTGCAACAAACATAAGTCATTATAGCATAACAACAACATGCATACACGGAACATATACAATATAAATATCATTTTCAAACCATGCATAATTTCACAATCCTTAAGATATATAGTTACATCAAGTCATTGGTCCTCTCATGGAACCCACACCCAAACTGTTAGTGTATCGGTACATGGTACCCAATCTAATGTTTATGCTGGAACGTGGCAACCGATCTCATATTTATGCCAGAACGTGGCAACTGATCCTAGTTAGTGTGTCGGAACTCAACACTCGATCCATTCAACAAGCCACAATCACAATCACAATCACAAGTATATTTTCAAAATCTTATAATCAAGTCATGATTCATGGCATTCATCATTCATGTATTCTCATTTACAATTAGTGTGATCAATAATACAACATTCGCATACATGCATGTATTATAATGAAGCAAGAACAAATATACATCACACAATTATGAAATCACAATCATCACCTACCTTGAAACAAGTTTGGATCCCCTAAGAAACTTGATTCTTCCCTTTTCGGATTCGTTCCGCTTATTCTTGGTCTACAAATAATTTATATAACACGAGGATCAATAAACAATATCTAATTACCCGAATTACCAACAATTATATCAACCCTAGATCAAACTTTTGATCCTTATCCCAATTAGGGCTTTTTCCACCATCCAAACAGTTCCAAAACCCTTCCCCAATAATAATTACCCATGAAACTAAGTTCTACGGATCGAAAAATAGATTCGAGGAGTGAAAGTCTAACCTTTAGCCTCAAGAATGGTGAAAAAATGTCAAGAAAACACTTGGGGTAGCTCCTTAGCTCTCAAAGTCGAAAAGTGCAGAATAAAAAGTTTTTGGGGTTTATTTTTTACTTAAGTCGCAACTGTCCCGCCACAACGGTCCTCACCCCACTACAGCGGCCACGCCCTGGAGAGAATAATCCCTCCCTACTGACTTGCACGGAACCAGTGAGCAAACTTAAGAATTCCAAAACCCACATTTCACAATACACTTTTAACCAATGACACTCAGAAATTACCCGTTCACGCTAAGATCAGTTTCGAGAGTTTTACTCACCCGAATTAAATTTTGTAAAGTCGTATGGGTTCCTTAATGTCCTAGATATCTATCCATGTGATCAAATTCATAATTAGATCACCCAATTGTTATTAGATTTCCCTAGACTTTACTGACTCCGATTTCGTCCAAATTTTGACTAGGTTGGGAAATTTCAAGTTACAACGAAAAAGTTTTCCGGCCCAAAATTTTTCCTCGTTGGCTTTTCTATAATGATAGAAATAGGTTGTTACAATAGATACCAATTTGCCAATCACTCGTTCCCGAGTGACAACTAAGAGAAAACAAGTTAAAGTTAGAGTAGAGTAGTACTTGAATCGACGAACAAATGAGATACTTGTCTCACATGTCCTTCTCGATTTCCCAAGTAGTTTCCTCAACTGGACGATGCTTCCATTGAACTTTCACTAAATTAATCTCTTTGGTCCTCAGCTTCTGTACATCACGATTAAGGATTGTAATCGGTTTCTCCTCATATTGAAGGTCTTTATCTAACATAACTGAGTTCTATTTTATGATGTAATTCCCATCATCATGATATCTCTTCGACATAGATACATGAAATACTGGATGAACTTCAGATAGAGTAGGATGTAAAGCCAATTTATAAGCCACTGGCCCTACATATTCAAGAACCTTAAAGGGATCAATGTTTCACAGACTTAGCTTGTCCTTCTTACCAAATCTCATCACCCCTTTCATTGGTGATACTTTAAGAAAAATATTCTCACAAATCTGAAATGCCATGTCATTTACCTTATGGTCTGCATACTTCTTCTGCCTACTCTGGGCTGCTAAAAGCTTAGCTTGAATACTCCTTACCTTATCTTGAGCATCCTTCACTAAATCAACCCCCAAAGGTTTTACATCTCTAGTCTTGAACCATCCTATGGGTGATCTACATCTCCTCCCATAAAGTGTCTCAAACGGCGCATATCAATGCTAGAGTAATAACTATTATTATAGGAGAACTTACATAAAGGTAAGAGCTTATCTCAATGCCCTCCAAAATCAATCACATATGCCCTCAACATGTCTTCTAATACTTGAATAGTTCTCTCTGACTGCCCGTCCGTCTGTGGATGGAAGGTTGTACTAAAAGTGAGTTGTGTGCCCAATTCATCACGTAACTTCCTCCAAAACTTGGAGATGAATTGTATACCATGGTCTGAGATGATAGAAAGGGGCACCCCATGCAACCTCACTATATATTTCACATAAACCTTAGCCAATTATTCAGCATTATAATCTATTCTGACCAGAATAAAATGGGCTGACTGAGTCAATCTATCAACCACTACCCAAATAGAATCAAACTTTTCCAAAGTCTTGGGAAGACCAACCGCGAAATCCATGGCTATCATTTCCCACTTCCATTCCAGAATTGGCATTCTCTGAAGCAAACCTGCAGGCCTTTGGTGTTCATATTTTACTTGTTGGCAATTTTGACACTTAGCCACAAACTCCGCTATGTCTTTCTTCATGCCCAACCACCAATAAATTCACTTTAAATCTCGATACATCTTGGTCACACCCAGATAAATAGAATATCACGAACCATGGGATTCTGTCAACAATTTTTTAATCAAGTCATCTATTCGAGGAACACAAATCCTTCCTTTAAAACTAAGCACACCTTCCGTATCAAAAGTGGTCTCTTGTGCCTTACCAATCGCAATATTCTTCTTAAGCTTGTTCAAATTTTCATCCTCAAACTATTTGGCCTTGATCTCCTCAATGAACATGGCCCTAGCCTCTTTTTGAGATGCCCAAATGCATGAATTTAGACTCCAAGGTCTGGATTTCCTTAGCCAAAGGTTGCTTAGTTACACTCAAGCAAGCTAAACTACTTGTTTTTCGACTCAAAGTATCTGCCACTACATTAGCCTTGCCTGGATGGTATTGAATGGTGACATCATAATCCTTGAGTAACTCCATCCATCTTCGCTGTCTCAAATTCAGATCCTTTTGAGTGAAAACATGTTGCAAGCTACGATGATCAGTAAACACCTCACACTTAACGCCATAAAGGTAAAGCCGCCAGATCTTAAGAGCAAATACTACCACTGCCAACTCCAAATCATGCATTAGATAATTCCTCTCATGCACCTTCAACTACTGTGATGCATAGGCAATGACATTTTTATCCTGCATCAACACCGCACCCAAACCAGAATGTGAAGCATCACAATAAACTATAAAATCTTTAGTGCTAGAACAAGTGTTATGGTCAAGAGAGTCTTGAGCTTTTGAAATCTCTCCTCACATTTTTTAGTCTATTCAAATGGTATCTCCTTTTGGGTCAAATTTGTTAAGTAAGTGGCAATATAAGCAAAGTTCTCCACAAATCGACTATAGTAACTAGCGAGCCCCACAAAACTCCTAACTTTCATCACGGAGTTAGGCTGAACCCAATTCTTAAGCGCCTCAATATTTTAGGGATCTACCATTACCCCTTCCTTTGAAACTACATGCCCTAAAAATGCAACCGAAGTCAACCAAAATTCACACTTAGAAAATTTCGCATACAACATTTGTTTCCCAAGAACACCCAGAACAATACGAAGATGATCGGCATGCTTCTCCTCACTCTTCATATAGACCAAAATGTCGTCAATGAAGACTATAACAAACGAATCAAGAAAGGGTTTAAACACCTCATTCATCAAACTCATGAAAGCTTCAAGTGCATTAGTCAAACCAAAAGAGATAACTAGGAACTCATAGTGTCTATAGCAGGTTCTAAACGCCATCTTGGGCACACCCTTAAGCCTAATATTTAACTGATGGTAAGCAAACCTTAGATCAATCTTAGAGAAAACTAATGCACCTTGCAATTGGTCAAAAAAATCATTTATTCGAAGCAATAGGTACATGTTTCAAATGGTGACCCTATTCAATTGCCGGTAATCTATACACATCCTCATACTACCATCATTTTTCTTAACAAACAAAACTGGAGCAACCCACGAGAAAGCATTAGGACGAATAAAACTTTTATCAAGAAGTTCTTGGATTTGAGCCTTAAGTTTTCTTAATTCTGCCGGAGCCATGCGATATGGAGGGATAGAAATGAGGCGGGTACCAGGTTCCAAATCAATGCAGAAATTTATATCTCTATCTAGAGGCATACCAGGAAAATCTGTAGAAAACACTTCTTTAAATTCTGACACCACAAGAATAGACTCAATAGATGGAGACTCAACCTCAACATCCTTAATATGAGCCAAGTAAGCCAAACAACCTTACCCTACCAGTTTTCTAGCCCAAATGAAGGATATGATTTTTGCTTGCCTAGGCTTGTACACCCCTTTCCACTCTAATGTTTTCCTTTCCGAAATTTTTAGAGTTACAGACTTAGCATTATAATTAAGCATAGCATAATAAGGGGACAACCAAGTCATGCCTAAGATTATATCAAAGTCAGTCATATCCAAAATCACCAAATCAATCCAAGTCTAAAAACCCATAAACAAAATAGGACAATCACGATAAATATGGGTGACTATAATAGACTCTCCAACTAGGGTAGAAACATAGATGGGGGCATCAAGTATATCACAAATCATAACAAATTATGAGGCAAACCGCACGTATACATAAGAATAAGTAGAACCCGGATCAAATAACACATTAGACATTTGGTCACAGATAAGAATAGTACATGTGATCACTATGTCTAATTCCTCTGCTTCGTTCTTTCCCGAAAAGGCGTAACACTGAGCCCTATCATAATGACGGGCGACTTTTCTATTTGGCTGCACTGTACCTGTAATCCTCAGAAACTAGTAGACTAAACTAGAGTCTTACGAGGGAGTTTTAGAGTTTGATGTGAGGGATAAAATCGTAAAATGACTTCCGTACTTAGAACGAGGTTTTAGGGTTAGGGCGTCAAGGTACGACCCCCCAAGGACCAACCAAAGGGTCCTTGAGGAGGACCCTAAAAACTGCCCAAAAGTTGTCAAAAACAGTGGCCTCCCACGAGCCGTGGATGGACCCATGCCCCGTGGGAAGGGGTCGTGGGTCAAGGCCTGACCTTTCCTATAACTTTCAAGCCATAGTCCACCACCATGAATGACCAGTTTGGTCTTTGGACCCACCCATGGTCCGTGGGTGTGGTCTCGTTGGTGGGGGCATATTTGGGTGTTAGAGTTTTAAGTTGGGGACTTAGGAGTTAATTCATTATTAGTTAGGGGTTAAGTGAGGTCGGTTAATTAGTTATTAGACCACCTATATAAGCCTAATAGATCCATAAACTAAGTCAATTAAATCATTCTTCCAAGACCTCAAAATAAACTCATTCCCTTCCAAATATTTCTCTCTCTAAAACTCTATAGAAGAAGAAGAGAAGGAAGCTAGGGCAGATTTCTTCTATTGATGCAAGCTTGGTGAGGCCTTTGAATCAATGTATGTTATCTTATTCATATATGGGTTCTTCCACCCATAGATCCCTCTAGATTTCCCCCCAATTGTGAAGACAAAACCCAATTCTAGCTAGAGTTTCTTCCTACATTGTGGGTAGTGTTGAATTATGATTCTTATCAAGTGGATAATACTTAATTATGGTTGATTTAGCATGGAATTATGATATGATGATAATTTATGTGATTTCCATGGTTAACCCTTGCCTAGTTGATAGAATTGATATTATATGGGTTTCTGTAATGAGAGGTGAAATTGAGGATCCATAGGTGATCTTCTGAAATTAATGTCATGTATGGTAATTGTTCAAGATTAGGAGCATATAGTCATGAATTGAACTAGATTTTAGTATCTATGATGGATCATGACTTGTAAAGTTTGAAATAGAACCTTTATGATGAATTGATAATAAATAATGTGTTTAGAATGCCTTGAAATCTAGGTATTTATGATGATTGTAGAAGTAAAGCTTTGAGAGTAGGGCTTATAGTCATGAATGTTGATCACTAGGGCCTTAAGAGTAAAGCTAATATGATTAAATATAGATGCTAAGGCTTTGAGAGTAAAATCTACATGTGAATAGAAGGGTAATGAATATGATTGTGATGAAAGATTTTTACCTACCTAATTCACCTTATGAATAATATGAGTCATGATGATATCCATGTCTAATGTAGAATTCTAGATATGATATTAGGCATGAATATGAACTTAACATGAAAGGGGTTCTCACATAGTAATGGTTATAGGGTTGAAGGGCTTTTCTAACCTAATTGAACCTAAGGCTATAGAGCCTTCATACCTAGGTCATGGATGGTGATAGTTGCTCACACATGGTCTAAAGAGGTAATTTAATGAATTAACATAGATTAGTTGTCAAGGACATCTTTCTATGAAACTTGAGTCAAAGTAGAGGCTTAATAGTTATCTTGTGGGATTTAGGTCGAGCACCGAGTGGATATTGAAATGAGATGGAGGTTCCCACCTAGTTGAGTTTGGGCTTCCAAAATGGAAACTCTCACTAAGTAGAGTTTGGATTTCCTAAAGTATGTCTCGTGAGATAGAAGCCTTCACCTAGTAGAGTTTGGGGTTTCTAGTAGTAATCTTTGTATCCCATAACTACGTGCCCCGTAGGATAGTTAGCTATTGGATCCAACTAAGGTAGCAAACCGGTTCTACCTTAGACAAGTGGACTAACCCTTAACGGTGTGGGTAACACCGGGAAGGATCATGTGATAGTTCATATGTTCTCATGTCGGTTAAGGCTATATCCCAACTACAACAAGATTAGTAATAAACTAAGATTATGCTTAATGTAGCATCTCCTGGAGTTCAAACCTAATGGACTAAGATTATGTTTTAGGGAGCATCTCCTAGAGTTCAACATAACTTAATAAACTAAGATTATGCTTGAGAAAACATCTTCTAGGGTTCAAACTTTATGAACTAAGATTATGCTTCAAGAAGCATCTCCTAGAGTTCAAGCTTGATGAACTAAGATGTACTTAATGTAGTATAGGGAACTAAGATAGGCTTAGTAAAGTACCTCCTAGTGTTCCAATGCTTTCAAAAGGGACTAGTACCTAATCAAAAAACTTGAGTAGGATGACCTAAAGAATTACTTAGTATGAATGGTATTATGGGATGTCATTCATACATTGCACAAGTATGGCTTAAGGTTACCCAAGAGGTGTTGTTTTATATGAAGTGTGTTTAGCTTGGGTTGTTGTTATAGTTGCCTTCCATGACATAATTGACTAGAGGTGATAGTTCCCTTCTCTATATGAAGTAAGTTAAGAATGAGATCAAATGAATGGTAAGTATGACTAAGGTGACTTCAAGGTTATGCTTAGTGTGAATAATATTATGAGATGCCCTTCATGCATTGCACAAGTATACATTGAGGTTACTTAGAAGTATAGTGCTTTTGTTATATGAAAGCCTAGGTCTTGACTATGAATATAGACTAAGATTAAGATGACTAAAAATGGATATTTAGCTTGGATGATATTATGGGATGTTATCCATGCATTGCACAAGTATGCTTTGAGGTTACTTAGGAGTGGTATTGTTATGATGTCAATGACTAGGAGTTGAATAATGCTTATATGATGCTTATGTTAGAGACATTACTTATGATTATGATATTGTCTCTTATGCTTATAGTTGATGTTTCATGAAGTATTGGATTATGTCTTATGTTGACTAACTCTTATTTTATGCTCTTATGATGTTATGTTAGCTAACATATTTAGTACATTTTGTACTAACACATACTTTGCCTACATTCTCATCGAATATAGGGTTTGGAGATTTGAGTTCCTATCTTGAGGCTAGGTTTCTAAGAAGCAATTGAGTTGAAGATTTGGTGAGTCCTCATAGCTTCGAGGACAAACCCACTATTTCCTTTATGTCTTTTATTTTCATGTCAAGAGACTATTGTATGGGCTATGTCCCAAAGGTTTTAATTCAAGTTGAGTTTAGATGGTTTAAGACAAAAGTGTAGTAAGGACTTCTGCTTGCTTTTATGAAAGACTTCGATTGTATAGATAAAGTTTTTAAAATTTTCGTACTTTTTTATTATCTTATGTTATGATATGTTAAGGGCTTGTATGAGACCCCTTCGGGATCAAGTACGACATATTACATCTAGGGTTACCCCTGGGTCGTGATAGTACCTCTACCTATGTTACCATTTCCCCTACCTCCGCAGCCTCACTTATTTCCTCCTCTCCTACCTTGTGGATGCCTTCGATCGTTATTACCATTTTCCACATGTACCACTACTCTAGTCGGTTGCTGTGCAGAATCTATTATGCGCAGGTGGGGACAATCTCTCCTCATATGTTCAGGTTCTCTACAGTTATGACAAGTACGATCAAAGGATGGCCTGTTGCCCGCCGAAGGTGCGGCTCCCTGGCTATCCTGAATCAAATTCTGAGGTGGAGTTTCGGAGTAATTACCTGTAGAAGCAGGCATAGCAGACTAAATTGGCTGGGCTGCAAGTGTTGGCCTTCCTAAACCTCTGGAGTAAAAACCCTTAAAGTTTCCTGAATTCTTGGCTTTCTTTGCCAGCGCCTTAGCCTGACCGTCTCGCCTTACCCCCTCTACTTTCTTCATAAAATATGTTACCTCATTGAAGTTTTTCCTTGCAAAGGTCATATGAACAGATAATACCTGCAACTCAAAATTTAGTCCTTTAATAAATAAACGGATCCTCTCTTCCTCATAAGTCACCAATTGCGTAGCATATCTATACAAAGCATGGAACTTGGCCTCATAAGCAGCCACAGACATACCACCTTGCTCAAAAGCCATGAACTCATCCTTCTTGAGATCTTTCAAAGTCCGAGGCACATACTTCTCTAAAAACAGAGCATGAAACTAGGTCCAAGTAAGTGGGGGTAAAACTAAATATCTGCACTCCACATAAGCTCTCCACCACTACTTAGCCTCACCTTGAAGCTAAAAAGTCACAAACTCAACTCCATGCTGATGGACAATTCCCAACTTATGAAGCCTCTCATAGCAATCTAAGATGAACTCATATGCATCCTCAGTCTCGAAACCATGGAACACATGCGGTTTCAACTTCAAGAACTTAGTCAACATCTCATGCTCATTACCAGTCATGACAGGACCCAACAAAGGATCGGTAGAACACATCATTACCTACATTTCCACCCACTTTGGGGACAGTGATAGCAATAGGGGGATTGGCGGGAGCTTGAGTTGCTTAAATAGAGGGAAGCACTCCAGGACCAACCAATCCTTTCAAGAACGACATAATCTGATGAGCTAACACTGGGTCTAAGGAAGGAATACATGTAGTCTCAACCTGCACCTCTTCCTCTTGTCCCACATTCTCCTCATTCTCAACTTCTATATTCTCTTCTACCTCTTTATGATGCATAGGAGGAGCCTCATTCCAAGGAGCATTCTCAACTGGTGCTCCATCCCTAGTAGGCGCCACCCTATCTCTTCCTTTACCCCTAGCTCTTCCTCTACCCTTGCCTCGACTGCGACCTCTTACTGCAGATTTCTCAACTAGAGCATTAACAAAAGCTATGGACTTGATGCCGTTGAACTAGTGTTTACCATTTGCAGACAGAAGAGTCAAGGAAGTCAAATACCAATTTGAATTGTCGGATACCAATTGGAATCAAGTTATAGAACGAAAGGAGATAAGAAAAAATAGAGAGATTTCCTAAAGTCCTATAGCCTCTCGAAGAAAAGTACAGACATCTCTGTACCATTCCACAAGACTTTATTAAACTCGTTTTGGTACATCGAGATCAATGAATCTAGGCTTTGATATCAAATTTGTCACAACCTAGACCGTCGTGAGTGACACCCACGCTAACCCTCCGATGGGAGAACCATTACTACAACCCAAACTAAACAACTCAATCAAAAACTAAGGCATTTAAAGTTACGGAAACAGGTTTAAATGCTAAGAAAAAGAAATAGAGTTTCCATAAACTCCAAACAAAAATCTAATCAAAACAAATGCGGAATAATACATAGAACCTGAAAGTCAATGTACCAAAACATCTAAAATTCAACAAGTCTAACAAGGGTACAACCCCAAACTAAACATAAGACTACCTAAAGTACTAGTTTAAGTCAGGAATGTGGACATAGATAGAAAAGAGAACTCATGGTAGCCCAGAAGAACTGGCTCACCCTTGAATTCGATTGATCACTAATCTTCTAAGCGAGGTCTCAATAGCTGCCTAAAGATGTCATGTACTCAACAAAGAAAGAGCAAGTGCAATATCAGTACACAACCACAATGTACTGGTAGGATCACACGGCTATCCCACTAAGTGCAACATACATAAGCCATTACAACATAAAAATAACATGCATACACCGAACATGTACAATATTAATATCATTTTGGAACCACGCACAATTTCACAATTCTCAAGATATACAGTTATGTCAAGGCAATGGTCCTTTCATGAAACCCACACCCAAACTGTTAGTGTACCGGTACGTGGTACCCGATCCAATGTTTATGCTGAAATGTGACAACCGATTCCATATTTATGTCGGTATGTGGCAACTGATCCTAGTTAGTGTGTCGGAACGCAACACCCAATTCATTCAACAAGCCACAATCACAATAACAATCACAACTATATTCTCAAAATCATATAATCAAGTCATGATCCATGGCATTCATTATTCATCTATCCTCATTTACAATTAGTGTTATCAATAATGCAACATTCGCATACATACATGTATTATAATGAAGCAAGAACAAACATACATCACACAATTATGAAATCACAACCATCATCTATCTCTAAACAAGCTTGGATCCTCTAAGAAACTTGATTCTTCCTTTTTCGGATTAGTTTCGCTTGTTCTTGGTCTACAAATAATTTATATAACACGGGGATCAATAACAATATATAATTACCCGAATTACCAATAATTTTATCATCCCTAGATCAAAACCTTGATCCCCATATCCCAATTAAGGCTTTTCCCACCATCCAAACAGTTCCAAAACCCTTCTCCAACACTAATTACCCATGAAACTAAGTTCTATGGATCGAAAATGGATTCGGGGAATGAAAGCCTTACCTTTAGCCTAAAAAATGGTGGAAAATTATCAAGAAAACACCTGGGGTTGTTCCTTATCTCTCAAAGTCGAAAAATGTAGAATGAAAAGTTTTTACGATTTATTTTCGACTTAAATCGCAACTGTCCCGCCAAAGAGGTCCTCACCTCGCTACAGCGGCCCCGCCCTGATGGGAATAATCTTACCCTAGCAGCTTGCACGGAACCAGTGAGCAAATTTAAGTATTCCAAAACCCGCATTTCACAACATACCTTCAACCAATTACACTAGAAACTACCCGTTCACGCTAAGATCAATTTCGAGAGTTTTACTCGCCCGAATTCAATTTCGTAAAGTGTTACAGGTTTCTTAAAGTCTTAGCTATCTACCCATGTGATCAAATTCATAATTAGATCACCCAAATTGCTACCATATTTCCCTAAACTTTACTGACTTCGATTTCATCTAAATCTAGACTATGCTGAAGATTTTCAAGTTACTACGAAAAAGTTTTTCGGCCCAAAAATTTTCCTCGTTGGCTTTTATATAACTACGGGAACAGGTCGTTACAATACCTGAGGCAAGGTCTCTTGGAAATAAACTCTCTATATCCACGAGGTAGTGGTGATGTTTGTGTACACTCGACCCATTTAAGATTCCACTGGGTATGTTATTGTTGTTGTTGTTGATAATGATGATAATGATAATGAACGATATGGATAGATTGGGATTAACAAGTATATTTGTTAGGAACGATTGAATATTCTTGATATATTTTAGAATTTCTAGGTATAAATCAAATTTCATATTTTTTTTTAAAAAAAAAGTAAATTGTGGATATAGAGGTCTCTTGGGAAAAGACTCTCTATATTCACGAGGTAGTGGTGATGTTTGTGTACACTCAACCCTCCTGAGCTCCTACTGGGTATGTTATTGTTGTTAATGATAATATACGATATAAATAGATTGAGATTAACAAGTATATTTGTCAGAAACGATTGAATTATCTTGATAGATTTTAGAATTTTTAGGTATAAATCAAATATCATATTTAAAAAAAAAAGTAAATTGTGTTTTAAAAAACTATGATCAAATGCAATTTCAATTCAAACTTCGTTCAAATAATTTTTTTTAGAAAACATAAAAAATTTATAATCAAAACTATAGTACTCCCTCCTATTCATATTCATAGGAGGAATTTCAACATCTGCCTAACTAATCATCCTTCTATGGTATTTTATAAAATGTTATATTTATACCAAAAATATAACAGTAACTTTTTATATAATAAAAATATATATTAAATATTAGTTTTAAAATTTAATCTTATTTAAATAAGATAATTTTTATATAACTAAAAACTACATTAAATAGATTAATTTAATAAAAACATATTTCACTCTTTAAACTTAAATGATTTTTTGTAAAAAAAATATATTATGTTCATGCAAAACAGCAAAAGCATCATAAAATATGGATCAAAAGGAGTAAATAAATTGGAAAAAAGTTTGAAAAATACTTCAACTTTAACCGAAATTGTTGTTACGATACCAAACTTTATGAAGGACCTTTTAGCCCCTGCATTATTTAATAATGCATTTTAAAGGTATATATATGCCCATATGGACATCATAAATATTGCATCATTATAAATAGTAACGTGTCCACGTGAGCACATATATACCTTTAAAATACACTATTAAATAGTACAGCGGTAAAAGGTCTTCCATAAAGTTTGATATCGTAACAACAATTTCGACCAAAATTAAAATATTTTTCAGATCATTTTCCCTAAATAAATATTGGAAACTAAAAAAGGGATAAAATTATTGGACTAAACATAATATAATCTACTTCGAATCAAGTTCACAATCATTTTCTAAAAAGATCATACCACTAATAATTATATATATATATATATATATATATATATATATATATATATTACTTTCAACATAAAATTAATTTGCACACCCAATAAAATAAAATAAAATGGGCACATTGGGGGGACCAAAAGGGGAAAGGCTATTGCCTCGTTAGGCGTAAATGCTGGTTTTTTTATTTTTTTTTGGTTCTATAGGATACTAATGATCTAGTGACTAACGAGAGAGTTGCTCGAATAGTAAACACTCCTTATTTTTAATTTGAAAATTGCGAGTTCGAATTATCAAGGTAGCAAAAGGGGTGGGAGCTCCTAGAGAGGGTAGAAAAAAAAAAGCTAGTGGCACTGTGCTTACGGATGATATATGAATGAAAATTTGAAGAATTAATCTTTTTTAATCATTATGAAAAAAAAAAAAAAATCCTTCAATTTACTTTAAAAAATATACTTGCATTGAAATAATGGTTCCCATTTAAATCAGTTTTTACATTCGGAAACTTTTTTTTTTCTTGAATAAAGTCACCTATTTTATTATTTATATTTATGAAACTGTTGAAACTAAAGAACAAGTACATATAGAGACTATTCTGAGCCAGATAGGAGGGCCTGGAAGGGTATTGTAGCTCTCGGGTACATAAATCGATTTGATTTGATTTGATTTTTTATTAAAAAGAAATTTAAATTAATTATATTGATTTATTAAATCTAAAAATCAAATCATATAAAGTTGGGTTTTTCGATTTTTTTTAATTTTTTATAACTATATGGTGTTTAAAAAAAAGATTAAATGTATTTTCACTTACATGTGTAATAAGCAAAACCTTAAAAATGTTAAATGAATAAAAATCTCCACAAAGACGGTAAAATTCACATGAGTACAAAATACTTTTATTGAAATACCAACGTTCATTATGTTAAATAATAAGATTAAAGGCTACATTCAAACTGAATGTAAAACAAAATATTTACAAAGTAAATTGTTAACTTCAAAAATTTGAAAAACTATAACAATATAATTGTAACTTTCGATTTTAATACAAAATAAAATATTTACAAATTTTTACATGCTCAAATTTGAAATAATATATCTAAACATTGAATACTATAAACAAACTAAAATATATTAACAAAGTAGATTATAAATAATATTTTTTATCTATAAATAAACTAAAATCTCTCTCACTCTCTCACACACACACACATATATATATATATATTAAGTCGGTTTGATTTGGGTTCGATTTGACTTTTTTTTTTATACCAAACCAAACCAAGAGTGGTTGGTTTTTTTTTTTCAACGCCAAACTAATCAAACCAAACCACAAATCATTTTTTTGGGTTTGATTTGATTCGCCGATTCAATTTGGCTTGTACACCCCTAAGTTGTTCTATCTAACTCATTAATTGAAAGTTTGAAATGAATAGAAACTTTTTAACAAAATTTTAATTATTTTTCACCTAATTCTCGATATCTACATTGAAGTTCGACTATTTTGAATTTGTGCCGTGCAGGGTCTTTGAGGAGAAGTGTTTACTATAAAAAAAATCACATTCAAGATTTAAACCCGAGATCTCTTATTAAGAGAGAATCAAGATTTAAACCCAACATCTCTTATTAAGAGAGAATCAACTATATTATTCACTGCACAAAATTCTTTGGTGGTGAAATCTTTGATCTTTTCAACTACACTTTTACGAAATGTAATGCAAAACAAGTTATGTGAAAAGATATTTCGAGAACTCTACCTTCAGAAAGTTTTGTTACATTTGAAACAAAAACAAAATGAACCACCTATCGAATTAGACTGCCCTTTACCTTACATTTAAATCATAAAGCAATTGATTTTTAGGCTATATTTAAAGAGGGAAATTTCATAAATAGCTTAGAGTTGAATCATAATTAGCTTTATTAGCTGCCATTTACATAATTACGTAGCATAGCTATAATTGCAGTAGCTATTATATATCTTCCTTGAAATTTATTTTTTTTATACAAATTGTACTACTAACTTAAGTAATGAGGGGAGAATTTAAATTATAAATAAAAAACAATTCCACAAGTCATAGTTATTGTATCTGATTAGAATTTCTTAGCAAATATGACTTTTAAAAATTAATTGAATATTAACTGTGTTTGATAAAAAAAATTATAATCAATTAAAAATTAAGCATATTTAATTCAAATTATAATAATTGAAATTAAAATTTATCAATAACTACGAATGCTATTGTTTTCCATAAATTATTGTATGACAAAAAAAAAAAAAGTGATTCACATAACATGGATAATTGCCCTTTTCTCTACTTTGTGCTGCTCTTTAATTTTCCAAGTTTATCTTTGATGTTAATAGCCATCGTACGTAAATATTTAATTTAACCATAATATTTGAGACAAATGTCGATTTGTGAATAAGTACAAATCAATGTTCCATGGACTATGACAAAATATATTTGGTCCGTAAATATCTATTTGGAAGCTAAGCTTTCGTCAATCAAGTTGTCAGACATATCTTTAACATTTATCCTCGGAGGTTTAGAAATTAATTTTCATATTATATTATATAATATATTTTTTATAATAGTATTTTTCTATGGTAAAATTAACAGAAGCGGAAAGTAATTCCACGCTCATCATAAGAAATAGATACTTTAATCCACCGTAAATTAATAAGAAATTTATGTTATAAAATATAGGTTTTTACTTATTTTATATTGAATCAATTCACTGGAAAAAACAGTGGTGGAAAACATATTCTCACAAAACTTTTTAATTTTTCAATGTGAAAATGTTATTATTTTTTCTTTTTAACTAATTTAATCAAATGAAAAATTGAAAAAATAGTGATTTTGTAAATAAGACCGAATAGTTTGATGCTAAGACTGTAAGACATATTCTTTGTTCATTTTTAATTATCATATTGCACTTTTTGAAAGTCAATTTGACTAATTTTCAAAATTACAAACTTATATTTAGGTTACATTCAGGGGCGGAGGTACCCTAGGTCAAGGGGTGTCAAGCAACACTCCTTTATTGAAAAATTACACTGTATACACATGTCAAAATTTGGTTTAATAAATATAAATATGAGTGTTGACACCTCTTAATAAAAGTTGAAGGTTTAGTATAGTGATTAAGGGATTACAAAAAATTGTTTAAGGCCGTGTGTTCTATGTCTGTAGTTGTTTAAGTTTGTTTTTTGAGAATCAATTTAATTTATCCTCTAAATTAGATTATCTTAACATTTTATGATTTTCATGTTATAAGTTACATTTTTTCTCATATTACTATAGTAAAAAATTACATCTTAAATTGTTAATTATATTTTATGTAGTTTGACTCTTAAAAATAAAATACAATATATATTTCGAGACAAATGAAGTATTTCAATTTTTTTGATTTCTATGTTAATTTAAACCAGTCTCTTGTGATTTTCTCTAATTTTATTGATCGCTAAATCACTTCTTTATTAGCCTTTACCATTTGACTTGGACTCTCACTTTCTTGGTTGATATTTACTTATTCTTAGATATTTGACGCGATAGTTACAAGGTAGCTAGGCAGTAGCATCAATATTTCATCTCATAAAGAAGATTTAAATGCACCTTGATAAAAATAGAAATGAAACGTTGACAACTACTCCCTACATATTTTACATAGAAATATGATTTCATAGAAAATGTTTTTCAGAAAACATGTGTATTTCTTACATATTTTGTAGTATTTGGTAAGTAAGCAAGAAAATATTATCTCTAGAGCATTTATGTATTATCTTGCAAAACACTATGAAAGCGGGATGAAATAGAAAGTAGGGATTCAGAAGGTAGGGGTGGATGGTCAAGGGGTAGGGGCCGGAGAGAATGGGTGTGTGGAGAGAAGACAATAAACTTGGAATATCACTTATCCAACTTGTTTTTGTTACTTCCATTATAAAATTTTTTCCTATTTTTACGGAACTAATTTTTCTAAAAGAAAATATTTTTCAAACATATTAAGTATTAATCAACCATAAAAAAATTGGAAAGAATGTTTTCCTCCCAACCAAACACACAATCATACTTGCATTCTAAGCTCTCGATCGCTCACCACAATTTTGGTGTATTCTTATTAAGGTGGATCCAAAATTTGTATTTTTTTTTTAAATTACGAATTTAGATCAACTATTTCTTATAAAATTATGGAAAAGAGGTAGGTAAAGCCATTGATGAGATGAAATATCCTGTATGTTTCTAACTAGATATTTTATTGCCCAGTGTTTAAGTATTATGAATTGATGGCACTAAAATTACTTAAAATGTAATTGCACATAACTCATATACAGTAAAGCATGCAAATTGCAGCATTAAAATCTTTAGAGCTCGTGCCAAATAAGGAAGTAACATCATTAAACTGAGTAGTCCATTTTCAAACACAACCTCTTGGCTAACACAATTGCCTTTTATATAACCATCTGTTAACTGCTATAATAAGTTATGGTCCATACAATAAATACCAAATAACCTTTTTTTTGATACAATCACATTAATGAAGATAACTCACAACTGTATTTTTCCAGAATTAGCCAACAAAAAAAAATCACCAAAGTGTGTATGTACAGAAACCACTTTCGACTTTGTCGATATTCTCAAAGAATGACTTGGAAACAAACCAAAACCAAAAAGGAAAACAAGAGAATAAACACACTAGCAATTCTTTTCTTTTCATCTAGATCTATTTAAACTATATGTGAAAAAAGGGTGGCTGGGAGGGGGAGGGGGTTTATTCAGCAATGCGACGTGCAAAAACAACGAACGAACATCTCTGTCCTTTGTGCAGAGTAGACACAGCAAGTGAGACACATAGATTCTCAAGCTAATAGATGCTAAATTTCCCAGGACAGGGCTAATTGGCGAAAATTTACACGTTCTCTTCAGTAAGCTGCACATTATATCCATGCTTTATCTCTGCATCAGAGTAAAATTGGGTCAAGTTTAAGGATGAGATGAACCACAACATAGATCCAGAAACACATCTAGACAGCAACAAAAGAGTGTACCATTTTCAGTAGGAACAATAAATGCTACAAAAATCGGAAACAATTATGAAGTTCATGTGCATTCTACTAACTTGCTTTGCCTATAAGACTAGAAACTCTCATCTCTCCTAGGATCTTAGTTTGATTAGGCATGTCCATTAGAAGTAAGTCAAAACTTTGTATTGTATTCCCTCTATCCCAATTTGTTAGGTGTTTCCTTTTTTTGTCAGTCCAAAAAAGATTAGGAACTCTTTGATCTTAACACTCATTTCGCCCTTGCTCTTAAAGGCTTTGATGTGATTTATCCGGGGTTCCACCGCAAAGATACATTTAGTATTTTATGCATACATTCAGCGACATAAAAAAAAGGAAAGTGATAAATTCTTATAGGGACGTGTGGGACCACTTCCTTTTTTCTCCTTTTTGTTTTCTCCAATTGCTACACTTGTTTTGTGCATTGTTATTTTGTTGTCTCTTTTTCTCTAACTTCCCTGCTTGTTTGGGGGTCTATCGGAAACAATTTATTTGCCCCACAAAGGTAGAGGTAAGGTTTGCATACATCCCCACCTTCCCCAGACCCCACTTGTGGGATTAAAATGGGTGTTATGTTGTTGTTGATGTGTGGGAAGCAATTAATGTAGAAAGTCAAGGTGGAACCCATCAACAACCCCCTTAAAAGTGGCAACAACTTTCACTTAGACACCTCGAGTAGGTCTTGTTCATTTTAAACACACGAAGTAGGGCCCCGTTGTGTCATTTCACACTTTTTGCTGATATGGCCTAGTGAGTGTGATTCACTCATGAATGGCGCGTGAAAGGCTTATATTTAGCCCCTTTTTTTATTATATTTTCTCTTCTTCTCCACTTTTCAAGCCACACTACCTCCACTATTTCCCCAAGCTTAAACTCCTTCGATGGAGGTTGGATTTTCAATTCATATCTGTTCTCAGAAAAGAAAAAATAACAGATCTGAAACAATAAAAAGAAAGAACAGATTCCAAAAACAAACACAAACTTAAAGTGGGAATGAGGAAAAAGAACTAAAGGGGAAGTAAATGGTGAATTCACACTTAGATACTATCAAAGACTCAATTTTTTCAAACCCAATTCATTTTTTTATTGTTAGATGAGAACATCAATTCTTCGATTCTAATGATTTGTCAATTTTTTATGTTAAAGATTTGTACTTCATTGTCAAATGATTTTTTCTGTAAGAGATAGAAAGACTTGAGAGGTATGGGACGACGTGGTGGGGGTTGCGGGGAGCTGTGTAAACTATTTCTTTTAGAACATTATTTTTTTATTAAATAGATTTTAAAATAGTTTTTTTCTTTTTTTCTTTTAAATGTCACATGTAATCATTTAATTAGTTGCTTGCCATGTTATCAGCGACTCATATTACACTCTCCTTAATATTTTTGATGATTGTCGAAATGACACAGCGGAGCCCTACTACGGGTGTTTAAAATGGACTAGGCCTACTCCAGTTTCAAAAATAATTAGACTAGGCCTACTTGAGGAGTGAAAGTTGGTGCCAACTTTAAAGGCTGCTGATGGGTTCCGCTGAAAGTCGACATAGCTAGCAGAGCCATTTAGACTCTTGCAATGAACTGGAATTGTTATCTAAACTGTAGATATTGAGACCCCAAAGAGAAGGAATTACTCAGAAAAGATATGCTTTAGATAACGATTCCAGTATAGCGTTCATTATGAAATTTAGGATCACCAAATTTAAAGATCAAAAGAAAAACACAAACAAAACAAAGAAAGATAAGAAACAGGAGCATATAGTTAATATTGACTCTCTTTTATGGATATGGACCATGGTCTTACCACTCATTCTGCTCTACGAACCCAACAACCAAGAACTCATAGGCAGAAAAATGGGATCTCTCAACTAAAAGTGAACCCAAGGATAAGCAGGATAACTCAAATGGCATTTAGATAATCCTACGTTAGAAGTTACAACTGTAGAAAATAACACACAGAATCCTGGAAGAAAAGGGTTGAACAACCATTTGACGTTGCTAGAAATTAAAAAATTAATCATTTGTGAATTTCATGGAAGTTCCAAGAGAACTCCTTACTAGATATTTGCTTCATCATTCTAATCTTTCACTATTTACAGAAATCACATACTTGCATCACTTGCTGTATAGTAGATAATTACTTCATATCCAACTTGCTTCCCTCTCTTCAGGAAGTAATCACAATGAATAAGACTGCTGGTAGTCTAGCAATTAGCAGATATTAGTCTGGAATTGCAAAAGGAGTACAAGGATGGAATATTACTTTTAGAAGGCTCCTGCAAAACTGGGAGCTGGAAAGAGTTGTTGAAAGACCTTGGAATCATTCGAAGGGTTCAAAGATACTGAAGATTAACTTATATGGAAGCCCACCAATAAAGGAACTTATTCTGTAAACTAAGCTTATAACATTCTGATTAGGCACAGACAATCAATTAATCAGTGGTCATGGAGATCCACTTGGAAGATAAAGGCTCCTTTTAGGGTGGTATGCTTTTCTTGGCTAGTACCAAGAAATGCTTGCCTCACACAGGATAAACTTCAAAGAAGGGGATTCCAACTGTGTTCTAGATGCTTTTTGTGCGGAGCTGCTAGAGAAAATAATAGTCACCTATTCATTCACTGTCCTGTTACTAGACAATTACGGCAACTATTCTTGAACATGGTAGGACTCAGAAGGTCAATGCCAGCAACAAGTGTTGATTTACTGAAATGTTGGAACCAGAATGATGGAGCAGTTAGTCAGAAAAATTGGCGGAAACTTGTCCTGCTTGCATATGGTGGACCATTTGGAATGAGAGGAACTATAGAGCTTTTGAAGACAAATACAATTTTGTGGGGAGAATCAAGATGAATTGTATATTTTTGTTTTATTTTTGGTGTAAAGAAAGCTGTGCTGAGGAGGTTGAATCACTAGTTGATAGGATAGGATCCTTGTGAAGCAGTAGCCTAAGCTTGGTTGGGAGTTTGTGAAGTCTTTTTGCACTGTTATGGTTCAACTAATATATATATATAGTCATTACCAGTTTTGAAAAAATGTCCAGCAATTAGCCAGAGGAAAGGCAACGGGGTTTACAGAGTTAAGAAAGTTGCTGATTTATTTCTCTCACTTAATACTGTAGAAAATAACACACAGAATCCTGGAAGAAAGCGGTAAACAATCATTTGACTCTTCTATAAATTAATTTTTTTTATCATTTGTGTATTTCAATGAAAGGTTCAAGAGAACTCCTCTAGATATTTGCTTCATCATTCTAATCTTTCACTAATTTAAGAAATCATATACTTGCATCACTTGCTGTATATGTTACATAATTACTTCATATCTAACTTGCTTCCCTCTCTTCAGGAAGTAACCACAATGGATAAGACCGCTGGTAGTCCAGCAATTAGCCAGAGTAAAAGGCAACAGGATTTACAGAGTTAAGAAAATTGCTTATTCATTTCTCTCACTAACATATTCTTGTTCAAGATTTCAACCACTCCCCAAACTTAGTGGTAGTATTATCATTTTTTTGAAGCTACAGTAATGCATGTGATGGATTAAAATTAACCTATTTGAACAGATACACTTTCAAATCATATCACGAATGATGAAATAAAGACAGATAAAAGAACAGCTCTGTACTGCACTAGCAAAATCCAGAATTCAGTGGATACAAGTTTATTTTTTTGGGCAATTGTAGTGAAATATATACCGAATACAAGATTAATTAAGCAAAAAATGACAGAAATTGTAACTTCAGTCAAGTTGACAAACACATGATATGCCTTATTTTTCAAGATGCACAATTCACCATTTCTATAAGCTTAGCAGTGGTAGGGCAGTTAACCATTAGAAATTAGGAATCAAATTACCTTTGAGTGAAGCCTTTTTGTACTTATCCTTCCTTTCAACCTCATTTTCCCATCCACAAATATCATCACCGATTTCATCTCTCTCCTCATTTCCAATTTCACTTTCACTTGCTGTCTCCCATTCTGAATCATCAGTTTCCTGGCCACACATGTCTCCAGCATCACCCTCACATTGAACTCCACCATGTTTAATAGCAGCCTCTCTAAATAACCAAGCTGCACGCATCTGCTTTTTTACCAAACGCTCAGCATAATCAGGAACCTTGTTTTGCCTTAAAGACAGATCAGGATCATTTGATTGTGAACACTCATTTATAAACAGAATAGCATCTAATAAGCTCTCCTTAGCTAAACCAAGCATGTCATATGCCTGTGCTCTTCTCCAAAGGCTTTTGGCATGACGGTTCACAGGATTATGAAGACACAATGCACGAGTAGCATCACCTATAGCAGCCAAGGGTTGTTGCAACAAGAGATGACATTGAGCGCGATTGCTGTAGAGCACCACTCTCTCTTTCTTTGACCTCATTGGGCATAATGCCAATGCTTCTGAGTATTTAGCTGCAGCCCCAGAAATATTTCCTGATGAAAACAGGGAATTCCCTTCAAGTTTTACCACCAGTGCAGCTGCCTGTTTGATATGAAGGTCCTCTTTAGGCATATTTTTCTCCCATTTTAGTCTCTGTTTGGAATTCAGTAGTTCTTCAACTTCTTCTTTCACATGGCTATTGATTTGAGTACGACCTGTCCCTTGCGATTCAATACATTCTTGTAGAACATTGACAATAGAGTCTCCAAGCTTCTTATGATCCCCAAGGGATGATATCTCCGCAAGATCCACAAGTGCAGGCACAGCCTTTTCAATAACCTACAGTAAACATAGGAGATAAGAACTTCAGCAATTTTAGATGTGTCCAGATCTATGGTTAAGACACTGCATGCTCTGGCTTTTTCGGATTCAGCTTATGGCTATAATTTTTTTTTATGACACTTATGGCTATAATATTAATATGGTAACATTAGTCATTAAAAAGAAATTACGAGGATGCTTGGGAGTTAGGATGATCTCATCCTGTGAGCACATCTTGGCTATGAAATATAGATAGAGATCACGCCCAAAAGCTGCCATTTCTATTCAATTGATACCAAATCCAATTTGATTGAACGCAGGGATTCAATAACCAAGTTAAGGTCTACTACTGACTAGGGTTAAATTTCCAGAAAAACTCCCAGTCTTCCTTATTACTTGTATTTTTTGCATTTACACTTTCTTTTATACACATAAACAAAATAATTCTAATATAAGTTGAAATTTACATGTTAATGGATCATAGTGGTACAATACTGAACCTAAAGTGCCAGAGATGAAAATGGCTGCAGTACTTTATAATGATACTATCAGGAGCCATATGAATTGCAGCACTATCAGAAAGAAACACTAGAAATTTCTATACATTGAGCAGTCAAAAGTGCACATGTTTGAAGCAGTAGTACAGAGTTAATAACACACATGCACATGACTGTTCCTATATTTGATGTCTTCATCTTTCTAGGGTTGCATTCTATTCAGGGTACTAGTGGTAACACTGATATGGCCACTCTAGAATTTTTTTCTTGTTTCTTTTGATAAGTCAAATTTATATCTTTGATAAAACAAGGTATCTAAATAGTATTTACAGTCTGGGGACTTTGTTAGCAATTATTGACCAAAGAGTTTACTCAAAATAACTGGTCCTTAGTTAGAGAAGCGTTTTCAATCTGTCATATAGGTTATGTATTTTTTCTCCGTCAAAATATAAATGTCAAAAAAGGACATGTATGAAGGAGCCATCACTAGTGTGAGAACATTAGTAGGAGAGACCAAGAAAATTCCCATAACTGTGGGTTTACACCAGGGATCGGGCATTGAGCTCATACTTGTTTACCCTAGTTATGGATGAGCCACTCAACACAATACAAGATAAGGTCCCAATGCTATTTGTTAACTATTGTGCTAATTGACGAAACCTGCTAGGGTGCCAACTAAAAGCTTGAGCTATAAATAAGCACTCGAGATGGTAAGGTTTTTAGGATAAGGAGAAGTACGACTGAGTACATCTACTGCAAGTTTATTCAGCATTAGAAGAGAGAAATTGAGGTGAAATTAGATGTGATTGTGGTGCCTCAATGCAAACAATTCAGAATCTAGGTCCACCATTCTAAGAAAACTAAGGATAGATACAGATATACATAAAATCAGAGTCGGCTACTTGCAATATGGAAGTGCTACCATGGTACGTAATAGAAGGATGCCCACCAATGGTGAACGGTGAGTTCTATAGAACAAGTCATAAAACCAACAATATTAAATGAAAGTGACTGTTGGACCACTAAATCCAATACATCCAAAAGATGTGTCACAGAGATGCGGGTAAGATGGATTTGCAGTCGCACAAGACTAGACAAGATTAAAAATGACCACATTCCCCAGAAGGTGCAAGCACATTTTGAGGATGGAGTGAAGATCGCTTAGGATGGTTTAATCATGTCTTGCGTCGATCTCCGATGCACCGGTCTGTAGGTGTGACACCATGGTGAATCAAGGTGTTAAAAAGGGAAAAGATAGACCTAAAATTACATGGAAAGAACTTGTCAGAAAGTACATACAATCTCTTTGGAATCCATGCAAACTTCATGAGAGATAAGGCACAAGGGAAGAAAAGATCAATATAGATGATACTAACTAGTTGGAAGAATATTACAGACATGTTAGCACGTTTACTTTAGGTCCTATGCTTTCTAGTCTTTTAGCCCTATCAGAAAATTTTATGCCAGCAGAAAATATAGTGTTTCAAGTACTTATTTTTGTAATATTCACCTAGATGACTTTAAAATGGAGAAACATGGACAACAAGAATTTCTATAGCCAACTCTAACTTGTTAGGGAGTGAGACATAGTAGTAGTTGTTGTATTCTCTTCTCCGCAAAATAGCTATGATATTCACTTCTCTTTTAAACCTAGAAGATGAGAGACTTCCATAAAGTACAATGAGAAGATTAACATTAAAGCACAATGAGAAGATTAACATAATTACTCTTCTAGCTAATAGCACTTGCAGTTATTTCTCATTGTGCAAGTAGATTTTTCTATCTGTTGCAAAAGGTCTAAGGTGAGTTACTCCAGAAGGATAAACTAATATGATTTCATCACATTGTGTCACTTTCCACCTCTAAAACAGGTTCTCTGGTTCTACCTGAAAATAGATAGGACAAAACAAAACCTACTTAATGGTTCATCAAGAATTCGATCAGTCCTAATTGTATGGCTCTGCTGATTTGGTGCATCTTACCAACAATAAGAGAGATTTATCTTTGTTAACAACAGAACTTAACTCAGAATTGTAATACTTGTTAAACAGAATATCTGAAAGAAGAAGTAGACCAACCAAACAAGACGCTCATTTTAACCTTTTTGACAGCACAAAGCCAAACACCTTCAAGACAGACAGGCATCACAGATGGTAACAATAGTGAAATCAGGTGCTGTAGGGCGAAAAACAGAGACCTATGTAAGTTAACATGACCAACACCCTCACACCACCCTCTTTGCTTTTAAGTCCTTCCGCCTAATACATGAACATAAACGGTCATCCACATGCAAATGAAGACACTGGTACCGGTGGTGGTGGTAGTTGAAGATGCTTTTCAATTATTATGTGATTGAGACAGTGGTGGCTCAAGTACTCTAGCGGCCTAAAGCCAAAATTTATTTGGAGGCCTTAAATTTACAAAATAGAATATCTTTTTTCCCCAAAAAAATATGTTCTTCTAGCTTTTTGAGATGAAAAGTTATTAATATTTTGTTATTATATATTTCTTTTAATAATTCTTTGTCAAATAATAATAAAATCAACTCATTTAATCTCTTTTGATAATTGTTGATCTTAGGTAAGATTTTTCAATTTTAACTTCAACAAAGCTTTTTACCGATGAGGCAACTAACAACTGTTACAGGAACTATTAACATTATTTTAGAAGAAAAAGCATTTGCAAAAGAATCAAATCTATTTAATTGCTTGAATATGTCTGTTAGAGTATTATTTTCTACTTGTACTATTTTCCTTAACATTTTTAATTTTGAAAATAAGTCTAATCATCAAATATCAGATTGACTTTTAAGGAACGTTCATTAAGTTAATATCTTTTTAACTTCTCGTCATCTGATGAACTCAAATAAGTATTCATACATCCCATAATAATTATTCGATGAGTTATTCACAAATGTAACAAAATTATCTTTCTTTTTCTATGAATTTTTTTACCTTTCAACTTCCCCCACCTCCACCCGGGGGCCTAAAACAAGTGCCTTACATGCTTCACCATGGAGTCGGCACCAGATTGAGAGGGTATAGATCAAACTTCAGAACTCAGGTTCTCCTATTTTGTTGATGAAGCAGGTTCTCCTATTTGCAGATTGATTATTTTCTTCATGTCTATTTCTTTCTAATATTTACTTATACCATCTCATTAATAATACATCTCTCAAGTGTTGCATGTTTGTCTTCAATTCTTATTCTAGTATTCACAGACTTCATCAAATGGAGCTGAATATCCCAAGCTAAGTAGCAGAATACATAGTACAGTATTCTGAGACCTGTTCTCAGGACATCTGATTTTTCTTTTATGGACAAGTACAGTGGAACATTACTTTTAAGACAGAAAGTTTCTTTTGGGGGTGATCGCTTTTGCCTATAGGGCTATACCGATAGCATGCATGCTTTAAAGTTCACACAGAGTTCCATATCACTAGAACACTCATCTTTTGTTTCCTTTGTCTTTATACAGATTATGGTACACATGCATGCCCCAAATATGAATTCTTTTGCACATTCTGAAGGACCAACCTCTTTGAATTAGAGTCTGCTGGGTGTATGAACAAAATTGACTTCAAAGATCAATAAAACATCTATGGTAAGATACCTTCATAGTGAACTAAGAGAAGAGTATCCAAGGAGTGAAGTGTACCTATTTTGTACAAACAAGTTCTGGACGCACACATGCACCATAGGAAAAGGAATGGAGCACTTTCACATTTAATGGATGGTCTTAAACTCTTATATGGTCAAAGTTAAGCTCCAAGAAGTAAAAGAGAGAAATAAAATTATTTATATAGCATTCATATGCATATTCTACCATTAGTGCTCTATTCTGCCACCTGATTATATTGAAAATAAAACCAATACCGAATAAAATATTCCAGCTATTAGCTCCAGCAGAATAGTTCTAGAGAACATAATTACCTTATGACAGGTACTTGGATCCTGGAGCAACCACAAAAGACAGTCAATTGCCATATACTGCCAGTCATCCGATGAGCGAGCTATATTGCACAATGCCTCTATAATACCAGGACATGCAGCAACAGGCCCTCTACCAAGCTTGTGATGGCAAATTGTCCTTAACAGACCGATTCCAGCAGGGGAGTTTTCATTAACAAGTCCACCCCACATTCCTGGAAGCTTTGCTAGAAATTCTGGCTTGCAAATAGTAGGAAGAAATTCAGGCTTGAAAGCAAAGCAATTAATAAGCTGAAGGGACCAACATTGTAGCTGACTGGCCCATTCTTCTGCCTTCCGGGACTCCATTTCAACTCCACCCATGCCACGTGTAAGAAGGTCACAATGATAACTAAGTCTTCTATCAACATATTGGTAAAAGTGAGAGTAAACAATTTCAAGAGAACTCATCGCGAGTTGGATGGAGAGCTCTAGAATCTCACCATGACTTGCAACAGCTGGAAAAGTGCTGGCATAGGTAGCTAAGTGTCCTAAAGCTCTCACTGCAACTCTCTGTTCAACCCAAGTTAGCCTACCTCTCAAAAGTTCAACTAAAGGAGGGATGATTCCAGCACGCACAGCTCTATCAGCAAACTCTTCCATATTCATAGTATATGATCCAATTATATGTGCTGCATAATAAGGAATATATATATTTTGGTCATGTGAAAGCCAGCGGCGGTTCTTTAAACCCTTCCAAATAAGTGCTGACATGCATTCAAAAATCCCCAATTCAATGAACTCCGGATCGTTAGGATGTGCCATGGCAGTGTTCCATAGGCCACTGATGGGAAGAACTTGACCATCATCATCCTGTGAAGGAAGTTCTCGAAAAAACTTCAATATACTTGCTCGGCGCTTGCTTGGGTTTCCTTCTTTCATGACACAGAAGAAGCATCCCGGGTATGGACAGTCAGCAGAAGCTTTATCCATGCTCATCTAACCGAAAGTGTCAGAATTTACTTTTAAATCCACCTTCTTGTCGGCAATGTACCTGCAAAGACACGTTGGATTGCCTCTGTGAAGTTTTGAAATGCATTTTGCAGCAGAAATCATACGAAGAACTAAGAAGTCAACAAATGTGCATAACATAAGAACTTCGATACTCTTCCCCAAGTCACTAGCAACACATCAAATTGAGGCCAATGGCTTTAGTCTAATCAAGAGTTCATGAAATGGCAAGAAATTTTATTTATGATTTTATTTGTGAGTTAGGGGCTTCACCACCCCTCCTGCCGGGCTTTCAAATTTGCTTAGGGCAACAATAGATCCAAGTATGAAAGGGCATTCTATTTGAAAAAAAATATATCTTGAAAGTGTGAGGTCAATGAACCAACCAACTCCACAAAAAGAGTAACTTTCAGGCAAGAAACACATAGCCCAGCCGCTATTGGGAACTAAAAATAGGGAAATTAAACTTACAAAACAATATACTTCCACATTTTCCATTTCTTACACAAGTTCCACTATCAAGTCTACTCCTTTGCCCATATTCAATTACTCCACAATTTACGCAAAAATCTACAGAAAACACAAACTTTTAAAGAACCCAGTTCCCCTTGCACCTTGAAGCATTCATTAATACAAATAGACAATGCATAAAACCCCAAGTCTAAAAGGCAAATGAGAGAAGCAAACATCTTAAAAAAAGAGACAAAACTGCTGATCCTTGCTACAAAGTTGGCATCTTGCAAAATTAAACAGATCTAAACAACAATTAAAACAAATCAAGAACAAAGTAACCCCATATAATTGTAGGCAAATTGAGATTTACAAAATTAATAAACACCACCCAAAACTTTTTTTCACTAATAAACCACTCAAAATAGTATAAACAACAAGCAATAACAACAAGAAAACAAAACCAACCTGCCAGAAAAAAAACCAGAAACAAAGAGAAGAATTGAGAAAGTTACTTACTTGGTCTTAAGAAGCTTGGAAAGAAGAGGCAGAGTGGTTCTTTTTCAAAAAATAAAACTTGGGTATGCAAAAGAATACAGCAAGAAGCAGCTTTCAGACAAAAGATTGTGTTTTTTATTATTATTGTTTGAGAATTTTGTATGTCTCCTCACTCGACAAGACTGGTTTTTTTTTTTTTTTTTTGTGTAAATTGGTCTTTTCCCTTTGTGCTGAAGGGGTGTGGGGGAGAGGCTAAAGAGGGGATCCTGACTATTTTTTTTTTTTTTAATTTTTAATATAAAATAAAATAAATCTCCAATATACTCTTTAATTTTTTTTTTCCTTCTAAATAACTTCAACAACTATCTAGATCACAATAAGATCAATTATAAGAAAGTAAAGATATACAAATAATAATAATAATAATATTCTATGTTATCTTGATATTTCTTTCAAAGGATTGACTATTGTTAAATTTGATGAATGTTGTTAAAGATAAAAAAAAAAAAATAGACAATTCTTTAATGTACTTAATGGATTCAAGTAAGTGTTTAATGGGTAAATTGATATTTATATCTAACTAATCATTATAGGAAAAATTATATAACAAGGCAAATGTGTGATATGTATTTACGATAAATTATTATAGCTTAAAACATTACAATTTGTAGCTATATGTAAGATTGTACAACAAACTTTTATCTCCTCTCTTCAACTCTCATGCCTCTCTCCTCCTACCCCTTCCCCCTCCAACCCAAACAACTGCTGCCCAAAAACATTCCACATAATATGACAATTGTATTTTGTATTATGTATTAAATGTATTTGTATTTCATTTCAATTATATTTTACATTATGTATTAATTGTATCATGTATCAATTGTATTATGAAAATTTGATTTTGGGAAAAGGGACAAGTATACTCTGGAACTATCATAAATGATATGTTAATACCCTTTGTTATATTTTCAGGGCATTGATATCCTTACTGTCTAATTTTTTGAGTGTATACACCCTTTGGACTAACGGAGGAACACGTGTCATCATCTAATAATTTACCCGATTTTATTTATTTCTATCCAAAAATTAAAAAAAAATCACCAATTTTACATAATTTACCCACCCATGACCCATATTAACATACAATGACATTTTTAAAAAAAAAAAAACAGATCCACTTCATCTCATTGAAAAAAAAAATGTATCTAATAGCAAACTATTAATTCAAATTAAATGTTATAACTACAGTTTGATTTAATTGTAACCCGTAACAAACTGTTGCCATTCGCCTCTCTCCCTAAAATTCTCGCTCGCCACTCTCGTTTCTCGCTGACAGTTTCTCCCTCGCCTCTTTCACTTTATACAAACACAAATGTATAAAATGTGTTTGAGTTTGTATAAAGCGAGAAAAAACTGTATATACAAATACAAATACATATATTTTCATCCTATACACTTATAATTATACAAATACAGATCTTCTCCTGCCCAGTTCTCTTTTGTCTTTCTCTCTTTATACAAACTCAGATTATACAAATTACAATGTATAATTTGTGTTGTATAAAGCGAGAGAGAAAGAGAGATTTGATATACAAACGTTTTATTTTGATTCAATTGTATACAAATTCAAATTTTATGCAGATGTACAAACACAATCATTGATACATATACATAGTAGTTACATATATACAATTATCTAACCTATATACATATACAATTGTTGCGCCTTTATACAAACGAGAGGTCTGCCAGTGAAATTATACAAAACTGATACTTCTGCCAGTGAGTTATACAATCTGATGCTCCATAACAAACATAAAGTTTGTTATGGAGCGTAATTATGCAAATTATAGATATAAAATACAAATATAATTTTTATGTTTGTTAAACCTAAAATTTACTAAAAAAAAAATGTATTCTTCAATCCATCTTCAAATTTAGCCATTCTCCAAGTATCACTAAACAAAGACACACGAGCATGTCCTTTGCATGAAAATCGAGAGACCACATTTCAATTTTTTATTCAAATTAATTTATGGTTGTTGAAAGAGGCTCAAAATATTATCACCAGGATAAAGCTTTAAGCTTAAGAGTGAGTCTGCAATCAAATTAAAAATTTCGAACTCAAATTGTTTTGTTATTGTTGAAAGGAGTTGAAAATACTATCACCATTAATGAACAAAGCTTCAAGCTTTATAGTGGGTCTACAATCAAATTGAAAATTTCGAGCTTAAATCATTTTTTATGGTTGAAAGGGATTGAAAATATTCTTCAAATAGATTTTGATGAATAGAAATAAATACAATATGATTTTCATTACGATTTTGATTTACTTAGCCGGAAAGAAAAAGACTACAATTCATCATGGTTATAATAGATTCAAGATGATATGTAATGAGTACATGAGGAAACTTGATTGAGTGTCCATAAGCACATTGAAGTGCAATAGTTCATCAGAGAGTCATCTAATTCCCTAAACTCCCAAAAGACTTCACTTAGGCATGGCTATGGAGTCCACAAAAATATATATTTCAAACAAATATAAAAAATTATTGCAAGATATTTCAATTTACTTTGTTGTTTTTGTTTTTTGTTGAGTTTTTTTTCTTCAGATTCAACGAAAAGGAGAATGGATCCAAAGCAACGAAATTGAAATCACTGGCAAAGGGTTCCAAGAATTTCATGTTGTCATCTATTTCAGCTTATTCCAAGATTGTTTGAATCCCCTACAAAGAAAATCTCGGCGGAAAGAAACAATTTGATTTAGGAAATTAGATGGCTGAATGAAAGTGAATGCTTATTGGGGGGTTTTGGGTTATAATTTGGGTGTTTGTGTTAAGTTATTTGGATGAGTTTTTAATTAGTCGGGTGGGTTTTTAATTATGGATAAAAATTAAATAAATTTTGGGTAGGTCTTTAAGTTGAGACACATGTCTCTCTGTTAGTCCAAAAGGTATATACATACGCCAAAAATTAGACGATATCAATGCCCTGAAAGTATGACGGAGTGTATTGATATACTTTTATGATAGTTCGGGGTATATTTGTCTTTTTACCTTTGTATTTTGCCAATTGTATTCGTCGATACATTCGCGTTCGTTAATACAATTGACACAATTATATTCAATATATTATACAAATCAATTGTATTCAGATAGTTATACTTGTATTTTGTACCAACTGTATTTTTATTATTATGTATCAATTGTATTCGTGATACAACAAATACAACATGTATTCATCATCTCTCCTCCCTCTCTTGATTTTGCTCGTCTCTCTCCTCCCTCTCTCGATATCGCTTGCCTCTCTCCTCCTAATTATATGTAGTTAAATACAATAGTTTTTTTTTATACAATTGTATTCATTTTGATACAAATCAATTCTATCAATTGTATTCGAGATAGAACCTGGTACAATGAATACAATGTGTATTCAACATCTCTCCTCTCTCTCAGATCTCGTTCGTCTCTTTCCCCCCTCTCCTAGTCTCGCTTGCTCTATATTTCCCTTAACATGTATCTATAATTCGTAATTAAGAAAACTATAGTTATAGATCTCTAATTAAGATCAAATTACAGTTATTTTTGAAAGTTTCCCTTATAAAATAATGAAGTGATAGAACTATTTATCAATTTTGTACATGTTAGTGATACATTGGCATGCTCATTCAAGGAAAAAGTTTAATTTTTACTTTCAAAACAATTATTCAGTCCATTCAAAATATGTAGATAATGTTATAATGGAGCTAGTAACATAACATGGGAGATAAATGGTCTCAAAATATTGATTTTGAATCCATCGATACATTACATTTATTACTTTGCTCGTCAATTGTAACTAACATTTGTAGTTTAGGTTAAAAAACATTGTGACATTGAAGACTCCTTTTAATCATATCACTGATGTGTTAAATATAATTGGAGGATCATTTAAACATAGAGATTTGCTACATCATCCTCAAGTTAAAAAAGTTGAATTAATTACTTGAGTTTGGTAAAGTTCATATTTGATAACGATTAAATCAAGAATACAAACTTCAAAGATCAAGTGATACTCTTGGGGGGAAATCTTATAGAGAGTCAAATATTTGCTCTTGAAGTCAACTCTTTTTACCCGTTGCCACCACAATTGTGAAGTACGGAGGCGGATCCATGTGCACCCAATAATTTTAAAAAAAATTTCTCATATATATGTATAGACAGCCTATAAAACAATAGTATATTTAATTGTGCACCCTTGTAATAAAAAAGCATCTGGGAGCATTGGTTGAACTCTCCACTTTCAAGTACAACGTGGTAGGTTCAAATCTCACAGAAGGTAGTATGCTTTGGCCTTTAAAATCATATTTTTCTTGAAAATCTACCTTTTTAAAAAATTGTCTTTATTAACCACTCGTTTTTGCTACCTAATCGGTTGGCCCCACCCTTAGCCTTACCCAAGTCATTTTTAGTGGTGCCTCCCTTATCTTCAAATTCTGGATTCGCCTCTGGTGAAGTAAACATTTTCATTCATGAATTAAGCAGATTAAAAATGAAATGTGGGACAACATTGAAAATTCATATTTAAATGATTGTTTAGTTTGTTACATATAGAGCATGTGTATTTATAAATGTAAGTAATAATGCAATCATTGATTTTTTTGGACTATGAAAACTCGCTTGTTGTGAACAATTGTAAACGAGTATTGCAATTTATAATATTATTAAAAAATTCATATATACTTTGTGTACTTTGCGAAACTAAAGTTCAAGATTGGTCGAATCGACGCATCTGCTTGACACTCATTAACTTCAAATCTTAAATCCTCCTCTATAGATACAAATATGATAAGAATTTGACAATATATGAAAGACGCTCTCAGGGAAATAAATTTTTTTCTTTGACAGACTTAATCAATGTTACTTTTGAAACATCATAAACTATCTTTTTCAATTCATCTCAAAAAAAAGTATATATAAAAAAAGAGAGAAAACAACATAGCATAATGAAAAACTAAAAAGGCAAGTAAAGTTTCGATTCATTCCCCTTGATAAACTTTTTATTAGTAAATTTTTTTTGAAGAATTTAAAACAAAGAGGGTGATGATGGAATGCCATACAGAAATTTAAGGGGGGTGGGGCTACGCATTATATCTTACACTATTATTGCCGCAATGTGTTTTTTCCCTCTTGTTTTTGTCCCTTTTTGTTGGTTTGGTCCCATTTTGCTCCCTACTTTACCGTTGCAATGACACAACAAGTACATACAAATTTAGAATTATGCATGACTTCCTGGTTCGGTTTGGTACGATTTTGAAGTTTATTGATTTGATTTATTCATTATTAAGTTATAGACATGTAATATTGATTTATCGGTTATTGAGCGTTATTGTTTCGATTATCAATTTAAATGTTCAGATTTGATAAAAAAAATTCTTTGAAATTCACTTAGAAAACAAGGTGACAAACTAAATGAACCATGCACACGAATGCCATATTACCAGTGGCGGAGCCACCTTACATTAGGGGGTTCATCTGAACCCCTTTCGGCGGAAAATTATATAATATATACATGGTTAAAATAACTTTTTAGGTATATATAGTAGATGTCGAACCCCCTTCGGCTACTTCATGTGTCTTTTTTTTTCCAGATTTTGAACCCCCTTATTGAAAATTCTGGCTCCATCACTGCATATTACATCTTGCTCAAAAGTAAACACTGTTACATTGTAAAATAATTGAGTGTTTGAGACAGGTAGCACTAAAAGTATGAAACTAAACTCTAAGTTAATGACTATATATATACCAAATGGTATAAATATAATTATTTAATTTACTATCAGGTTATTGACTTATTGGTTTATAACCCATTAAGAAAAAGCTCAAATCATTAAAAACCGATAACTCGATAAAGAAAAAATTAAAATCGTTACCAAAATCGCTAAATCAATAACTCATTATTAATAAACTAATAACTATTTCCAGTTTAAATTATCGATTACGATTTGATTTTAAACCACCCTAATTTTACTCATATAAATATTAAAAGTAAAAGAAGACACCGTCCATGTTATTATTGGAACAAATAAATATATATAGTTAGAAAGATATGGTGATCTCTTTAATCATTCCAAATTTGAGATGTATTTGGTTTAACTAATATGGATTTTGTCTAGACTTACTAAAGAAGATCAATTAAGGATTTGAAATTTAGGAGCTTCTATAGTGATTTTACATTAATATATAATAATAATCGGATTTATAATTAAATAGTTATAAATATTTAGTGTATATATTCTTAAATGTAAGTACAAGATGTGTAGACAAAAATATTTGATTCTATAAAATCAGAGACGAATAGTGAATTTTGAAAAGATAAATACATGACTATTATAAAGAAATAGATTCATGATATAAATTTAAGAAGATCAATTTTTAGGTTTGCAATTGAAGCCATCAGGCTTTTGAAATTATAGGTTTAATTTTTATTATTTTTGAAAAATAATTCTATATATATATATACACACAGACTCCTATGTTAAAAAATTGTTGGGATCATGAGCCCATTGACCATATGTGTTACCTCCTTCACTGCTGCTAGTTTCAATATTTGTTGTAAATAGACAAAAGTTTATGGTGACAAAAGGAGAATGTAATTTTAAAAAAATAAATCAAACAAAAATAGAAAGAAAAGAGAAATAAATTCTTAAGTGAAATGCAAGAAGGGACATCGGACATTCTAGAAACAAAAGAAAAAGTAACAATATAACAGGAGATTTGAACACCCAATCACATTTAGAGAGGTGCAATCAATAGCATGCACTATACGATAAGTACTCTCGGTTGTTTACACATTTATATATATAAGTACTTTTAATAAGATATAACCTTAATGAGGGAGTATGAGTGCACATGAATAATTGAATATCCCACCTAGATATGCCACTGTATGAAACTATGCATTGTACTCTAAATCCTATTATATTATTAAAGGGAAAAGTATTTTCTATTAAAATTTTCTTTATTCTAATAACTCGAACTCAAAATTTTTAATTAAGGTGAATTTATTCTATTATAACTTAGGTGATGCTCATTTTACTAAGATGACTTAATTAAGAGAGAAATAGGGAACTAAAAATGGTATTGGTACTATTTAGTAAAGGGAAATGAGCTAGGAAGAAAAGTAGTGTGATTTATTATTTTAAACGATTAAACTAATTGTGGAGGTGGAATTGACATTTCAAAATCACTATTTCAACGACATACTATAAACCAATCAGTAGTGTATTATTTACACGTCACCTTCCAAAAAATGGCTCTTAACTAAGGCTATGTTTGATGTTTTCAATTATTTTATGTTTGATTAATCAAAAATTTTAAAAAATATTTTTACAAAATGAGAAAAATCACTTTCTAGCGTAAGTAAGTACAGCAAGTTTTACAAGTGGTTTTTGAGGATGACTCAGTTGGTTTGGAGGGTGGTAAATTCATTTAGATGACGTGGGATCGATCTCCCTTCAATATAATGCCCTTTTGAATCGAGTCTGTCACATAAGGTTTGTCTAGTGTAGTTTACGTCCTCTGGCTAGTAGCTCCGAGTTATGAGTTATCCCACTACAACAAAAACAACTTTTAGCAGGTTTCCCTAGTGTAGTTTACGTCCTCTGGCTATTGGCTCCGGGTTATGAGTTAACCCACTACAACAAAAATAACTTTTAGCGACAATAAATATACACATTAATAAAGAGTGCCAAAGTCTTTACCGATATTAGTTAATTGCAATTGAATCCAATTTCAATAAAGGCTAAGGGACGTATACAAATAATGCTAATTGCCGCTAAAAATACATATTTTGCGACAATTAACTGTTGGCATTAAAGATCATTTTTGATGTAGGGTCCCGGGGTTCCAAAATATTTTATTCGAACACACCTTAAATGTTCGTTTAATTTTCGACCTTGGACACCATCATTGTAGATTTCTTATCATGTAACACAGAGTGGGAAGCATAATAACTCAATTAACTATAGTAACTCATGCTTTGCTTGTTTTGCTCTATTCATAGTAAAATTTTGATACAATGAATTACAACCTAAATATATTCTCTCATAATTATGCATTTTTGGCTTCTGCTCACACGAGTTCACACTTTTGTTTTAGCCCAAAGTTGTCGACATTATCCTTAAAAAGGTAAAGAAAAATATAATAATAATGATAATGATTTTTTAATGTAATCATCAGCTAATGCATGTGCATAATGAAAGATATAGTAATACTGAAACCATATTATGTTTAGAGAAAATCACATTATATAAAAATTTGAAACTCTATATTTACAAGTCATAATTTTTATTTTTGAAAAAAGGATAAATGTACCCTTGAACTATCGTAAGTGGTATGCAGATAACATCCGTCATACTATTGGGACATTGGTGCCCCTGCCATCCAAAAACTAAAGCATATGTGCCCTTCACTCTAACGGAAGACTAAATAGGGACACGTGATACAATCTTATCCGTCGATATGATATTTAATAAATGTCGGGTCGGTGGATAAGATTATGACACATGTATGTCCGTCAGTATAAAGGATAGATATGCTCTTGTTTTTGGACGGTAGAGGCACCAATGTCCCAAAAGTTTGACAAAGGGTATTTGCATACTATTTATGATAGTTCGAGGCTATATTTCTCCTTTTCCCCTTTTATTTTTTACTATTTGTTAAATATTATTTCTTATTACAATGCATAGCATATTGAGAGGGATTTAGGATCAAGATTAGTCCGAATTTGGGGCTTTATATATTTACGGACTGATTTTTCAGTCTTTATGGTATGTTTTCCACGATTTTAGGATTAAAATTAGAGATTTGTTTTTTTTGGGGTAATTATATCTAGTTACTCATACAATTTTCGTTATATTCTAAGCTAAAGGACTTGACGAACCACCTCTGAGATTAGAAGAAGTTTTGAAGACCACGATAATTCTTGCGGAAAGGGGTTCAATTCCTAACGTGTTTATTTGAAAATATTGATGGTAATTTTATTTTTGAAAAACTAATTAAATACCTATAAATATATTTAAGATTGTAATATTGAGCTCGTAAATAGATTTCGCTATCTTTTGTGTGTGTGTATAAACATATATGGGATAAATAAGGAATACTTACCAAATATTCAATTCAATCAACTAGTTTACAAAATATGTACAAAAATGATTGAAATATACACAATATATGCATTGATTATGTATATGTATGTATATTATATGTATATATATTTAGTATAAGTATACACAACTTATACATTATGTACACATTTTGTAAACTAGATCACTCAAAGATATTGGACTTAACTTGCTTGATAAACAACCTCAACACCAATAAATACCTCAAATTAAACATAAAATAATAAAATAGTCTTATATTTATTCAGAATCTATTATTTTTATCTCTTATACCAAACGAACTCTTATTATATTGAGTATCTATTTGAAAGTGTGTATAAAATCAGTAATTAGGGATCCCATGTCATTATATGGTGCAAAATAATTCTTAATATATCTTTCTGCTGTATTTCTCTTCTCAACTCCTCTCTATTTAATTCAAACTTTGTTCTACTGTTTCATTGCTATCAGTGGCTTGTAATTCTGTTTAGTTAAAGCTAATATAATCAGTTAGTTTATTGATTTGTCTGGGTTATTACATATTCACTCCAACTCCGAAGCAATTGACGTCGTTTTGGGGATTGAACACACTTTTAAAAAGTATATGAATACAACATTAAAAATTTTGAACCAACCCCAGTATGATATCTACATGTTCAAAGTAATAACCTTCCAACTGTGACTTCCTATCCCCATCCTCCTCCCAAGAGATCGAATCTCTACTGCATAAAAATCGAAGCTTTCACCATCCTAAGCATTTTCTCAAGTCCAAAAAACATACTAACAATAAGATTCCTCTAACTAAACAAAAACCAAATCCACCAACTTTAATATTTTGTTAACAATTCACAATTCTTTGAGGTAATTACAATTAACAACCAAGAAAACAACAAGGGAAGAGATTAAATTACCTGAGAGAGAGACCTTGGAGGGTAGAAGAGAAGGAGATTGAACTGGGGTTGAGTGAATCTGAATGAAGTCCAGAAATGGTGGGTCTTGAACCAATTCTTGATGAACCCAGTAGAGAAGAAGATGAAGCAGCAGTCATTTGGTGGGCTCTATAAGCAATTTCAAAGTTGGGTTTTCAAGTGGACGATGGAACTTCATTTGGGCGATGGAATAAATATTTTATACGGAAAAGGGTCAAAAATACCCTGAAGTACAAGAAAATGTCTAAAAATATCCTCTAAAATTACCTTTTTACTCATCTTTTTGGTCTAAAATTATCCTTTCATTCACCTTTTTGCTCACTTATATCCTTACAACTAACAACCCTCTCTCTTTTATTTTTTAAATACTTATTATGTGTCATTTTCTTATTGACTCATTATGAGAACCACATCAAAGTCCTTTAATTGCCTGCAAATAGAACTAATCTAAAGAAAACTTGTCTTGCCCCATGAGGCCATGATATTGAAATCAACATCTAGTAATCCATCAAACGAACAAAATGATATTGGCCTCCATGGCTTGAATATCAACTTTCATATACATTGACCTGCTTACGATATTTGTCAAAACTATCATGGGTTGCAAGACAAATACGACACCAAAAATTGAAGCAGAAGACTGCAAATTATCTTACAAAAAGATTTAGGGCTTCATTTGGGCAGTGGGAAACCAGAAAACGTCAATGCTATCAAACCCATATTGGGGATTCTCATATTACAGATAAAATTTATTCTGAAGAAAGAGATTAATGATTTGCAACAGGAGAAAACGAGTATATATAGTTATGAAAGTGTAAAGGCAGAAACAACGAGAATATTACTTACCGCTAGATTTTCGCCAGAGGAACTGATTGCTCGGAGACTCACCGGAGAAAGATACGGGGACAATTGGTTGAAGCACCGGAGACAGCTTAATTTGAAAATGCACGGTTTCTGTTTGTTAAATGTTGGAATGGACAAAATTTGGGAAAGTAAGGTCAGCGAGGTGTTACCAAAGTAGAAACCAAAAAACGCAGTAAATTTTTTAACCGAATAATTATATATCTAAATTTTGATTATTTGCTGATTTTATTTTAATTTATTCACCAGGAATCACAACTTTTCTCACTTACGGTTAAAAGGTTAACCTTCTTGGGATTGCCTAGAATGAAAATCAGGTAATACACCAAAATTGACACGGAGACACTATCTTTGCAATTGGAAACATTTTATAAGCAGAATCAGGGTAGCTAAAGATTGAATGTCAAAAAAAAAAAAAAAAAAAAAAAAAAGCTAACACAATAGATTAGAAAAACAATAGTGAGAAAACAAAAGGAAAAGAGAAGGCTTGTCGTCCCCGATAAAAAAAAGAAAGATGAAAGATTACGCATATGTCACCATCATTAAATAATGGTTAATTGGTTATACTTGCAATTCTTTATCAAAAAATAATCATACTTAAGATCTTTACCAAAAAAAGGATTATACTTAAGGTTCTTTATCAGAAAATGATTATGTTTAAGATTCTTTATCAAAAAATGATTATGCTAAGATTCTTTATCAAAATATGATTGTATTTAAGATTCTAGCAGTGGCTCTCTTTGTAGCATTATCTTCTTTCTTAGCCACTAACTATTAATTAGAAAACTAATAACAGTGATGACATTAATTAGTTTTGTGGCCCAATGTTTCATAGAGTGTCAATTACTATAAGAGTTTTTGACCAAAATCATCCATATTATTTCACCCTAACTTTCATTACATCTTTATGCTATCCTACTTAACCAGCAACATCCTTTATGTTTTCCAAACTTCACCAAAATCATCCTTCGTGAACTTTTCCCTCCTTTTCTAACAGACCCTTCTTTTGTCATGTGAACCTCATACTTTTTTCCGTTATTAATTTCATACAAGCTAGCTCTTTAAAGAGCAGAAACAATTAACGGTGATCAACATTAAAATCAATAACAATATAAAATTTTCTTCTCCGATTTTTTTCACTCTTAGCATTTTCTCTCCACCAAGACTAATTCCTCAATGCTACAAATCTGCAGCAAATGCTGGAGTGCTGCACTAATCTTTTTAAGTACCCTCCTAGTTTAGTTTTCATGATCATCCATTCTCTTTTCTTTTCATACACTATGGATATTTCTACCTCCAGCTACAGATCTTTAAACAACGTCAGAATAGATCCTCTAGTCGGAGAACCAGCTTAATTACTTTGTGAATCCTGTGATACACATTTCTTCCAAGAAAAGTCAAGACGATATATAGACTCTAACTCCGAAGCAATTGACGTCATTTTGGGGATTGAACACTCTTTTAAAAAGAGATGAATACAAGATTAAAACTTTTAAAAATCCAATATGATATCTACATGTGCAAAGTATACAAGTAGCTATCAGGTGTCATAAGAAACTAGGTTATTCTTGTGTATCAGGATTCTGCTATCTCATCTATCTTTCTGCTGTATTTCTCTTCTCAACTCCTCTCTATTTCATTCAAACTTTGTTCTACTGTTTCATTGATATTAGTGGCTTGTAACTCTGTTTAGTTAAAGTTAATATAATCAGTTAGTTTATTGATTTGTCTGGGTTATTACATATTCACTCCAACTCCGAAGCAATTGACGTCGTTTTGGGGATTGAACACACTTTTAAAAAGTATATGAATACAACATTAAAAATTTTGAACCAACCCCAGTATGATATCTACATGTTCAAAGTAATAACCTTCTAACTGTGACTTGCTATCCCCATCCTCCTCCAAAGAGATCGAATCTCTACTGCATAAAAATCGAAGCTTCACTATCCTAAGCATTTTCTCAAGTCCAAAAAACATACTAACAATAAGATTCCTCTAACTAAACAAAAACCAAATCCACCAACTTTAATATTTTGTTAACAATTCACAATTCTTTGAGGTAATTACAATTAACAACCAAGAAAACAACAAGGGAAGAGATTAAATTACCTGAGAGAGAGACCTTGGAGGGTAGAAGAGAAGGAGATTGAACTGGGGTTGAGTGAATCTGAATGAAGTCCAGAAATGGTGGGTCTTGAACCAATTCTTGATGAACCCAGTAGAGAAGAAGATGAAGCAGCAGTCATTTGGTGGGCTCTATAAGCAATTTCAAAGTTGGGTTTTCATGTGGACGATGGAACTTCACTTGGGCGATGGAATAAATATTTTATACGGAAAAGGGTCAAAAATACCCTGAAGTACAAGAAAATGTCTAAAAATATCCTCTAAAATTACCTTTTTACTCATCTTTTTGGTCTAAAATTATCCTTTCATTCACCTTTTTGCTCACTTATATCCTTACAACTAACAACCCTCTTTTCTTTTTTTTTTAAATACTTATTATGTGTCATTTTCTTATTGACTCATTATGAGAACCACATCAAAGTCCTCTAATTGCCTGCACATAGAACTAATCTAAAGAAAACTTGTCTTGCCCCATGAGGCCATGATATTGAAATCAACATCTAGTAATCCATCAAACGAACAAAATGATATTGACCTCCTTGGCTTGAATATCCTAACTTTCATATACATTGACCTGCTTACGATATTTGTCAAAACTATCATGGGTTGCAAGACAAATACGACACCAAAAACTGAAGCAGAAGACTGCAAATTATCTTACAAAAAGATTTAGGGCTTCATTTGGGCAGTGGGAAACCAGAAAACGTCAATGCTATCAAACCCATATTGGGGATTCTCATATTACAGATAAAATTTATTCTGAAGAAAGAGATTAATGATTTGCAACAGGAGAAAACGAGTATATATAGTTATGAAAGTGTAAAGGCAGAAACAACGAGAATATTACTTACCGCTAGATTTTCGCCGGAGGAACTGATTGCTCGGAGACTCACCGGAGAAAGATACGGGGACAATTGGTTGAAGCACCGGAGATAGCTTAATTTGAAAATGCACGGTTTCTGTTTGTTAAATGTTGGAATGGACAAAATTTGGGAAAGTAAGGTCAGCGAGGTGTTACCAAAGTAGAAACCAAAAAACGCAGTTAAATTTTTTAACCGAATAATTATATATTTAAATTTTGATTATTTTTTGGTTTTATTTTAATTTATTCACCAGGAATCACAACTTTTCTCACTTACGGTTAAAAGGTTAACCTTCTTGGGATTGCCTAGAATGAAAATCAGGTAATACACCAAAATTGACAGGGAGACACTATCTTTGCAATTGGAAACATTTTATAAGCAGAATCAGGGTAGCTAAAGATTGAATGTCAAAAAATAAAAAATAAAAAATAAAAAATAAAAATCTAACACAATATATTAGAAAAACAATAGTGAGAAAACAAAAGGAAAAGAGAAGGCTTGTCGTCCCCAATAAAAAAAAGAAAGATGAAAGATTACGCATATGTCACCATCATTAAATAATGGTTAATTGGTTATACTTGCAATTCTTTATCAAAAAATAATCATACTTAAGATCTTTACCAAAAAAAGGATTATACTTAAGGTTCTTTATCAGAAAATGATTATGCTTAAGATTCTTTATCATTCAAGTGGACGATGGAACTTCATTTGGGCGATGGAATAAATATTTTATACGGAAAAGGGTCAAAAATACCCTGAAGTACAAGAAAATGTCTAAAAATATCCTCTAAAATTACCTTTTTACTCATCTTTTTGGTCTAAAATTATCCTTTCATTCACCTTTTTGCTCACTTATATCCTTACAACTAACAACCCTCTCTCTTTTTTTTTAAATACTTATTATGTGTCATTTTCTTATTGACTGAAATAAAAATTCACCTCTATTAATTTTTTGTCATAATTTATCCAAATCAAAACAATATATTTTTTCAAGATCCATAAAATATATTTTTTTAAATCTAGTAATTTCTAATTGCTATAGCTTTTCTCCAAAAAAAAATTGTTTTAGATAATTAAAATATTTTTAAAAATACTAGTCATGCCACAATTACATGGACATAATATATTAATATAAATCACAAAAAAATGTCTATCTTCTTTTTTTTAAAAAAAGATCATTTAATTTCTTTGACTAATAATCTTGTCGTCCGCGTCATTAGTGATCAAATCTTGGATTGGTGCATCAACTGGAACAACTTTTTTTTAGGATATATATTAATATATTATATCCTTGTAATTGTGGCATGACTAATATTTTTAAAAATATTTTAAGTATCTAAAACAATTTTTTTTTTTTTTTGGAAAAATGCTATAGAAAATAGAAATTACTAGATTTAAAAAAAAATATTTTTTGGATCTTGAAAAGATATATTGTTTTGATTTGGATAAATTACGGGAAAAAATTAATAGAGGTGAATTTTTATTTCGTTCAATAAGAAAATAACATATAATAAGTATATTTTTTTTTAAAAAAAGAGAGGGTTGTTAGTAGCAAGGGTATAAGTGAGCAAAGAGGTGGATGAAAGGGTAATTTTAGACCAAAAAGATGAGTAGAAAGATATTTTTAGACTAAAAGATGGATGAAAAGTATTTTTAGACCTTTTCCTGCTTTTACATATTTTATACAGAGAAATGGGAGGGGGTTGGTAAAATTAGAGGAAGAAGCCTAATTGTTGTTGGAGGCTGCTTTGCTTTTCTTGATTGGTGAAGTTGTTTCTTTTTTCTTTTCTTGTACTTATTACTTTATTTTTTTGTTAGAAGAAATCTATCATGATGTTCTTCTTCTTATTTTTTAAGAAATTTTTTATAAGCCAAAGTTGATTTTATTAGAAATAAAATAGGTTCAATATTTATATGGAAGAAATACACAAATTAAGATATCATAATCTTTAAAAAAATTATTACTTAAAATCCTCTATCATATATATATATATCTCTATCCACTCACGGATATATCATTATCCCCTCTCAGATACGTTTCTCTTCTCTTGGATGTATCCTTATCTCTTCTCATATACATCTCTCCTATAAAGTAATGTATCATTTGTTGTATAGGACAACTAAGGAATGCTTCCGAGAGCAGTGAAAAATTTGAGATTTTTCTAACTAGGAAAACTTTCGGGATAAGATGTAATTAACCCTAAATGTATGAGATTCTCTAAGTTTTACAACGGAATAGCCCAAAAATAGCTCTACCCGGAAAAAAAAATAGGAAACAAATAAATCAAAAGAAAAATTAGAAAAAGAAAGGACACAAAGTTCTGGACCATTTTCAATAAATTGAATCTTCGTAGACTCCAAGCTGCTCAATGATTGGAGAATTCGACCTATCTTATGATGGTAACAGTGAGAAGAGGCTAGAAGATAGTTCAAAGACTATTTATATATAGACATAAATTGAAATTGATTTGAATTTGGATATATTTCACTGAAGACACTCAAAAACTCTCACAAGTATCGTGAAATCAAGTCCTTTGAAGACTTCTTCAACTCTAATTGATCAGATTTATACCCAAAAATGGAGTTAAGTGAACAAAACTCTCTCCTTTATCATTTTTATGCGCTGTTATACTTTGATTTAATTCATCTATAACCTTTTCTACAGGTTGAGCCTTCAAATAGGTTGATACAATTGCATAAGGAAATTACATATGAGTTCCATCTCGGCATAAACAATCTAATATAATTATATCCACACATGCAAATATATGAGTACTGTCATCGCTTTTTTATATTTCTATGTCATTCATGCCTGATTGTGCTTGTTTGTCTCAATTATGTTTGTGTATCACAATTCATGTTTTGGATATTTCTAATTTTAAGATTGGGTATTTGTGTGTTTATCTAGGTGTAATGTTGCTTTTCCTTTTGCTGAGCCAGTGCTTCTTTCCGCCGATTAAATATGTGGAATCCAACCTTAAAGGTAAACTCTATGGATCCTATAAGAAGAGAGGTTGTCTAGGACAGGGAGAACCTTTCCGGCAATACATATTCCATATCCAAAATGCTCGGAAGGAACCTTAGATACCCAACCCCATGTGGAACCTTCCCTAAGAGCGATTTTCGAGAAAAAAACTGGTCATTTTATAGATCCGAGATAGAACTCCGGTCCTGCAACTCCTTTACAATAAAGTTTTCCCTTTCTTTCTTTTTTTTTAGTTATCTTATGTCCAGGCAGACAAGTCAAAAGTTGTTGATAGTCTAACAGAAGTTTAATTTCATAAATTTAATTTATATATATATATATATATTAATTACAGTGGCACACAGAATAACAAATGAAGAGAAAACCAACATGAATGAGAAGACGATAACTTCACGCCAAATTAACGTTCAACATACATATATAAAACCGCGCCTAAACAAGAAATCTTTTAATTTTATCAATAATTAAATCACCAGCTAGCATAGTGTTAGTCATACAAATTAATATTTAATCATGCTATACATATATATATATATATACCTTCACTATATATATGTTTCTACTATTTCATTTTTCTTTGTCAAACATTAATATTCCTCACATACATTCATGACAATGGAGATCACTATTTCATTGAACATGAACAAAATTATTCCAAAACTCACAAAGAACAAATGGAAGACCAATAGTAATCATCAAATGAAAATAACATCATGTATGCAAAGTGGAAAATCCAACAATTTCTATGAAGTTCTCTCTCTACGCTCCGAGAATATTAATAATGTAGGGATTAATGATATAAAGAGAGCTTATAGATGCATGGCTCTTCAGTATCATCCCGATGTTTGCCATGATCATTCAAACAAAGAAAAATCCATGAGACGATTTATTGAGTTACAAAAGGCCTACGAGACTCTCTCTGATCCTATTTTACGCGAAGATTATGATTATCAGCTAAGCTTAAGGGACTCTTCAGAAAATAGTAGTAGAATTGTTCATAAGGATGTGTGGGAAAGGCAACTCAATGGATTGAGAAGAAGATCTTTGCATAGGATGGAGAAAAAGAGAAGCATATAATTGTGGGAATTAGTGGCAAAGAAATTACTCATATCTTTTATTTTTTTAGTCTTTCTTTGTTTAATTAATTTATTAATTCTTTGATAAATTATTTTCATCTGCCCTTGTTTTCTTTATATGAATCTTCTTTCTATGTATTAATTATTGTCATTTAACAGCAGCTTGCAATATTGTAATAATTTATGAGATAAGTGGTTATTCTTGAAATTTATCTTTAAGTGAATTGTGTTCTTTTAGCCCCTTTTGTTGCGAATACTAATTATGGGGCTAAATCAGCCCAAAAGTACTTGTAATAATAAGGTGTGATATTGTTCGTACGATTTTCTTCAAAATGTCACACACCATTTAGAGATTTTATGCATTATAGGTTGGTTTTCAATCTTTTCAGTTATTGTTGTGAGACTTTGTTCACACATGACTAATATTATCGAATATATTTTAGATCATCATAACTTCAAAAGGAAGAAGCTCCACTTGTAAAATGAAAATGGATTTATAACTTGGAAAAACAATTATATTTGAATATTGTCTAGACTCCCAAGAATATATATATGTTGCTTGAACTTTGTAGAGTTGATAGGCAATATTCAGACAGTTTTGACAACTCATGTAGAAAAACTTGAAGCAAGAAATAATTGGCCTAATTGTTGTTTAACAAGAGTCCATCTAAGGCTAACAGTCCATTCATCATTCGGCCCATTAGCTTTTTCTTCTTTTTGGGCTTTTAACATATTAGGCCGCTCAAATATATACTATGTATAAAATATGTATATTATATATCATATGTAAAATTATATATACATTTGTCGTATATTATTTTGGTGGCATTCTAAATTTATTGTCTCCTCCCCACCCATTCAATCCCCCCTTGACCATCCCACCATACCCTCCCGAATTGAACCCCAACTCCCCTTCCCATCCCATCCCGTCGCCATAGAGTTTTGCTAGATAAGTATAAATGTTTTGGCATAATATTTTTTTGCTTGATTATCAAACACTAGAAAATAAGTAAGAAACTCACTTGTTTATCAAGAAATATTTTCTAGGAATTCATTTTATGTAGAAAACATATTCCTTCCTACCACACACACTTCCAGTCTTAATACTTGCACTGGAGCCCCAACTAATTTAAATTTGAGCCGCGTAAGACTTATTTAGGGGGAAACAATTTTTCCAAAGTGTATGTTAAATTCGGTGGTTAATGAGATGGGTGAACTCTTTATAAGGTTTGGGCAATCCTCCTCCTTTCGAGCTAGCTTTTGGGGTGTGAATTAGGCCCAAGACGTAATTTAACAGTTTACTTGATCAATTAATGGCTAAATTGTTTCTTAGTGAGTATAAAATAAATATTATATGACTAAATCGGAAAATATAACCCACAAAATTCATCAATAACAATTGTAAAAAAGTCTATATATGTTATAGTTAGATGAAAATTTATTTTCTGTAAGTTCCAATGAAGCTAATTTATTCTCTTCAAGGACAATGGGTGAACCACTAATTTGAGATTTTATTCTCAGACCATCTAATACTCCAACACAGACGAATTATTCATAGCACTGAAGTGGTCGAATCAAAGAATTTTTTTTATATATATATATATATATATATATATATATATATATATATAAAAGTATTGTGAGTTTCTAACTTACACATCAAACATGTATTAATTTTATATATTGTAAAAAGAATGCCACGAAACATAGTACTCACTCTCTCTAAATTTATATGTCATATTTTTCTTTTTAGTCTATCCCAAACAGAATTATATATTTCGTTATTTTGCAAAATATTTAATGACACTATCAATATTTACTCAGGTTAGATTTCACTTTCTTAGCCAAAAGAACCACAAAAAATGTACTCTATTATTACAAAAATATTTATTTAACGATAATTTTGAAAATTATAAATCTTTGTATATTTCTTAAAATTCGTATTTAATCAAATATATTACATAAATTAAAATGAAAACAAATATTACTTATATACCATTTAATATAAAAACAACTGACCTTCTAATCAACCACAAACAACTCAGGAAATAATCGAAGTGCAAATTTAAGTGGATCGTTCCGAACTAACATGAAATATACAGAGAAAATGTGGGTCCGAAAAGTGTAATTTTGAATGGCTTCTCTATTTTTCCTTCATTTCTTTTTGCCTTTTGCTTTTTTGTTTTTCTTTTTCTCCCTATTTTAGTGTGTATATATATAATAATAATAATATATATTCAAAAAATAAGCATGTAAAAGTAAACTAAAAAAATACTTTTGAAGTTCGATTTCCTTTTCGCCTTTTGACATGTACATCTATTACTCGTATTTTTTATTTTGCCAAAAATAGTTCTCATTTTGCTTCCTCTCCTTGTCCAAAAAGTTTACTTGTGAAAGAATTTGATGCCTGACTATTAATTAACAAATTAATTCTCTTATGTATATATATTTGGGATAAGTAACTTTAATATATTTATGCATCTTTTTAAAAACTATTATCTTCTTAGTACTTGGGGTTTTTAGCTTTGCCATTTGGAGTCTCGCTGACGATCTACTCGAAATCTATAAAATATGTATATTCTTTATAATTCTTTATTCCCTGTTTATTTTGGATTAAATAGAAAAGGAAAAAATAAAACACATGAGATATATTGCTGAGAAATAAGGGGTTGTTGGTTGTTGATTAGAGTTGTGTTAGTATTAGAGAGTTGATAGAGTATGGGTTCAATAGGAAGGTGTTCAATAATTATTTTCAACAGATATTTTAATTGAATCGGTGAGAAAAGAAAATTAATAGTGTATTCAATTCACAAGGAAAAATTAAGAAGCTTCTGTGAGAATCAATTTTCCACATGCCGATATTGTATTTTCCGTGAATTTCTTTAATTCTTCATAAAACTTTTACTGTACTTTCTATATTTTGGTGTTATTATACAATTTGTATTAACTTATAATTAATTAAAAGGTCATGTCATGGGGCTATTACATATTTCATGTTTCGAAACTGACGTCTTACCTAATATTTATACTACCTTAAAAGCATGAACTCTCAAATTTTAAATGTTAAATTACTATAATACCCCCAATTAAAAGTACTCAATTTTATTTATTTATTCATTTAATTAATTATATTATATTAAGACTAGATACTTTTTTACATTAAACGGTTGTGACTTTTTCGAAAGGTTGTGATTTTTTTGAGGGGTCGTGACATTTTCGATGAGTTCCGACTTTTTTGAAGGGTTGTGATTTTTTTCAAATGGTTGTGTCTTTTCCAAAGAGTAGTGCCTTTTCCGATGAGTTGTGTCTTTTTCAAAGGGTTGCGACTTTTTCGATAAGCAATGACTTTTTCCAAAGGTTGTGACTTTTCTGATAAGATACCTGTTAATACTACTATTTCTTAGCTATAAATAGAGTGGTTTCCTCTCATTTTTAATTTACGATTTTTTAAGTTTTCTGCTCTTCTTCTTCTTCTTAAAAAATCTCAAATGTTATTTGCAACAGTTTATTAAGTTTAAAATTCAACGAAATTCGAGGTACCACATAAGAAAGAATTGGTGAATATATTGTAGAAAAGTATTCATCAATTCACACTCATATTTTCCACTTACGATTTTCATCACATACATACTTCATTATTGTTTGTATCCTTATTGAACATTAATACCCTTTTAATTAACCTACATATTTTATTTATTAAAAAAAGACTCTTTACTATGAATAGTGACAACAATTTCAACCTTTATGTTTCTTCAATCATAAATCACAACCATTCACTTCTTATAAATTCTTTAGGATCTCTTTTCTGCAACAATTTGAGATCATTTACAATTTTCATAAATGATTCAACTGCAATCCATTGATATGGTTCGCCGAAGTTCTTCACATGAAAATTTAGGTATTATCTTTCTATTAAATAAGGAAAAAAAAAAGAACAGAGAAATCTCCAAATAACTGTGAACTTTGTTTCAAACAAAAAACTTCTATGCATAGTGAGTGAGAAGTTTCATTTCATTTTCTTGTTTTGTTTCTTCAATTAATTTCTTTTGTGTTATCATTCGAGAGAGAATTTAATAATTAGTGTTCACATAAAGAGTGAACAGTGATAAATGAACACATTGAGGATTATATTTTCAAATAAAATTAGTAGATCAAGTTGTGACAGAGACAATAATAATTAAAAATAAATAAAAAAAAGGCACATGATCTTCTTTGTTTTTCCATTTTTTATTCTTTTACCCTCAAACAAAGGAGTTTCTTCTATTTTTTTTAAAATAGCGGGCATGAACGTAGTTCATTGAACTATTCATTTTGATGTTAAGTCCACTATTTCAAAAATAGATTATCACTTTTACTTATAATATGATAATATAGCCATGATAATACATATTTTTTTTATAGATATGTCTAAGTAAAAGTGAATGGAGAAAGTAAAGTGTTGGTGACAAGAGACTTCAATCAAATGGAACGGTAGAGTGAATATAGCATGAACATATATTTTCGTCTTCCGTATTCATTGGCTACGAATTGTGTTCCATATATTTTTTCTTTATGTATATTTATATTGAGTGTAAAAAATTTTAAGTATGAATTTCCTGTTATTTTGCATTCATTTTAATCTTAGAAAATGTTATGTCACAAGATACACTCCCTGCTAGCTTTATAAAATTAGATAAGAAAATAGTGATTGATCATTAAATGATCTTAAATCAAATTAAAGAAATTTTATAAATAATACTTTAAATTTTATTCATCTATTAGTTCTTTTTTATTGAAAAAGTTTAACGTCTTATATCACGATACAACTTCTATTATATACTAGATACTAGATACTTTCATTAGACAACAACTATATGATATGTTTGCGGCAAAAAAAAAAAAGAAAGGAGAAGACTAAAATTCCACAAAGATATGGTAGAAACATAAAGAAATGAAATATTTTACGCCATAGGTGATGTTGTTCATATATTAACATTAAATTATGCTTTGAAATATATATATATATATATATATAAAACAAAGAATTGGTCAAGCCAAATATTTGACATACATTATAACAACATTTCACTGTAACAACCTAATTTTTTTTAGAACTCATTTTTGATATTAAACCTAAGCTATTTGTATTTTAAAAAAATGGACAAAGACCAAACCTGATAAGTTTTTGAATACTTAAAGGACTAAAATCGGTAAATTTATAGTTAAGGGTCTAAAATCGGTAAGTGTATAGTTAAGGGACCAAAGTTGACAAGTTTTTGAATAGTGAAAGGATTAAATCTGTTAAGTGTATAGTTAAGGGACCATTTTAGACCTACTCCTATAGTTAAGGGACTATTTATGTCATTTTCTCTATATTATAACAACATTTCGCTATATAACAACCTAATTTTTTTTAGAACTCATTTTGATATTATATATATTTTTTTAGCTCTACAACATTCTACTTATAACAATGTTGACATTCACTATAGAAGTACCTTTTTCGTAAAATTATCTCTCTATGATAGCTTTACTCAAAAGTTAATTGAGTAAAAATATTTTCTAAAAAGTATGTATTACATGTACAGATAAAACATTTGAATATTTATGGTAATTGTTATTAAGGTCATGCACATATTAAATTTCAAGCACCAATATTTAAGATAAAAATTGTACTTAAATGGTGTCCATTATTTATGGTAATAACCTTAAAATAAAAGTCTATTGATGACATTTTTTTATTGATATTTTTTTTCTATTTTGTTGGTAAAATTTGTTTACAAAATTGCATGAAGTAAAAAATAATACTACTAAAGAAATGTCACTTTCTCCCCATATTTAAACTTTGAATATATTTTGAAATATTTCAATGATATTTGGTTGTTTAAATCTCAAAAAATAATTAACTCTATGACAATCTGTATTAATCATTTAAAATCACTTTTTCTATGTTCTTTCAATTATAATCATTTACTAAAAAACTTAATTTAGTAATATTAATTCCATCTTCATTTTACAATATCATATACTATATGATATGATACACACGTGCAACGCACATACAATGAAACTAGTTATATAAAATGTCTTGCCTTATTTCCTTCTTCTACTACACTGCTCATGAGAAGTATAATTTGAAATTTTAGCAATATCAAAATAGGTGACGATTAAAGAAAAAAGTCTCTTCATAAACATACACCTCTAAAGTAAATTTCGTGTGACACTTTTTAAAATGTGATGAAAGGCTTTTTTCTGTGTAGTGAAAAGTTAAAATATACGCTTGCACAAATGGTTGAGCACCTCCCGAATAAAATGGGGCAAAATATTTAGCGAAAAGTTAAAATATACTCACATAATTATAATTATGTATAAGGATGGATATATAAATGGAGTATCAAAATTCTTATATGCTATTGAGATTTTTGTGAGTAAATGCTAAGGAAAAAAAAAGCAAATCTAGCAATATACTGATACTTTCTTCGTTTACTTTTACTTATCATATTTAGATTTGACACATTTATTAATTAAGAAAAAAAATTATTGACATGACTATTTATCATATTATCTCTATTAATTTATGTTTAGTATTACGTCTTGAAAAATGATGTATGCTAACTGCTAAGTATAAAATATGGAAAAAATAATTGTCTCTTTTTCTTAATACTCCCTCTATCCCTAATTACTTTTCCACTTTTGAATTGACACACCTATTAAGAAAACAATTATTGACATAGTAAGTTTATCATTTTACCCATATTAATTATGAAGTGAATGAATTAAAAACTTAATATTTTCAAGAAGTTCTACCTTTTTCAAAGTAATTAATTGAGGGTATAATAGATAAAAATATTTTGTCCTTTCTTGATTTGTCAAAATGGACAAGTAATATGGGACAACTAAAAAAGAAAAAGTGGACAAATAATTAGGAACAGAGGGAGCATCTAAAAACTAACAAGTAAAAATGAAAATATACTTATTAGGGATATGGTACAAGTATCTCCCTAGACTATGCCTAAAATCTCAGAGACATACCTTAACTAAACTAAGGTCCTATTACCCTCTCGAACCCATTTTTTTTTGTAATTTTGTACACCTTTTTGGCTTACGTGACATCCAAACATCTCTTACACACTTCAACTATGTGGAGTCAGCAATGTGGTACGTAAGCCAAAATGTGTACAAAATTACAATAAAAATGAGTTCAAGGGGGTAATTGGACCTTGATTTAGTTAAGGTTAGTCTCAAAGATTTTGGTCATAGTCTAGAGGGGGTACTTGTGCGTTAATGAACAAGTAAAACTTAACTGAGGAAGTAGTTAATGTTGGAAAACTATATGCACAACGGAAGCATATCAGAATTATATTACTTACATGAATAATAGATAACCAATAATGTTTATGTTAGAATACATATAATCATGCTATAACACATAAACTACTGATATTTAATTCAAGAATTATCTCTTAAAGCGTGAGCAAGTATCTTCAAGCGAATCCACAGACCTTCAAGCGAATAGACCAAGTTCACATCCGAACTCTCTCCATACTTGGGTGGGCAGGTATTGTATAGAAAACCTCTCCTTTTTTCTAGGGTTAGAAAAATCTCTAATTATAGAGATTTCTTCCCAGTCCAAAGAGGAGAACCAAAAGACACGTTTTTTTTCTTCAAAAACAATATTACACGCTTGTTTTCTTTTTAAAAGAAAACTTGCGTATGTCTCCCCTTTTTCCTTTAGAAATTGGATTATGAGTTCTAGTTAAATATGGATACTGTAGGGACAACATAATTAATTATTGATGCTATCTATTATGGAAATAATTCCAAATAATTAATTTGAATTATTCTTACCATAATAAATTACAAATCATTCACTAGAAATTCGTAATTGCACTCTTCTATTTATATTTTGAAATTTCCCATTAAACACTTATGTAATTCCCATGTTAAGATTACAGATACCAATCAATGAATTAAGTATTGATTTAATTCAATGATTAATTTCCTTTAGAGCACTGCTTAACTTATTTCATGTGTCGGATTAATAAATCCACTTGCAAAATTTGATATGATGAGAACTTATAAGCTTCTCAAAAAGGCATATCATCAATCTCTATATTGAGACATGAATTCCATCAACTAAACTTATTATTTCACCAATATATATTATTATCATCCAATCTACCAGACATATTGACTTATCTCAGAATCTCACCTTTTAATAAATCAAAACGATAATTAATATATACAGATCATAATAGTTATATCAGGATTAGGAATATAAGTACATTTAACATTTTAGAGAATATGCTTTTGTCAGTCAGTCTAAAACAACTATCTTTACTCGGTCCCGTTCAATACATACAAAATGCAGTAACACAATAAGTTGGAACTATACCTTTCTCATAATCAAGATAAATTATATATAGTCTTGTGCTACAATCGTACCGATGACATGTCCAATTTTCATCTTAGATTGTAAACAAAAAATTTATATTTATAAGAACCGATGATTTAATCCTCTGTATCTAAGCTAAAACTATATACACTAAGTCATCTACTATATAAGTAAACAGACACCATAAACGAATATATAATCTATTAAATTTTTTATTAAAATTGAATAAACAATTATTTTATTATAAATATTATATCTAAATATATGGTTAATATTATATATCCCAAACAGTTTAATCATACTTAACAAAACGGTATTCTTGTTTTTTGTTTTTGCTAGTCATTAAGGAATATATATAATAATCAGGTTGATTACTTATTCTGATATTCTAGAGTAGATATAGTTCATCCATAGTGGAGATGTGTGTAGAGACTGAAATATGGGAAAGATTAATTAGTTGGTCATGATTTGAATAGGGAAAAAGCGAACACCATTAATTTTAATGGAGAAATGTGATAGGTTGAGGAAATCACACGACGTGAAGTGGAGTAGTATTTACACCTTTTGGAGGAACCAAATTAGATGGTCAATGTGTCGCTTGTCCTCTCAATTTACGTGTCATTATTTCATTTAACAAAAAAATTTAAGAAAAATTAAACTTTTTTATGGTCCAAAATAAATCTTAGATATTTATAAGTATAAATAATTTCATGAAGGATAAAGAAAAAAGTCATAATAATAAACATGACATAACTTGGCTTAAGCTGACAACTATGACCTTTAATTTTATTTTTTTGAATTTGCACAAGTAGACACTTAAACTTGAATAAAATTGAACAAATAGACACATTCGTCCTATATGACATCCTACGTGACAATTTTGTGTTCTATATGACATCCTACATGTATTATGCCATGTAGGACATGTGTGTGTACTTGTTCAATTTTATAAAAGTTTAAGTGTTTATTTGTGCACAATCAAAATTGAAGAGAATAAATATCTGCAAAAATCAAATTAAAGAGCATATTTATGTGTTATACTTAAAAAAAATTATGTCACATAATTGGGACAGAGGAATTACTATTGTTAGATTCTTCTTCTTGTAAACCTCAAGAATAGAACATCATTACAATCACGAAGATGCCTCATAATTAACCCTAGTGTTTTTTTTTTTTAACTTATTGTTCAGTATTCACATTGAAGTCTGATTATTCTGAATTTGTGCTACATAGGGCCTCATTAAGGGAAAAACACTCTCTACGAAAGATTTATGATACATCTGGTTAAAGAAGAAGCTATCTCATCCACTACACCACATCATTTGGTGGCATAATTAACCTAGTTGAGTCAATCTAAGCTCATATCTCCAAATGCTACAATTATCCCTTAGCATGAAGGTTTGGATAAAGTTGACTATACCCTTGGTATGTATATCATGACTTAATTAGTTCTCTTTTTTCTCAAAAAACATTATTATATAGAGTCTACCATTAACCTTGTGAAGATCATGCTACTTCATCCATGACATATCACATCATGACCAACCTTAAAGCATTGGTAAATGAATAGTGCCTGTTAAATAGGCAAGGTGGTAATAAATCTTGTATAAGGACAGGATATTTGGCTATATAAGTATCATAGGGTTCACCAATTCCACAAAGTAAAATAGTTGTCCTCTGACATAAAGGTGTTTTTAACTTTTCATTAAACTAGTAGCACTTTAATTATTTATTCACTAACTAATAGCGTCATCAGTATTGTGGACCATGGAACACATAAGAGAGTTGATTTTAGAATAATTTTTCTCATACATGAACTAGTAATTAATAATGGAGCACAAACAACAGTCAATTTTGAAGTGCTATATTGTTATTTGAATGTAGCTTCGGATTATGCACGTCTATGTGATCTATTTTGACTTTAAAGAAACACCACCAAATCTTTGTACCTTTGATCGTTATATATTCTTCGTGAAATAATATAATCGAAGTATCAATCAGAGTTGTGGTGAAATGGTAAGTATTTCTATATCTTTAACCAGTTCGAGTCCCTGCTATGGACTTGTCTTTGTTAGGGAGCATGTTACCTCAATATGGGACTTTCCAAGGCAAATCAGAATTTAGTCGGACCCCTAATGCGAATACCAGATACGAATGGAAAAAAAATACAATCGAAGTAACAAGAATTTGGTTCTCTTAACATATTCGTTATTTTTCTATATCCGTAATCAGATCTAAGAAAACAGAATTTGCAATTAAATAATAGCTTTAAATTAATTTTGAAATTAATAACCCCGCATGTTTGTAATTAACATTAGAGTACTTTTGCCCTCCTTCAAACTTTTGTCTCTCTTTTCAACTTCTTTAACGTGGGATTTTTGTTTATACTCAACAAAGAAAAAGAAAGCATTCCATACACTAGACTGTGGAGGAAATCAATGTTAAGAAATAGATTAACGTTTGGAAAAAAATCAAATTGCAAACATGAAGCTGTTATTAACATAATGTACCATGTGAACGAACAAAGATGACTTTGAGTCTAAGCTCAAAAATAAAAGACTATTTCACACCTTTTCTCCAAATTTAACAAAAAATGTTTCTATAAATGTATGGCATAAGAAGTGCAAATACTTATTCTTTGCCCTTCATAGGCTGCATACTTTTTTATGAGCAAGATAAGAAGATAAACTTGAAACTTGTTTCATGTGTGCTTAAGTTTGAATGAGGAAATGGTAGGACTAATGGGAGAGTAAAAACCTCCAAAGGAGATAAGAATTTGATGAAGCATTACATCAATATCCAAATGAAAGAAGCAAAACAATGAAGCACTACATCAGTATCCCTTGGTGACCTTTGTATAGTTGCATTCTAGGCACTAGCTAAGTTAGTACATGGTACCAATACTATTTTGTGATTAACATTTTGTGGGTAGAGAATATTTCACTTTTTTATAAACTTGTAGAAAAATAGAAATAATAGGGAGGGTGCACTTCACCTTTTCTACAATTTTTCTAGGATTGGCTACCTCAAATTCACGCAATGCATCATGAAGACAATATTACATTCCAAGTGCTCAACATGAGTCGAATAAGTTTTTTAAAAAGAAGAAAATGTACTATCTACTAAATATTTTGTTGGATTGATATGTTAGATACAATTGATTGCTCACCGTTTGAATTTTATTATTTTAATTAAAGCGGGGTTAATTTCAATCTTACAACTCTTTATACTCGATATTTCTGTCACTCACACTTTAACAGCCTTAGCTTGTTTGTTGCTCTCTATTATTTCTCACTTGATCTCTTACTTTTTGCTTATTTTGTTAACAACTAAATATCACCTCATGAAAGAATATAATGAGAAATATTTACTATATTCTTTTGGAATATTTCTAACTATCTTTTTCTGGATTTGTTCTAATTCTACTTATTTCTAGAACTAAAATTGTTCAACTCTTTAGAATTATTCAAACATTCTAGATTCTCCATTGTCTCGGAGATTAATTTGGTGATGACTTTTTTAACTCTACCTCGGCATCAACTCGATTTGTTCTTTATCGTCACTTAGAGCGATTCCCAAAACTTTGAAATCATTCTGATATGTAGCCACTTTGTGAATCTTTTCTTTCATCGACTTTTCCTAATCACTACTCTTTGTATCTTCTTTCAGAGGTGGCAACTTCGCTGACATTGATCACCTTTACTGATGTTGTATCTATATACTTGGTGTTTGGACATTTTAATCGTGTAAACCTCCTTAGTTGCAGTTGTAGTATTTCTTGGACTCTTTCTTGCAACACATTTGGAGTTTCACAAACTCCGATTTCCCTTGAACTCTTCTTTTCCTTATTTGAAGATATATCTAGTGTAGGTGATTCAGATTCTCATCGTCTCTTGGTTAGCTTCTATTTTGTTCTCTTGTTCTTCTCTTTTTTGTGCTTATCTTGCAACTTTTGCTCAACTTCTATTAAATCTAGTGGAATGACTTTAGTTGACCACCATAAGGAAGTTTCATTAAGTATCGCATTTTTGACACATATATCTGATTAATGGTAGGACCATAACACCTTTATTCTTTGTTTGTTGTAATTGACAAAGATACATTGAACATTTTTTTATCACATTTGCTGCGAAGATGATCTGACATGAACACAACGCATGCATCCAAATAATCAACTACTATAGGTATCATCTTCTTGAGCTTTTCGAATGGTGAGATGAATTCCCATCTCGCTTGTGGTAGCCTGTTAATAATGTGGACAATGGTATTCATGCTTTCTACCCAAAACCTTGTTGGTACATGCATACTATGCATTACACATACTTTGCATATTTCTGCTAGATGTCTTTTTTTTTTCAACTACTCCATTTAATTTGTTTTGGCGTATTTAGACAAGTCAATTATTGCCTTATCATATCTTTTTGAAGATAGTCACTGAACTCACATGATGCGTAACCCCCCCCCCCCCCCCCCCCCATTATCGTACATAGACATTTTTTATTCTCCTTCCAATAGTATTCTCCATAGTATGTTGGAACTCTTTAAGCTTTTCTTTTAAGAAGTGAATTTACTAGTACCTTGTGAAGTCATCAATAAATGTTATCATGCATCAATATTTATTGATGGTTGGCGGATTTAATGGTCCAAATACACTTGAATGCACCAATTTTAGTATCTCCTTGGCTTGATATATACTTTAATTTGGTGCTCTATATGAAAGATAATGTACTTACCCATATTGGAATCCAACACAAGTAAGGTCCCTTCTAATCTCAATCTGGGAAGACTGATTCATCATGATTGTTAGTTTGCTATAGCTCACGTGCATGTTATAGATTATATGTTTTATTACTTTGAGTTTTCTCCACATAAGTTATCTAGACTAACATGAGATAGATTGATTCTAATATTCTTTTCTTCATGATCGACGAGATTGTAACTTTCAAATTTTGATATACTTTTACGTCATTCATCTCAAACATGATATAGTTGCCTAAGGTTGTTAGCTGCATCACATACAATAAGTTCTTCATATAGGGAACATGGTAGACGTTTTGAAGCTAAAAATTATCTATTGTCACCAATACACAACCACATTTATATTAATTCATATTGAACATCTTTTTTTTATTGTTGATCAAGTAATTGAAGTATGCTGAAATAATAATTCAATCATGTTCATAATCAATTAATTTCTCACTTACAATTTTAAGTGCTAACTCATTTTCTCCATCAGATTGAGAGATGATCTCTTCTAATTGTTTTCTTTGTTCAACTGCATATGATGTATTTATATGTAAAGCTTCTTGTCTTGCTTGTTTCAAGTATAAATGTCCATATTACCTTTAACTTTCGTGTACCAACAATCCCTAGCGTTATGCCCTCTCTTCTCACAATTATAGCACTTATCAATTTGTAGATTGTTGAAATCTTGGTTTACTTGCTTGTTGACTCGCTAACTTCTTTGATGTTGATTCTTTTAGCCTCCCTTTGGCCGTGAATCTCTCCTCATTCTTTCTTTGAAGCCTGGTCTTTTTCTTAAGACAGTATTACTTTCATCTTTTATAAAAAAAATCTTGATAATAGATATATTCTCCAAGTCTTCTTCATTTGCCAACAAATTTTTCAGTTCTAATAAAGTTGATTTTATGAGCCACCTGTGTATATTCATAATTATGTCTTTATACTCTGGCTTCAGATCAAGAATAATTATTCTTCTCATCCTTGTCTCTATAATGATATTTTCTAGATCTAATCTTGATATTTTATCTCATAAAGATTTTGTCTTTGAGAAATATTGACTAATTATCATATTCTGATGTCAGATTGACAAAAGGTCATTTTCGAACTTTAGTAATTTTGCATCATTCTTCTTTGTGAGAATTGTTGATAATGTGTCTCAATATTCTTTTTGTGTCTTGACGCTCTTAATCCTCTGTTGAGAACTCATTCTCAACTGTTACATTAAAAGTATGCATAGTCTTTCCAGTTTTACCTTCCACTCTTTTGTTGCATCGATATATGTTGGTGGTGTGGTGTCTGAGCCACCAATAATATTGCTTAATTTTTTACTGAAAAAATAATATCGCATCCTTATGCTCCACAATCTAAAGTTTCTTGCATTGAACTTTTCAACGTTATTGAGGGTGCTTGCAAACCTTTCACTAATTAGTGCCTCTTGACTCATACTCCCTGACCATAGCTTGTAGGATTTCCCTTGAATTGCTAATCTCTCTTGATCCATGAGACTATGATACCACTTGTTGAAATACTACTGGACACGATTGGTTGCTCATAACTTGAATTTTGTTATTTCAAAATGAGGACTATCTTCAACCTTACAACCCTTTATACTCGATATTTTCTTTCACTCACCCTTTAATAATTTTCTAAATTGTTGCTCTCAATTATTTCTCACTTCGTCACTCATTTCTTTCTTAATTTTTTTACAACTCAAATGACTACTTGCATTTATAGGTAGTGACAAAAGGATTTAGTAAGAGGTTTTACTACTCTCTTCTAGAATATTCCTAACTATCTTTTTCTAGACTCACGCTTCTAGTTATTTCTAGAATATTTCTATACTTCACACTAAAAAATTTCTTTAATTTCATTTTAGATTTTCCATTGTTTTGGATAGGGGTGTTCATGGTTCAGTTTGGATCGGTTATTGGTTAAAACCAAAATCAAATCAATTTAATCGATTTTTAAATTTCTAAAACCAAACCAAACCAAATGAAAAAAATAACCGTTAGTTTGGTTCAGATTTTTTGGTTTTCGGTTTTGAAGTAATAATGCTAAATTTGTTGAGAGTATACATATCTCGATAGACACATACACCTAATACATGAACAATCCACAAAAAAGTTATTATGGATTTAATTAAGCAATACTAGATTTATTATTACACGAATAAAATGATTCAATTAAGAGAAAGTGTGACTATCTAATGTGATGTAGGGTAGGTAAAAATTAAAGTATAGATTTTGATGGATTTGGTCTTAGGGTTTTAATAGTTGGGCTAAAATTTAAGTGTTGGTCTTGAGAAAATGATAAAGTTAAGATTTAAGTTAATTAAACTTTAACAAAATATTTATATTTTATTTATGAATAATATATAAATAATTATAAAATATATATACATACATATATATATATATATATATAATTTCTCGGTTCAGTTTGATTGTTTTTGCGGATTTTTTTTTAGTAAAACCAAATCAAATAGTATCAGTTTTCAAAATTTAAAACCAAACATAACCAAACCACACCAAGTATCAATTTTTTTAATCGATTTGGTTCGGATTGCGGTTCGATTTGATTTTTTAACCATAACCATGAACAACCCCTAGTTTTGGATATTAAGTTGGTGTGACTTTTTAACATAATACATCAAGGAGAAACTTGTAGAAAAATCATAATAATACTTGAAAATTTTGAGGCTTGTCTAAGACATTGTTCTTAAAGATATTTAGCAAAGGTATAATACATGAATGAGCCCTTTAACTTGACTTCATTTCACATTTATGCCCTTCAAATTTGTGAGTGCACAAGTAGACACTTAAATCTGTATAAAGTTAAACAAGTAGACATATAAGTTTTACGTGACATAATACACGTAGGACACCATGTATGATGCAAATTGACATGTAGGATGCATGCGTCTATTTGTTCAACTTTGTATAAGGTTTAAGTGCCTACTTGTGCATATCCAAAATTGAAGAACATAAATGTGAGTCAAAGCCAAATTGAAGGGCACATTTATATATTATGTCGGTAGCAAATGGTGGTATTATCCTTCGCAATTTAACATGTTCTTTTGATATAAACTAGGAGCAAGCATAACATAAAGTAACAACTGTGCTGACCATTTTGTAGTAAAAGCAGGTGAAACATATAATACTAGTTAAAATTAGGTATAATATATAAACATAACTCTTAACTTGACTTCACCTGACAACTATGACATTTAACTTTGGGTGTGACAAGTAGAACACTTAAACTTGTATAAAAATTGAACAAATAGATACATTCGTCCTTTGTGTCCTATGTGACATCTTATATGTATTATGCCACATAGGACGCGTATGTCTAATTATTTAATTTTATATAAGTTTAAGTGTATACGTGCGTACACCCAAAATTGAAGAACATAGACATCAATTGAAGCCAAGTTAAATGACATATTTATATATTACTGTATGTCTTAAAATTATATGTACGAGGGACTTGAGAATATTTGACTTATTTGTTGGGGTAATTTACCTTACAACTCATTTCTCTTGCGCGAGTCAAATCCCTAGCCCTAAAAAGGATGATAAAGTAAAAGAAAAATATGTTTTTAATAAGTTAATAAAGTGTTAGCCCTAAACACTTTTCTTTAGAATAAATTTGAGTCAGAAAATTAATATTTTTCCAATTTAATAAAGCTAATGATCCCTTTTAAATAGTTGGAAGGTATGGTTTGAAAAACTTCAGCTCTGTCAAAGGTTTTCAATTCACTTTGAAGCCTTAGCAAGCTATCAACTTCATCTTGAAATCATTCCTCTAAAGAGAAACGAAGAAAATGGCCGTAACAAGAGAAGGTGAGACAGAGTCTTCACAGTTTACACCAAATACTGATCCATCAAACACAAAAGACTTCTCCCAAGCACTTCAATCTTTTGCTGATAGTGAGAAAGTACAACTTTCTGTGTTCTCCCAAACACTTCAAACACCCGTGGCTTCTGAGAGAAGGCGCGATTGGGTACTTAATGTGCCCGAACCACCAGGACTGTTATCTAATCTCAAGTCTTCATTCAAGAAAACACTACTCTGTCCTCTTGAGAACAAGATTCAATGCCTTGGAAAGCATCCTGTTCCTGCACTCGTTTCGATTCTCAACGTCATATTTCCACCACTTTCTTGGTGTAAAGAATATAATGTCACAAAATGCAGAAGGGACATCTTGGCTGGTTTAACTCTTGCAAGCCTTTGCATCCCTCAGGTAACTTAATTAACTAAATTTCCACTAATAACACCTAAGTGATCTGTCCTGTTTCAACGTTGATCTTTTCGTTATTCATGTAGAGCATTGGCTACGCAACTCTTGCAAAACTTGATCCTCAATATGGCCTATGTAAGTGATTCTTTTATACTAGCTAAATGGTTATGAAATTAGACTAAAACATATTACTAACATTTTTTTCTATTAATTCCTCATCAGACACAAGTGTTATTCCACCACTTATTTACGCTATGATGGGGAGTTCAAGAGATATAGCAATTGGACCAGTTGCTGTTGTTTCACTACTCTTGTCATCAATGATTCCGAAACTTGAAGATCCTACTACTAATCCAATTGCATATCGAAAACTCGTGCTTACTGTTACCTTCTTCGCGGGTGCTTTTCAAGCTGCTTTTGGACTACTAAGGTAAAAAAAAAAAAATACTTTTTATGTAGTAGATGTTTACCTCCTTTATTTCTTCGTAAGTTTACCTCTTTTGAATAGCTTGATAAAAATTCTAACTCTGACGTTAATTACAGGTTGGGATTTCTGGTTGATTTTCTGTCACATGCTGCTATTGTTGGTTTTATGGCTGGTGCTGCTTGTGTGATTGGACTACAACAGCTCAAATCACTGCTTGGGATTTCAAATTTCACAAATAAGACAGATATTATCTCTGTCTTGACTTCTAGTTGCAAATCAATGCATACTGTAAATTCAATTTGTTCTTGTTTTGTCTTTCTCAATTAGTATTTTTTATATTAGCTATAGCCTATATATAAGATCAGCTACTTTTAATGTTTTTTTTTTTTTTGGCAGTTGAATCCTTATAGCTTTATAATTGGGAGTTCATTTCTGATCTTCATCCTTTCTACCAAGTACTATCTGGCAAGTAACTATATCCATTTTATGATATGAAATTTCACTCACCGTATTTTCAAAGCAGAATATTAAATTTACCAGGCAAAGAATTCACAATGTATAGTTGGTCTAAACTCATAATTGTAAAATTTTAATAGATTTCAGTAAGGAAAATCTTAAAGGTTTACTCATAAAATTTAAATTTTGAATCCGACTATGTATGTGTTACTCTTTATCCATCCCAGACTGAATGAAGAAGGTCAACTTTAGTGGATTAAATGAAAAGTTGTGGTAGTATTGGCGTAAGTCTTACAAAGTTGTAGAAAAAAATGCTAAAAGAAGAAATGCTATCAAAAGTTGTGATAATTCAGTTATTTCGAATAGGAGTAGGGACAGAGTTACTTAGGAGTTTGGAATTAATCTTTGTTTAAGTCTTGTATTTTAATTTAAAAAATCATTACATATAAATATAAATATAAATATTTAATTATAAATCGAATAACTATAGTGACTATATGTGGCAAATTTAGAAGGCAAATCCCATAAATTTTAATGGATCATTTGGTACACAGAATAAGGTGGAAATTTCAAAATTATGTTTGAAATTAAAATTATACTTGTTTGGTTGAAAGTATAAATTTAGTCCCGGATGCATTTATACATTCAACCAAACTTGTAGGTATAAATTTAATCCCAACCTTAATCCTGGATATCCCACCTTATCCCACTCAACTTGATATTAATAGTCCCGAAATTATAATATCAGGAGTTCAGGACTATAATCCCCGAACAACTTTGTCCACGAATCAAATGACCCCAAAATTCTGGCTTCGCTTCTGAGCATAAAATATTATCTACCATGTGTTTTGTTCTATACTTAAGAACATTTATCATTTTTTGAACACCATGTTGATATTTTCAGGCAAGAAAGTACAAGAAACTGTTCTGGTTAGCTGCAATGGCACCACTGCTGTCTGTAATAATGTCAACATTACTTGTTTTCTTGACAAGAGCTGATAAACATGGAGTTAAGATAGTGAAACACATCACTGGAGGGTTGAACCCAAGTTCACTCCATGAGTTACAATTCAATAGTCCACATACTGCTGAAGCTGCCAAAATTGGGCTAATTGTTGCACTTGTCGCACTCACGGTACGTTATGATTGAAGCGTTGTTTAATTAAGATTAAGATGTTTGAATCTAAATATATATTGCATCTAAATATTAAGAGTTGTCTACTAAAGATTGTTTGTTTTTTTCAACATTAGAATGTGCAAAAAATATAAATTATAATTATTTAAAATTTAATAAAATACTAAATAAATGTAATATTAATTGATAAAATCTTTTCTAAAATTATATGGTTGTTGATGACTAGATGGTTGTGAGTGTCAATTTGAGATTGTATTGACTAATGATGGTGTTCTAGTGTTGATAGTATTAACTAACACTAGTGGTTGATAGTGGTGACAACTAAGAATATAATAGTGATAGATGATAGTGATAGTTAGTGATTGTGGTGAATAATGACAGACGTAGTTGGCGATAGTGATACTAAATGATAGTGGTGATCATTGGTGGTAGTTATTCATGTGCTAATATAAGGTGGTTATTGTAAACGATGAGTAGTGATAGTGACGGTTAATTGTAGTGTTGCTTAGTTTTGTAGTTTATTAAATTTCTAAAAGATAAATGTTGAACGTACAGGAAGCTATTGCAGTTGGACGATCATTCGCAACTATGAAAGGATACCGTCTTGATGGAAACAAGGAAATGCTGGCTATGGGTGTTATGAACATTACTGGATCATTAACTTCTTGTTATGTTGCAACTGGTCAGTCTTTTATTTACTTATTAATTATAATTTACAAATAAGAATGTTTATAATTTTCCTTCATATTTTTTTAGCTTCTTTTATTACTTATTAAATTGCTTCCAACTTGTTACTTACCAAAGTTTGTCTCATCCCAACCTCAATGAAATGCATAATCGAGATGATTTAAATGTAAAATTGAAAAATATAATAGGAGTTTCCGGAAATAAATAAACTACTTTTAAGGAAATTTTAATGATATAGCAAACATGTATTATACATTTAATAATCATAGTTATATTTTTTTTTAAATTACATTTTATATCTATACTTCACTTTTTCTAGCATCTCTATCCCAATCTCGCTCACCTCTGTCCTTCCTCTCTCACTACATTCTCTCCCTCTCCCTCTTGCCTCTCTCTCTACCTTATTTCCATTTCTTGTCCCTCTCCCCCACTCTCTCTCTTTCTTGATCTCTCGCCTCTCTCACCTGCCCCGCCCCTACCTGTCTCTATATTCTATATTTCATTGTAAGATACTCCATAGCAAGACATACAATTCAGGGATAAATAGGGGAAAAATACTTGTATCAATTGTATCACTCTAATGGTTGTATCGACCTACTATCTTGTATTATCTTATATTTTTGTATTGTGAATGAATGTATGCAATACAGAGAGAAAGAGTACAAGAGATACAATTTAATCGCGCTAAATGTTTATGTCAAATTACATTAGTTACCTATAGAAATAGGCATGACCTTGTAGAAACAAGTTGGGCTAGGACCTTTTGTTTCTTTTCTATTCTTTTTTTTTGGGTGTATAGTTGAAAATGTCAAAAATATTATGGGAACTTACATAAGTCCCACTAATTTAGAAGCTAATTTCTTAGATACACTCTAGTTTGCAATATTACATATCTTACCAGATTTTGGTGCGTCCAGAAACATGTATCTCAGGATACATGAGGTCAAAATTAAGTGTAATTTATTCTAGATTCATTGTATCCCAGTGGATTCACATGTATTTGGGATACATACAATCTCGCTCGCCTCCCTCTCCTCTCTTGTTTATCTGGTATCTCAGATACTTGCGAATCACACCAGATACATACATATACATGTATCTAATGTGTATCTAGTCATGTGATTCACATGTATCTAGGATACATAACGAATCTTCCTCGCCTCTCTCCCTATTTTAGTGCATCTTATAGCAAAAATACATGTATATCTAAGTGTATCTTCCTCAACAAATGGTAGGAAACACTCAATAAGTGGAATGATACATAATATTTTGAAAATATAGATAATAACCGTATATATAGTTGTAAAGTATGTCTAATTATTATATGATTGAGAACGTACTAAATGCTGCATGCAATTGCAGGGTCATTCTCAAGAACAGCAGTGAATTTCAGTGCTGGTTGTGAAACAGCAGTGTCCAACATAGTGATGACTATAACAGTGCTTATATCACTTGAATTTTGCACTAGGCTATTGTACTTCACTCCAGTAGCCATTTTAGCTTCTATTATTCTCTCTGCTTTGCCTGGACTCATCAACATAAGTGAAGCTAAATACATATGGAAAGTTGATAAGATGGATTTTCTTGCCTGTGCTGCTGCTTTTCTTGGTGTCCTTTTTGTATCTGTTGAGATTGGCCTTCTCCTTGCGGTATGTAACTTCTTCTTCAATTTTGTACAACTTTGTGTTTAGGAAAAAGTAGTATTTATACATCCGATATACAATATTATACATTTTGGGGCGGTTTGGTAGCTGGTTTGGAGCTACATTGTTATCACATGCATTACTAATATCATGTTTGGTGGTAATCATTTGCTATGTATAAAATTAAACACGCCTAATACGGTTAAAAATTTAAAAACTCACATAACTAATTACGTATAATTTTGAGAAAATATGTGTATAATTTTATGCAGGATAAAAGATGAAATAATCAATACATCAATAATTAAATCTTGCATAACTAATCCCATGATATATAAACTAATACAAAACTGTAAATAATGTATCAATCTTCTATAAAAATGCATAATAATAATACTCTATAAGAGGTGCTTATACACACTTTTATATATTTGTAAAACATCTTACAAATTTATACAAAAATTGTGTTTCGCCTCTTACGAAATCTAACCCATGGAAATCGATCCGAAATGGGTCAAAAACATCACCAGATAGCTCAAATCTGAATAGAATAACTTTAAATTTTAACTACAACTTCATAATTAATGACATCCTCAGCAAACCTCAATCATCAATTTGTCAAAAAATTCAACTAATAACAAAGTTCTTTTGTCAATTTCAAGCTTTTAAAACCTCCACAAATGGTTTTCTTATTTTCCACCTAATCCATCCTATAATATTAAAATATGTGATGACAAACATGAATATGATCACTCTCAATAAGTTTATAAGCATCAATAACTAGAAATCATAATCACAAAGTAAGAAACTATTAATTATGTCACAATATTTATGCGATTAAACTTTTGAAACTTATGATCGATCTTCCTAGTTTTTACATGTTAAATTTTATTTCAGGTTGGTATATCATTTGCAAAGATAATTTTGAACTCAATCCAGCCTGGGACAGAAAAACTAGGAAGGCTTCCAGGAAGTGATTTGTTTGGAGATATGGAACAATATCCCATAGCTACAACAACTCCTGGGGCTCTTATTGTCAGAGTCAAATCTGCTTTGCTTTGTTTTGCAAATGCCAACTTTATTAGAGGAAGGTATGCCCTCAAAATTTAACTACACATCTTACTATGTGACTGTGAAATAAGCGGGTTGGATTAATTTTTTACGAATTAAAATGGATTGGGTCATATGCAATCTGCTTAAAACTAGTCAAGATGGATAGGTCACTTTGGGCTTAACAATGGGTTATAACCCAATTTGTCCTACTCAAATCATTTTTTAATAAAATAAATTTCTTTAATTACCAAATCAAACTAAGAAAAGCATTATCTTTTATTTACAAGTGTTGTTATTATATTCTAAGCAAACAGTAAAAATTTATTTACAATATTTTGATAAATTAACTTTATTTGTATTATTTGGGCAATATAGGTTTTACCCAAATTGGCCAACTTTAAAAATGGACTAACTTGGTTTATAATCAAACATTTGAGTAGGTTGGGTGAGTTACATTTTCATGTATTAAATTTGACATAATATATAAATATGTTCAGTAAATTGGCTATAATTGACATTTATGTTCTTTAAATTTGGTGTGCTCAAGTAGACATTTAAACTTTTATAAAATTGAACAAATAGATATGCAAATTTGTCATACGTAGTGGCGTCCTACATGACACTTTTGTGTCCTACGTGATGTCCTACGTGTATTATACCACTTTTGTGTCCTAGGTGGTGTCCTAGGTGTATTACGCCACAAGTTAAAGTGTGTACTTGTGCACATCCAAAATTGGAGAACATAGATATCACCTGAAGCCAAGTTAAACGCATATATATTTATGTACTATGCCTATTAAAATTTCTGTTAAAATTTGACAGCCTTACTCCCATTCTATGCAATTGAACAAGTTATGCTAAGAGTATAATATTCTATTCGTCTTTTTTCTCTTATATCTATTGACTCAAACAAATAAAGGACTTAGCGGCAACAATATAATTATCGCTATTTTATATTTAGCAGTAATAATAAATATGAGTATTTATAACCAACACTTTATATATATATAAATGTAGCTAAAGGCTTTAACTATTTTGAATGTAATGACATTAACTGATCAAATACTGCAAAATGCTTTTACGGAAATAAATATTGCCACTAAAAGAAAATTTTTATTGTCACTAAATGTCTCTTTTGTAGGAGTGATCTTAATGCCTTTAATTTGTTGTTTATTATCCAGGATATTAAACTTAGCACTGGAAGAACAAGATGAGGGTGTCATGGAAAGTGCTAATCAAGATAGAGTGCAACTAGTTATTCTTGACATGTCAAGTAAGTATTGTCCAAGCAAAAGCTTGTTTGGTGTAATTTATGGTGGCATAAGTTATTGTCTATATATAGTTCTTGAAGAAGCTTCTTGACTAACATTCAATCACATTGAAATGTTGATGGATGTAGATTTGCTCAACATTGACACGTCTAGCATAGCTGCTCTTGAGGACCTGCAGAATGACCTAGAAACAAATGGAATGCAGGTGACTATTGATCCTCTTCAATTATATGTCTAATTCATGCAAAAAGGAAAAATGAACAATAACTACGTGCGATCAGACCTCTCTATAAAATTCATCCTCTATAACAACATTTTACAAATAACAGCGTCAAGTTTTCTTTGAAACCAATTTGACATGTTACATCTATAATAACATTTCGTTGTAGAAATCAAAAAAGTATCTGAATAGATGGTGTTGTTCAATGTACACAACATGAATCAATTAATGTTTATGTTTGTTTTGCAGTTGGCACTAGCTAACCCAAGGTGGTATGTGATACACAAATTAAGGCTAGCCAATTTTTTGAAGAAAATTAAAGGGAGGGTCTTTTTGACCATTGGTGAAGCCATTGAGGCATGCTTGACTAGTAAGAACATGCTTCCTATTTGAAACTTCTTGTTTGATCTGCCATTGAGGCATGCTTGACTAGTAAGAACATGCTTCCTATTTGAAACTTCTTGTTTGATCTGCCAATGTTAGAACACCACAATATTCGTCTTTTTGAAGTTAATGTTCTCAATGGTGAATCGATCAATATTTGATTCTCCTTTTGTGTGTATATATTCAAGAGGACAATAATAAAAAGGAGCTAATAGTATTATTGCTCCCTGTCATTGTAAACACAAATTAAGTTGTGGCGTTCAATCTAGCTTGAAGTGAACATTATCATATCATGTTATAATGTGTATGTTTGAAGTTTCAATCTGTTATATATGCTTTGAACACTGCTCACTGTGAACTTTTGTTGAGCATATTGCTATACTTTCACAGTGACACAGCATATATATAAGATCAAAAACGATATATCTGAATGCTATTCTGAATTCTGATGTTGATCAATAGGCTATTCAACATGGGCAAAACTCCTTGAAATCATCTGTCATAAAAAATTAAATCAAGTACACTCCCTAACTACTTTGGTTCAATCATACAACCAAAATAGGAAAAACAAAAGAAGAAAAATGGTTAAAGTTCCTTTTATTGAAAGGAATATGCAAAGACAGAATACTTTTACTCATTGTGGCATTGTACAATACAATTGTGACTCATGAATCTCTCTCTGTTTCAGTGATCTTATCCGAATTATTGTCTTTAATAATACTAGAGCAGGAAATAAAAAACAAATACAATTTACATGTCTTTAAGGTTGAGCAAAGTTGGTACTGAGAGACTTTAAGGTTGTTTTTCACCATTCTTGCTAGCTTCATCAACAGGACTAGAATTCACACTTACTGTACCTGTTCCTATGCCAAAACCAAATCCCATACCCATACAAAATCACATTCCAATGCCACCATTTTATTACTATAATTGCCACCATATCCAGTACTGCCTTCTCCTTCACCATAACCAGAACCACCACCATTCTCATTATTAGTATTTCTACCTCGTCCTTGTCCGCCACCTCCTCCACCACCACCTCCACCACTACCTGATTTTGGTCTTAGCTAGTGCTTTGAGTATATCACAGTCAGCATCATAAAGCCTATGTGTGTTATCTTCTGTAATTGCAAAAAAGCAACCAAGTCTGCAGGTGAAAGCAAATTGGAAACATCTGACCTATGTCCACTCCCACATATGGCTCATTTTTGTCTTGTTGCACTTTATCTCTGCAAAACATTCAAGAACCATATTCATAAGAAAGAAAACACAAAACAAAGAAACCCCACAAAAAAAAAAGACGTTTTTTTTTCCAAGATTGATTCAAATATGTTACCTGGTACAAAATTTGAACTTGATGTGGAGAAGAAGCAGCAACAGAAGAGAACAAAGAAGAAAGGAGGGAACTTTTTAGTATTTGCCATCAAAAGAGAAGCTTGAGGTTTTCTTGTGTCATCTTCTGTTTCAGGTTCAGGTAGGGATTGCGTTATCTTGGGAAATTTTTTTGCTGTTACTAATAAGAGGGGCAATTGACAAAAGGGATTTTGACTTGCAATATCTAAATTTGGAGCAAGCTATAAGAAAAGAAAAAAAAGCATATTAATAATTCTTGCAAGTAAAATGGACTTTAAGATAGCTTTTGGTGCATCATTTTCGCAATACTATGATCAACTAATGAGACTCGATCTGAGGGAGCAATAAAAAGTTCTGCGAAGATAAAAAGATTGTAAATAAAAACAAGATTTTTACTAAAATCTAGGCTACTTCTTGGAATTCTTTAGAATGCTTCTCAAATTCCAGAAACCTGACTTTGCACTTGTGTAATGACTGGAGCGACCCCATTAAAATTTTCTTTAGAGAAAGGTGAAAAAAGTAAAAAAGGGGGAAAATAAAAACATGTGGAGGGAGAGGCATTGGCTGGCCGGCACAAGAAAGAACTCTAAGACAAATACACAACAGCTTTTCTATTAAAGCTATTTCAGAAATAAAATACAATGACCTTTATTTATAGCACTTGAGTTTTCAATTTCTCAAGTTCAAGCATATGGCCTCTTAAGTTGCATGATCTTATCACAGTCAGATTACAAGAGAAGATTATCTTTTCTCTTAGAACTATGTGGTTCCAAGTACATAGCTGAGAATCAAGCTCAAGCTTTGCTCAAGTGAATTTCATGAGTTCAACCTAGAGTCAAGTTCATAATGAATTGACCAAAACAGGACAAAAGAAAGCTAGGATGCTTTAAGGACATTTAAGGTCACTTTAGAATCCTAATGCACAATTAAAAACAGTGATGCAACAGAATCTCAAGATTACAACAATAAAAAAAAAAGTTTCAATACATTTGCAGCAAAGCTATCTCAAGAATTATCCTTTAGTTTGGGTCAAGCAAGCACCGGCAGTAGACACCCTTTAAGATGTTCTAAACTTATCAGTTGTATGTAGGAGAATCCCATTTTTTATTATTAATATGATGTACAGTTAGTCATCTAATTAAGAGTCATACTATTCTTGTAGTAAGAAGTCTTGTGATTGTCAAGTTATGGCTCACCTTTTCAAGTCACATTTGCTAGCCCTATGTCAATTACCATCGAGTCTATGTAAGTAATAGTTGTGCGCTTGTTGACAGGTGTAAAAGCCAGGAAGTGCACTTCTTGAGTCTTACCTCTAGCCTAGAGAATAAATATAAAAATTCAGGTATTAGTCAGTCAATGCACTTCTCTGAAAATGAAAGTTGCTAATGATTCCTACCAGAAAATACAGGATGAATTAGCCTCTAGCTCGGAATATGTATGAAATAAGTGAAAGTAGGATCCACAAGCGAAAATTAGGAAAGATAGAAGAAATGCAGCTAACTGGTAATACAACATTATTTTACAATTATACAGCGCCAGAGGTGGACGTATCCATAAAGAAGCAATTAACTAAAACAGGACTTCTATCAGAAATTTTTAGCAACCCATGATATCTTTCATCAAATCTAACTCTTTCTACCACTAAAACTTCACAGCAATCACAAAATTTCAACTAGGTTCACTTTTGAGCCCATTGTAATGGAAGTTCCAAAAAATTAGTTACTAATACTTAATGGCATATGGGTAGATTTTATACATAAGGAATTTGAACAGTACAAGTCTAATATATTAAGTTTTTCCACTAATTATACAAACTGAAACCTATCAATCTATGAGGTAAAGTATAAGTAATTACTAAAAATGTAGTAAGATGAAGCCGTGTGTTACCTCTTATGGACATCCCTGAACATGTCAATCAATCTTAAGCAAACCAAAAAACAAGTCTCCTGAACAATCAGTTTGTCAACTCCAGAAGTGGCAACTTTTACTTTCATTTCTTGACATATCATGAGGCATTCACAAGCTTTGTGCGTCGTGTTACGGGATCAACTTCTACTCGAAGCCCAAGTCTAACAAGTTCTGGAACATCTACAGTTCCTTGAAGCTCCAAATCAGTAATAGCCCCTTGGTTTTCTGCATTCCCTTCCAATAGGTTTCGCACACACCAGATTCCCCACTCCCTTAAGAAAGGATTATCTTCATCTATAACACACTGTTGTAGCAGTAAAAGGATCCCATTTTTATCCCTAATCTCATCTTGGACGTACCTTCTCCTATAAGCACAATTCCCAACGATGGAAACAATATCTCTCCGGAAACCTTGGTATGGACAACACCTAAATGAAGAAGATATTGTCCCCTCCTTGATCTGATCCAGCTTCATTGCTTTCCAAATTGTCGTTGGAGGTTCAAGATCCCGAAGCAAGTTCAAAAGAAATTCAATAAGCCCAGAGGAAACAAGTACGTCCACGACATCCTTTGAACTTTCTTCCTTAGAGCTTGTCAAGTGATCAGAAGCGCAAATATCTCTCAAGATGGTGAGAGAGTATCCTAGAACATCAATAGGAGCAAACCCCACCGGAAGATCACTTTTCCCTCTTATTGAAAAGTCAACGACCACAAAAGCACTCTTCAATATCCCAAAGATACTTAGAGCAAAATCATGAGAAACAACAATATGCTCTATTCGCTCATTCAAGATTTCTGAAAGTATACTCAACAGATAAGGCTGCTCAATAACAAATTGATCAGTTACATGTGTAACAACACCATTGTTCTGGATGGAAGGAAATGAATGTAATTTGAAGAAAATTGATGAGATGTAGGAGCCCTCAATGCAAAGTTTTGAGAGTAACAACTTTAACCAAACTTCTTTAAGATCAACTGCAAAAGAGTATGAAAGCATAAGCTTACCATAATAATCAAATAACAAAAGTTTTGAATATATCAGAAGTTACAAAATTCACTGATCTTTACCAGCTGATGCGGTCCGCAAAATTTCTATCAGAATGGGCAACCCTTGTTCCGAACATAAATCTGTTAGCAGTCCATCCGTACCATCACAGCAAGTGTAAATGACCATACATAAAGGATCACATATTTCCCGGCTTCTAACTCTAGCAATCTTCAAGAACTTATGAGGAAACAATTGGTACCACACGTCACATCGACATTCTCCCCCACCCACTGAGTAGTTTCCTAGAAGTTGCAGCCCAACTCGAATAATCATACAATCAGGATCAGGAGTAAGTCCTACAGATGTAATAACATCCACAACAATTTCAACTCCTCTTTGTAGAAGAAACTCATTCTGATTTCTTATTTCCCCAGCACACAGATTTCTAAGTACCTTAAGAGACGATAAAAGCAGCTGACGGTAAGAGATAGATGCCAGAGACTGGCAGATATGGAGGACAGTGGTGACAACATTCTTGGACGACAGATCTAACCGTCCACCCTCCTCCTTGGCAAGTTCTATCAGCTTTTCAAGTGCCGTTTCTAAAGAAGATGAGTTTGACACAAGTAATAATTCTTTGGCAACATTTTCCAAGATTGTAAGCTCTGCTACAATTTCATCACGTACCGCAAGCTCCGGTACAATTTTATCATCCATTATCTAACAAGGAATGCAGAAAAATGATTAAATGAATGATAAGGATCAGTTCGCTAAAACAACTTCTATTGCCTTCTGGAGGACTATAAACACTTGAAAAAGTGATGGAGAACTGCATATTGTATTGAACATATGGATACTAAAACAAAGCTAAAAACACATACAAAGCTAAGAACACATAAAAAGGACACATAGAAAAACTAGGAATTAAACAAAACTAAGAAAGAATTTACTTTAGAAATAAATCCATACTCAGATTGCAAACACACAACTGACATGAAAACTATCAAAATAAGTGAAGAACATGCTCTTCCATTTCAAAAAAATGAGCAAACAAATAAAAGATCACGATTAGTAAAGCAACACGACATATGAGCTCTCAAATAGAACAACATATATATAACATCAAATTTAAACTAATGATCAACAAATAGGACGAATTCCAAACCGAATCAATGTATGCATTTTAGGATCTATAGCTCAAAGGAATGGCATGAGGATCTAAGGGATTTAGGAGCAAGCAAAGAGAAGTTGAATTAAAACTCAACTTCATCTAGAGCTGAACTAAACCAAGGATCAACTCATGATTCCCAAACAAATAACATCCTTAACATATCATTTCAGATTATTCAAAATAAAACAAACATGTAGCTAGTGGTCATCTAATATTAAACAATCAATTTGACCAAAAATGAGCTCATTTAGTACTGAAACATAATAGGTTGTAAGCCTTACAGCCAACATTTACTTTATGCACCAAGAATTACAGAAAAAGCCATGGCATGTTTTTTAAGAAAGCCACCCTTTTCTACTAATCAGAGAAACATGTACTCTATATTAAAGAAATATTGCTAATTACTATGTAAACTAAATAAGACAAGTGATACTGCTATATTTTAACTAACAGATCAATATGCAGGGAAATTGACTTCTATGTTGCAATTTATCAATAAAGGGATAAGTGACCCAATTAAACCATGTATTCAAAGTAACCCTTCGAGAGCAATATAAATGCAACATTACAAAGATATAGATAGTTGAAAAACGGATTAGGCATAAATTCTTTCTTTTAATAAATGTAAGCATATCTGTCACAAGGAATTACCTTAACAATGTATAATTCAAGCCAAAAGGAATTGTCAACAAACATGCACCAGTAAAGGAAACACCCCTAGTTCTTCTATTTTACACAAAACACATGACTAATTCAAGAAGAGCTCATTCAAGATGCTAAACTAAGAGGAGAAAAGCTCTACTCAAAGCGTGAGAATTTATCAAATCTTTAAATACCTCAATACCATCAGCCACAATGACATCAAATAATGACAAGATTCCTTGTCAGACAAGCTTTGCGAGCTGGAGGAGGTATGAATTCGTACCAAATCAAAGAATTCAAGAATTGAATGGATAAGGGCCGCGTGGCTCGTCCAGAAGCTTCTGAGAATGCTATCTCGTACTGGGCACGCACGCTGTACGGACGAGACGAGGAAGAAAGAGGATGACACAAGCGAGCTGGACTGGTATTTGGGTTTGGTTCGCGAGGAAGAAGAGTAACAGGGGTTCCGTATGTATTGATGTTGGTGTTGTATTGTTGCTGTTGAGTGTTGGGTTGAAATAATTAGTTGGGTTGGGAATTGGAAATTGGGCTAATGGAATCGGCCCAAATTCTGTTCAAGATGAAGGCAAAAAGGGTTCAAGGGTCAAGATGTGGTTAGATTTTGAATTGACAAATTGGCCTAATACATTGCAATTAGAGCCAATTGAAGTTCAAATGCAGTCAGATTGAATTAATTCGTGAATTCCGCTAAAAATTAAATAAGAAGAATTAATATAATTAACTAACGAGCTTTTTAATCTTAACGAAATTAACTCAATTATAAACTATTAACTCAAAAATATAAACTATTGAATAATTAAATAATTAACTAAATATTTTATTAAATAAAATCTTTTTGAGACGATTTCCAAATATTTATAAGATATACTAATTATATGAAAAATTATATAAAACATATATATTATTTAAAATATTTTAAAAAAAGGGACAAAATTATTTTAAAATAACTTGGAAAATATCTTAAAAATTATACAACCAATTATTTCAAATCGTTTGAAACTAAAGAAGCTCGATGATTAATTCATATTGTGGAGGGCCAAAATTAAGTGTCAACAATTGCCCCTCGTTTGCTTAGGATCGATGAAAGAGATTCGAGGCAAATGAAATTGACGAATCAAATTTATCCGTCCACTAATTCGTCTATTTGAAACGGTGGATGGTAAGGATTTTTGAGGAATTATGGTCGGACCTTGGTATTGAGTTTCCTACTTATCTCAGGTTACATGAGAACTCAGGTCACTAGTTGTTTGAAAGATGCTTGATTTAACGCACAATTTTGAAAGAATGCAAAAGTGATTCCAGTGTCGAAGTATAGAGATACTGAAAAACACTAGAACGAAGTGAGGACAGATTTGTTGGAGTACAGTCGAGTTCTCAACATTGAGCTCGCCTACATATCCCTAACCTGTGGGAATCAGACTGTTTGTAATTCGAATCAATTGGTTAAAAATGAAATCTCGTATACGGAAATAACCTTTAGCTTAAGGATAAGTGACAAATGAGTCAAGCATGGAAAAGAGGCTTGCAAACCTCTCAACTATGAATGTGGGGCCCTTCACACCCATAGGTAAGAACTTACATGGACATAACTTCCAAAGCTCTAGGTGGATTGTCACTCGAATTTGAAAATTTGCCTCTAATGAGAATTGAATTTTTCACTGAAAGTGAAATTGAAAATGTTAAACCCCAAGAAAATACCTACACGTCTTATGATAGGGATGTGGTTTGATTGTGGTGGAAGTCGTTCCTCAACTCGCGTATTAAGAGTTTGATACTCCTCTTTGGACTATGTCCAGTTTGTTGCTAAGAAAAAAATTTACATTGTGTTGCGTCCTTTTTTGACGTAGTTCACTTTGTGTGTTGCAAAATCTGGAGAAAATTGTCAGTAGAAAATGTAACATAAATACAAATATAATTTGTGCAAACCTGATTTAACATGTCATACTAAAAGAGATGACGATCCAATTTCAAGTGTACTTCTCTCGAAGAACGTTGTGATCCAAAGTGATGCATCAACTTGAACGAGGTGATGATCTAATAATATAATATAACATTTTTAGGGAGATGACATCCCAACATGTCACTTTTTAGGGAGGTGACTTCCCAATATGTCACTTTTTAGGGAGGTGACGTCCCAACGTGTCACTTTTTAGGGATGTGACATCCCAACATGTCACTTTTTAGGGATGTGACATCCCAACGTGTCACTTTTTAGGGATGTGACATTCCAACGTGTCACTTTTAGGGAGGTGACATCTCAACGTGTCACTTTTAAGGGAGGTAACGACCCAATATAATAATAATGTGTCACTTGTAGAGTAGTAACTGCCCAATATAATATAACGTGTCACATTGAGAAGGTGATGATCCAACAATAATGATGATGATGATGATCTAACAATAATGATGATGATGATGATGATCCAACAATGATGACGATCCAATAATGATGATGATGGTGACGGTGATGGTGATGGTGATGATGATGATGATGGTGATGGTGATGGTGATGATAGTAATAGTAATAATAATGTGTCACTTTGAGGGTAGTGACTGTCCAATACAATATAAAGTGTCACATTGAGGGAGGTGACGACCCAATGTAGTAATAACGTGTCACTTTGAGGGTAGTGACTACCCAATATAATACAACGTGTCACATTGAGGGTAGTGACTACCCAATATGAAATAACGTTTCACATTAAGAGAGGTGACGACCCAAACCTACTCTCTGCCCTGGTTCGATTCCCCGCAGGAGTGTTTCATTTTTCTATAATTATTTTGACTTCTTGAATTTAATTAAGTAAATAAACATGCATAATTTTAACATAAGTGTTTAACAGTGTCATGATTGGCTTCAAAGACCCAAGTTCGAATCTTACCTCCACTAACTATTTTATTTTTTCAATTAAAATTGAATTATTTCTTTAAATTTTAATACATTTTCCTTATGGTCTGTGGAATAAGATTTCCTTAAATTTAATACTTTTTCCTTGTGGATTTTTTTCAATTAAAATTGAACTATTTCCTTAAATTTTAATACCTTTTCCTTGTGGAATAAGATTTCCTTAAATTTAATACTTTTTCCTTGTGGATTTTTTTTCAATTCAAATTGAATTATTTCCTTAAATTTAATACATTTTCCTTGTGGAAAAAGATTTCCTTAAATTTAATACTTTTTCCTTGTGGATTTTTTTCAATTAAAATTGAATTATTATCTTAAATTTACTACATTTTTCTTGTGGAATAAAATTTTCTTAAATTTTAATAACTTTTCCTTGTGGAATAAGATTTCTTTCTCTATAAATAAGAGATTCATTCACCCAAATTATATCACAATATTATTAAGAATAGAATCTCAATAATTCTCTCTCTCTTTTTTTTTCTTTCTTTTTTAATATGAAGAAATATGACTTTATTGATAAATATGCGGATACAATTCTGTTCCTCCCTTGATTCTACTCTCCTAAGATTTATCCATGATTTGAGGTCAATTAGTGGCGTATTTCTCGAACTAGGATGATTTAGATTTGAGTTCTATATAATATTCCATGACTTTTGTGGAATAATTCTCTCTCCATTTTTTCTTCTCTTTCTTTTATTTTATAACAAAAATAACCAACTTAATATTTTAGTTTCAAGTTTCAATGGACATGAGGAATTATTATAATAGAGTACCAAAAAAAAGTTCGACTTCTCTAAGTCAACTAAATAAAGAAACAACGGTAGATCAATTGGAGATGTTGTCATATTCTTCTCAAAAACAAAGCATTGATTTAAATATTCTAGAAGTTGATCCAGCAAAAAGAACTTTAGTTATAAAAACGTTTCAGGATATGAAACCTCGTCGAGTACAATTGTAATTAATATATTTAAATTATGTTTTCAATAGTAGTTTATTTTGTCTTTATGTTAGTTTTGAATTATACACTTGTAATTCTATTAAAAATATTTTTATATTTAATTAAATATTGCTTAAATTAATTATTTATTTTGGTAATTTAAATCGTCTTTATTTTTTTTAAAAAATTACTATTAAAAGTTTGGACACCCTTCATGAAATTCCTTGCTATGCCACTGTTGAGAGGGGTGACATTTCAATGTTCCTTTGAGGGCGGTGGCTGCCCAATATAATATAATCAGAGCCATATCCAGAATTTCGAGACGATGGGTGCACTATTACAAAAAGATTGATCTAAAATATAAATTGATCGGTTCGACATTTAGGTTCTTATTACTAAAATGACAAAAGTGCTACCAATAACCACTTAGAGAGGTGTTATCTAATTTTAGAAAGAAAAATAAAATAAAATAAATATAAAATTGAAATTTCTAACATCATGTAGAGAGGTGCATCCAGTCATCATCGCATTATATGATACTTTGAGTGTGGGTTCACACATCTATATTTCAATTAAAAAAAATTAAATATAGCACTACTATTTATGATCTCGGGAGGGGAGCATGGGTTCATGTGAACCCGGTGACCCCCTCGGATACGCCTCTGAATATAATGTGTTCCTCGAAGGGCGATGATGGCCAATAGAATAATAGCATGCCATTTTGAGGACGGTGAAAATTCAATATAATGTCGAGGTGACAACTCAATATAAATCTTTGGAAGGCGGACAATGCAAATATATAATATTTTCTGCAAAATAAAAATAAAAATAGGAAGTAGTGAGGTAAACAAATCTCAAAATAGATCATAGTAGGGTTATAATGTAGTCATCCAGTTTGTCTCTTGTAATTTTTGAAGCTGGTAAGATCTATGATTGTCTTTTAAGAGTTTATTTCATGCGCTCATAAGGAATTTGTTAGTAGATAACAAGAATTAACATATGTCAAGACATTTTAAACGCGTCATGACGATCTGGTAGCCCTAGAGAACGAGACATTTTGCAAGGCTTTAGCGACTCTGTCGCTATATGCATTAACTCAACTGCGCTAAATATTTTTGTGAAAATAAATATTGCCGCTAAAAAGAAAATGTATTGCCATTAAATGTCTCTTTTATAGTAGTGTGATCTAAATGCCTTCAATTTGTTGCTTATTATCCAGGATATTAAACTTGGCACTGGAAGAACAATATGAGGGTGCCATAGGAAGTGCTAATCAAGATAGAGTGCAACTAGTTATTCTTGACATGTCAAGTAAGTATTGTCCAAGCTAAAGCTTGTTTGGTGTAATTTATGATAGCATAAGTTATTGTCTATATATATTTCTTGAAAAAGCTTGACTAAAATTCAATCACATTGAAATGTTGATGGATGTAGATTTGCTCAACATTGACACATCTAGCATAGCTGCTCTTGAGGACCTACAGAATGACCTAGAATCAAATGGAATGCAGGTGACTATTAAACCTCTTCAATTATATGTCTAATTCATGAAAAAAAAAATGAAAAATAAGAACGTATGGTCAACCTCTCTATAAAATTCATCCTCTATAACAACATTTCACTATAACAACGTCAAGTTTTCTTTGAAACCAATGTGATATGTTATATCTATAATAACATTTCGTTGTAGCAACCAAAAAATATCTTAACAAATGACGTTGAATGTACACAAAATGAATCAATTAATGTTTATGCTTGTTTTGCAGTTGGCACTAGCTAACCCAAGGTGGCATGTGATACACAAATTAAGGCTAGCAAATTTTTTGAAGAAAATTGAAGGGTCTTTTTGACCATTGGTGAAGCCATTGAGGCATGTTTGACTAGTAAGAACATGCTTCCTATTTGAAACTTCTTGTTTGATCTGCCAATGTTAGAACACCATAATGTTCGTCTTTTTGAAGTTAATGTTCTCAATGGTGAATCAATCAGTACTTGATTCTCCTTTTGTGTGTATGTGTATGTTTGAAGTTTCAATCTGTTATATATGTGAGTCAATTTCGCGTACATTGGGGTTCAGGTACATACATCTAATGCCAGTTTAACGCTCCTTAGAATGATAGCTAGCTTTTCACTTGGCTCGAATCAAAGAATATCAGCTGAAATTTATTCATTGAGAGGTACAAACATTTACAGAGAACTCCACAACTTGAAGAATCAGTAACCAAAGAATACAGATTCGTTAACTTAGAACCAGTGAATTTTCCATCAACAGGCACATAGGGGACCAAAAAAATTCCTCCAGGCATTTTCCAAGAAAGTTAACTTGTAGGTATATATGCACCCCTTATGCTTGAATTCCGATAAATGAGAGAAGGATCGATTCTTGTTGTTCATCGGAAGAGAGTCTGTGAATGCTTTAGTAAAGTATTCAGAGGCTTGTTTTGAGCTTTACACAAGAAGTTCCTCACACCTGCAGTCACCTAATGAATAGTCCAATAATTCCAAAATCCAAAGTCAGAAAATGAACTAATACCACCATGCATATAGTAAAGAGTTAACGAAAAATCAACCTTTCCCAAGCTTTGTCTTGCATAAGGAACAGTTCTTTGATATCCAATAGCACTTGTCGATGGAGGAGATTTCCGGCTTGTTTCTTCTCTGCACGGAAATTTCCCTCTGCTACTACTCCTTGTTGTTATTGAGGAAGGACTACTCTGCCACTTATCGATCAGAGAAGTTGGAATATTATGCTGATAAGAAAAAAAAAATAACCTCATAAGTTTTCTTTTCTTGATCACATAAAAGGTCGTGTATTTTGATCAATATGCATACATACCACTTGGCTTCTACTTCTTGTAGTAATGCTGGATGTGCCTTGACAGTTCCCAAATGACAAATCTGGTAGACTTGATTCCTAACAGTAGAAATGAATCGCGATTAAGCAAAATATAATCAAACTTGGAAATAGTTTTGCCACGATAAGATAAGTTACAAAACATACAAGAAATAGAACTGTTGCACAATGTTTTAGGACTTCCAAATTCATCCGAACATCGTCTAAGCTCCTGCCATTCACGTCAAACAATCCAAATTAGGATCCATTTTCTTAATTTTTTTACCATAAAATAAGTTTAAGCTTTTGAGTCTATCTAACCTGTGGTTTTGCTCCCCTAGATCAAAGTAAGCTGCTAACGAAGCAATCTACAATAACGAATAATTTAAGAAGCAATAGTCAAAATTGAACTTTATATTGAGTGAAATGTACATGGTATACCTTCATGTTTCCAGCTCTTTTACCAAATTTCTCAGATAAAACACCTAAGGAATCAATAATTCCAACAGGCACAGGTGCAGGGCAACCAATTTCAGCGAAAGCAGCTTTAATACGAACACAATCGAATCTCTGTATGTTATGACCTGCCCAAATCCTACCATCCAAAATGTTGAAGATCTTTTGTGCAACTTGTTCAAATGAAGGTGCATCAGCAACTGCTTTTTGCGTAATACCATCGACTCTCCCTGACTTTAATCCAACAACTGACAAGTCCCCTGGCCTAATAAGGGTGCAGTAGCTCTCAAGTTCAACAAGCTTTCTTGAACAAACTACGATTGCACCAAACTCCAACACCCAAAATTTCTGTCCAGGTTTCGATGGAACGTTTGTTTCCAAGTCGAAAAACACAATCTCTGAGGACCTTTTGTTGATTGAAATGTTAGGAGTTGCCTTTTTTTTTTTTTTTTTTCCTTTTAGGGGTTCAACAAGTTGTAAGATTGTTTGTTATTTGATGAAGTGATGGAAATGATGGTCCATTTGTGTTATATATATATATGAAAAAAAATCAAATAATGTAAAGATTGAAGAATATTCTTTCATGTGTATGAGAGACATTAATTGGTAGATTGTATTGTAGATCAAGTTAAACTAAGTTTTAGTGTTTGTACAAAGTTGTCCTTAGCTTCTACTTGATGATATCCTTTTAAAGGGAATTCCAGTTAGATAGGTAACATTCCCTCCCCTACTCTCAATGGTATTGTCAACCTGATATTAGTTGGATAAATTGTCTTTGTTGTTACGTATTGTTTCATAATGTATCGTATTGTTAATTTCACACTTCTTATTTTTTCTTAATGAGAAGTTTACTTTCATCATCGCACAAATGTTATGGCCTGTTTAAAATCACAAGTTTCAACAATTTCATATATAACCACACACAAATGTTATGTCATTGTTTATATCACAAATTTAAAAAAACTTCATTTCTTTATTAAACTCTTCGTCAGTTCAAACTATGTCACATCAATTGAAACGTGGAAGAAGTAGTATAAAGAAAGTACAACTTTATAAAAGTAGTTCTAAAAAGTTACAAATATTAGTTAGGCTAAATAAGTTTTAACTCGAGAAAGCACAACTTTACATTGGACTCAAGATGAACATGATAAGAATAGAAAAATTACACGTTTTGAATAGTAATATAAAAAAACATGCAATTACTATTGCTTTTTGGGGGTTTAAAAATATAAAAATACGTATTTTTCTTTTATTAATTGATGAGAAATTGAAACAAAAGGAAGTCCAACAAGATGAGTAATTCCCTGTTCCCTTACGTTAGTTAACAGAAAAAGTTGGTAACGCATGCTCACATGGTACCATATCACACGTTAATTCTTTTTTGATCCGTTGAATTATGTCTAAAATTTTCACAATTCATAAACTACTTCCTTTAACGAAATATGAGATATAATAAATAAATTCATCAAAATATCAAATATAATAAATTAGATCTATCAAATGAGATGTTGTCAATTGAACTTCCATGTCACACCACGAAGGTAGTGGGATTGAATAGAATTTGTCAAACTCTAATCAAAAGTCTCAAGTTCGATTCTTATGAATTAAAAAAAAAAAAACTAGTAAATAGAGGTGAAGTCAAAACATATTTTCCATATAGTTTTTGAATATCTAACATTTTATTTTAAATCATCAAACTAATGTAATCTTATTTAGCTTTAAAAATTAGTCAATTTGACTTTCAATAAACACAACATGACAACTACAAAGGAACAAAGGGAGTACTATATATATAGAAAGAGATTTTTTCTCAAAGCTAATGGGTCGAAGTTAATGGGTGCACGTGACCTTCCTCGCCACATCGGTACGCCTCTGCTGGTAAGGAACCTTCGGGCATTATACTGCCCCATCATGAACAGAATTAGATAGCTATAGGGTTGAAACTTATCTAACACGTTTAAAGGCGAGGACATTTTTTCCAATTACTTACAAAGGGCATAGTCAAGTACAAACTAATAGTTGAGGGGAAAAATTGTGACTAATTCATCACAGACTCATAATTTTAGAGATAAATGTCGCACTCAATTATTTTCAACTCATAATTTTAGAGATAAATGTCACACTCAATTATTTTCATTTTCAATCATCAACAAGAAATTGCACAGAAATTAACAATTTCAATGTACATATAAAGAGAGAACATGGAGGGTTGGGTCAGACTACACATTATTTATGCATGTTTGGCTGCAGCAGAACCCAAATAAGCATACATTACTGATGCATGTTTTACACTGGGACAGGAGGTTTGAGAGTAACCAATGCTTTCTTGATTCTCTCCACAGCTGCCTGCAAGGTCGAAAGTGATGCTGCATAGGAGATACGGATACATGTGTCATCCCCAAATGCATCCCCGGGGACAAGCGCAACCTGTTTAAGGTAAGAGTGAGGCACATGCATTAGGGCATGGAGAAAAGAAATGAGCGGCAAGGAGCAGGGACGGAGCTAGAACTTTTTGACAATGAATTGATAAAAAGTATAAAGAAGGGGAGCCTTGGAGTAACAGGTAAAGTTGCTTCAATGTGTCCAAGAGGACACGGGTTCCAGCCTTGAAAACAGCCTCTTGCAGAAATGCAAGGTAAGGCTGCATACAATAGGCTCTCGTGGTTAGATGCTAAAGTAGATGACGCTCACATGGTCAGTATTAAGAGTTGTTTGAAAGCTGCAGTATCCATATTTTCTGAATAAAGGTCAAGAGAGTGTATCCTTGAAATTATTTTTAGTGTAAGAAACTTTGGTCCTATAGATAACTAAACACCCTGCACATCTGTCATTTTGTAATTATGCTTATTAAAGTTCAAAAAATGAAGAATCTTACTTGAGATTTATCCAGCAAATATCGGCAAAGAGATTCTGAGTTGTTAACGGTGCCAAATCCATCAACCTCTACTCCGTAATAAGAGCTTAAATCAATAAATAAATAAAATGCTCCCTGCAAAAGAAAACAGGAAGTTTGGGCTCAATATATCAGGGGTAAGAGTGCAAAAAAGAAATAAGTGAGCAGAGTTTACAACTACTCAATGCACATAATCCTGTTTCTCTACGTTTCAAGTCCTCCATCAAGAAACTTTACTATTAAGTACATTCATAATTCATACAACTGGACTGTTACCCGAGGCTCTGAAATTTTGACACCATCAATTTCCCCAAAGCTCTTGACAAGAAAATCTCGCCTCTCACGAAATGCTTTTAACATAGTTGCAACTGCTTCTCCACCAGCATAGCCCAGTCCCAAAGCAGCCACAGATGCTTTTTGGGAGATTCTACTTGCACCTGATGTGAACTGCAACAACAGAGAAATAGATTTAGAAGTGAACTCTCACATAGGGGGAAATAGACACTGGATAATATGAAGACAGTTATTTAGACAGTGAACACGTCTTTTACTATTTTCCATACGTCTATAGTGAATAGGTTAAAATTCTGGCCAAATAAAAGACCACATTCAAGGAAAGTACTTCAATAGACACATTAGACACACCCCAATACGTATGGTCAGGTGAAAACTGGTTTTGTCAATCATGTTAAACAAAATCCAATAATGAAGCTCAGTTTCCAGACCAGTTAACTTGTTAATAAGAGTTCCGAAGGAAAAATACCGCATTCACTTAAGTCGATAAACTTATTAAGAACAAAAGATATTACCTGGCTCTGTAACTTATTACATGCAGAAATAAAGTGTTTAGGACCAGCAATATAGCCAAGTCTCCAACCATTCATTGCAAAGGCCTACAAGAATGCATATATTATAAGGCACACCTCCAGATATATATTCCAATATATGTAAAAGAAATAGTCATTGCCAAGGAATTCAAACGCAAGGAGCCAAGGAAGAACTAAGGAATTATAATTTTCATACAATAAGAGCTGCATTACCTTAAAGAAACCATTTACAGTGAGAGTCCTATCCCACATACCAGGCAAAGATGCAAAGCTGGTATGAGTTGCTGGTGCATAAATAATGTGTTCGTAAATTTCATCTGATATCACCTGCAGACCAGAAAGCATTTTTTGTAGGGCGGGAAGGGGGTAGTTCAGATTCAAGGAACAGATTGGGATCATATTCAGGACAAGTTAGATATGATGAACCTACAAGAAGCCTCGGATGCCTAGCCACAATCTCAGCAATCTCCTCAAGCAATTTCCGAGGATAAACAGATCCTGTTGGGTTGGATGGAGAACAAAGAATCAGAAGTCTTGACTTTTCAGTCAGTTTAGATTCAAGAAGCTTTGGATCTAATAGAAAATCTTCAGATATGCTGGTCGGAAGAATCACAGGCGTTGCATCTGCCATCCTTGCCATTTCAGGGTAACTCACCCAATAGGGGGCTGGAATAAGAACCTGTGCCGTGTATGTGGGTTAATAAGCCAACAAACTTCAGAAGTGAAGTACTTATATCTCAGAGCTAACAAATAATCTTCAGTACATAAACTGTCACTATGGCAATACTAATCGAGTGATTTCTATTGTAAAATTTCACTGCTTAACATCCATATTCGAGGAGGAAAAACTAAAGAATATCAAACCTTATCCCCTGTATCTGATCCTTTAAGATAGAGAGAAGACAAACGGTAGATACTTCACCAAAATGAAAGTTCTCTTTTCAGGGGAAAGGGGAGGAATGGAGCAAATTGATTTAAGTAATGGTACTATAACATTATATTTCCCGTCACAATTAAACCAGCTATAGTATTTTTCTACCAAGAGATTAAACAATAGAGAAAAGGTGAAATATGCTGGCACTTCCTTTTATTAAAACAAAACTCTTTTGAGTTAAAATTTTGTATCCAAACAATGAGTGCAGCAATCAAAAGAAAAAGAGGTGCTGCTTAAAAAATCAAACAGTTATCAACTTTTTAAGTCATTCACCACCAAAGTGAAATTGTGGGAAGACCTGTTATAACAAAGAAATTATAAAGAAGACATGTTATAACAATTCAACATGGAAATGACAATTATGTGGAAAGTTAATAGACCTTGGATGTGTAGAGTTACCTCATCCCCTGGAGAACAAACTGCAAGCACTGCCTGAACAATACTTTGTTTTGCCCCATTGCTTACCACAATCTGATCAGGAGTGTATGATAGCCCGTTCTCTTCTACATCAAGAAATTAGATCAGAAAAGCAAATAGAAACAAAAACCTGTGTAATGAACATAAACTAGAGAAATTAGTACCTTTTAATTTATGACAAATAGCCGATCAAAGTTCCATTGTACCTGCATTTGGTGTATACCTGGTATGACCTTCACGAATTGCATTTATGCCAGCCTGAATAAGTGAGACTAATTTAGTAAATAGAGAAAAGAGTAGAACATTGATTTCCTCAGAATAGGTACAGATTAGGTTACGTGATTACGAAATATTACCTCTGCAATTGGGGCTGGAGTATCAAAATCAGGTTTACCAGCTGCTAATCTAATAACAGGCACACCAGCTTGCACGAGGGCAGTTGCCTGATCAGTTATAGCAACCGTTTTTGAAGGCTTTACTGAATTTACCCTGGGGCTGAGAGAGAGATCAACCTCAACTCTGTCCATGTTCTGTGCATGACAACTGAACCTGTTCCACGTGAATATAGCTGTCTCTTTGACCCTGAAGATCTGCCAGACATATATAAACAAATATTCTGATTCAGCAAAAACAAATAGGAGTAGTATTTTTTTTACAGAATGCTTACAATGATTCAATGACACATCCCTATGTCAAGTTATTAGAGAACAGCAAATATAGGAAAGTCCATGTTTTTATGTCTTTGTCAGAGAGAGGATAAAAACAGTGAAAAGATTTCTCCTCAAGCTCGTATTACCTTTCTATAAAAATGATATCCCTTCAAGCTCTCTTTCTTTTCTTGACTGGTAATAATAAGTTCAAATAATAAAAGTAGCAAATCACATTTACATGTTCATTCAGACATTTCAATATCACAACTTTTCTCACTTACGGTTAAAAGGTTAACCTTCTTGGGATGGCCTAGAATGAAAATCAGGTAATACACCAAAATTGACAGGGAGACACTATCTTTGCAATTGGAAACATTTTATAAGTAGAATCAGGGTAGCTAAAGATTGAATGTCAAAAAAAAAAAAAGACTAACACAATAGATTAGAAAAACAATAGTGGGAGAACAAAAGGAAAAGAGAAGGCCTGTCGTCCCCAATAAATAAGAAGAAAGATGACAGATTACACATATGTCACCATCATTAAATAATGGTTAATTGGTAATATTTGCAATTCTTTATCAAAAAATAATCATACTTTAGATCTTTACCAAAAAAAGGATTATACTTAAGGTTCTTTATTAGAAAATGATTATGCTTAAGAATCTTTAACAAAAAATGATTATGCTAAGATTCTTTATCAAAATATGATTGTACTTGAGATTCTAGCAGTGACTCTCTCTGTAGCATTATCTTCTTTCTTAGCCACTAACTATTAATTAGAAAACTAAAACAGTGATGACATTAATTAGTTTTGTGGCTCAAGGTTTAATAGAGTGTCAATTACTATAAGAGTTTTTGACCAAAATCATCCCTATTATTTCACCCTAACTTCCATTACATCCTTATGCTATCCTACTTAACCAGCAACATCCTTTAAGTTTTCCAAACTTCACCAAAATCATCCTTCTGTTAACTTTTCCCTCCTTTTCTAACAGACCCTTCTTTTGTCATGTGAACCTCATACTTTTTTTCGTTATTAGTAGAAACAATTAATGGTGATCAACATTAAAATCAATAACAATATAAAATTTTCTTCTCCGATTTTTTTCACTCTTAGCATTTTCTCTCCACCAAGACTAATTCCTCAATGCTACAAATCTGCAGCAAATGCTGGAGTGCTGCACAAATCTTTTTAAGTACCCTCCTAGTTTAGTTTTCATGGTCATCCATTCTCTTTTCTTTTCATACACTATGGATATTTCTACCTCCAGCTACAGATCTTTAAACAACGTCGGAATAGATCCTCTAGCCGGAGAACCAGCTTAATTACTTTGTGAATCCTGTGATACACATTTCTTCCCAGAAAAGTCAAGACGATATATAGACTCCAACTCCGAAGCAATTGACGTCATTTTGGGGATTGAACACTCTTTTAAAAAGAGATGAATACAAGATTAAAACTTTTAAAAACCCAGTATGATATCTACATGTGCAAAGTATACAAGTAGCTATCAGGAGTCATAAGAAACTAGGCTATTCTTGTGTATCGGGATTCAACTATCTCATCTATCTTTCTGCTGTATTTCTCTTCTCAACTCCTCTCTATTTCATTCAAACTTTGTTCTACTGTTTCATTGATATTAGTGGCTTGTAATTCTGTTTAGTTAAAGCTAATATAATCAGTTAGCTTATTGATTTGTCTGGGTTATTACGCATTGACTCCAACTCTGAAGCAATTGACGTCATTTTGGGGATTGAACACACTTTTAAAAAGTATATGAATACAACATTAAAATTTTTGAACCAACCCCAGTATGATATCTACATGTTCAAAGTAATAACCTTCTAACTGTGACTTCCTATCCCCTTCCTCCTCCCAAGAGATCGAACCTCTACTGCATAAAAATCGAAGCTTTCACCATCCCAAGCATTTTCTCAAGTCCAAAAAACATACTAACAATAAGATTCCTCTAACTAAACAAAAACTAAATCCACCAACTTTAATATTTTGTTAACAATTCACAATTCTTTGAGGTAATTACAATTAACAACCAAGAAAACAACAAGGGAAGAGACTAAATTACCTGAGAGAGAGACCTTGGAGGGTAGAAGAGAAGGAGATTGAACTGGGGTTAAGTGAGTCTGAATGAAGTCTAGAAATGGTGGGTCTTGAACCAATTCTTGATGAACCCAGTAGAGAAGAAGATGAAGCAGCAGTCATTTGGTGGGTTCTATAAGCAATTTCAAAGTTGGGTTTTCAAGTGGACGATGGAACTTCATTTGGGCGATGGAACAAATATTTTATGTAGAGAAATGGGAGAGGGTTGGTAAAATTAGAGGAAGAAGCCTAATTGTTGTTGGAGGCTGCTTTGCTCTTCTTGGTTGGTGAAGTTGTTTCTTTTTTCTTTTCTTGTACTTGTTACTTTATTTTTTTGTTAGAATAAATCTATCATGATGTTCTTCTTCTTATTTTTTAAGAAATTTTTTATAAGCCAAAGTTGATTTTATTAGAAATAAAAGAGGTTCAATATTTATATGGAAGACTTACATAAATTAAGATATCATAATCTTTTAAAAAATTATTACTTAAAATCCTCTCTCATATACATCGCTATCCACTCATGGATACATTATTATGCCCTCTCGGATACGTTTCTCTCATCTTGGATGTATCCTTATCTCTTCTCAGATACATCTCTCTTATTAAGTAATGTATCATTTGTAATGTATCGGACAACTAAGGAATACATCCGAGAGCAATGAAAAATTTGAGATTTTTCTAATTAGGAAAACTTTCGGGATAGGATGTAATTAACCCCTAAATGTATGAGATTCTCTAAGTTTTACAAGGGAATAAGCCCAAAAATAGCTCAACCCGGAAAAAGAAATAGGAAACAAATAAATCAAAAGAAAAATTAGAAAAAGAAAGGACACAAAGCTTTGGATCATTTTCAATAAATTGAATCTTCGTAGACTCCAAGCTGCTCCATGATTGGAGAAATCGACCTATCGTATGATGGTAATGGTGAGAAGAGGATAAAAGATAGTTCAAAGACCTTTTATATATAGACATAGATTGAAATTGATTCGAATTTGGATAGATTTCACTGAAGACACTCAAAAGCTCTCACAAGTATTGTGAAATTAGGTCATTTGAAGACTTCTTCAACTTTAATTGATCAGATTTATACCCAAAAAAGGAGTTAAGTGAACAAAACTCTCCTTTATCATTTTTATGCGCTGTTATACTTTGATTTAATTCATCCATAACCTTTTCTATAGGTTGAGCCTCCAAATAGGTTGATACAATTGCATAAGGAGGTCACATATGAGTTTCATCTCGGCATAAATAGTCTAATATAATTATATCCACACATGCAAATATGTGAGTACTGTCATCGTTTTTTTATATTTCTATGTCATTCATGCCTGATTGTGCTTGTTTGTCTCAATTTTGTTTGTGTATCACAATTCATGTTTTGGATATTTCTAATTTTAAGATTGGGTATTTGTGTTTTATCTAGGTGTAATGTTGCTTTTCCTTTTGCTGAGCCAGTGCTTCTTTCCGCTGATTAGATCTGTGGAATCCAACCTTCAAGGTAAACTCTATGAATCCTATAAGAAGAGAGGTTGTCTAGGACAGGGAGAACCTTTTCGGCAATACATATTCCATATCCAAAATGCTCGGAAGGAACCTTCGATATCCAACCCCACGTGGAACCTTCCCTAAGAGAGATTTTCGAGAAAAAAAACTGGTCATTTTGTAGATCTGAGATAGAACTTAGGTCTTGTAAATCCTTTACAATAAAGTTTTCCCTTTCTTTCTTTTTTTTTAGGTATCTTATGTCCAGGCAGACAAGTCAAAAGTTGTTAATAGTCTTGTCTTTACTATTCCCCTCATTCTCCAGTCGCCTATCCGCTCAACTCTGATACCCAAATCTCCTTTTGTTTGAAGTTTATTGGACATGAATGAACCCAAAGCATATATATCCACTCGATCGATGAACACTCAAACTAAACTCGCTCATCCTTTTGGAGGGATGCGAGAACCAATCCGAGTAATCAACTGTTTTTTTTTTAATCTGCCTCAAGCACCCCAACCCTACTGCGAAAAATTCATCTATATAGTGCAGGAGTGTGTCAATACCAACATTTGCTTTTTGCGCCTACTGATGTGATGATAATTTATAAGCTTTTTTGCAAAGAAGAAAGACATTGTTCCTATGGGTTCACGTGCTAAGTTAATCTTGGAAATCTGAATAAATGATATTTGTTGTGCGTGCAAAAAGAAAAAACTGGTTAGCTAAATAATCTGCAAAAGTGTTGTCTTCCCTAAGGAAATGTTTCACTCTTGCATTAACATTAATTCTCAAACCATTAATCCTTTTCACCTTCACCAGATTGCTCCAAGGAACCTCCCAAATTTCATTCAAAACTTTTTCGAGCATTAATGAGTTTGTCTCCAATATTACTCCCCAATATTATTGGTAAGTATTGACGCAATATGCAATACTCCAGTTCTCTTCCCAAAAACACTATCTTAGGCATTATAACTGAAGTTTCTCCCAAACCAAAAGACTTAGTATGTACCAAATTTTCTTCATCATTTCTAATACAAAAAGGCCCTGCACTAGGGCCACCAACTCCTTTCGTGTATTGATTCGATTGGTCATTTTTGAAAAGTTTCATAAATTTTTCATTTTTCCCTCTTGATATTGATCCCGAGTCTTCTATGAGTGAGTTTTGAAAAATTGGTTTTGAACTTTGAGTTAAAAGTTGAGAATTTGGTAAGGTTTGAGTTTGAAAGGCTAAGTTGTTAAGAAAGTGATTTTCAATGTCTTTTGGAGTTTTGGGAGTCAGAATGGGATTCCGTCGATTCCATTCGTCCCGGAATATGAAATCTAATAAGTGAGAGTTGTTAATTTTTTATTCCGGATCTTTTTGAGGATTTGAGATCCTAAGTTGTGAAATTGTGGAATTTTTGCCTTTGGGATGACTTTGGTCAACTTTTGGGGTCCGAATGCTCAAATCAAAATTCTGAGAGTTCCGTTGAATATGAGAGATGATTTTAGGCCTAGGTGAGGTCTTGGTTAGTTTTCAAGAAGTTCCAAGCTTGTTTTAGTCTCTTTAGGCGTGAGTTAGTTTTTTGTGGTTTTAACGAATGTGGGGTCAAGAAGACCTCAGATTTGTATTTTGACGATTCCATTGAGTCTGGAACGTCGAGTATAATTGATTTTCATGTGTATTATGTAGGGGTGTGCAAAAACCGAACCGACTAATAAACCAAGCCGAATTTTTTTTATTAGGTTATTGGATTTTTAATTAATGGGTTTATAAAAAAAATTTATTGGATTATTGGTTCGGTTTCGGTTTTTACTATTGGGTTATTGGGTAAACCAATAACCCAATAAGACGGTAATAATTTACTACTTTACCCTTCTTAAATATTAAATAGTAATAATTTGATATATAACTAGACACTATGATTATATCATATTATCAGTACTCTACCCACTTCACACTAGGTCGTCTTAGTCTTTATTGTTTACTCAAAACCTAAAGACTAAAGTAATGGTTCACAATTGTAGCTATTTGATTTTAGTTTTAGTTTTAGTCTTGTTGGACTATTTGATTTTAGTTTTTGTTAGGTTGTAGCTTTTGCAAGTTTGTAAAGGTCTTTAATTTGATCAACATAAAAAATTTCATACTATGTTTTGGAGGTGACATGTAATTATAGCATTCGTACTATATTTTCTCTTATTGATACAATTTCTCATTATCTTTCTTGCTTCGCTATATCAAAGCAATTAGAGAAGTGAGAAGTCATATAATATTTATGGACATTTACTTATTGGGTAAATTGAAAACCGAAATGATAATGACAAAAAACTGATAAATGGAAATTCGATAAAAAAATATCTTATTGGTTTGTTATTGGGTTAGCATATTTAAAAGTCGAAAATCGATAAACCGAACCTATAATACATAAAACCGAATCAAATCAACCGATGCACAACCCTAGTTTTATGTGTACAGGGTTCCGAATGAATCCCAAGGGTCCTTTCTATGTTTTGAATTTTGGTTGTATTTTCTGGTACATCAGACCTCACTTTTACGAAGGCCCTGTCTCTTAAGTGACATCTGCTTAAGCGAAGGGCATGTCGCTTAAGCGAACTTCGCTTAAGCGTAGGAGGCTTTGCGTTTGCGAAGCGAACCCCTGGTCGCTTATGCGATATCAAAGAGGGATTTTGACATGCCATTTTGGGGATTAAGCTCCATTTCACCATTTTTGAGCTTTGGGAGCTTTGGGTGACGATTTTGATCATATTTTTCAGGAAAGTCTTTTGAGTAACACTTTTTAACTCTAAATCTTCAATTACTCATTATTATTTATGGATTTATGTGTTCAAATCAAGCTTTTGAAATGAGAAATTTGGGGTTATCGTCAAGAACCCAAGAACTTAGTAAAATGGTGATTTTGAAGTGATTTTAAGTCCTTTTTCGAAATGATTTTACCTAATGAGTTCTTAAAGACATGAGTAATGTTTTCAAGTATTAAATTTTGGATTCAAACCTTATTTTGAAATTTTTAGGTTGATTGACCCACTTTTCAAGAGGATTGATTTGGATAATGTTGTGTTTAGAATATTGTGAATACTTGTTTTTGCATAGATTGTGTGGCTTTGGAAGTGATTCGAAAAGGGAAGACTCAACTCTTGAAGTTATATTGATTGATTTAAGGCAAGTGATATCCTAAACTTTGTATTCTAGTAGACTTTGTGTGCTTCCTTCGTTGCCTGTGTGTTGGGAGTAATGTGGATGAGGTGGAGGGTTTAATTATCTATTTGATACATCTAAATGAATATGGAAATGAAAAAGGCTATGTGATGAACATGATGATGTGAATTGTCTTATTGTGACTCTTGTTGATTGATTGATGAAATGCTTGAAAGTATGGATGTGGACTTGAATTGTGTGAATTGTTATCTCTTCTGTGTGGTGTTGTATTGCTTGTATGCATTGATTGTGAACACTGCGATGAGACATGTGATGATTTGTGATGCCGAGGTCATTTCGTGGAAGTGTTTATAAAGCCGATGAGAAATGATTTCAGCTAGTGATTTGATATAAAGCTGATGGAAAATGGTTACGACTAGTGGTATAAAGCCGATGGACCCGTGTGATCTTCTTCTCCTCCTAACAGTCGAGGCTCGTTGAAGGATTTGAGAGATAGCTACTTGTCATCCCGGTGGACCCTCTTTTCCTTTTTCTTTAAACTTTGTTCTACTTGAGAAACAAAGACTGAGACTTCTATTTATCTTTCGAATTCTGTATTTTCATTAGTGGCTTGTACACGCGATAATCAGGTTTTGGAGTATTGTTTAGAATGAATACGTTTTCCGCCTTTGTCTTGTTCTTGTTTTATATTTCCATATTTATTTTGTTTTCTTTGCCTAGTCTTGGTGGGGATACACGAGTGTCATCATGTCTATTTTGGGTCGTGACATTTTGCTACACCATCTGAGTTACACTTGTAGGACCCTAATCTAGGCAATCTCTAGTATACCATATTAAAATTAATAAATAATGTGTATTCAATAAAAAAGATGAACAATCATGTCAAGTACTAGGAACGGTTTGCAATCAAGAATAGCTAAAAATAGCTAGATGATATAAATTTATGTTGACCTCTATAATCATATCATAAAATGACATATTACCTTCATGAGAAATTATACTTCTCTTTTTTTTTTTTTTCAGATTTTTTCAAGTGATGAATGACGGGACAAACTTGAAGAGAGGTCTAAGCTTTGACGAGCAGTCTCTACTCCATCATTTATGTATGGTGTTACCAAGCTGCAAAAATGGTCACTGAACATTAGCAATAGTATCCCACAATTTTTTAGCCATAGAGCAAATCATAAAAAGATGTACAAAAATTTCATCTTTTGAACTATTACAACAAAAATACTTAATTTCATCCACCACTTTAATCTTGACAAGAAAAATTTAAGGGAGCTCCTTTCACCTAAATTTTCTTAGCAATTTATTGTTCATCATTTAATTGTCTCAACACCACCCAACCACTTTCAACAGTAATTCTTTAGAACTAGTACATATCCATCTTGGTGTGTCCCATTCTCCAATATCCTCTACTACTCCAATCATATTTTGGATATGTCTGCAGATATCTTCTATCAATAACTGGATCATGAGATTTTCATTCCAATGTCTCTAAATCAACAACGGATTTACTTTTTTTAAATCAAAATTGTTAGAATGAGAATCAGACAAGTAATTGTAAAGAGCACCTAATTGTGTAAAACTCTCATCTCATGCATAATGATGAAAGAACTGAAATTAGCTAACAAAGAAGTTGAATTTGTCTTATCGAAACCTAAAACTCGGCAATTGCCATTTATCAAGGTGGTATGGTCCCTTTGAGGCTTGAGGCAATTCCTGAAATTGTCTGATAAACTTAGGGCCTTTACGCATTGTACTAGCCTTCGTTGTTAATCTAAATGTAAATTTAATAATTCAATATTTTGGTTATACATATATTGATACCTTAATTGATAGATTTCTACGTATGAGTTCTTATCGAAGTATCATAACTTAAATATTAGCTCCTAAGTTGGTCTAAATATCACGAAGTGAACCTTCAAATGATCGAGATGCATGCTAATTTTGATAGTTTACATTATAGTGCTCTCTATCCCAAATAAAATTCTACTTCTTGCTTTAAATAGGTACAAACAACATATCAATACGTGAGGGCCTATTCGTACAGGGGACATCTGGATTTTGCAGTTGATGCTATGAAGTTTATGCATGTGTTTATTCAAATATAGGGGTTGTGATTGGAGATGCACATTGAGTTATCACAAATTTGTATATTGTCCGATCCACATTTAAGTTGACAAAGAAGGTGACTCTAGATATGTATATGTACAAGTTTGGTGAAATGGGCCACTCAATACTGGAGTGAATCTATTATTTGTAGACTCATGGTAAAGGGCAAGAGAAATTTAGTTTTGTGTTGTTACAAAGCACGTTGATGCTATTGTGAGAAATAGACATCAATTTTTCAAACTCCATTTGTGAGAGATTACACTGAATATCTTATTGTTATTATATATCTTAGTGTAAAAATTAATAAGCTACCTGAGTCCTAAAATAATAAAAGACTCCGGTTGTGCAGGTAATAAGACGGAACTTTAAATCTTTTTTAAATGTTTGACCTTCCTTTTTCTTGAACTTCAAGAAGACGATTTGGATTTTCTAATTCTTATAATCAAAGTCAAAATCAAAATATTATGTATTCAGGGGTCGTTTGGTTATTGGTTAGAGTTATGCAGGTATTAGTTATGCAGGGTTTAATTATGCAGGGTTTAATTATGTAAGTATTAGTTATGCAATGTTTAGTTGTGCAGGATTTATTTATGTGGATATTAACAATGCAGGTATTAAGGGAAACTAACATAAATAGACTATATTAAAAAATATTTACCATTTATAGCAATAAAATTTTTTTCACTTGACCATTTTTAATACATTTATAATACAATTTTAATACATATTACAAGGAACAATTTATTATTCACATATAATACAATTTTTATTGATGGATAATACATTTATCACACATTTTAATACACTTATAATACAATGTGTCAATTTCTTACCAAACAAACATAATATATTCAAAACAACAGTTATAATACATATAGATTGCATACATAATTAACTTTTAATACATATTGCAGATTTAATATAGTATTGGGGATTCTCATTTTACAGATAAAATTCATTCTGAAGAAAGAGATTAATGATTCTGAATAGGAGAAAACAAGTATATATAGTCATGAAAATGTAAAGGCAGAAACAACAAGAATATTACTTACCGCTAGATTTTCGTCGGAGGAACTGATTGCTCGGAGATTCGCCGGAGAAAGATACGGGGACAATGGGCTGAAGCACCGAAGACAGTTTAATTTGAAAATGCGGGGTTTCTATTTGTTAAGTGTTGGAATGGAAAAAATTTGGGAAAGTAAGGTCAGCGAGGTGTTACCAAAGTAGAAACCAAAAAACAGAGTTAAATTTTTTAACCGAATAATTATATATTTAAATTTTGATTATTTGCTATTTTATTTTAATTTATTCACTAGGAATCATACTATTCTGGTCATTTCCATTGCCAGAAGCCTTGGCATTCAGCTTCTTCAAGGTTTGTAACTTTTGGCGATCCAACACTGCATCGTGGAACCACTCAGTGATCCGCCAACTACTCCTTTCTCTCGCCAGCTTGGTTCTTTCCTTCAGGGTTTGGTACACTGGAACTTTAGGCGGTCAAGTAGCCATTCGGCGACTCGCAAAGTGGACTTGGGCGATCACCAAGCTTGCCTTTCTTCATCCTTTCAGGTCACTTTGTTCCTTTTTGCAAATTAGTGTCCTTGATTTGTTCCTAAATCTATATACCTAGAAATCAAGGATTTTACATCAGTTATTGGCACAAAATAAGCATTTGAGGACACTGAATCTTTATAAATCAAACCCTAAATAAATCCAAATATCAGACTCATCAACACCCCCAACTTATAATTTTGCTTGTCCTTAAGTAAAACTAAAGTTCAGCAGTTCAAAAAAGATGTCTCAAACAGTGTTACAAAAGACTTAATCATGAATGCACACAACAAGACTCAACTTACTCATGCAAGGATCAATTGTGCACTCAAGCATTCAAGTTGTGACTCATCATTACCAAAGATTCTCAAGTTCACAATAATTGCTTCAAATGCAAGTTCAAGCTCAACAAAGGTACTCAAATGCCCTCACAACAAAGATGATTCCATATTCACATACACTTGTTCAACACTTTAAAGCTCCAAAATCATATACAATTCTCACACTCACGAAGATGAACACATGCATGACTTTACCCATAGGTTTGCGCTTATTTTGTAATCAACATTCGCTTCAGCTCACTCAAGATCAAAAAGGTCTTTTCAAGGCTTCTAACGGGGTTGAATGTAAAGGTATGGTCAATTAGGTTCAGTGGCTACTATCCTCGTGAAATATGGTATGAACATCACTTTCTTTCCTTTTCTTCAACATTTTCACTCATGTTCAAAATTCACCCTATTATTCACTTCTCATGGAATACCAAACACCCCATTCCTTTTGCAACTTTCACAACTTAGTTTCATTCTTTTTCTTTTTCTTTTTCTTTCTTCTTTCTTCTTTCTTCTTTTCTTTCTCTTTTTTTTTTTTTGTATGGAGGGGTTCCATCTTTTTCAAGTCCATGAATCAAGGGGGACTTCTTCACATTTCTTGATGTACCTTCTTTTTTCACCACACCCCAACTTAGGCTTTTGGCCTAAGTTGGCTATTCAAACAAACCACACTTCATGAGGATTATGGGTGAATGGATAAAGAGGGGTTACAATTGTATCAAGTTTCTTCCAAGAAAATAGTAAGGCTCAAAAAGGGTTCAAGCAAAGTCCACACGCTCACATGGTTGGCCACAAAAAAGGTATATTGTCAAATTATTTCACTCTTCAAATTTGTTGCCTGAGATCATTTCAAGAGCTTGCATCACTTAGTCAGCCGGACCAACGGGGCAAATTCTAGGTGTCATCACACAAGGTTCACGGTAAGCTCATCACACAAGGCATTGGCACCAATATCAAACAAGACTCCACACTTTCTCTAGTGTGCAATGTTCATCACAAGAGACTCATTCGATAATCGGCTAGTCACAACGAGATGCAAAAAGTTCACATATTGTCTATGCAACTTCATTTGGTCTCATCGTAGCTGTACATTTATTTTTGTTCGATTAAGAGAACTATTCAATTTATCGGTATTAATCATGATCGATACTCAAATTTACACAAGAACAACCACAATAAAACACAACAAAAGGTAGCAGAATTTTTCAGAAAGGTGAAAAACCATTTGCATTCATAATGAGGAGCTATAAGCTCAAGCATCCACAACACAATATCAAAACACAATTTAAGCACAAAAACCCAATAATATATACACAAGATAGTAACAAAAGGTAGGTATGGAAATACCTCACCCCACCATAAATAAAAAGGTTGTCCTCAAATGCACAAAACAATAAAAAGTAAAGTGATAGAGAGGGAGGTAAAGAAAGGTCATGTTTACACAGTCTCTTCATCTTTCGGGCATCAATGTTCGGTACAATAGTCTGATCCTGGGCATTAGTGCCCAGGGTGGCAGCAACACTAGATCCAGCCATGGTGGTGTTTGCCAATGAAATCTGCACGGCTGAATCTACCATAGCCTTCTCAACCACTGTAAGGCCCTCATAAGTCCCTTCCTCATCGACACCAAGTTGCTCCTCATCAGTCTCAGCCTCAGACTCAGCAGCAACCATCTCCTCAACTTGAACCTCATCTCCGGTGGTAACCGGAGGCACATCTATCTCAGCTGGCATGTCAGGGATCTCCACAGTCTCGAAAATCATGGACATATTTGTGGACTTCAACTGTTCCACATCCTTCCCTAGCTCAACAATTGTGGCCTTTAGAGTCGTCACCTCATCAGTGGCCCTTTGGCCTCGCTCACACACCGCTATCCTTTCCACAAGGGCATCAATGGACACACTAAGAGGTGTCACAACAACAGTGAGGGCCCTCTCAATCATCCCAAGAACTCTGGCCTCAATCCTGGAGGCACGCCTATCAGAAGAATGGGCTGAATTCCCTATCTGTAGTATCGCAGCTTAGGTGAGTGGAGTTTGGGAAGCAGCAGCAACAGCAGACCTATGAGGCAGGGGAGCTATAGAGGAACTGGGAGTCACAGAAGGGACAACACTAGATATACCTGAAGGCCCAAGGGCGGAGTAAGAAATATTGCCTCTGCATGTAGTGTATCAGTATCAACAACCGGGGAGGAATCCACCGGGGCTGCCTTCTTCTTCTCTGCCTCATCCTTCAAGTACTCCGCCTCAATGCGTCGGATATCGGTAAAAGATGTGGGAATCATTTCCACATCTTTTTTCTCATCTTAAGGCACTCGGGCCTGTCTGTACAGCTCGGTGATCAGCACCGAAAAATAAAGAGAGCTTTGGTGCTGCTTGGCCCTCATGGCCATTTCCTGTGTGATGATTTTGCCCAAATTTAGCCTTGTCCCATCAATGATGCAACCAAGGCAAGCTGCTTTTGAGTTGCAAAGGGTGGACTTATTTTAGGACGGCATGATGGTGCTACTAATGAAACCAAACCAATACCTCGCTGCTACATTGAGGTCTTTTTTTCTATGGGTGCTCCAGCCTCGATCCACTTAGGAGTATCGTCAGCTAACAGAGGGTCCAACCACTTTTTCATATTCTCTAGTGTTGTTGTCCTGATCATGTATTGACAGTTATTCTCAATATCCTTTGTACACTCCAGAACTGCATTGATAGCATCACTATCACGCTTCACTGTCTTGCCCTTGAAAACCACATAATCAATCGGCTAGAATTTAACGGCCTTTTTCTTCCTTTGTGGCACTAGAGCTTCGTAGGCAGAGTAAAATTCCTGAACCCAATTTGGTATGTAAGGGCCACGGGGTCTAGTGAATATCTGGAACTTGTGAGACTTTAATCAGCTCCATATCTCTAATTACGTGTATGTTACTCCAACAATAGACAACCTCTTCTCCTTGATGATGGTCCTCAATCCCTTAATCTTCAATATGTTCATAGACTAGGGAGGGGGACCCTATGCAGATGGTGCTGGGACCACAACCTGGTCTGGGACAGGAGAAGGAGTAGTAGCTTGGGATTCCCAAATCCTAGACGGTTCATGTGTCCTCTTAGAGCGCAGTTCAGCACTATGGGCCATCAGTAGCTCATCATCCTCAGGCTCAAAAATAGTAGCCTGAGAATCTTGGTGCTCACCCTAACTCTCAGAAGTGGTGAGGTGTGTGACATATATCCCCTCACTATCGGAGTTGACCTCCGATGATGTAGGACCAGGTCCCTTGCCTTTCCCTTTGCCTTTTCCACTGATGGTAGGCAGCTTTACGACCTTTGCCTTGGATACAACTACATCCTCATTTATGATAATTCTCTTTGCCCTCTTGTGGAGCGGCATGTCTCGACCTGCCACTTTGGTCTAAGCATATCTGTAAAACACACCAAAATAAGTTTGAATGATTCAAGAAAAATGTATAAAATAGAAAGGAGACAGACTCGCTGAACCAATCGGTGAGTCACCGAGTCTCTCAGGCGAGCCAGATTGAGCTCACCAATAGGATTGACTCAAAAATTTCCCAGAAGATTGGCATGTGGGCGATGTGAAGGGCCTTTCGTCAAATTGCCGACATCATTCGGTGAGCATAGACTAGCCCGCTGAAAGTTACAGTGGTTTTAGGGGTTAGGGGTGTAGAAAAGGCGATCAAAGAAGACTTTCAGTGAGTCGCCGAGTGCACTCGGCGAGCTCAAGCTTCTCGCCTAAAGTTACAGAACCAAACTCAACAAAAACATGAAATTAAAAGAGAACTAGGGGGATTTTGGCGAACCATCAAGTGGTTCAACGAGTTTGACCCAGCTCGCCAAACTGTCCAACGTGCCTATTTTCAACCCCAACTTCCAAAATCAACCCCACAGCCCTCAAAAACAAAATCAAACAACGCACATTCTCAAGTAGGCTGAGACCCATTAAACCCATGCCAATGGCGTATTGAGACTTCTCCCAATTTGGCCAAAATTGGCCATTTGAAGACTTTTGACATTAAGAATGACGTCAAACACTCAATCATTGGGCAAAGCATGCCATTTAGCACAATTTGGGTTACTTAGACTTCACCTGACTAGACCCAACAACAAAATAGCATAACCCAATAATTTATGATCAATTTTAGAGCACGAAATTTGAGAAATCAACAACTTACGCATTTAAGGCACGATATCAAAATTAAAGTAGGCACAAACATACAATTTCAGAGATGCACAACATAGATAAACACAATTTATAACAAAGCATTTGAGTACAACCGCTATTTACGAGTTTGGGGTTCGAAAAACTAACTTTTAATGTCGAATTCAAATTGTAAAGCTAGGCGGCAAAGATTTCCAACTCCGAACACAAGATCGACGACCAAAAAGTGGTAAAAAAGCAAAAATATAGGAAATACAGATTGCGGGTTTGATTTTATGAAGTTAAAAAGTGGTGAAATGTGAAAAAGTTTGAAAATTTAAACCTTTGGCCATTTAAAAACCATCCAGTTAGCGCTCTTTCGGCGATGTTAGTTGACCTCGCCAAACCACTCGGCGACATGCCAAGTAGTTACTTATTTTGCGGAGTTTTACAGGACCTCCAGTAACTTAGGGGTCCAAAGGGTGGATAAAGTCGGGCTCGCCGACTAGTCCATAGGTCCGTCGAGTTTTACAGACTCCATCTTTATAATTTCTTGAGTCCAACGGCAGTCCAAGTCGGGCTCGCCAAATGATGTCGGCGAGTCACCGACTGGATATTTTACTCAACAACCTGCACTTTTCAAACACATTTTACAGTTCAACCTGCACAATCAACACGCGTTATTCTAAAAACAAAAAGAAAGAAAATTAGGTTGCCTCCCAAGCAGTGCCTTAGTTAACGTTGTGGCACGACGCAAGTCCTCACTCAAATTTCATTCCTGGGGTTTGCCATAGTGTTACTAGGAAATCCCCATTTTTGTCTGGGGTAGAGACGAGACAACATATGACCAATTTGGGTCTCCAGTAGCTGAATAGACATGGAATGAGAAGCAGTCATCTAATTCAGCATTGAGACATCATTTTTTATTTCTTTCAACACTCTATCGTGTTCTTCGACTTTGTGGAGAATGAGTGAGAGTATCTATTCTACTTGTCCACCCTCATAGTCCTTGGGCTTTCTACATTCATGAGGAGGGATGTACATATCTTTATTTTTGTACAGTACTTCAAATTCCATAATCTTTATGGCCAAAAGATCCAGTTGAGTCAATAGTGTGGCCAAATTCTAGTCCTTATCTATCTCATTGTTAGTCTTAGTTATGTGATCAAGGAGTTGGGCTTCTATTGCATAGGGTTGTCGTATTAGACCACCCAGAGTAAGTTGGTCATCCACTCCTCTATTTTCAGGACCATGACCTTTAAAGAAGCAGTCTAGTAGTATCTATTATGGGATTCCATGAGTTGGGCACTGCAGCAATAGTGCCTTAAATCTCAGCCACAACTCATGGATTGTCTCACCCTTCAATTATTTGAAATTTAGGATGTTATCCCTAAGAATCATCATTTTTAAGGAGGGTGGTCCACTTGGTTGCTGCTGCTACAAGACATGCTCAATTCCTCTATTCAACAAGTAGCACCAAACACCAAAACTAAGAGTAAGTAGATTTAACTATGATGAAAAAAAACAAAATTCAACTTCACCAAAAGAATCTCAAACAAACCACTCCTCGGCAGTGACACCATTTTGATTAATAACATTTCAAAGACACTTCATCCAATTCTAAGCATCAACAGTCGTTAATCAGTATAAAACCCAACTAAATGAGTTGGGTCGAATCCCACAAGGAGCGGTACGCGTTTAAGATTCAATAGGGAAGTATGAACATGATCAAATCATCATAGGAATAAAAATGATTGAATAAAGACATCATTCAAATCAGGGGGTAACACGAATGTTAAATGGGGGGGGGGGGGGTTGGTTTGGAATTATCAACTACAACAAGTGGAAAACAATATGAACTAATAATAATGAAACGGGTTCTTAGGATGTGATTCGATTATAGGCTAATATAGAAGAACGGATAATTGCAACTATTAGAAACTCGCTAGATATTAGTGAGTAAGCTAGGCTATAGAGAAGATAAACTTTTTCTCCAACAATTTACCCCGAATCAAGTTGATTTCAATCGAACATCAACAAGCATGCAAAATAAGAATAGCCCACACCTTAGTCCATTCACTCTTTTGAGCTGAATGTGTGAGATTGGGTTTAGGATTCACTCTCTCGAGCTGAATCCAGGTCAACCCAATACCCACAAACCATTAATCAATAAGTTTAGTTTTAAATCATCTCTCTCAAGTAAGCCAAAAACACAAGGGTAGAACTGCATTTGCTACTACAATTCTTAAATTAAACCACAATTAATGATTGAAGTCACTTCTAAATAGAATTTAAACTAAAAATTAGCAATACCCATAAACTAAATCAGCCCATAAACGCATAATTACACCCAAGAATTAGGGTTTTAGCTAGACATCCTAAAAAGGTAAAAACAGTTACCAAATTGACTATCTATCAACTGGGTAAGTGTAGATTCATCCTTACAATGCTCTAATTCGAAGAATCTCAAAGACCCACTTCTAATTTCTCAAAAGTGAAAAACTTCAATTCTTCAAAACTTAGGAAAAACTAGAGAAAACTGTCTCCCAGTTCAAAACTCAATAATAGACTACAAATATATGAGCTCAGATGTTAAACTAAATGTTCAAAAATGTATTTATAGTCGCCAAAAATGTGCTGCGAAAAGTCACTCGACGAAGTAAGTCGGGCTCGTTGAACTACTCGGCGAGCCGCCCTTTAGTCATTTCCATTGCCCTTTTGCATTGGCATTCAGCACCCTCAAGGTCTGTAACTTTGGGCGATCTAACACTGCATCACGGAATCACTTGGCGATCCGCTGACTGTTCCTTTCTCTCGCCAACTTGGTTCTTTCCTTCAGGGTTTGGCATACTGGAACTTTAGGCAGTCAAGTAGCCATTCAGCGACTCGACTTGATCACCAGGCTTGCCTTTCTTCATCCTTTCAGCTCGCTTTGTTCCTTTTTGCAAATTAGTGTCCTTGCTTTGTTCCTAAATCCATATACCTATAAATCAAGGGTTTTACATCAGTTATTGTCACAAAGGAAGCATTTGAGGATACTGAATCTATATAAATAAAACCCTAAATGAGTCAAAATCTCGAACTCATCAACTTAAACGATCCGTGAAACTTTCTTTTTAAGGCACTCCATAGATTTTTTAAGCTGGGGTCGTTTTGGTCTTTCCCCTATGCATTTGGTACATAAATTACATCATTTTAACCCTTATTCTAAGCCTATACCACGATGTCTTACACATAATTAAGGGTTTAGAAAGTGTTTATCAGTTCTTTTATGATCATTAACACTTTAAGACATTAGAGCAATGTTCCAAAAGGAGAAAATCTAAGGTTTTGAGCATTCTTCGAGTTTCGTCAATTTCACCAAGAATGTTGTTCTTCTCAGGTATGTAAGGCTATCATAGTATTGGAGTAGATCATCCTCACACCCTACATCTACTTTTAAATTAGTAAAAGAGTAATCTAGGGTTCTATCCTTAGATTTGAGTATCCTTGAGATGAGTTGATATTAAGTTCTGAGCTCATGAGTTGCTAATTATTGAATTCTTATTTCTAATTATTGAATTGTCGTAAATTGTGCATTCTATTATTGAGTTGATTGTTCATGTCTATTTTTCAGCATGAACCCTATTCTTGTGTATTCATTAAATTCTTATTGAGAATCTTTCAAACAAAACATTATTGTTTAAATTGAGTTTTGAGGAAGTAAAGAGGAGTTTGAGAAAGAGTATAAGGGAACTAAGTATTTCCCAATGTCTCATTTTTACATGAAATAAAAGAGTAGACTTTTTTTGAGAAAAGATAAAAGAGTTTTCAAAAAGATTAAGTACAGAGCAGATAGATGGGCTTTTGCTTTGTTTACTCGGAGTTCTTTCCGTCTAGTCTGGTTTGCTTCTTTGCATCTCTTAAAGAGGCCCTTTTTTGAGTAATTATCATAATCCAGAATGTATGTTTACATTGAGCAATGAGAAATCTTGTTTTCTAAATGAGCAATAAGTCTCAAAGATATTTCAGAGCAATTGCCTATTTTAAGAGGATAGTTTGAGAAATTATCTCAAACCATAAAAAGAGTATGTTTTATACATTTGAGCAAGAGTATATATAATTGGCATTAGTATTGATCACCGATATGGGGGAGAGTGCAAATAACTCACAACCCCCATAAATCATGTCTTGCCAACATGGGTACAAGATCATATTGTTTAGATGAATCATTAGTGCCTTCAGGCAGAGCTAAGTGGATTCATTTAGTTGAGAGGTTCTATATCCCGACATGATATAGCTAGGACAGTTCTGGCAGCGTGGACACAAAGTTGTATCATCACATAGCTCATAATGATGGTTGTCGGTTAGAGAATCTCTCAAATAAAGTTAAAAGTATATTTTCATTATATCACTTAATATGTTGAGTTCAAAGATGAGTAAGTATTTTTGAAAAATTTTAATGATTTCACTCATTTATTTCTTTATATTTAGTTGAGTATATACTGATATCTATTGCAGTCCTTTCAATTAGTTATTTGTTATTCAATTATATTACATACTCGTACATTCAAATATATTGATGTCATTTGACCTGCATCTTTTTATGATGCAGATACAGGTGTTTAGGATCATCAACAGGTGCTCTGTTGAGATTACACTCCAGATAGTTTTGGTGAGCCTCCTTTGCATTCCGGAGGACTTCACATTTACTTTTAGTCTAGTTGTTTTGAGGCATTGTGGGTCTTGTCCCGACACCTATCTCAAACATTAGAGGTTTCATACATAGATAGAGTTGAAGAGTCCTTCGGTATTCAATTTTTCTTGAAACGTTTTTGCAAACTATCATACTTATGTATTGAGTATTTTACAGACAATTTGAGTTGAGTATTTACTTTGAGTTTAAATATTCAAAGTTTTATTTTTAAGCCTTTTTATCGCTTGGGTAAGTCTTCTGCTAAGTAGTTATCTAGGTCAACAGTTCGCTTGGGGACTAGCAATGGTTCTCGAGTGTCGATCACGTCCAGAGTGTAGGCTCGGAGAATGACAAGAATTCTTGCTTAGAATACATAATTATTTGTTAGCACCACTGTGAAATCATGAGAGAATGCATACCTTGCTTTGCAAAGAAGAATATTGATGGACTTGCTCAAAAATTAAGTCTTGAACCCTAGAATTAGGTTCTTGATTTCACTATAAATAGGAGGATGATTTAATGTTAGAATCATGTAGCAATTCTAGGACATATATGTTATAATATCATGAAGAATACTTATCTAGACTTAGTAGGGTTGAAGAGAGCTCTTGGGGGTTCTTGGGATCGATCGGCGAGTGACAAGAGGGAAAAGAAACTCAATATAGCGTTTTTAAAAAATTTGAAAAAAAAATTGATATACAGTGATATCTCTGGATCGTTTACAGTGACATACGGGTTGTACATTGATACCCATGATTCATGGTCTAACTTGTGGTTGCCTCTGTCGATTTTCAGACTCTATCAAGTTTTTACGAGTCATAGTATGAGTCGTACTATCAAAGTACGAGTCATACTCTTACTCGTAGTATCTGGGACCAAATTTTCTAGACTAGAGCGTCTCTGGTAAAACAATTTTTTTACTCTAAAATCGTATTGATAAGCAGTTAGTGGTGTTGAAAGGAAAACTCAAAGACCTTTAATTTGGTGGGTATAGTGGGACACATAACACTTCATATTCTAGGAGATATACTCATTTAAACTTGACCCTAACATTATCTTATACAAAAACTTAATCAATAGAGAATCTTTGAACTTATTAACTTAGTGCTAGAGGTTCTTTATGACCTTAATTCTTATCCAATACACTTTTCACACTTAGTAATTAATCTTCACACCTATGCATAATTATCTATTATAGAGTCTGGGCCTATATATACTTGAAGAATAGTTCGAGTCTTAGCTTAAAAAAAAGTTGTGTGGATAGTTAAAAATTTTAAATAGATACAAAGTTTCAATTGTTTTCACTTCAACAATAATACTAATAACTAATGGGTACGTTCAATACAGATTTGAGTAGCGACATCCAGTGGAGGTTGAGTATGCTCATTTTAGGCTTGCTGAGTTTGGTTGTACTAAATCAAGTTTGATTATTAGTGACGAATAATTTTGTCATTTAAAATTCAGATTCCGTTCAATATAGATCATTATCCTTCTCTAAATAAAGTATGTTGGTTTGTTGTTGCGGTAGCTTCCTTCGGTTCTTGTTAGTTTCATAAATTTTGTAACCCTATTGACCAACCATCCAAATATTTGACCCTAAATTACATAAGCTTAAGTTGTGGCGTAGCATACTTATGCTCTAAAGAGTTAATTGATCGTGTAGAGCATAAGTTGTCCTGTAAATCTAATATACATGTTAAAAACTTTACACCAAATCAATAAAAATGTATAATAAATTTTTAAACCCAATAAATTATGATAAAATTCCATATCTATAATGTTCCAATTTTGATTTCGTCTCTTAAGTATAATATAATCCTCACAACAAGTGTTGGATGAGGAGTGATGGAGGCATTCCACTGTACCAATATATCTTTAGGGACAATTAATTAAAGTCAATAGCTTAAATATTGTTAAATATATGTTTTTAGAGGCAATTAACACTCTTTTGTAAACGTCCCTAAATGCTATATCGATATTAGATCCAGTAGCAACGAACTAATGCCGTAAATGCTTTAGCACTCTAATTTATTAATGTGCATATTTATTACTGTTAAAAGTTATTTTGCCAATATAAAATTATATTTTATGATGTGAACTATTTCTATTTTTTTGAAATAAATCTCTTAAGGGAAGGAATCTCACAAAAGAATTGTAAATCTTGAAAAACTATTTTATGATAAGACAAAAAAAGGATATAGTATTATGACACATGAGTAGCAGCAAAAAAGCGAATTGTATTGTTTTTTTACAGTGTAGAGGTTTTAAAACAAAAAGGAACACATTTTTTTTTATTTTTGGCAACTATCAAAAGAATCCAAAGAATATCAAACTAAAATAATCTTTTGGACAATAGTGTTAAAGAATTTAAGGCCCGTGGAACCTTTTACTTTCTCCACAGCTCGTGATAGAAGTAGGCAATTTGCCAACTTTCTCAATTCCTTCTTCAAATGCAACTCCCATTCCCATGAAGAAATGTGACTCAATATGGCAATGGAAGGCCCAAACTCCTGGATTATCGGCCCGAAATCGCAATGCGGTCCATCCATAAGGATGGACTGGGATTGTGTTTTTCATTATTGGGTTCGCAAAGTTGTATTTCTTTGGATCAATAGATTGGTTGAACTTGCCATTACCATAGCCCATTACCCAAAAGTCATGTCCATGTAAATGCCAAGGATGCGTCTCACTGTTGTTTGGGTTCTTTGTGTTGAAATTTTGCAATATGATGTCCACTGTTGTGTTGAACTTCAATTGATAAATCGAGTTGCTAGTTGTAGCATTCACATTGGGCGCGATATTGAAGATGTCATAATTCTTGTGGTCATAGTTGTCCGGAGGAGGGGTTTGGTCGAAAGCATGTAATAAGTTGTGCTTAAGGGCGATCAGGTAAGGTAAGGTGTATGAGGCATGTTGAACAAGACGCTATTGACTGACCAACATACATACCCGTTCACCATGGTTTGTGTGTTGAGCATGACAATGATCCTGTCCAATGCCAGAGGAGGGGCATGGATGAAATCTTTGTGGGACTTGATCGCAACACTTTGAGCCATCCTAGGGCAACGTCACCCCAACGTGGCCCCGAGGGTGGTACAGTAGGAGGATATCTCCTAGGATGATCTGGGTAATAATTGAAAATACCCAAACCATTTGGAGTAGTACTATTCCTGCTGACAACTTTTGTACTAGCCCAATAATTTCTTGTAGGGTCTTGATTAGCTTTAATTAGGACTGAGTATGTTTCTCCAGAATAAATGAAAAGATTTTTTACCACAAATGGCTCCACATAGTGACCATCTGCCTCAATAACTATCATGTTATGCCCCTGCATCACAAAATTCAATTAATAAAAAACAAACAAACTTATTTAAGTATTTAGTTAAATTGTTGACATCTATGTTGCTCAGACTCTTCAAAAACATTGACGGCTGCGTGTTAGATCCTCGAAAAGTAGGCATTTTTGGAGGATCCGACACCGAGCAACTTAGGTTGACACAGGGGAATTGTGAAAAATACCTCAATTTCAAAACTTAGAGCAGAAAGAGCAGTCAAGCTGCCAATTCTAAGCCTATAAGTCTTGCCAGAAACAACAGTCATTGAATAAGGTGTACATTGAGGATTTGTCGCATTACAAAGAGTAGGATCTATGCTTGGAATAGAACAATTGAATCTTCCTCTTCCATGAATCAAGATTGACTGAAAAAAGAAAAATTAAAAATTAGCAAACATTATTGAATAACATTTCAAAAATATTATATTCCTTCTTTTTCAATTTATTTATCTTACTTTTCTTTTTAGTCTGTTTAAATAACAAATATCTCTTTCTTTCTATTCAATTCTTTAATTTTAAGACATAAAAGATCAAAAGTCTTGTATACTTTCTTAAATTTCGTATCAAGTCAAAATCAAACAAACAAATTAAAACAGATCAAAGGAATAAGTTGTATAGTTTTTTTTACCTGTGGTTCTCCAACCGAAGAAAAAGCCAATCTAGTTGCTTGTTCATAAGTGCTCTTGTGGTACCAATCAGTGAGAAGAATACTCTTATCATGATCATATGAAAATGGCTCTAAAACTCCATCAGGTAATGATACTCTGATCATTCCTTGTAGTCCTGCTTGTCTTTGCATACCATAATGAGCATGGTACAAATATGTTCCAGCCTGCACAAATTATTAGGAAACACTTCTCCATTATAATTGTACTGTTGTTTCTTGCGCTTCGATTAAGTGCAATTCAAAGGGCTCATCTATGTATTTCACCTTTATGGGGAAGTAAAAAAAATAAAGCTTACCTGTCAACAACAAATTATCCCCTGGCACAATAGGGCATTGTGTCACACCTTCAATATTCACAAGATATATAAAATCAAAATTATTAATTAAAAAAAAATAAGTAAAGGGATTTATTTTAAATGTATATATAATTGTCTAATTCCATGCCAATGAATAGCAAGATTTTCAGTTGGCAAGCTATTTTTGACTTCAACAACAATAGTGTCACCTTGTTGAGCAACAATAGTAGGTCCTGGAGTTTTACCATTGATGCTAATAGAAAGTTTCTTGAAACAATCTGGGGATTTATATTCATATTTAACCTCTCATTCATAATGACGAATTCACACTTCAACTGAAATATTAGCAGATAAAAATAACAAGCATAGAAATATCACCAACTTAACAAAACTATGACTTTATTGATGAAAATTATGCTCAACCAAGTTGGATTGAACTTGAATAACAAAATTATTACTTTGTTATTTTGCTATGATCTTTTTTTTGTCTAAGGTCTATTTTAATTGGAAATTTTCTTGGATTGTGGAAAGAAAGAGCAATGAAATTTCATATAGAGGTGACTTAGACTAAAAGAAAAAAATAGTTGCTAGAGGAGCTAGTGGGACACTGACATTTTTATTGAAAAAATTTGACTAAATGTGGTGTGTAGGATGGGGTCTACATGATGATCATCAACTGGATATTCCTTATTTCCTTTTCATTTAATAAAATATAAATAATTTATAAATTTTATTGTATCATATTATTTAAATTTATTGTTTGATAACAATAATATATATATAAAAAAAATTGACCATCAGATAATATATATTGAGCGACTGCCTCCATTATATTGTTGCTAGCAAATACCACTGACTCATCTCCATAAAGGAGCTGAATGAAACCAAAGTTTCATGTTCGATTTTGAATTAGAAACGTTAAAAATAATGAGTCGACGTCAGTAAATTTGAAAGGACAAAATATAAAATAATAATTTGAATGCAATTTAACACTCATAATTGTATAGTAACTATTTAAATGGTGGGAAGAAATGAAGTGTAGAGATTTTATTGGTCTTTTAAATAAAAAATTGAAAAAAATGATTAAATTACTACCCAATCAATATTAATACCCTCTATTATTGCCTGAGTTCCTCCCTTATTTAAGACTCATAATTATATAAGGAATTGAATTAATTGACTTTTGAGTATATTAAGAAAAAAAATTTAAAAGAAAAAGAGAGAGAAGAAAATGGCAAAAGAGACATCTTAAGAAAAAATGAAATAAATGATAATAATGAGGAAAATTATATTTATTTTTTATTTAAATGAAGAGGAAGAAAGAGGAGAAGTAGAGAGCATATATGCCCTTCACTCTAACAGAAGATTAAATAGGGACACGTGGTACAATCTTATCTGTTGAATCGATATTTAATAAATGTTGGATTGGTGGATAAAATTATGACATGTGTATATCCGTTAGTATAAAGGGTATATTTGCTCTAGTTTTTAAACGGCAGGGGCACCAATGTCTCAAAAGTACGACGGAGGGTATCTACATTCTATTTACGATAGTTCAAAGGTATATTTGTCCTTTTTCCGAAATATCAATAATTAATGAGGAAAGATTAAAAAAAATTAAGAGAAGTAGAGAGAAAGATTTGATGAAATTTAATAAATGTTAATAACTAATGAAGAAAGAAATATATATTTTTACAAGCTTTTTTTTATTAAAAAAAAATAGGAAAAAAGTTCAATATTCTAAGAAAAAAAAGATAAATAATGATACTATCCGATAAGACGTGTCACTTTACTTTTATTATTATCCAACTTTAGTAGTAATATAGATACAATTTTTTGATAAAAGGATGATCTAAAAAATTTAAGAGTAACAAATCAAATTCTGTAAGAAAAAAAAAAAGGAAAGAAAAATGTAATGTTTATAAAGTTATAATAGCTAATTCATTGGTTTAATTGAAAAAGAAAAGAAAAAAAAAAGAAAAATGAGTAACTTAATTATATGATATAAATAACATTAATAAAAAGATTAACAAAATATAGAGAAAAAAATAATAACATTAATGAAGAAAGAAATTAAATATAGCTAGTTTAAATATTTTATAAGGTAAAATTTAAGTCTATTAAAGATTTTAAAAACTATAAAAAAAAAAAAAAAAAACAAATATTTTATTTATAATTTATAAATATTGCACCAGCAAGTATCTATATTATTTTATAGCTGATTGGAAATCCTTTTAATAGTTCTTTGCTTGCTTTTTATTTTCATTATATACATATGAATAAATTAAAGAATTGATAAATTCAGCAATAATAGACCTAAATACTAAAGAAGTGTTATTATTTTATATATATATATAAATATAAATGCAACGATACTTAAAAAATGGCCCACCCACTGTATCCCATATACAAAATAAAATAATATTTTCCTTTGAGGTGAAATGCTATCATCAATTAATAAAATACAAAAAAAAGTGTAATTCTAATATCTGCTTTTTATTTTTGAAAACGTTTTACAAAGTAATTGCTATGTTTGTTTTTTACTTATTTAATTTTTTTAAAGATTTTTAATTGTTTTAGTAGCCATAAATAATGAAATGATCTCAACAACTAAATATTATGTTGTTACTGAATATATATATATATATGTGTGTCTTAATTTTAATTAAAGATGCATAAAGAAAAAAATAAAAGAAGAAAGAATTAGTAAAACAGTTTCAAAAAAAAAAAGTTTGAAAGAAATAATGTCTCTTTACAAATCACAAAACAGATTCTTCATTATTCTCCTCCTAATTTGATATGAATTTCATAAATAAATTGATTTTTTCTCCAAATAATTCTCTCTTATTCTCTTCCTAATTTAATATGAATTTTATAAATAAATTAATTCTTTCTCCAAATAATTTTTCTTCCCATTGAACACTCATTACTCTACTTATAAATTTTTCAATCAAATGATTTTTTTTCTCAGCATATATCTCCCTAGGAAGAATTATAGTTTAAGGAATGTTTTATAGGGAGGTGAATAATTGGGTGGATATTTAAACATTTTTAGTTTTTCTAAAAAACAAATTGAAAAAAAAAAAGAGTAGAAAACAAATATAAAATGTCAAAATAGGATATAAAAGATAAATAGAAAACCTAATCATAAACATATGTCACATCGAATTGTCTATATCCAGCTTTAAATATATATAAATTATTAGTAAAATTATTATTGTTATCTTTTGAATGAAGTATAGGAGATAGTATATGGGGGTTGGAAATAGTAAAATTGATTTGAAAGGAAGATTTCCATGTAAATCGCGTTGTGTGTCAAATAGAAAAGGTAAAAATATTTTTTTTTTTTGTATACAACCCTCTTTTTGTCCTATATTAATTGATCATTTTTTATTTTGCACACCATATTAAAGAAATCACAAATAAATAAATAAATAAAAATTGTAATTCACCACTTAAAAAACTTTTTAAAAATTTTACAAACAAATGTAAACAATTTCAAAAAGAATTAATTGCAAGAGTAATACATAAAAAAATTTTAATTAATATTTTCTTGATTTTGTAAGGTGATCAACAAATATGATACAACTATGTTTAATATAGTGATCAACTAATATGAAACGGAGGGAGTATATTATCAACTATTAATGGCCTCAAAAGTAAAATATTTTTATTCATGTAATTAAAAAAGATCCAAGTAACGAGTATCCTTTTCTTTTGGTCGTTGGTCCCTCATCTTTATAAACAAGATTATTTGATCTTTAAGTTTTGTACATAATTAATTGAAAATTAAAAAGGAAAAAGAAGAAAAAGAGCAAACACTAGTTGAAGCTTTAAACAGTGGAGAAATATTCTCTAACAACATTTTGGTGGAAAAGTTATAGAGGAATTACAACTTTTTAAAAGTAAATTAAAAGTAACAGAACTACGTACTTTCAAATAATTATTTAACAAGTATAATAAAGAAACTTTAAAATAGAAATTATACCAATAAAAACGTAATCTCTTCAATTCAAAATAATCTCAAATCCTCTCTCACCTAAATCATACGTTAAATTATTTAAAAGTAATTTTATATATTTTTACCCCTTCCTAAAATTGCTCTATTTTTGTTTGCACCCTTATAATTTGAAAAACTCTCTTTCGTAAAAATTAAAGATTATAGTACCCCCAAATCCCAATTCAAAATAATCTGAAAGTTCCATAATTGTCATTTGTCAATCAAGACTTTGAAAATTTGAAAGGAATATAATATGCCCCAAGTCTTCTTATTTTTAACGACTTTCTTTGCCTTTTATCAATGGAAAAAAAAAAACATTTTTGGGTCCATAATTTCGCGGTCAATTCTACTAATTAATATTCACGAAACTTATTTAATTACTCTCTCCGTTTTGATTTACTTGTCAATTTCTTACTTGATATATTGATATATTTATTTTAAGAAAATAATAATTGATATATTGAATTATCATATATATTTTTTTATTAATTAATAGTCTCAAACAGGGGTGACTCTAATAAATCGGTGGCCTAAAGCCAAATCCGAATGGAGGCCTTAAATTCGAATATATATTTTTTATGAAGTTTATTATAGCCAATTATTTAATATTTCTTGAGACATAGTATTCAGAATGGTTGGGACAGCTCAGCTGGTGGAGCAGGAAATCAATATTCCTTGTCTCAGCAGCTTAAACTACTATCATATCAACAATAATAGAAGATCGTTATGTTAACAGCAAGCTCAAGTAAGTTCCAAGCATAAATTATCGATAAGTTTCAACTCAAGAATAGGCTAACAATCAAAACCAATATGTGGTTCATTTCAACAGTCACACATATAACAAGCTATTCTAGCAAACTTTTCCAGGGCTTGGAAAATAGCATTTAATCTAGTTTTTTTGTTCCCTTTTAATAGGATAGACATGCTTCGTCTAACTAAATGAGTGCATCAAATTCAGAGTAGTTGGGACAGCTCAGCTGGTGGAGCAGGAAACCAATATCCCTTGTCTCAGCAGCTTAAACTACTATCGTATCAACAATAATAGAAGATCGTTATATTAACAACAAGTTCAAGTAAGTTCCAAGCATAAATTGTCGACAATTTTCAACTCAAGAATAGGCTAACAATCAAAATCAATACGTGGTTCATTCTAAGCAGATGGTGCTTCTTATTCTCCTTAATAGACTAATAACAGATGATACTTTTAATTTAAACCTTCCTAATCTGGGGCACTTGGTGCTTCTAAGCAGGTTAGATTTCTTACTTTCTGTATGAACCATTGTCATACACAAAATGATTTCCTCAAAGGAAAAAAAAGAAAAAGAAAAATAGAATCAAAATATAAGAAAGAATAAGTATCCTTTTCTTGATGCAAAATAGACACGGCACTGGAGAAGCCACATGGAAAAGGGTCCCACATATTCATGTATAGCGAAGGGTTAGCCCATTATCAAATCAATTTTTGTTTGCCACTTCTCACACTGCTATTGTTTACTACTAGTTAATGCTCCTACACGAGGTAACATTGCCTCTCATACCAAATGCATTACCCAACAAAGAAGAAATTCAACTAGTATTTTCATACCTATGCATAAACATTCCTCAAGCATGTCGAATAACTTCAAAATTTCAGAATCTAACATCTATAGTTTTTTCATCTTAAATCAAGTGCCTTGATATCCCAATAATATAGAGCAAACTACTGAGTGTGTATTTCATGGTATAAATATTACTCCCTCTGTTTCAATTTGTTTGTCTTAGTTTGACTTGGCATGGAGTTTTAGGAAAGTAAGAAGACTTTTGAATTTTGTGGTTTTAAACATATGTATAATGTACAAAAATGTCTTTATTTTTCTAGTCTTGAACATGCCATGTGGCATGTTGAAATTAAAAAGTTTTCAAATTAGGAACGAGAATTTGTTTTAGCAAACTAAAAAGGAAATTAAGAAAACCAAATTGAAACAGAGGTAGTAGCTATCCGTCATTCCAACTCAGACGACACAAAATCACCATCAGTAAACCAAAGAAAGTTGAAACCTATTGGTCCAAACTCCTAAGCATCCGACCTTTCATCTTGATTATGAATCAAGAAAGACGGGATCTAAAGGCACACAAATCTATGAATACTTAAAAATACATTTCTCTGTATAGAGGAGAATGGACGTAGAGGATGCAAAAAGGCTGACCCCCAAGGAATTCGGGATTGAGGTCTAGTTGGTTGATTAGTTGATACTAGCTTTTTTTGTGCCTTGAAATTGTACAATACCACAAAAAGACATTTAAAATTGTTCCATTGACAAACAAGAGCAACAGTTTTTTGGGGAAATCCACTATTTCCAGTTTCGAAATTCAATTGATAAAGGGCTTGCACTCCATGCGCCTCTACCCTTCTGCACTGACATACCATACTTGGTTCACCAGCGAGGATTCTAACCCCGTGAATGTGGGCATACTGTACATCCAGCACATATCTCCTTTGCCATAACCCTAGGGACAACAACAATACTACCCCTTTGTTGCAATTTGTTTGACTGGTTTTCCTTTGAATGTACTTAGGAAAAGAATGTCACTACTTTCTATATTTAATAACTCTTTACCCAACATACTATTCCTACATATCATATTTAACAACACAAAATTCAAATGACATTTTGGTATATTACACACTTCATTAGTTCTTTGTGCCGAATCAAATTAATACAAACAAATCGAAACATTGGGAGTAAGATTTTATGGAATGCATAAGAATGAAAAAGAACAATCCTCTTTACCTTGACACCATGGCAGCAACAGCTCCAGATCAAAGATGCTTAGTAGTATTCAATGCACCTCCACCTCCACCTCCACCATGCTGTTTCCCTTTCTCTACTTTTTCAACTTCCTTACACACTTGAAGTTCACTCTCCGCCACAGCAGCTTCCCCATTCTGCCCCAAAATCTCGTTAGAATCTGAAAGTGTCACCGACAAAAACCGTCCCCTTCTACTCCGGCTACTCCTCCGTGCACGACATACACTTGGAAGGAAAACAATTTTCCATAGAAATTAACGAAACGAAGGATTCTCTGGCCGAATCCTCGAGGAGTATTCCTCCATTGTTACCATCAAAACCAATCGAATTCAAACACAAATCACTACTTCTCAAACTCAAACACCGAACCCATTTGATTTCGACTCCGATTGAATCAAACCCTTCAAACGAATATCTAAATCACCCATTTTTTCAAAAAAATATAAAATATTCACTGATTAATGCTTCATTTTTTTGTGGAGTAAACGGCAATTTCTCATCGAGTTATGTAGAAGAGTATGGGATTTGAAAGAGGAGAAAATTGAATGAATATAAAGAATGGTTTGCTTCCATCGCCGCACGCATTTTTCTTCCTCTCTTTCCATCTGTGCGGTTTTCGGGTCATTATTTCATTTTCATGTATATTTGGTGTCAAGTGGTTCAAATATTATTCCTTCTCTCAATTCGTTCAAAATTTTATGAACTAGATTGAAGTCGAAAATATTCCATAGACAATAATGTTTAGAAGTATATTTATCGTATCTTGTTGTATTTAGATAATTACCATATTATAAGATTTTTAAAAAAATTGACTTCTGATGTATCAATTCATGACGTGATTATATTTGTGATACAAATGAGTGAAAAATTTAAAAATTCTTATAAATTATTTTAAAAAACAAAACACGTAAAAACATGAGAGAAAATCATGCAATCCTCATTATCAGGCTCGTGTATATCTTCAATTCAAAAATAAAACACGTGCAATTGAATATTGTCTTTTTTTTCAAGAGAAAATCAAACACTAATAGATCGACATGAAAAAGATTTTAAAAAATAGTCGAACTCTACATCTGACGATACATTGATATACAAAATTATTTGATTGATTCAATTGAGCCGAAAATCTGAGAATTCTTATCAAAATTTAATTACACTAGTATTTTAATCCTTCATTTGCAATGTCTTTTATTCACAATGTCAAATATGAAGGTATTGATTTTGTTATTCTGAGCAATGGAATATTGAGAATGTTTATTTGATAATTCTAGAATTATGAAAAAATGTAAATGATATGATCACAACATTGTACGTTAAGTAGAAAAAACAAAATAGGTACTTATGTATCTTAATTCGTTTATTAGAATGCACAAGTTTCCATGGGCGGAGGCAGCATATACTTAGGGGTTCACCCGAATCCCCTTCGATAAAAAATAATACTATTTATACATGGTTAAAATTATTTTTTAGATATGTATAATAGATGTCGAACCCCATTCCATTTGTGTGTTTACTTCTCAAATTTTGAAGCTCCTTATTAACAATCCTGGCTCCACCATGGCAAGTTCCCTCAAAATGAGTTCAATATGTATATATTTTATATCGCTAATAGTATTAGTTCGAAGTTTCAATTACTGTAGATTCATCGTAATTCTATATGAGATACATCTAAAATCAACACATAAGAAAATTAATGAGCTTATTAAGACAGTGAAGGTAAAAAAGTTTATTAAAATACAACTAAAAATGAAAAGTAATACACAGATATATACTCTAAAAATGTAATTTTCACAACTTCAGAAGAGTTTTTTCATGAAATGTTAATAATCAACAAGATGAAATATTCTCGTATGACGGTATGTTTATATTGGTGTTTTCAATTTATATATTGATAAAGTTGAATTACTGTTAATCTATATTTGAGTGTTTCAAATACAATATACAGTCAAACCTCTTTATAGTGATAATAATTGATCGAATATTTCATGATTGCTATTAGGAGTTGCTATTATTATATATGTATATAGGCATTTGACGTTGAAATCTTATTTAGTTGTTATACCCAAAAATGCGCAAAAAATAAGTTTAAGAATTTTGTGTATCAAAAAGAAGAAATGTATTTGTCAATTAATTTAACCAAAATGATAGAAAATGTATGAACGTAAAAAAATTAAACATTAATAATTTGTCCTTCTGAAGTTATGATCATAATTGATGGGTACCATTTAATACAGTTTTTCCCTTTAAATATTGTACTTCAAATTACTATGTTCGTGACATTAATGATGATTATTATAAATATTTAACATTTTATTTTATACATAATATATTTCTTATAAAATATCATTACACAATATTTGTGTATGACCTAGATAGAGGTAATTTTACAAAAACTATTGAATTTCGTTGTTGTTATAGATAGAATGCTTTTATAGGGAATTAAAATATAATATGAAAAAATCAATTGTGAAGAAAATTAACCGTTATAATGAAATATTGTTATAACGAGCGATCGTTATAAAAATGTTTGATTGTATTTGAAAACGCAATATACATTAAATTATATGCATACTTATGAATCGTGAAACTAATATTAAAATAAATGTTATATAGGTAACACCTTCAACACATTACTTGTACATAATAAACGATAGGGTATGTATTTAATTGTTTGTCTTGAAAAAAAAAAGTGCTATTGTGAAAGATTCCAATGGAATGAGATACCATGATCATATGCATGAGTTGTTTTAAAGAGCAAGATTTGAAATATACCAACACACATTTTGAAAGAAGTTGGTTTACCATCTATTTACAAACAAAAGGTCACTCAGAAGCAGGGGCGAATCTACGTGGGAGTTGAGTTCACCCGAACTCCTTTGACCAAAAAATTATATTGTATATATAAGGTGAAATTTGAATATTTTATAACAGTAAATGAACCCCCTTAAAAAGACAAAAAATATAAGATACAAGTTATTGAATAAAACTCTATCGAAAAGCAATAATGCATTTATATCTCTTGCTTGAGAGTCAAGTAGAACAAACTAAGTATATCCTTGTCTTAGAGACAAATATGTTATGTGGTACGCATCCTACTCTTCTTAATCCACATTTTATATCAAGATTGATTAGAGATTATCCATTTATCTTATTGATTGTGAATATTAGAATAGTAAACAAAAGATTAAGAAAACAAATCAGATGATAAAAAATAGAAATAACTACTATACCTTAGAATACAAAGTTCATATTATATCATTTAATTACAAAAGCTCTATTTCATGTAGTAACAAGAAATAATGTTAGGCAAAAAGATGAAGAATTAACCCAGAATTTTACCTTCACGCGGGCCATTTTAACCCCTAGGCAACTAAAGTCATCACTTGGGGCCCCATTTTAAAATAATAATACATATATATGTTATTTTTTTAAAAAAAATTATATGTACTACGAGTGCTATGATTTCTACTAAGGAAATTGCATATGAGATGAATATAAACCTGAATTTTGTAAGAAACGATTTGATGAAAATATGGATAACGAAATCAAAGTCCCTTGAAGAATCTTTTAGAGTTGATTACTTTATATATGTAGAGTAGATCAAACTATTTTCACTTCAAAAGAGATTTGAACCAATTGAAGCATATAAAAATATTTTTGATTTCTTATTTAGTGGTAAAATATTGAAATCACTAAATGATGAGAATTTTAAAAAAATATTGTCTTAACCTTAAACTTTCTTTAACATATAATAGTTATTATGATATTGATGGTTTATATTTATTTTTTTGAATTAAAAGGTGTTAAGAGAAATAATGCAAGTAGAAGATAATGATCTAATGAAAATACTCAATCAAATAAAAAAGACTTGATTCTTTTCCAAATACACATATTGCTTATAGGATAATGTGGAACTGTAAACGTTGCCTCAACCAATTTTATTTTTTTCGAAATTAACATTGATTTAAATCTTCTTTAAGATCAACAATGTCTCAAGAAAGATAGAATAAATTAGTTATGTTATCATTTGAAAATGAATTATTAAAACAAATTGATTATAAAATAGTACTTAATGACTTTGCATCTATAATAACTAGAAAAGTAGATTTTAAATAAAAATACATATAAAACAAAATAAAAAATATTAGAGCCCCTTTCTTAAGTTTCACTTTAGGTTCCAATATTGTTGAGGCTGCCTCACTCATGCTTTGTGCTTCCATAATATGTCTCCCTCTGAAAATGACTAAATTATATGGATATACATAACATTTAAAACACCTAAAAGGTCCCACTAAATCATAACAGTAAACATTGAAAAAAAATCTTAACTAAAAGGTGGTAATATACCCAATATCACTAGTCTACACTTAATTAACCTTTGTTGTCATCGAACAACTAACTAGACACTGAAAACATATCACCCACTTAAATACGCAAATAAAATAGTATTACTCCTATTTAGATCATCAAAACACTTTAAACCTATGGTGGTTTCGTAGAGTATATAAGAATAATGTTAAATAGAGTGTATCAATAATGCTTGCATTAACAATACGTGTATTAGTAATGCTTGTATTAAATACACAGAGATTATTTTTGGCCTAACTCATCGGTGGCCCCTTAAAGTTGGCACCAAATTTCATGTAGACACCTTAATTGAGCGATGCTCATTTTAGACACCTTAGGTAGAGTTCCGCTGTGTCATTTTGACACTCTTTGCTAACATGTCATGATGAGTGCAACACACTCATTAACTGCGCATCAGAGATTTATTCAGCCAATTTTTATTTTATTTTTTTCTTCTTCTTCCTCATTTTTTCAACCACCATTTTCTCAAACTTGAACTTCGTCCATAGTGAAATAAATTCGATGATGCCACAAATGAAAAATCTAATTTCTAACGTTAGAGATTTTCTCAAGCTTAAATTTCTTTTCTTATTTATTACCCTTCTTCCTCCTTGATTTAATTTGAGAAAGAAGGATTGAAATTTGGAGAAAAAAAAACTTGAAATGTTGGAGATGAATAAGAACTCACTAGACGAGAGGGAGTTGCTCGAATGGTAAGCATTCCTCACTTCCAACCCGAAGGTTGCGAGTTCGAGTCACCAAGGGAGTAAAAAGGGGTGAGAGCTCCTGGGGAGAGCCAAAAAAAATAAATAAGAACGCACTAAGAAAATGAGATAATTCCATTAAAAACAACTTTACAATGTGATGTGAAATGAACATATACACATCTGTATTTTTAAAATTTCATTAGATCTTAAATTTTTTCTTTTAGCAATATAATTTGTGTAACTGCATTTAATGGTAAGAATTTGAATTACACAAATTTAGTAAAATTATATGATAGAAAGATTAAAAGATTAAATAATTTTAAGTAATAGAGATAGATAGAATTTTGGGTATATAGCGGAGAATAATAAGGGGTGTATGCTTGTTGGAGATGATGATGAGGTGGGGGGATTGCCGCCGGGGGGGCGGGGGGGGCGGGGGGGAGATGCTTCTCCTAAGCAGTTTCTTTTTTTTTTTTTAAAAAAGACATGTGTCATCAACTCATTGGTCATCTTTTTTTTATATTTGAAAGTTTTATTATTTAAGAATTATTTTGAACAAAATGACAAATATCTTCATTTAATTTGACAATTTACACCTCATTCGCGAGTGAAACTCACACACACATCATATTTTCGCTGATTGTATAATAAAAAGTGTTAAAGTGGCACAATTGAATCTTACATAAAGTGTTTACAATGAACAAAGTCTAGTTGTGGTGTCTAAGTGAAACTTGGTACCAACTTTAAGGGGCCGCCGATGGGTTAGGCCATTATTTTTTATGCATTATTTGGTTTGATGTATTAAAAATAGGGGGAACCCATCGGTAGCCCCCTAAACTTGCCACCAATTTTCACTTAGACACCTCAAGTAATCTTTGTTCATTTTAAACACCTCAAGTAGGGGTCCGTTGTGTCATTTTGACACTTTTTATATTTTCAAAATCACATATTAAATGCGTACATCCAAACGCAAGAAGAAGAAGAAAGAGGTGAGGGCATGGGGTTCGGGATCTGGAATAAAGAAAAAAAGAAAGTAAAATTGAGTTTTTAAAAAATAAAATAAAATTTCCACGTGTCACATATCAATTCGTTTATTTTTTCACATAAGAGCGTTTGAATGTACGCACTTAATATGTGATTTTGAAAATATAAAAAGTGTCAAAATGACACAACGGACTCCTACTTAAGGTGTTTAAAATGAACAAAGCCTACTTGAGGTGTCTAAGTGAAAATTGGTGCTAAGTTTAGGGGGCTACCGATGGGTTCCCCTTAAAAATAACATGCATTGCATAAAAATATTTATTTACAAAGATATCCTTCATGGTGGGAAAATGCGAAAAAAAAAAAAAAGAACTTTTGAGGGGCAGTGGGATCTTTAACCATGCTAATGCATGCATTAAAACCTCTTGCGTTACTAATACCTAAAAATTCATGGTATTAGTAATACACTCCTTAACACACAATAGAGCGTATAATAGTTATACATAACATGAAAAACATACACCAAATAAGATATTACTAATACATAAAGTTAATACATGTATTATTTTGATTAATACACTCTTACCAAACGACATAAACAACAGAATCAACTCACAAACATAATATAACAGGCAAATACAATCATATTATAAAGCAGAAATAAATCACAGAATTTACATCATCTATATATGTGCCTTCCCAATTTCAACTCTTTTCTTAAGCTTCCCCTTACAGTTTCCCTATTCTTTAAGCATTCGCCTTATTTTTCTCACATAATTAGTAAGGAGCAAATTTTCTATATTCTTTAATATATATATATATATATATATATATATATATATATATATATTTATTTTTTTTTTTCAAAATTTCAACCCTTTTCTTCTTTCTTTTTTCTTTTTTGTTCACCTTACTATCAACAAAAAAAAATTTTAAAAAAAAACACTTAATTTTCTAATCATGGGCACCAATTGACTTTCTTTATTTTTATTCATCCCAATTCCAATTGTTTCCCCTTCCTTTTTCCCTTTACTTCTAAGATTTCAACTTTAAAATGCACTAGGAATATCGAGATCAAATTAATGCAAAGTTAATCAATAAATATAAAAAAAAAATAAAAAATTTAAGCGACTAATAGTGAAATAGGCTAAAAGGCTCAAAAGGGGCTAACTAAGGATAAAGGTAGGGTAAACAAATATTTTGTCAAAAAATGGCTTAACAAAGAAATGCTTAAATCATATCCTGCGAATCAAAACTTTGTTTCACTTAATTCTATACACACCAGACAAGTTCTAGACATCGCATGAGATAAATAAAAAGAATCCAGAGCGTTTTCATGGCACTTCCTTACCATTGAGTTATCAATTAGCTAGTTCTGTTAGGGGGTTCACAAGTTAATATGCATATACTCCCTCCGTTTAAAAAAGAATGATCTCATTTCCTTTTTAGTCTGTTTCAAAAAGAATGATCTCTTTTTTTTTTTTTGGTAACATTTTTATTTTAGCTTTCCACGTGGCATGTTTAAGGCAACAAGATTAAGGACAATTTTATACATTTGACATAACTTTAATTTATAATCACAAGATTCAAAAATCTTCTTCATTTTCTTAAACTACGTGTCAAGTCAAACTGTTTGAACAAATCCAATAATATAATTTTCTAATATAAATATAAAATCTACAAAAAAACTATTGGATTTGTTCAAACACTCCCGAACCCCTACCTAGCTCTGCCTCAGCTCATCCTGAACATGGACCGGGGCCTCATGAGTTGGCACATCATCATCAATGGCATCTGCAAAGTTTTGGACCTATCTTGCACGTTAACTATATATATATATGTATATATATATATGCATGTGTGCAATGCCTCAATTGAAGAAATCGAAAGAAGATAAAATTAGCAAGCTCATTGGTATCACACAATCCATCATAAGAAGATAAAGTAATAGACAACAGCCTAATTTCTGTTTCACTTAGGCAAACTTTTTGTGATAGTACGCCTAATACGTTGCTTGTTTTTCCATGGCACGCAATAGTTTGTAATTACAAATTGTTGGTGTAATATATCATAAATACAATAGATTATCGTTGAAAATAAAATGACAAAAATGAATAACAAATTAGGCTGAGGTGTGGTTATCTCGCTCTCTTTATAGAGATTCAAGCTCAATGTGGTATAATTTGCGGCGTTAAGATTTTGACTGGCTATTTATGCATGAAATTTTCAATTTTTTTGAAATAAAGTTTATATATTTATAAACTACGTAAAAAGTATACTATTAGTCACAATAATTGACAATTCAAAATATTTAAAAGATGTATGTAAAATTTATAGTCAAAGATAAACTTGTTTGAACATCGAAATCCGAAAAGTATCACATAAATTGGGATGGAGGGAGTACCAATTTCCTTTTGATTTTCTACAGCAAAAGGTGATCCTCATGACAAAATCAATAATAGATGAAGCCATATCTTCTCTCTACAACAACCTTTCCCCAAGAGAAACTATTTGCATTGCGGATTTAGGTTGTTCTTCTGGACCAAACACTTTGTTGCCAGTCTCTCAACTCATTCGAACTATTGATAAAGAAAGAAAAAACAAGGATTATGAGTCACTGAAATTTCATGTTTTCTTGAATGATCTTCCCAACAATGATTTTAATACCATTTTTCGATTCCTACCGACATTTCATGAAAGTCTGAGGAAACAAAATATGGGAGAAGATGGATTATTTGATCGTCCAAATTGCTTTGTGAGAGGAGTTGATGGTTCATTTTATACTAGACTTTTCCCTTCCAATAGCCTACACTTTGTCCACTCCTCTTATGGTCTTCATTGGCTTTCTCAAGTATGTATCATAAAATGAATCAATTTCTAATGCTAATATAAATAGGGAAAAGGCTTAAATATGTGTTATCTTTTAAAAGGTTGGGCTTATGTATGCCATTTTTGTTTGAAAAAAGGTTCATCCATGTCATTATTTGTTAACTGAAATAGTTAAACGTTTAACGGATGACATATATTTTCTCAAAGTTTACTGACATATTTGAGATTTTTACCTATTAAAAAAGTAATTTAATTAATGACATGGCCAAATCATATTTGACCACGTGTAAAAATGGTTTTGCAAAATCAGAACTGTTTTCAGTGAACAAATAATGACACGGATGAGTTTTTTCTCAAACGAAAATGACATAGATGAGCCAAATTTATAACTTTAACTGAAATGGCATAGATGAGTCATTATTTGTTAACTCAAATAACTTATATGTTCCAATCTTTTAAATATCAGTTATTAATCATATAGGTTCCCGATGGAATAGAGAATAATAAGGGAAATGTGTATCTAACAAGTACAAGCCCAACAAGCGTTTATAAAGTATATTATGAGCAATATGAGAGAGATTTTGTAACATTTCTGAAGTATCGCTTAAAAGATTTGATGAAAAATGGATGTATGGTATTGACCATGTTGGGTAGAAAAAATGAAGATCGCTTCAGCCAAGGGTGTTCCTATGAGTGGGAACTTCTGGCTACGACGCTCAAGCTTCTGATTGCACAGGTAAGTGTGTGTCTTTTTTTTAAAATAAATAAGAAAAAAAGACATTTTAGTAATATTATTTGGCACCACTGATCCAGGGTAAGTAGTTGAGAACCTTGAGATTCTAGGTTCAAAACTCAATAGAGACAAAAAAAAATTTTTCATCTGTCCTAGATTTGGTGGATTGAGTTACTTGGTATCTGTTGATGGTAGGAGGTGACAGGTATCTTGTAGAGTTAATTGAGGTGCACAAGTAGGAGGTTACATGTATCCCATGAAATTAATCGAGGTGAGCGAAAGTTGGCCGAGACACCACAATTATCTTGGTGGACCAAGTTACTTGGTATTTATTGTTGGTTGGAGGTTGTAGGTATCCCGTAGAGTTAATTGAGGTGCACAAGCAGCAGAGGCGTATCTAGGATTTTGAGATGATGGGTGCACTATTATGAAAAAGTGGATCTAAGATATAAATTTTGATCGGTTTGACATTTAGGTTCTTATCACTGAAAATCATTAAAATTATAAAATTATAGGTCTAAAATTATTTTCTATCTATCCAAACCTCTACCCAATTTTAAAAAGGAAAATAAAATAAGATAGATAAAAGATTCATATTTCTAACCTCACTTAGAGAGGTGTACTCAATCATCATCGTACGACATTATATGATACTTCGAGTGTGGGTTCACACATCTATATTTAAATATTTTTTTAAAAAAATATAACACTACTATATATATATATATATGATTTTGGGAGGGGAGCATGGGTTCACGTGAACCCGCCGACCTCTCCTGGATACGTCTCTGATGGGTAGGAGCTGACATGTACTATCCCATGAAATTAATCGAGGTGCGCAAAAGTTGGTTCGGATACCACAATTATCTTGGTGGACCAAGTTACTTGGTATTTGCTGCTGGTGGGAGGTGGTAATCCTATGAAATTAGTTGAAGTGCTCAAAAACTAACCTAAACACCACAATCATAAAAAAAAGAATATCATTGAAATCAATTTAAAAGTGCCTTTCAAAAAAAAAAAAAATTGGGGAAAAGTAATTTGTACTTGACTAATTAATTTAAAATATAATTTTGAACAACAATTAAAAAATGCTTTTCAGGATATTTCCTCATAAATGATTTTTACTAGGGGGAACCTATCGGTGGCCCCCTAAACTTGGCACAATCTTTCACTTAGACACCTCAACTGAAGCATTTTCATTTTAAGCACCTAACGTAGGGTCCCCGTGTGTCACTTTAACACTTTTTGCACAGAATTCTGTTGACCATAGGCGCGTGCAATGCAACCGGTCTACGTGGAGTAACTGACCAATTATATGATGCCAACTTTTAAGCCTCTTTACATGTAGTTTTCTTCCAAACTAAAGGAAAAAAGGTACCATTTTGCTGATTTCAAACAAAGAAAAGGGAAAGGGACTAAATTTACTCTCTTCTCCGTTGAAAACCCTAGGTAAATCTCCCTCTCTTCACATGTATTTCTTTGTTTTCCTTCAATTCATTGTTAGTAATAACCATTGTTGTATTTTATGTCGCCATTTTTCAGGTTTAAGGTTGTATTGATGAGGTATCAGGCTGGGAGACATTGGAGAAATTGAAGAAATTGAAGGTAACGGTGTATTTTCTTTTCTACTTGTGTTTTTGTTTTCTTCAAGAAGGTGTATATTGTTGTTGAAGGTGTATATTGTTGTTGATTCCGCTTTCTTTATTTTCATTTTTAATATAGGTTTTGGCTGGTAAAGTAAGGGGCTTTTTGTGCATTTCCTTTTATTGGGGGTATTCTTTTCGAGATATGGACAACTATATTTTAACTTGTTTTCATCATGAGGAGTGTGTTGTTGGAAACCCTAGCCATACTTACCAACGAGAAGTAGTTGTATTTGGTGTTGGCATAGATAAAGATCATTTTAGTCTTGTCGAGTTTCTTTCCTACACTAAAGACCTTGGGTATACAAATGTGAAGGGATTTTACTGTGAAGATAACAATGAATTAGTTCAAGTTACTTCTGATACTCAATTGTTAGAATTTGTGAAAGACTTGGTAGATGGTGATGAGCTTCATGCGTATGTGGTCCATAAAATTGATGAGTTGGAAGAATTGCCTGCCCCCGGTCTTTTACCATGGTTTGGTCCTGTTGATGAATCTGTGGGTATAAATACTGAGGGCACTATGGAGAATGATTCAGATTTGAATGAAGTTGATACAGAACTGTCTGGAGGTGATACAAATAAGAATGAAGCTGAATCATATCTGCCGAGTAGTGACACAGATGTAGATGCTATTCCAAATGAAGATGATTCAGATGTTGATGAAGAATTGAGATCCCTTAGGGCTGAAAGGAGAAACAAAAGAAATCCTAATCTTAGGAAAAAAAGAGATAGGGAGAAGAAAACAATAACTAAAGAAGTATCAATAGGTGAGGCTGGTGTGGATAGATGTTTTGAAGATATTGGAATAAATAAAAAGGATAGATATGTTGGCAGATTGGGAGGTGATGAGAAGTATATTGATAGCTCAGAATGTGATAGTGATGATAACACTGATATGCTAGATGCAGAAGTTGTTGGAGGTGTTGATCTACCAGGCAGAAGAAAGAGCAAAAAGGTCAAGTATGATGATGAATGTACTGTTGCTATTTTTGAACTTGGAATGATTTTTGAGAATGCTAAGGAATTTAGAAAGGCTTTGGTAAAATATGCTGTTGAAAAACATTATCAGATTAAGTTAAGGCCTAATGAAGCTTATAGAGTGAGAGCTAAATGTAAATTCAAAGAAAAATGCAAATGGTTGTGCTATGGTGCTATTGATAGGGATTCTGGTAACTTTATGATTAAGAATTACTACCCTATACACAAGTGTTTACCATCAAATAAGAACAAAATGTGTACAACTAAGTTCCTAGCAAGTAGATTCAAGGATGAAATAACTAAACAACCATCTTTGAGGATTTGGGAAATACAAGAATTGTGCAGGGAGGAGTTAGGATTGCATGTGGGTAAAATAATTTGTTACAAGGCAAAGATGATGATTCTTAGAGAAAGCTTGGGTGACTGGAATATGGAATTTGCAAGGTTATGTGATTATGCTGAAGTCATAAAACAAACCAATCCTGGTAGTTCTGTTTGGGTAAGGATGGATAGAGAAACTATACCAGGAAAGAATTTGTTTATGTATTTTTATGTATGCTTGGATACATTGAAGAAAGGGGGAAGGAAGGATGTAGAAGAATAATAGGATTTGATGGATATTTCTTAAAGGGTGCTTGTAATGGTGAACTTCTTGTAGCAGTTGGAAGAAATGGAAACAATCAGATATTTCCTATAGCCTGGGCAGTTGTGGACAAGGAGACTAAACATTGCTGGAGTTTCTTTATCAACTACTTGAAAGAGGACCTGCAATTGGGTACTGGACAGGGTCTTACTGTAATGTCAGATATGCAGAAGGTAATTGTCTATTACTTTTATAGTTGTAGATATGTAGAAATGTATTTTATTTCTTGAATTGTATTTTATTGTAGGGTCTTCAAGCAGTTGTTGGTGAACTGCTACCAAATGCTAAAGTTAGAATGTGTGCTAGACACATCTGGTCTAATTGGAGTAAAAGATGGAACGGAGAGGAAAGGAGAAACAATTCTGGAGATGTTCCAAGGCAACTTTTGAAGTGAAGTACAATGAGGATCTTCACAAAATGAGCAAACTTGGTAAGGAAATTAATGGTGATTTATTGCATTATCCACAAGTGTCATGGGTTAAAGCATTATTCCAAGAGCATTCCAAATGTGATGTAGTTGAAAATAACATGTGTGAAACCTTTAACTCATGAATCTTATCATGTAGACACAAATCTATAAAAACCATGTTGGAGGAAATTAGGAGAAAATTAATGACTAGAACTGTGGATATGGTTAAGTTTGCTGACACCTGGATATGTGATATTGCACCTATGGCTAGACTTATGTTGGAAGAGAATAAGGAAAAGGCTAGGGCATACAAGGTGCTTTGGAATGCTGATGTTGGGTTTGAGATTGGAGAAGGGCAGTATAGGCATACAGTCAACTTGACTAATAGAGTTTATAGCTGTAGAACTTGGCAATTGAGAGGCATTCCATGCCAACATGCTATTTCTGCTTTGTACCATATATAACAGGAACCTGAACCACTTGTGGAGCATTGGTATAGGAAGGATACCTTCTTAAAGGCTTATAGTCATTTTATTCAACCAATTCCAAATATGAAGATGTGGCCAGAAACTAACAATTCAAGGATTGAGCCTCCTGAACCTAAGCAAATGCTTGGTAGACCTCCAAGAAATAAAAGAAAGAGTAAAGATGAACCAAGAAAGAAGTATGGAAAGATGTCCAAACAAGGGCTGAAAATTACTTGTTCCAAGTGTAAACAACAAGGCCACAACAAGAAATATTGCAAGTGTAAAATAATTTATTATTTGTTTATGCCTTTTTTAAATTCTTGTTGAATGTAATGAACAAACTTTATGTTTGATATTTAGGTTGGTGTCCATACTTCACAACCAACTAGCCACAGTTCACAATCACAATTTACTGCTAGTCAAAGTTCACATGAAAGTTGCCATCCTGAACCAACAAGCTCCTACCAACCTGGACCAACAAGATTCAAGCAACCTGCATCAGCAACATCAAACAGTCATGCTTCTTTAACAATAGTTTGTGGTGATACCAGTAGAGTTAAGAGGGCAAGGGAAACTTCTTCTTCAACAACAGTTTGTGGTGATACCAGTATAGTTAAAAGGGCAAGGGAAACTGCTTCTTCAACAATAGTTTGTGGTGATACCAGTAGAGTTAAGAGGGCAAGGGAATCTGCAAAAACAAGCCAACCACCACCATTTGTGGATACAAGTATTCCTGTTACAAGAGGTATAACCAGTCAACTACCTCCAAGAACAAAACAAACTGCTGGACAAAAAAAAGGAAGAGTTGCAACTGGAGAAGATTCTGTGAGAGGGGGACCAAAGAGGCCAATTAATGGTGGATCAAGTAATATTGGATTTGGCATCTACACAAGTGCAAGTGAAACTCAAATACTAAACGTAAGTTTGTCACAAACTGTCTCTTAAATGAATGCAAGTTTATACCTATATTAATTTTAGTTTTTTCTTTAAAAAACAGCCTGGGACTTTAAGTCAAAGGATTCTATCAACAGGTTCAAGTTATAAGGATGCAAGTTTAACGGGTATAGACCTTGGCTTTAAGCCTAGAGGCTTGAGATGGAAAAACAAGGATGCTGTCACCACTTCCCAATTGCAGCAAATGGCAAACAAAAAGAAGTAACACCAACTTAGAATAAATTGATTTTGGGCCTTATTTTGGTTATGCTAGCTTTATTTTGGGGCCTTATTTTGGTATATTTTTTTGAAGGTTGTAGCCTTGAATGGTATATACATAATGCTAACTTTGAGCTCATTATGGAGCATGCAATATAACTGTCTACGTTTTGTGTAATTTGGGTGTTACAAGGATAGTTACAATTAAATATGTGCTTCTAAAAGAAATTATTTGGAAATACATGAATGTTAAAAAATGTGCTCAAACAAAGCATTTGAAGATATATGCAAGAGGCAGGAACTAATGTGTATGAGAATGTACTATTCTTTCAATGTAATGTAGTTGGTGTTATCTTAGAGAGGATCCTGGGACATGGGAAGAGGATATACAATGGGCGGAAGAGGGGACAATTTTGTAGCTATAATGTACATAATGCTACTTTAGGCCTGTGTCTACTAAAAAAACCAAAGAGTGTTCAACAATAAGCAGCAGCAAAGCACTGATACTATGATTATGACGATTATCCAAGAGTAACATCAATGAGAAGCTAATTGAGGACTTGGCTGGATAACCATAACTACAATCCTTAATGTAATAGGGAACTAGTTGTTTTGAGTGGCTACTGCCGTTTGGGGCCTTATGTCCAAATGATAGGTTTATATGCACTTTTAGCTCTTCACTTTAATGATATATTTCTCCATTCCGGAGCTTTTTTATTATGTTGAGCCTTCCATAAGTTCCAAAACAATTTAGTCATCAACTTAGGCTATGTGCCTCTTGATCAGTCATTGACCCGACTGGCAAGTGCACATATAGCCAATTTAGGACCTCTATTTAAGGTATAGTTGAACTTTAAACTTCTTCAAGTTTAACTACTTCAGATGTATGCAATTAAAGTTTCTGCTACCAAAGGTACAGTATGGTACATTCTTCTTTTAAAGGAACGGTGAATCTGATAGAAAGTAAGGCAAACAAATCTGCAATGAAATGAGAAGTGCATTTGTAAGATGATTAATGACATGAGGAAAAGCATGTTTGTTTTTTTTCCATGGCTGCTTACATTACTACATATTTTTCAGGAAGGTGATCCAACATCAAAATTCTACTAGATCTAACACCAAATACAATATCAAAATACTACTAGACCGAACACCTCAAGAACACTAACAATTAGGCTTCAATTTCCATATTCCAAACATCAGCAATCCAGTAGCAATGACACCAATAATAAATATATTTCTTGCTCGCTTTAATTTTTCATCAAAAGCATTGACTTTCTTCAACAATCCCCACATTACCCAGTTTGCTTGTGGAGGGTGTCGATCTTCATACCAAAGAAAATAGTCACAGCCACCCTTTTTCTATAAAACCAATAAAAAATAATTAGACGCCAACAATTAATCATCTAATTGACTTAAAAAAAACAAGTAAACAAAGAATTTTACCTTTGAAATTCTACAAGTAAAAAATCTACGCTCTGGATTTAATTGGGTCCATGAAGTCTTTAATAGTGCTTCATTACCACACCTACAATATCGACCTTCATCCACAGATGCCATGGAAGAATTGGAGAAGCTTGACATTAAAGTATTAAAGGCCAAGAACTAAAGAAAGGCTGAAGAAGAGAAAAATTGGAAAAGAAGGGAGAAATTGGAAAAGAAGAGAGAAAATTGGGGTTTTAATTAGGGTACAATTGGAGAAAAAATAATAGAATGAATGATGTGGAGTAATATTACTGTTTGGGACGCCACATCAGACCAAATTTTGATGTTTACACTCCTTGAATAAGTGAAAATCACGCGACACTCCAGCTATGCAAAAAGTGTTAAAGTGACACACGGGGACCCTATGTTAGGTGCTTAAAATGAATGCTTCAGTTGAGGTGTCTAAGTGAAAGATTGTGCCAAGTTTAGGAGGCCACCGATGGGTTCCCCCATTTTACTATGGTACTTGTGGGGAGATGTTTGACCAAACATGCTAATATATTATCTCTAAGTACTAATAACTTCCAAATTTTTATCATTTTTTATTAGTTGAGATATTTTTTGTCCTAGTATAATAGTGTGTCAATAACATATTTCTTTATTAGGTGGTCTGATAATATAAAATTCTTTCTGAACAGATGTATAAAATTATTTTACACTATAGCACAAAGAAGTTAATATTTATAAATAAAATAATAAATATATACAGGAATCAATATATGAAGAGAAAGTGGATTCATTCAACATTTCTATATACGATCCATCTCCAGCAGAAGTGATGTATATAGTTGAAAAGGAGAGATCTTTCACCATTGATGTCTTGAAAATGTCAGAAATTCAAAGATTCTTGTGATGATGAGAAGTACAATATGGTTAAAAGCTTTAGATCTGTGGCTGAACCTTTACTTGTTAGCCATTTTGGTCATGATGAATTGGATATGGATCAAGTTTTCCACAAATACAACAAAGTAATTGCCAACAATTGCAAGGTGATAGAAAAAATTATGTTCGTAAATGTCACTGTTTCGTTGGCCAAAATAAACTAGCTAGGGCATGCAATTCGTGCATTGCCACGAACTCTGGCCCTAGTTATATATATACCCCGACCCCTTTAATTTGTTATTTTACAATTATTCAGTTTCAGTCGCTTGTGATATTGTAATAATAAACTTATATCTCATAGAAATTTATGATAATGTAATATTTATTTTTTATTCCTTAAAAATAATTATCTTCAACTGGTAGAGTTTCTATATATCTTCAAAGAAAGGAGATTGTAAGGCTGCCATATCGGTCGATTCGATTTTAAAATTTATCGGTTCGACTTATTAGTTATCAGTTTGTAGACATGCTAAATCGTTAAGAACCATTAAGATGTTGGCTTATCGGTTCGGTTATCGGCTTAACCGGTAAGATTTGACACAAGAAATAAATAATTGAAAATCACTTAGAAACATGGTGACAAACCAAATAAACCATGCACATGAGTTGATAGATTATATCTTGATAAAAAACAACACTAACACATTGTAAAATAACTGAAACTTTGAGACTAACAGAAATAAAAATATGAAACAAAATCCTAAGTCAATGACTTTATATACCGAATGGTATAAATATAATTTATTAATTTACTATCGAGTTATCAGTTAACCCGTTAATAAAAACCTCAAACCGTTAAGAACGATAATTTGATAATAAAAAAAATCAAAATCGTTAAACCAATAACCCATTATTGATGAACCATAACTTTGTATCGGTTCAAATTATCGATTTTGGTTCGGTTTTGAACAACCCTAGGAAATTGTATAAGAAAATCTAAATTACATGTCCAAACAAAATTTTAATTTCATATTTGTGTGATTTCAAATCATAAGTTTGTATTGCACATAAAATGAATATAATTTCATTAAAAAATTGTGCAAACTTGAATTTAGTAGAACACAAAATGATACCAAATCCCAACTATCAAGTGGCAAATCCAAGAAGAGAAAAAGAAAAGAAAAAATGAATGTGATCACTTGACAGGTTGAGGTGACAAGATGTTGGTCCTATATGTGTGTGTGTTTACCCTTTAGGGCACATTTTGGTTTGTACCCCCCACACTATTGCAGCTGTATTCTTCAAGTGGATTGAAAATCACACGTACAAAGGTGGTGTACCTTTTGTGCGTTTGATCTGCTGGTGTCGCCATAAAAGTTCAATAAATAGCTGTATCAATTAGTTGGGTAAATTACCTGAGATATGTTATGGTGCAGTTTTGAAATCACTTTATCATTTATTAAAAATTTTAAACTTGAATCTTGAATATGAAGAAAATTCGATTGGAGTGTCATTTTAAATGAGCTTGCAATGTGAGATTCAGACTTACTTCCTGCACGAATACGAGCACCAGACACGAAATGTCCAACATATTATTTATATATATATATATATATATATATATATATATATATATATATATATATATATATATATATAATCATTTAAATTATATCATTTCTAATACAAATAACTAAAATTTGTATATTAACACAAAAATCGCACAAATTAAAAATATTAACTTTTTGGTGAGCAACTCATTTTTTGCTCTTTTCCAAAAATGTAATTGACAAAAAAGCAAAGGGACGAGTGATCACTTAACATAAGCTGCCGTAAATAAATCGCCAAAAATAGCACCAACAAGAACTTTTATTGACATTTCGGAGTACTATTAAAGAATGACTAAAACTGACGAGAAATTTGATTGTATTGGTTTGCTTGTTCAATTAATTTGTGTAACTTCCATCTTCACTTTTCCGGTTATCTTTCACTAATTATTTGGATTTTTTTTAAAAAAATATTGACTAAAGGACGTTGGTCATATTTTAAGCAAAAATGCACAAAAACTATTTAAAAAAATGATAGAAGAAAGATAGAGTCATCCCTCATTTTTTTTATCTTACAAAAATGATGGACGTCGTTATTTTTTGAAGAGCAAAATTATAGTCAAGGAGTATAAATAAAAATAATGATTTTAGTTCATCAAAAACCATGTGTAATACAGTGAGAGAATAGTTTGTTGTCAATTGTCATTATAAATATTGAGTTTGGTTTGAAGTTGCGACTTATTGAAAAATGATGGACTCAATTGATTTTTTTTTTTTGGCGTGGTTACCTAGAAGAATTATCTAGCATTGCTTTAAACCAAGCATGCTAAAATAGTAGAGAACAGAAAAGAATATGAAGAGCAATTTACTTTTTTTCATATGGATTTTGGGTGTGGTCGAAGCATTTAAATTAAATTTTTATTTGATAGTTTTTTTTTATTTTTAAAAAGAGTAAAAAATGAGTTATACATTATAAAGTTAGTATTTTTAGATGGTTTGATGAAAAAGTTAGTACGTATTTCTAGATAGTATAATTTTCAATGTTAGTATATTCAAAGTTCAGTAATTCTTGTGTTAGAAATAATAATTAAGTGTTTATTGTGATTACGTGACCATCCTCAATTAGTTCAAACAAATTTCAATGTGATTGAGTGAGTAGTATTGTCACACAATCTTTTTGATTTTCTTTTAGTTCCATCTTGCTAACAATGCAGTTTAAAATGATTTTTTTAAAAATAAAAAATAAAAAAAATCTCCCTCTTCAACCACTTCACCATTAACTTCAATGGGTTAATTTGATGTCACACAAACTTCCATTTTACTGCATTATTGAATTATTAACTATATTTTATGATATAAAAAAGTCACACAACATTACTTAAATATCACTAAAGTTATTAAACTTTTTTTACAATATAAAACGTCACTCAATATAACTTTAGTAGTACTACAATGGACCACTTGGGAGGAACCAAAAGACACATTTTATATGATAACCAATGTTACATGACTTTTTAGTTAGTCTCGTCTTAAATTATTTGTCTGCATATTTGTTTTATCTATTCTTTAAAAGAAACCATTAGTTAAGAGGAGTTTTTGATTATTTTATTCTCACTTATGTCTTGAGATATAATTTTTCTTCATTAAATATTTGTTATATTGAGATGTTTGTTATCTTCAAGAAATAATTACTATTAAAAATAAAATAAAAAAAAGAATAATTAATTTTGTCTTAAACTTCTAAAAGACATTGTTCTTGGTGATTTGGAGTACTCTGTGAGACATCATGATTTTGGATATTTTAGGTGTATTAAGGTTAAGAAGCTTAAGAGCGTTATTAATAGGATGAGCAGAGGAAGAACGATCGGACCATATGAAATCTTGGTGGAGTTTTGAAAGAGCACAAATAAGGCAGGTATGAAGTGGTGAGTAACTTGTTTGCTTAGTATCATTTTCAAGATGATAAAAATGCTCAAAGAATGAAGGAGGAGTACAATGATATTGTTGCATAAAAATAAGGATGATATTCAAAACTATAACGATTATAGGGGAATCGGTTGCTAAGTCATACTACAAAAAAATTGGGAGAGAGTGGTGAAGATGAGGTGAGGAAGAGTGTGAACTCATTTTCGAGACTTAGTTCAGATCCATGCTAGTGCAATCCTCTATAAAAGCCAAGCATCTTGTGATGAGATGGTGAAAAAGTATCAGAAAATAAAGAATAACTTATAGATGGTGTCATTGACCTTGAAAAGGCTTACAACAAAGTCTTGAGAAAAGTCCTCTAGAGATGCCTGGAGGCAAGTGGTGTACCAACTTACATTAGGAAAATAAATGTCATGTATGATGGAACCAAAATTTGTGTTAGAACAATATCAGAAGACTCAGAGCACTTCCCAATTGAGATGGGGTTGCAGGAATTAGTTCTTCGCCCATTCTTGTCAATTGTTATGGTGTATGTTATTTGCAATGATATAGTATCAATTAATAAAACATGTAACAAAGTTAACACTAGACTGGATGTGCGAAGACAAACTCTAGAGCCTAAGGACTTAGGTTGAGCAAGACCAAAGTAGAGTATTTGAAATGCAAATGCACTGATATAATGCATGAAATTTACATGGAAGTGAGACTTGAAACACGATCTATCCCCGAGACAAGATAATTTCAAGTATCGCGAGTTTGTAATTTAGGAAAGTGGGAACATTAACTGTAGTACCATACATCATAGAGCTGTTATAAAAATTCTCCGGCATCACCAATGCTCCTAATTCTTTGAGATGGAAACATAGTAAAGATGGGGTTTTCACGGTTAGCAGGGCATACAAAATGGAAAGTCCCCAACAACGCAACTCTAAGTAGAGTTTGTGGAGAAAGGTATGGTGAACCTTAGCACCAACTAAGATAAAATGCTTTACATGGTTGGTTGCTAGAAGGGCTTGCCTGACATATGAAGTGCTGAGGAGAAAAGGAAAGATTATAGTATCTTGGTGTTCACTATGCGGGAACGCAGCGGAGACCAACCATCATTTATTCTTGCATTGCAACTTTACAACACAAATTTGGGCCATCTTCCTTAGCCTCACAAAGACAAACTGGACCATGCCCGAGCATACTGCAGACTTGTTGAGTTGTTGGATAAGAAGAGGGGGGAGCAAGAGCCAAAAGGCATGGTGGAGGATAATTCCACATTGCATTTGGTGGACAGTATGGAAAGAAAGAAATAGTAGAAACTTTGAAGATAGGTCCAATTCCATTCAGAAGGTTAGATGGGATTGTATTGTATCCTTTTATTTTTGGTGTAAAGAGAAAGGCTTAGAGGAAACAGAACAAATTGTAGAATTATTAGGATCCTTGTAAGTATTTCTTTTTTTTTTCTTTTCTACCTCTTATTTTGTTCCCCTCTGTTTGCAGGTTGCTAGCATATCCTTAATGCTTAAGAATACAACATTACCATTTTCAAAAAAAAAAAAGAAAAATAAAAAGAAAAAAGATGATTGCAACCGAGTAGTTTGATCAGTTTGTCTCTCTCTTCTGGAATATATCGACAATGGTAGATTATTTTCTAGAATTACATTATCTTTATATGGATTAGGAGATTCAATGGGTTTATTTGGATTTAGTGACCCAGGTGACCGAAGAAATGGTGACTCAGGTAAGGATTTAGCACGACGAGAAATGAACAACTCAAATAGTGACAAGTCTAGAGATTCCTCTCCCTTCAATGACTCCCCCTGATTGTAAGAATGATTAAAAAAGGATTCACTCTCATCAAATGTGACATCCGCTAAAATAAAGAATTTCTTTGATGATGGTTGATAGCACTTGTAACCTTTTTTAGTTGGAGAATATCCTATGAAAACATACGTAAGAGCACATGGGTCTAATTTGCCTCTATTTTGAGAATGAATATGAACATAGAGCAACACTTCCGAAGATTCTAGGAACCAATTTATTGAAAATTTCAAAATTTGGTATGAAATTCCTAAGAGTATCAATCGGACTTTGAATTCAGAATTCTTGATGGCATTCTATTACTAAGAAGTGCAACAGTTAGGAAAGCTTCCCCCCAATATTGTTTTGGCACCTTTTTGTGAAACAACAGTGATCTAGTAATGTCAAGTAACATACCGTTTCTTCTCTCTGCTATCTCATTTTGTTGAGGAGTACTGACACATGAAGATTCATGAATAATTCCCTCTTTCTGGTTTTGATTGGAGTAGTCCTTGGCATTATCAGATCAGAATCTTTTAATTGGCACATCATATTGGGTTTTGATCATATTAAAAAAGGTAGGAAGAATTTGACTGACATGAGATTTTTGCTTTAGCAAATAGATCCATACAACTCTTGTACAATCATCAATGAATGACACAAACCATCTAGCACCAGAAATAATAGGAATGGGAGAGGGTCCCCAAATATCACTATGAATAAGAGGGAATGGAGTTTGACATCTTTTGTGACTAATTGGAAAGGAAATCTGTTTGTGTTTTGCAATTTCACAATCATCACAATAAAAAGACTCCACAATCAAATCTTTGAACAAAGATGGAAACATCCTTTTGATTACATAAATGGAAGGGTGAACTAATTGACGATGATAAAGCCATAATTTCTCTTTATTGGACATGATAGACTCAGACAAGAATGAACTAGAGAAGGAATTCTTAGATATATATTCACCGTTGTGGAAACCAAACAATAAAGACCACTTTTCTCACTAGCACGCCCAATCATCTTATTCGTGTTTTGTTCCTGAAAAAAGCAATATGAAGGGAAAAAAGTTACTTGGCATTTGGAATCTTTGGTGAGTTTTTGGATAGAAATGAGATTTGTCGATAACTTTGGGATATGAAGGACATCTTTAAGTATCAAGGATTTTCCAAGTGGTATGTCTCCTTGCCCAGTTATATAGTTATTTTTTTATAGCTAGGACAAGAGGAATATGATATGAAGAGATGAGAGAGACTGGTCATGTGATCAGTTACCCCAGAATCAAGTACCCACGCTGGAGAAAGTTTGCCTGAGACATAAGTAATAAAAAAGTAAGAAATACTTATGAAGGCGAATGAACAACTACCTATTGAAGCTAAATGTTGCAAATTTCAATTAAACTGTAGAGTTATTCTCTACGATTGTAGAAACATTTTCATAGATGGGAATATTTGCGGCAGTACCATTTTCAGACATGGTTTGGGCAAATAAAGATAGCAAAATGAGATTTTTCAAGATAGGATGAATAAAATTGGTCAGGAATAATCCTAAAGCTCTGATACCATGTGGAATAAGATTGTTGAATATTTTCATTCATATGTCTCTATGTCATATACATGGCTTTATATATACATAAGAGATTGTGGAATAGAATCACCTAAATCCCATGAAATTTTGGTTTATACAAAATCATATATTTTACATTAAGAGAAAGAATCAAAGATATGATATTCTAGATTACCACAATTATCCTAAGATCTTAGAGGATCATATATTGATATGAAGAATATCTTCTTATCTTAGAGGATCATATCTTTCATGACAAGAATATCTTATTGGAAACCCTCTATCAGCCAACAAATAGGAAATAATGACATCATATACGTTGGAAGTGCATCAAGCAGAGAGTTTATCAAGGTCAATCTTCCACCCATGGAGAGATATTGGGACTTCCACCTTGCTAACTCCACATTTCTCAATCTCCCCATTCCAGATTACCATAGACATAAACTTGGCCCCCAAAGGCAATCCAAGGTAGATAGTTGGTAGAGCACCAACTTCACACCCTAAGATTGTCTTTAAGATTTCCATGTTTGGCCTTTCATTAACCGGGTATAAGAAGCTTTTCCTCCCGTTAACATGTAAACCTGACATTCCTTCAAATATTACCAAGATCAGTCTCAATATTTTGAGATGCTCTTCTTCAACATCACATGATATAAGTGTGTCATTTGCATACTGAAGACGAGTTATCTTCAAAATATCTCTTCCAGCTCTAGCAACCTCAAATACTCTTAACCAACCTTCCCTGTTTGTTCTCTTTATCATGTTGTTCAGTCCCTCCACGACTAAGAGGAACAAAAAGGGTGATAAAGGATCACCTTGTCTTAGGTCTCCTTGTGAATTTTTTTTGATAAAGGTAACTTTATATTCACGTCAAAACTCATCAGCAGAGCATGATAAGGTGGGATTTATAGCCCCCAGGGGGTAGTTTCAAAGCTGAATGAAGTCCAGAAATGGTGGGTCTTGAACCAATTCTTGATGAACCCAGTAGAGAAGAAGATGAAGCAGTAGTCATTTGGTGGGTTCTATAAGTAATTTCAAAGTTGGGTTTTCAAGTGGACGATGGAACTTCATTTGGGGGATGGAATAAATATTTTATATTGAGAAATGGGAGAGGGTTGGTAAAATTAGAGGAAGAAGCCTAATTGTTGTTGGAGGCCGCTTTGCTCTTCTTGGTTGGTAAAGTTGTTTCTTTATTCTTTTCTTGTACTTATTACTTTATTTTTTTTGTTAGAATAAATCTATCATGATGTTCTTCTTCTTACTTTTTAATAATTTTTTTATAAGCCAAAGTTGATTTTATTAGAAATAAAAGAGGTTCAATATTTATATGGAAGAATTACACAAATTAAGATATCATAATCTTTAAAAAAATTATTACTTAAAATCCTCTCTCATATACATCTCTATCCATGCACGGATACATCATTATCCCTTCTCAGATACGTTTCTCTCCTCTTGGATGTATCTTTATCTCTTCTCAGATACATTTCTCCTATTAAGTAATATATCATTTGTATTGTATCAGACAACTAAGGAATGCATCCGAGAGCAATGAAAAATTTGAGATTTTTCTAATTAGGAAAACTTTCGAGATATGATGTAATTAACCCCTAAGTGTATGAGATTCTCTAAGTTTTACAAGGGAATAAGCCCAAAAATAGCTCAACCTAGAAAAAGAAATAGGAAACAAATAAATCAAAAGAAAAATTAGAAAAAGAAAGGACACAAAGCTCTGGACCATTTTCAATAAATTGAATCTTCGTAGACTCCAAGCTGCTCCATGATTGGAGAAATCGACCTATCTTATGATGGTAACAGTGAGAAGAAGATAGAAGATAGTTCAACGACCTTTTATATATAGACATAGATTGAAATTGATTCGAATTTGGATAGATTTCACTGAATACACTCAAAAACTCTCACAAGTATCATAAAATCAAGTCCTTTGAAGACTTTTTCAACTCTAATTGATCAAATTTATACCAAAAAAAGGAGTTAAGTGAACAAAATTCTCTCCTTTATCATTTTTATGCGTTGTTATACTTTGATTTAATTCATCCATAACCTTGTCTACAGGTTGAGCCTCCAAATAGGTTGATACAATTGCATAAGGAGGTCACATATGAGTTCCGTGTCGGCATAAAAAGTCTAATATAATTATATCCACACATGCAAATATGTGAGTACTGTCATCGTTATTTTATATTTCTATGTCAATCATGCCTGATTGTGCTTGTTTGTCTCAATTAGGTTTGTGTATCACAATTCATATTTTGGATATTTCTAATTTTAAGATTGGGTATTTGTGTTTTATTTAGGTTTAATGTTGCTTTTCCTTTTATTGAGCCAGTGCTTCTTTCCGCCGATTAGATATGTGGAATCCAACTTTAAAGGTAAACTCTATGAATCCTATAAGAAGAGAGGTTATCTAGGATAGGGAGAACCTTTTCGTCAATACATATTCCATATCCAAAATGCTCAGAAGGAACCTTCGATATCCAACCCCACGTGGAACCTTCCCTAAGAGCGATTTTTGAGAGAAAAACTGGTCATTTTGTATATCCGAGATAGAACTCCGGTCCTGAAACTCCTCTACAATAAAGTTTTCCCTTATTTTTTTTATATGTATCTTATGTCCAGGCAGACAAGTTAAAAGTTGTTGATAGTCTTGTCTTTACTCTTCCCCTCATCCTCCCGTCACCTGTCCACTCAACTCTGATGCCCGAATCTCCTTTTGTTTGAAGTTTATTGGACATGAATGAACTCGAAGCATATAGACCACCCGATCGATGAATTCTCAAACCGAACTCGCTTATCCTTTTGGAGGGATGCGAGAGCCAATCCGAGTAATCAACCACTTTTTTTAATCTGCCTTAAGTACCCCAACCCTATCGCCAAAAAGTCGTCTGTATAGTGCAGGAGTGCGTCAATACCAACATTTGCTTTTTGCGCCTACTGATGTGATGATAATTCAAAAGCTTTTTTGCAAAAAAGAAGGGCCCTGTTCCTATGGGTTCACGTGCTAAGTTAATCTTGGAAATTTGAATAAATTATATTTGTTGTGCGTGCAAAAAGAAAAAACTGGTTAGCTAAATAATCTATAAGAATGTTGTCTTCCCTAAGGAAATGTTTCACTCTTGCATTAACATTAATTCTCAAACAGTTAATCCTTTTCACCTTCACCAGATTGCTCCAAGGAACATCCCAAATTTCATTCAAAACTTTTTCAAGTATTAATGAGTTCGTCTCCAATGTTACTCCCGAATATTATTGGTAAGTATTGACGCAATATACAATACTCCAGTCCTCTTCCCAAAAACACTATCTTAGGCATTATAACTGAAGTTTCTCTCAAACCAAAAGACTTAGTATGTACCAAATTTTCTTCATCATTTCTAATACAAAAGGCCCTTCACTGGGGCCACCAACTCCTTTCGTGTAATGATTCGGTTGGTCATTTTTGAAAAATTTCATAAATTTTTCATTTTTCCCTCCCGATTTTGATCCTGAGTCTTCTATGAGTGAGTTTTGAAAAGTTGGTTTTGAATTTTGAGTTAAAAGTTGAGAATTTGGTAAGGTTTGAGTTTGAAAGGCAAAGTTGTTAAGAAAATGATTTTCGGTGTCTTTTGGAGTTTTGGGAGTCAGAATGGGATTCCGTCGATTCCATTAGTCCCGGAATATGAAATCTAATATGTGAGAGTTGTTGATATTTTTATTCCGGGTCTTTTTGAGGATTTGAGATCCTAAGTTGTGAAAATGTGGAATTTTAGCCTTTAGGATGTCTTTGGTCAACTTTTGGGGTCCTAAGGCTCAGATCAAAATTCTGAGAGTTCCGTTGAATATGAGAGATGATTTTAGGCCTAAGTGAGGTCTTGGTTAATTTTTGAGAAGTCCCAAGTTTATTTTAGTCTCTTTAGGCGTGTATTAGTTTCTTGTGGTTTTAACGAATGTCAGGTCAAGGAGACCTCAGATTCGTATTTTGACAATTCCATTGAGTCTGAAACGTCGAGTATAATTTATTTTCATGTTTATTATGTAGGGGTGTGCAAAAATCGAACAGACCAATAAACCAAACCAAATTTTTTTTACTGGGTTATTTTAATTAATGGGTTTATAAAAAAAAATTATTGGGTTATTGGTTCGGTTTTGGTTTTTACTATTGGGATATTGGGTAAATCAATAACCCAATAAGACAATAATAATTTACTACTTTACCCTTCCTAAATATTAAATATTAATAATTTAATATATAACTAGACACTATAATTATATTATATTATTAGTGCTCTACCCACTTCACACTAGGCCGTCTTAGTCTTTATTTTTTACTCAAAACATAAAGACTAAAGTAATGGTTCACAATTGTAACTATTTGATTTTAGTTTTAGTTTTAGTCTTGGTGGACTATTTCATTTTAGTTTTAGTTTGTAATTGTAGGTTGTAGCTTTTGCAAGTTTGTAAAGGTCTTTAATTTGATTAACATAAAAAATTTCATACTATGTTTTTTCTTATTGATACAATTTCTCATTATCTTTCTTGCTTCACTATATCAAAGCAATTAGAGAAGTGAGAAGTCATATAATATTTATGGACATTTTCTTATTGGGTAAACCGAAAACTGAACTGATAATGACAAAAAACTGATAAATCAAAAATCGATAAAAAAATATCTTATTGGTTTGTTATTGGGTTAGCACATATAAAAATCGAAAACCGATAAACTGAACCTATAATACATAAAACCGAACCTAACCAACCGATGCATGCCCCTAGTTTTATGTGTACCGGGTTTCGAATGAATCCCAATGGTCCTTTCGATGTTTTGAATTATGACTGTATTTTCTGGTACATCAGACCTCACTTTTACGAAGGCCCTGTCTCTTAAGTGCCATCTTCTTAAGTGAAGGGCCTGTCACTTAAGAGAACTTTGCTTAAGCGTAGGAGGCTTTGTGTTTGCGAAGCGAACCCCTTGTCGCTTTTGCGATATCAAAGAGGGATTTTGACCTACCATTTTGGGGATTAAGCCCCATTTCACCATTTTTGAGATGTGGGAGATTTGGGGTGGCGATTTTGATCATATTTTTGAGGAAAATCTTTTGAGTAACGCTTTTTAACTCCAATTCTTCAATTACTCATTATTATTTATGGATTTATGTGTTCAAATCAAGCTTTGAAATGAGAAATTTGGGGTTATCATCAAGAACCCAAGAACTTAGTAAAATGGTGATTTTGAAGTGATTTTAAGTCCTTTTTCGAAATGATTTTCCCTAATGAGTTCTTGAAGACTTGAGTAATATTTCCAAGTATTAACTTTTGGATTCAAACCTTATTTTGGAATTGGGTTTTAGGTTGATTGACCCACTTTTCAAGAGGATTGATGTGGGTAATGTTGTTTTCGGAATATTGTGAATACTTGTTTTTGTATAGATTTTGTGGCTTTGGAAGTGATTCAGAAAGGGAAGACTCAACTCTTGAAGTTATATTGACTGATTTAAGGCAAGTGATATCCTAAACTTTGTATTCTAGTAGAATTTGTGTGCTTCCTTCGTTGCTTGTGTGTTGGGAGTAATGTGGATGAGGTGGAGGGTTTAATTGTCTATTTGATACATCTAAATGAATATGGAAATGAAAAAGGCTATGTGATGAGCATTATGATGTGAATTGCCTTATTGTGACTCTTGTTGTTTGATTGATGAAATGCTTGAAAGTATGGATGTGGACTTGAATTATGTGAATTGTTCTCTCTTCTATATGGTGTTGTATTGCTTGTATGCATTGATTATGAACACTATGATGAGACATGTGATGATTTGTGATGCCGAGGTTTTCGTTGGGGAGTGTTGTGATGCCGAGGTCATTTCGTGCAAGTGTTTATAAAGCCGATGGGAAATTATTTCGGCCAGTGATTTGATATAAAGCCGATGGAAAATGGTTACGACTAGTGGTATAAAACCGATGAGAAATGGTTCCGATTAGTGATATAAAACAAATAGAAAATGGTTCCGGCTAGTGATTTGATATATAGCCGATGTAAAATGGTTCCTGCTAGTGATATTGTGCCGATGAGGAATGGTTCCGACGAGATATTGATCATTGTGACTTGATACTTTTGATGCTTATGCGTGCCTTACTTGTTAATTGTGATTGATGTACTTGTGTGTGCAACTAAACTACATGACATTGAGATTGACTTATTTGATTTGTTTGATTGTTGAATTGTGAAGATTGAACTGTATATATTGGGCCTTGTGAGCTATGTATTGTAGAATTGCTAGGTTGGGCTGGTTTATGTATAGGTTGTAGTTTGAGGAGGTTTGATTGGAGTGTAAGGGGTATTCGTTTTCTAGCTAGATGCCTTATTTTCTAGGTTGCTTGTTGGGTATCGTGTTGTTGGTACTCACCCCTTGCTTCTACACGTGTGTAGGCTTCGAGCTTGGACCTGTGTGATCCTCTTCTCCTCCTAACAGTCGAGGCTCATTGAATGATTTGAGAGATAGATACTTGTCATCCTGATGGACCTTTTCCTTTTACTTTAAGCTTCATTCTACTTGAGAAACAAAGACTAAGACTTGTATTTATCTTTTGAATTCTGTATTTTCATTAGTGGCTTGTACACGCGATAATCAGGTTTTGGAGTATAGTTTAGAATGAATACATTTTCCGCCTTTGTCTTGTTCTTGTTTTATATTTCCATATTTATTTCGGTTTCTTTGCCTAGGCTTGGTGGGGATAAACAAGTGTTATCACGTCTATTTTGGGTCGTGACACTTTGCTACACCATCTGAGTTACACTTGTAGGACCCTAATCTAGGCAATCTCCAGTATACCATATTAAAATTAATAAATAATGTGTATTCAATAAAAAAGATGAACAATGATGTCAAGCACTAGGAACGTTTTGCAATCAAGAATAGCTAAAAATAGCTAGATGATATAAATTTATGTTGACCTCCATAATCATATCGTAAAATGACATATTACCTTCATGAGAAATTATATTTCTCTTTTTTTTTCAGATTTTTTCAAGTGATAAATGACGGGACAACCTTGAAGAGAGGTCTAAGGTTTGACGAGCAGTCTCTACTTCGTCATTTATGTATGGTATTACCAAGCTGCAAAATGGGTCACTGCACATTAGCAATAGTATTCCACAATTTTTTAGCCATAGAGCAAATCATAAAAAGATGTTCAAAAATTTCATCTTTTGAACTATCACAACAAAAACACTTAATTTCATCTACCGCTTTAATGTTGAAAAGAAAATTTTAAGGGAGCTCCTTTCACCCAAATTTTCTTAGCATTTTATTGTTCATCATTTAATTGTCTCAACACCACCCGACAACTTTCAACAGTAACTTTTTAGAACTAGTACATATCCATCTTGGTGTGTGCCATTCTCTAATATCCTCTACTACTCCAATCATATTTTGGATATGTCTGTAGATATCTTCTAGCAATAAGTGGATCGTGAGATTTTCATTCCAATGTCTCTAAATCATCAACGAATTTACTTTTCTTAAATCAAAATTGTTAGAATGAGAATCAGAAAAGTAATAGTAAAGAGCACCTAATTGTGTAAAACTCTCATCTCATGCATAATGATGAAAGAACTGAAATTAGCTAACAAAGAAGTTGAATTTCTCGGCAATTGCCATTTATCAAGGTGGTATGGTCCCTTTGAGGTTTGAGGCAATTCCTGAAATTGCCTGGTAAACTTAGGGCCTTTACGCATTGTACTAGCCTTCGTTGTTAATCTAAATGTAAATTTAATAATTCAATCTTTTGGTTATACATATTGTGATACCTTAATTGATAGGTTTCTACGTATGAGTTCTTATCGAAGTATCATAACTTAAATATTAGCTCCTAAGTTGGTCTCAATATCACGAAGTAAACCTTCAAATGATTGAGATGCATGCTAATTTTGATAGTTTACATTATAGTGCTTTCTATCCCAAATAAAATTCAACTTCTTGCTTTAAATAGGTACCAACAACATATCAATACGTGAGGGTATTCGTACAGGCGACATGTGGATTTTGCAGTTGATGCTATGAAGTTTATGCATGTGTTTATTCAAATATAGGGGTTGTGATTGGAGATGCACATTGAGTTATCACAAATTTGTATATTGTCCGATCCACATTTAAGTTGACAAAAAAGGTGCAACTAGATATGTATATGTACAAGTTTGGTGAAATGAGCCATTGAAATACTGGAGTGAATCTATTATTTGTAGACTCATGGTAAAGGGCAAGAGAAATTTAGTTTTGTGTTGTTCCAAAGCACGTTGATGCTATTGTGAGAAATAGACATCAGTTTTTCAAACTCCATTTGTGAGAGATTACACTGAATATGTTATTGTTATTATATATCTTTGTGTAAAAATTAATAAGCTACCCGAGTCCTGAAATAATAAAGGACTTTGGTTGTGCAGGTAATAAGACGGAACTTTAAATCTTTTTTAAATGTTTGACCTTCCTTTTTCTTGAACTTCAAGAAGACGATTTGGATTTTCTAATTCTTATAATCAAAGTCAAAATCAAAATATTATGTATTTAGGGGTCGTTTGTTTATTGGTTAGAATTATGTAGGTTTTAGTTATGCAGAGTTTAGTTATGCATATATTAATTATGCAGGGTTTAATTATGCATGTATTAATTATGCAATGTTTAGTTGTGCAGGGTTTATTTATGTGGATATTAACAATGCAGGTATTAAGGGAAACTAGCATAAATAGACTATATCAAAAAAATATTTACCATTTATAGCACTAACATTTTTTTTCACTTGATCATTTTTAATACATTTATAATACAATTTTAATACATATTACAAAGAACAATTTATTATTCACATATAATACAATTTTTATTAATGGATAATACATTTATCACGCATTTTAATACGCTTATAATACAATGTGTCAATTTCTTACCAAACAAAAATAATATATTCAAAACAACAATTATAATACATATATATTGCATACATAATTCACTTTTAATACATATTGCAAATTTTATATAGTATTGCTATGTATTGCTATAAATGGTAATAAATAAAAAATATTGCTAAAATCAGTAATTATTTATTAAAAGTACCCATCCAAGTAATTCACTACTAAAAAACTGCTAAAAAACTACGGAAGTAAAAGCGACGGACGGCGTCGCTCCAAAAAGCGACGCCATTAGCCACACTATCCGTCGATTTTTAATTAAAATAAAAAAAAATTATTTTATATTTTAAAAAACGACGGACGGCATCGCTTAGTCTGTCACTTTTTTTCACGGATTTTTGCACCAATATATATATATATATTGAATAGTCAATTATTTTATATAGATAGCGATGTAGTCCATCGCTTTTTATTAAAAATAATTATGTATTAGTTTTAAAAAAGCCAGACCATCCGTCACTTTTTATTAATTTAAACTGTTTAATTATTTTTTAAAATAGCGACGGACAGCATCTTTATGTCCGTCGCTTCTTGGTCAAAATATATGGTCAAATATTTTTAAAAAGCAACGGACAATGTCTCTTTGTCTTTCGATTTTTGGTCAAAATATTGGTCAAACTTTTGTCAAAAAAAGCGATGGATATAGAGACGCTGTCTGTCGCTTTGAGAAATATTTTGACTTAATTTTATTTAAATCGTCTTCCTAAGGACGGTTTTGTGTAAAATAAAAATAATAAAAAAAATTATAAATCGACTTCCGGATGTCGGTAAAATTAAATAGTATGTAATAAATTAATATTTTCAATTAACTTTAAATAAATCATCCTCCGAATGATGGATTTATATAAGTTAAAAAATAATTTAATATAAAATACCGACCTCCCGATGCCAATATTATTTAATTAACATGATTGCTTTTTATTTAACTTAAAATTTAATGTGATACCGACCTCATGAGGTCATGAGGTCGGTGTTTTTTATTAAATCTAACTACTTTTAATAAAAGCGACATCCGGAGGTCGATTTGTTTAAAATATTCCTATTAATCATAATTTTGCTATTGCATATAATACTAAAATTTCATTTACACCTACAATTAATTGTTCAAACAGTGTAAAAATTTTGTATACTTTTATAAATAAAAAATTAGAATTCGCGGAATAAATAAAAAAATATCTATAATCCATATTTAGAGTATGAAACTACGTTGATATGAATTAGGTGAAAATTATACTTATATTTATGGAGTAATATACAAATTCTATCAGTCCGTCGTCTAATCATGAACTTAATATCTCATTTCATGATGTAGAGGTGCAGAGTTAACATATAATCCATTCGAGTATGAAATGCGAGATAGTATTATTATATACGTTCGATCTTGAATGGATGTCAAGTGTAGTGATCACCTCCTAATTATGATGACATGTAAAGGATACTTCATCGTAGTATGAAATGAATTGAATAATTATATACGAATTGTTTAACAAATCAAGTCTTATATACTAGTGGTTCATATATGAAATACATTATCAATTAAAGAAATACCTATGATCAATTCAAGGAGATTTATATATTAAATTTGATATTGATAAACTTTTGTTGATCAATAAAATTAAATATATATAATTAGAAGGTATATAATTTAAATTTATAAAATTAACTTGATCAATAAATTAAATTTATTAAATTAAACTTCTGTTGATGTGTAGTTAGATTTTATATATATATATATATATATATATAATGCAGAATTAAAAGAGAAATTACATACAAGAAATTGTTGTTTATTGCATAACTTCAAACATAGAGTACATAAGAGAGAGAGGATTTCAGAGTAATTTAGAGTTAGCTGAATTTTCTGATGCCTCTAATGAAAGAAAGATGTCTCCTTATATAGGAAAGAGCTTTACATCTCAAACATACACATGTAAGGTTAAGATGTTGTCGACACTTGAGTGGGAATCTCTTTTATAGTGGAGATATCTTTTTCATAGTGGGAAACATTGGGACCTACTTTCTTTTGACAGGAGTGACAAATGAGAATCTTCTTTTTATCTTCTGAGATAATGGAGATTGCTTTTTATCAAAGTATTGTCCTTTAGCTTCTTGATGGACGCCAAGTTAGAATAATGAAATACTTTACTTTGGAAAAAGTAATTCCGGCTTTGCCTCTACTTTTCCAAAGAAGTCTTTTCTTATCCATAGTTGGGATCCAAGTAAGCCAAAGTCAATCTTTTGGGATTACACAGGTCTCCATTATCTTCATTGCTGCTTTTTGTAGAAGCAACGCCTTCAATCAATTTCATGATTTGTTGATCATTATATTTTTCTAAATTGTTCAATGCATCTTGCAACTTCTTCTTGAGTGCAGCTTTAGATAATCCTTTGGATGATAAACTGGCCTGGCTTTGAACCTGGGTTTTGACTGAAGGTTGGTTGGGAACCCAACCTTTAACTTGAATCTGCTTGCACAGATATTAGATACGTTCAAACTCATTCTTAGAAAATTTCCAGGAAATAATATATGATATCCTTTTCTAAATATAAAACTTGCATAATTTAATATGCTCTAGTAATGTAGTAATTTCTTCCTTAATTTGAAACTCTTCAAATCGGTTGAGAAATTGTTGGGGAAGAATCTCTTTCAATCCTCTGAATAAATTCCAGCATTCGTAAAACCATCTTGGAATAATGGTTTTGACTATACTGGGATTGTACTTCACAAACCAAGTGTGTCTTGGTCTTAGATATAGAAAATTCATCCACGCTCCTTTATAATCATACCAATTATAAGTTTGTGGCTTGTGAGTTACTGATAGTGTAACCGAAGTATGCAAATAGTCTGCAAACCATTCAAATGGATCCAAGATCTTTTTAATAGTAAATCTTGAATATTTGATAATAGAGGGATTGTTCTCATCCCTGGAATGCTCGATCTCAATAGAATCAGTATCAACAAGAATGACTTCGTAGAATCTTCTTATTTTAAAGGGGCTATTTGTGTCCACGATGTTTGAGTCTGTGTAGCAAGGTTTGACTAGCTGCTCTATGTCAACATTGCCATATTCTTTGGTTAGTGCCATTATAGGCAATACCTGCGAAGTCACAAAATCAAAAGATTCTTCTTTTGGGCAAGGGATTTTGGGAATAGTTTTTGTTAACTTTGGTTAACTGCTTGGGCAAATGATTCTGGAGTTTTCATTTCATAACTCTATTTTGATTGAATGGAACTGGAAGACGCTCCTTTGTCTAAGGGTTTAGCTGGTCTGAGATTGATCAGCTTTGGTCTAGGTAGACAAAGCAGCTCTGAGGGCTGAGTCGGTATTGGAGAAGGTAGCCTTGGAAACTCACTAGTACTGAGAATTTGTTCTGAAAAGGGGTTGTTGGCCTTTGTGGAGTTTCCTGTTTCGAAAATAATTATGGAAGGGTAAATGGTCTAGTCATTTTTTCTTTTGGGAGACTGTCTCCTTTAGAAGGAGTGACCGGGTTAAACAGCCTCATGCTTACCCTGCAAAAATTCACGGGTTAGAAAATCTGGAAGAGAATTTTCTTCTCATTTAATGAAATCAATTTTAAAATAAAAAATAGTTAGTAGAGCCTGCCATCGAGCAAAGATTTGCTTTGAAACAAGATTTTTAACATCTTTTTCCAAAATTTCTTTAGCAGATTTGCAATATACGCTTAATAAAAATTCTTTGTTAATAAGATCATCTTGGAATTTAGTGATATATAGCACTATAGCCAAAATCTCTTTTTTCACCGTTGAATAATTTTTTTGAGCGGAATTCCAGATTCCGGATGTAAAACGAACAAGTTGTTCTGTAGATTCAAGATCTACTTTTTGTTTAAGGATGCCTCCATAACCTGCATCAGATGTGTCAGTTTCTACAATCATAAAAGCATTAGGGTTGGGGATTCCTAAACATGGGATATTTTGAACTAAGGCTTTCACTTGAATGACAGCCTGGGTTTGTTCAGAACTCCAAGGGACCGGATTCTTTCTGAGTCTTTGGTACAATGGTTCACAAACATGTCTAACTTTGGGAATAAAGTCAGCCATGTAATTGAAACTTCCTAAGAATCTATGAAGTTGAGTTTTATCAGGAATTTTGTTAGGAAACTTGGAAGAGAACTCGATAGCCCTGCAAATAGGTTTATAGGTTCCTTGATAAAGATCATGACCTAAAAATCTAATAGTAGTTTGGAAAAGAACCATTTTCTTAGCACTTACTACTAAACCATTATTTTTAACAATTTAGAAAAATGTATTAAGATGTTTAAAGTGAGAATCAATGTTCTCAGAAAATATTAACATATCATCAATATAAACAATTGACATGTAAGAATAATCATTAAAAATGGAATTCATTATATTTTGAAATTTCGAAGGGGCGTTCTTCAACCCAAAAGGCATTACATTCCATTCATACTGTCCAAACGGGCGTTGAAAGCAGTTTTATATTTATCATTTTCAAAAATTTGTATTTGCCAAAATCTTGATTTCATTTCAAAATTGCTATAGACATTAGCGTTAAAAGTTCTTTTCAAAAGATCCCGTTTGTTAGGTATGGGATACCTGATCTATTTTAAAACAGAGTTTAAAGGTTTGTAATTGATGACCAGTCTAGGTGCTCCTCTTTCTTTTTCAGCGTTATTGTTAACGTAGAAAGTAGAACAGCCCCAAGGAGATTTAGAAACCCTGATAATATTATTTTGTAAAAGAGTGTCAATCTCTTTCTTGCAAAATTCCATCATTTCATGATTCATTTGAATAGGCCTAGCTTTAGTTGAAATAGCCTGTTCATTGAACCCATCAATGTATGGCAAGGAAACGATATGTTTCTTGCGTTCCCAAAATGCATTAGGAAAATCTGAAATATTTCGAAATTTTCATGAAGTTTGGCTATCTTAGTAACCATCTCCAGGGTTTGTAAAATCTATTCGATTTTCTTAACACAAATTTCATCCTTTAAAAAGGTGATGTGTTGTGAAAGGTTATTAATACGAAAAACTATTTTTTTCCTAATAAAATCGCTTTCATCTTGTGAAAGAGTTTTAACAAAAGGAAAATGTAAATCTTTTCCAAGTATAGCAGTACTAATACCATTTAAATCAGTATAAAAAGGTTTTATCTGAGTAATAAAAGGTATTCCAAGAATGACATCTTCATTGATATCTTCAGTAATTACAAAATCATTTGCTAAACAAATGTCATTGTTGCAAATATGTGCTTTAGAAAGTTTATAATTAATTTTCAAAAGTTCTCCTGTAGCGGAGTATAATTTTGAAGTACTTTTTTGCAAATACATTTTAGGGACTATACCTTTTACTATGCAGTTCCGATCTCCACCACTGTCAAGCAAAGCAATTTTGTTAATAATAAAATGTTTACTAACTACAATTTTAACTGGAATATGATGACTCTGAGGTTGTATTGAAGATATTACCGTTTCTCCTGGTGCTACCGAGGTAGAAGGATTATTATCGGTATTGGTGACAGGTGGTTCAACCATATGGTCATTGTTGATAGACTCAATGTCATCATCTTGGGTAGATTCAAGTCCTAAGTCCTGCTCCTGTAAATTAGCCTTCTTGAGAACATGTTCAGTAAGGACATCCATCTGGACTTTTCCTAGTCGAGATTTGATATCTTTAATCTATTATTTGAGATTAGATACTTCATGGAGAAGATCTGAGATAGTTGGTTCAGCTTGTTTTTTCTGAACGATTCATGATTTGCTTCATGCTGAAAGGTTCAACAACTGGATGGGATTTAGGCTTGTCCGTGTTGAGAATGATGTTTTTGAGTTCTAGGAGGAAACGATTTCTAGCCTCATCATCAACTATGTGCTGAATAACATCGAAGAGAGCTTCTTTCGAATGATCCGAAAGGGCCCTGATAGTATTAGTACTATCACAAGTACAAAAAGCTTTAGTACAAGCACAATCTTTTCCTGATTAGCTTTCGTCTGATTCATAGTCAAGATTAATGTCTTCGTCATCACTGTATTCATCAGATGTACCTGAAGATTCAGAAAAAGGTTCATCAAGTATAACTAAGAGCTTACCTTTGGTTTCATCGTCTATGCCAAGAAGATTGATTTTTTTTCTTCTTAGTCTGTGACCGACATTTATTCGCTTTATGGCCTGTCTTACCACAAGTCCAACAAACATCAGTTTTGGAATCTGGACCTTCTTTTCTTAGGTCTTGAAGAATCATCTCTTCTACGAGCTTTCGTTCTGTGAGATTTCTTTTCTCTTTTATCCTTTTTCACCTTATCAGGCAGAGTTATAATACAAAAATCTCTACAAAATCTTCCAAGTTCTCGTCTTGAAGATGATTGTTCTCTCTTAAGCATATGCTTAAGCTTAATGTCTGTGCAGAGTTTCAACCCTACAATACTGATAGTGCTTACCAAGTCACCATATGTTAAACTGCTATAAGGAATGCGACCGTCATTGCGATCTTGTATTTTAGTTCTTACTTTGTCAGCAAAGAGTGGAGGTAATCCGCTGATGAAGCATTCTTTCCAAAAATCCAGGTGGCAATCTGATCGGAGCATTACTTTATTAAGGAAAGCATGCTTATAATGGATAAAACTGTCTAAGTTTGGACAGTTGAGATTATTCAGGATTTGGAGACTTCTATCCTGAAATAGCTGTGGTTCGCTAATGAAATGCTTAGCTATATGATAAAACAAAGTTGCACAAGCATCTTCTCTAGTGACTTGAGAAGTATTTTGGTTGTTTCCTTCAACCTTTACAACTGTTTCTGTTGTTGTGGCATTATTGATGAGTTTCTTAGTCTCATCTTTGCCGCAGTTATCCCACCAATATTTTATCATGCCGGTGAATCTTGCAACAATCATAGTAGAAGCTTCCTGATCTGCTGATCCCCTCATCTTGTAAGTTGTAATGGCAACTCCCATCTCATGGAGTTTATTGTAAACTTGATGTTTTGCAAGACCATCAATGTTCCATTCAGTTATGCTTCTTCCTTCATGAGAAGAAGTAGATAAGAAGGCGTTTTCCTCATACCGCAAGTATGGGAAAGAGGGTCGGCTATGATAATTTTTCCGGTTATGGAATCTATCGTTGGATAACTTTTGAAACGGATGTCTTTTTCCTGAGTGGTTGAAACAGATTTCTCCTAAAGGGTAGAAACCTTGTTTTGGGTTTTGTCTTCTTTTTTCGAGATGTTAAATTTGGTAAGTTGTTCGTTCATCTTGTCAATAAGGCTATTTCATGAGATTTCAAAAGTCTCTGAAAGTTTAGGGAATTTTTATTTGGAAAATTCTGGTAGTTTGAATCCTGGGTTAGGTTCAATATCATGATTGGATAAAGTAGAAGTCAAGATAGGTCTTCCACTAAAAATAGGTTTGGTATCTTCTATTTGTTTAAAGATAACATGAAGGATTTGGTTTGAGTAGTTATTTTGTTCTACTACTCTATCAATATCTGCAGTAGTGAGTAAAGCACCAGTCTTATCACTCTTTTCTTTGAAAGGAGAATCATTGATCATTGTTACTACAATAGGAATGTTAATACCTTCAAGAGGAGGAGTTATAGATTCAATAACTTTATTAGAAGTTGTATACCATTTATTAATAATAACCTGTAATGAATCAGTTTGATTTTCAATTTTACCAGACATTTCAAACCATTTGAAGAATTCGATTTCACAACCTATTCTTCCCATATCTTCCATCCAAGAATCTCTGAAGGATTCCCTTTCTTTAAGAGTATAGGTAGCAACATACCATTTTCTCTTAGTCTGGTTGTCTGGATGAGTCCACATCTCATGAAGGACATCTGGATCTAGTTTAAATTCCTTACTTGCTTAGAGCATCGTGATCCAACTAGGTTTTTCTGTCTGGGGTGGTTCCATCTCACTTGTTGTGGGACTGGTAGGTTGATCTTGATAGAAGACTTTGGGGATATTTCCTAAAAAGTCAATATTTGTTACCTTACCTTTGCTATTATCCACAGATTCAGCGATGGAAATTTCATCTTCTGCTTCCTCCGGGGCTTTTGAAGAAGAAGTTGGCCTGTGAATGGATCTCGAGGGATACGAAGTAGATGTGGACTAGGAGGACGTTCGATTAGATGAAGATCTCTTAATAGTATTGTCAAGAAATTTGAGTTCTATAGACCCATCGGGAAATTGAACGACTCTTTCAATCTGAGATATTTCAGAATAAGACACAAAAGGCAAACTGATATTATCAAAATGCCAATCATTATTGGAGAGTATATCTTTCCATTGGAGGAGACGAGGAACAAAGATAGAACTATGTTCATGGTTGGCTTCCATAAGCATAGTCTCACCTTTAAGACTCTCATGAAAAGCCTTAGGTGCAAGAGTGGTTTTCATAAGTCTATAATGAACACGGTAGATAATAGCTATCTCACGAGTATTGATCTTGCTGTTCAAGTTTTTGGTTTTGACATTGAGGGTCAAAGAGTCCATGACGTTAGGGTCATTAATATCAAGAGAGAAGTTAGGATAACAATTAAAGTAAACTGGCCCATCAGCTAGATTACTCTGTAAAACTCCTAACAAAGAATCATCAAAATTCAAAAATCTGCCATCTCGAAGGATGACACAAACAGGAATATCAAATCCTTTAGATGGTATCAGAGCTATGTTGGCAGCATATATACTTAGCATGAGAAACTAAGTATATATACTATTTAAGGCATGACAAATTTATTTTAATATAGTATTTAATAAAATTATATATATATATATATATATATATATATATATATATATATATATATATAATTTTAATTAATAAAATCAACCTCTCTCACTCCTCTCTCATCGGCGCCCATCGATCCCCACCTATCCCTGACCGACGCCACGCCACCATCGCAACAACAACGGTAGGTCGCGCGCAGCAACAGAGGCAGGTTGCACCAGCAGTAGGAGGTCATGCCGCCTCCATCTCGACCGGCGCCGCCTCCATCCCGACCCACTGCCCTTCTCCTTTAATTCAAGGTTAGGGTTTCATAATATTATTTTTAATTTCATTCAATTTGAGTATTGAATTTGTTAATTAGTGTATTGAATTAGTTTTTTATTGATTGTTAGTTAGTAAGTGAATGATTTAGGGTTTTTGATTGTTAGTTTGAATTAGGGATTATTTGATTGTTAGTTTGTGTTTGTTGATTGTGAATTGAAAATTTTAATGCCATGGTTAGTTTGAATTAGGGTATCTTAGGATTTGTTTGAAATTTGGTATTTCTTGAGTTAATTAGTTTGATTTTGGAATTGTAAGATTAGATTGAATTAGGGTATTTAAGGAGTTGTTTGAATTTGGGTATTATTTGAGCTAGTTTGAATTATTATTGAGATTTTACGACTAATAGTTTGAATTTGGGATTAGGAATAGCTAGCTAGTTTGAATTTAGGATTTTAGCACTAATTAGATTTTGGGATTTTAGGACTAGTTTGAATTTGTGATTTTAAGACTAGTTTGAATTTTGAATTTAGGACTATTTTGAATTATTCTTGAGATTTTAGGACTACTAATAGTTGAATTTGGGATTTTAGCACTTTAGTTTGATTTTTGAATTCTAGGAGTACTTCCAATTTGTGATTTTAAGACTAGTTTGAATTTGTAATTTAGGACTACTAGTTTGAATTATATTTGATATTTGACCCGCTTTATTTCTTTAGTTACCTTCCAATTCCATATTGTATAATGAACCAACCCAAATTTGCAACACTACATCAACTTAGCAAACTTCTTGAGTATGTTGCTGACTCATTATGAGAACCACATCAAAGTCCACTAATTGCCTGCACATAAAACTAATCTAAAGAAAGCTTGTCTTGCCACATGAGGCCATGATATTGAAATTAACATCTATTAATCCATCAAACGAACAAAAAGATATTGGCCTCCATGGCTTGAACATCCTAACTTTCATATTCATTGACTTGCTTATGATATTTGTCAAAATTATCATGGGTTGCAAGACAAATACGACACCAAAAGCTGAAATAGAAGACTGCAAATTATCTTACAAAAAGATTTGGGGCTTCATTTGGGCAGTGGGAGACCAGAAAACATCAATGCTATCAAACCCATATTGGGAAATCTCATATTACAGATAAAATTCATTCTAAAGAAAGAGATTAATGATTTGCAATAGGAGTAAACAAGTATATATAGTTATGAAAATGTAAAGACAGAAACAATAAGAATATTACTTACAGTTAGATTTTCGTCGGAGGAACTGATTGCTCGGAGACTTGTCGGAGAAAGATCAGGGGATAATGGGCTGAATCACCGGAGACAGCTTAATTTGAAAATGCGGGGTTTCTATTTGTTAAATGTTAGAATGGACAAAATTTGGCGAAGTAAGGTCAGCGAGGTGTTACCAAAGTAGAAACCAAAAAACAGGGTTAAATTTTTTAACCGAATAATTATATATTTAAATTTTGATTATTTGCTTATTTTATTTTAATTTATTCACCAGGAATCATACTATTCTAGTCATTTCCATCACTAGAAGCCTTGGCATTCAGCATCCTCATGGTCTGTAACTTTGGGTGATCCAACACTGCATTGTGGAACCACTCGGCGATCCGTCGACTGCTCCTTTCTCTCGCCAACTTGGTTCTTTCCTTTAGGATTTGGCACACAGGAACTTTAGGCGGTCAAGTAGCCATTTGGTGACTCGCCAAGTGGATTTGGCGATCACCAAGCTTGCCTTTCTTCATCCTTTCAGCTCGCTTTGTTCATTTTTGCAAATTAATGTCCTTGATTTGTTCCTAAATCCATATACCTAGAAATCAAGGGTTTTACATCGGTTATTGGCAAAAAATAAGCATTTGAGGACACTGAATCTTTATAAATCAAACCTAAATGAGTCTGAATCTCGAACTCATCAACACCCCCAACTTACAATTTTGCTTTTCCTCAAGTAAAACTAAAGTTCAGCAGTTCAAAAAGGATGTCTCAAACAGTGCTACAAAAGACTCAATCATGAATGCACACAACAAGACTCAACTTACTCATGCAAGGATCAATAGTGCACTCAAAGATTCAAGTTGTGACTCATCATTACCAAAGATTCTCAAGTTCACAATACTTGCTTCAAATGCAAGTTCAAGCTCAACAAAGGTACTCAAATGCCCTCAAAACAAAGATGATTTCATATTCACATACAATTGTTCAACACTTTATAGCTCCAGAATCCCATACAACTCTCACACTCACAAAGATGAACGCATGACTTCACCCATAGGTTTGCGCTTATTTTCTAATTAACATTCGCTTCAGCTCACTCAAGATCAAAAAGGTCTTTTCAAGGCTTCTAACGGGATTGAGTGTAAAAGTATGGTCAATTAGGTTCAGTGGCTACTATCCTCATGAAATATGGTATGAACATCACTTTCTTTTATTTTCTTCAACATTTTCACTCATGTTCAAAATTCACCCCTTTATTCACTTCTCATGGAAAATCGAACACCCCATTCCTTTTGCAACTTTCATAACTTTGTTTCATTCTTTTTCTTTTTCTTTCTTCTTCTCTTTCTTTCTTTTTTTTTTTTTGTATGGAGGGGTTCCATCTCTTTCAAGTCCATGAATCAAGGGGGACTTCTTCACTTTTCTTGATTTACCTTCTTTTTTCACCACACCCCAACTTAGGCTTTTGGCCTAAGTTGGCTATTCAAACAAACCACGCTTCATGAGGATTATGGGTGAATGGATAAAGAGGGGTTACAATTGCATCAAGTTTCTTCCAAGAAAATGGTAAGGCTCAAAAGGGGTTCAAGCAAAGTCCACAAACTCACAAGGTTGGCCACAAAAAAGGTATATTGTCAAATTATTTCACTCTTCAAATTTGTTGCTTGAGATCATTTCAAGAGCTTGCATCACTTAGTCAACCGGACCAACGGAGCAAATTCTAAATGTCATCACACAAGGTTCACGGTAAGCTCATCACACAAGGCATTGGCACCAATATCAAACAAGACTCCACACTTTTGCTAGTGTGCACAGTTCATCACAAGAGACTCATTCGATAACTGACTAGTCAAAACGAGATGCAAAATGTTCACATATTATATATGCAACTTCATTTGGCCTCATCGTAACCGCACATTCATTTTTGTTCGATTAAGAGCACTATTCAATTCATCGGTATTGATCATAATCGATACTCAAATTTACACAAGAACAACCATAATCAAACACAACAAAATGTGGTAAAAATTTTCAGAAAGGTCAAAAACCATTTGCATTCATAATGAGGAGACATAAGCTTAAACATCCACAACACAATATCAAAACACAATTTATGCACAAAAACCAAATATTATATACACAAGATAGTAACAAGAGGTAGGTATGAAAATACCTCACCCTACAACAAATAAAAAGGTAGTTGTCCTCAAATGCACAAGACAATAAAAAGTAAAGTGATAGAGAGGGAGGTAAAGAAAGATCATGTCTACACAGTCTCTCCATCTATCAGGGCATCAATGCTTGGTACAACAATCTGATCCTGGGCATTAGTGCCCGGGGTGGCAGCAACACTAGATCCAGCCATGGTGGTGGTTCCAATTAAAATCTGTGCGGCTGAATCTACCATAGCCTCCTCAACCTTTGTAAGGCCCTCATAAGTCCCTTCCTCATCGACACCAAGTTGCTCCTCATCAGTCTTAGCCTCGAACTCAGCGGCAGCCAGCTCTTCAACTTGAACCTCATCTCCAGTGGTAGCCGAAGGCATATATGTCTCAGCTGGCATGTCGGGGGTCTCCATAGTCCCAAAAATCATAGACATATTTATGGACATCAACTGGTCCACATCCTTTCTCAACTCAGCAATTGCGTCCTTTAGAGTTGTCACCTCATCAGTGGCCCTTAGGCCTCGCTCACACACCGCTATCCTAGCCACAAGGGCATCAATGGACACACTAAGAGGTGTCACAGCAATAGTAAGGGCCCTCTTAAGCATTCCAAGAACTCTGGCCTCAATCATGGAGGTATACCTATCATAAGAATGGGCTAAATGCCCCATCCTTGGTATCGCAGCTTAGGTGAGTGGAGGTCGGGAAGCAGTAGCAGCAGACCTAGGAGGCAGGGGAGCTGTAGAGGAACTGGGAGTCACAGAAGGGAAACAGTAGATTTACTTGAAGGCCCAAGGGCCGGAGTAGGCAATACTGCCTCTGCAGGTAGTGTATCAGTATAAACAACCTGGGAGGAATCCACCGAGGCTGCCTTCTTCTTTTCTACCTCATCTTGAGGCACTCGGGCCCGTCTGCATAGCTCAGTGATCAGCACCAAAAAAGAAAGAGAGCTTTGGCGCTGTTTGGCCCTCATGGCCATCTCCGTGTGATGATCATGCCCAAATATAGCCTTGTCACATCAATGATACAACCAAGGCAGGCTGTTTTTGAGTGGCAGAGGATGGACTCATTTTGGGATAGCATGATCGTGCTACTAATGAAGCCAAACCAGTACCTCGCTGCTACATTGAGGTCTTTCTTTCTATGGGTGCTCCAACCTCAATCCACCTAGGAGTATCGTCAGATAACAGAGGGTCCAACTACTTTTCATATTCTCCAGTGTTGTTGTCCTGATCATGTATTGACAATCATCCTCAATATCCTTTGTACACTCTAGAACTGCATTGATAGCATCACTATCACACTTCATTGTCTTGCCCTTGACAACCACATAATCAACCGGTTGGACTTTAGTGGCCTTCTTCCTTTCTTGTGGCACTAGCGCTTCATAAGCAGAGTAAAATTCCCGAACCCAATTCGGAATGTAAGGGCCACGGGGTCTATTGAATATTTGGAACTTATGGGACTTTAAGAAGCTCCATATCTCTGCGTATTTGTACGTTACTCCATCAGTAGACAGCCTCTTCTCTTTGATGATGGTCCTCAATCCCTCAATCTTCAGTTTGTTCATAGACCGGGGAGGGGGACCCTGTGTAGATGGTGCTGGGACCACAGCCTGGTCTGGGACAGGAGAAGGATTAGCAGCTTGGGATTCCCAAATCCTAGACAGATCATGTATCCTCTTAGAGCGCAGTGGCCATCAGTAGCTCATCATCCTCAAGCTCAAAAATGGTAGCCTGAGAATCTTAGTGCTCACCCTAACTCTCAGAAGTGGTGAGGTGTATGGCATATATCCCCTTACTATCGGAGCTAACCTTCGGTGATGCAGGAGCAGGTACCTTGCCTTTCCATTTGCCTTTTCCATTAATGGTAGGCAGCTTTACGGCCTTTGCCTTGGATAAAACTGCATCCTCATTTATGATAATTCTCTTTGCCCTCTTATGGAGCGGTATGTCTCGACCTGCCACTTTTGATCTAGCCATATTTGCTAAACACACCAAAATAAGTTAAAATAATTCAAGAAAAATGCAGAAAATAGAAAGGAGATAGACTTGCTGAACCAATCGGCGAGTCACCGAGTCACTGAGGCGTGCCAGATTGAGCTCGCCGAAAAGATTGCCTCAAAAATTTCCCAGAAGAATGGCATGTTGGTGATGAGAAGGGTCTTTCGTCAAATTGCAGATATCATTCGGCGAGCACAGACTAGCCTGCTGAAAGTTATAGTGTCTTTTAGGGGTTAAGGGCACAGAAAAGGTGATCAAAGAAGACTTTCAGCGAGTCGCCGAGTGCACTCGGTGAGCTCAGGCTTCTCGTCGAAAGTTACAGAACCAAACTCAACAAAAACATGAAACTAAAAGCGAACTAGGGGGATTTTGGCGAACCGCTTAGTGGTTCGGTTAGTTTGACCCAGCTCGCCAAACTGTCTTGCCTATTTTCAACCTCAACTTCCAAAATCAACCCCACAGCCTCCGAAAACAAAATCAAACAACACACATTCTCAATTAGGCTCAGACCCATTAGACCCATGCCACTGGGGTACTCAAACTTCCCCCAATTTGGCCAAAATTGGCCATTTGACGACTTTAGACCTTAAGAATGACGTCAATCGCTCCATCATTGGGCAAAACACGCCATTTAGCATAATTTGGGTTACTCAGACTTCACCCGACTAGACCCAACAACAAAATAGCACAACCCAATAATTTATGATCAATTTTAGAGCATGAAATTTGAGAAATCAACAACTTAGGCATTTAAGGCATGATATCAAAATTAAAGCAGGCACAAACATACAATTTCAGAGAGGCCCAACACAGATAAACATAATTTATGACAAAGCATTTGAGTACAACTACTATTTACGAGTTTGGGGTTCAAAAATAATTGTAAAGCTAGGTGGTAAAGATTTCCAACTCCAAACACAAGATCGAGACCAAAAAGTGGTAAAAAAGCAAAAATATAGGAAATATAGATTGCGGGTTTGATTGTATGAAGTTAAAAAGTGACGGAATGTGAAAAAGTTTGAAAATTTAAACCTTTGGATTTAAAATCCATCCAGTTCGTGCTCTTTCAGCGATGTTAGTCGACCTCGCCAGACCACTCGGCGACATGCCAAGTAGTTACTTATTTTGCGGAGTTTTACATGACCTCCAGTAAACTTGGGGGGTCCAAACGATGGACAAAGTCGGGTTTGCCGACCTGTTCGGCGATTCGCCGACTTGTCCAAGGGTATGCCGAGTTTTACAGACTCCATCTTTATAATTTCTTGAGTCCAACGGCGGTCCAAGTCGGGCTCGCCGAATGATGTCGACAAGTCACCGACTGGACAGTTTACTCGATAACCTGCACTTTTCAAACACATTCTACAGTTCAACCTGCACAATTAACACGCGTTATTCTAAAAACAAAAAAAAAAAAAAAAAACTTAGGTCGCCTTCCAAGCAACGCCTTAGTTAACGTCGTGGCACGACATAAGTTCTCACTCAAAGTTCATTCCTGGGGTTTGCCATAGTGTCACTAGGCAATCCCCATTTTTGTCTGGGGTAGAGATGAGACAACATATGACCAATTTGGGTCTCCAGTAGCTGAATAGATATGTAATGAGAAGCAGTCATCTGATTCAGCATTGAGACATCATTTTTTATTTCTTTCAACACTCTATCGTGTTCTTCGACTTTGTGGAGAATGAATGAGAGTATCTATTCTACTTGTCCACCCTCATAGTCCTTGGGCTTTCTACATTCATGAGGAGCGATGCACATATCTTTATTTTTGTACAGTACTTCAAATTCCATAATCTTTTTGGCCAAAAGATCTAGTTGAGTCAATAGTGTGGCCAAATTCTGGTCCTTATCTATCTCCTTGTTGGTCTTAGTCAAGTGATCAAGGAGTTGGGCTATTATTGCATAGGGTTGTCGTATTAGACCACCCAGAATAAGTTGGTCATCTACTCTTCTGTTCTTAGGATCAAGACCTCTAAAGAAGCTGCCTAGTAGTATCTTATCTGGGATTCCATGAGTTGGGCAGTGCAGCAATAGTGCCTTAAATCTTAGCCACAACTCATGGATTGTCTCACCCTCTAATTTTTTTAAATTTAGGATGTTATCCCTAAGAATCATCATTTTTTAAGGAGGGCGGTCCACTTGGTTGCCTCTGCTACAAGACATGCTCAATTCCCCTGTTCAACAGGTAACACCAAAAACCAAAAGTAAAAGTAAGTAGATTCAACTATGACGAAAAAGAACAAAATTCAACTTCACCAAATATAGTGTTTTCTTTTTCCTTTTTTAATTAGTTGGATTCAAAAGCCACATGGCTTCGTTCAATTTGCCTTTTTTTTTTTTTACATAGGTAACTGTTTCTATTTATGTAACACAATACATAGGTTATACTGAAATCATATTTACAAAAGTACTCAAAATCTATTGTCCTATCCTTATAATGAGTCTAAGACATCAATGATAGAGACAATATCATTATAGTATATCTGGTTACACCAAAAACATAAAGTCAAAATACAATTCATTCTGACTTGTTCAATAGTATTCTCCATATTCTCAAAGACTATAAGGTTCTTCTCCTTCCTAATTGTCCACCATATAGCTGCAGGTACAATTCTCCAGTTGTTTATATTCTTAGCATGAACTCCTACTTCTTCCCAACTGTGTAATGCTTCTATGATTTTCCCTAGCATGGACCAAGATATGTTTTTGAGACATAGGAATAATATCTATAATTGACTTGTGACATTGCAATGTATAAATAGATGAACCACTGTTTCTGTAATTTCCCTACAGAAAAAACATCTTGAACATAAAGGGTTTCTCTTTTTCATCAAGTTATCTTGTGTTGGTACTACTTCCTTAGCCAATAACCAGACAAAGCAAGCTACTTTGTGTGGGATTTTGGCTTTCCAAATGTGTTTCCAAGGCCATCGAAGTATCTGCTGGTTTGGTTAGTTCATCTCCCCGTAGGCTGCATTTACTTTAAAAGTCCCGTTACATTTCCTTGCCACTGTAGGATGTCTTGTCCAGCATTCAAACCACTGAATTGGTCGATGGTGATGAAGAATTTTGTTACTCTTGGTATTTCCCAATCATTGAGGTGTCTCCTGAACACAAAATTTCACCCTTGAGGTGTCCTCAATTCTGCTATTGTGCTATTTTGATGTAAAACTAAGTTATAAATATCTAGGAATATTGTCTCCATGTTGCCTGCTTCATGCCAATCATCCTTCCAGTAGATAGTTTTAACTTCATCTGCCACTTTGACTATGGTATTGACTTTGAATTCATTCCACAAAATTCTGATAGATTTGCACAAGCAAGCACCATAAGGAGTAGTGACTTCCTTTGTCATCCAATTATCATTCTCCTCATATTTAGAATTAATGACTCTAACCCATAGACTTCGATTTTCATTTGAATATTTCCATAGCCATCTCATTCTTAAAGATTTACTCTGATTCTTTATATTTTTGATCCCCAATCCCCCAAATTTTTTCTCATTGGTCACTGCCTTCCATTTGACTAGGTGGTAACCCTTCCTGCTTGCCATAGAAATTTCCTCATGATACTATCCAACCTATTGATGATACCTGGTGGGATAGTGTGGAATAAGATTGTTGTATAATTTCAATCATATATTTCAATGTCCTATACATGGCTTTATATATACATAAGAGATTGTGGAACATAATCACCTAAATCCCATGGGATTATACAGAATCATATATTTTACATTAAGATTAAGAGAGAATCATATCATATTTTAGATTACCACAATTATCCTAAGATCTTAGAGAATCATATCTTGATATGAAGAATATCTTCTCATCTTATAGGATCATATCTTTGATGATAAGAATATTTTCTTAGAAATCCTCTATCAGCCAACACTCCCCCTCAAGCGGGTGAATGGATATCTTCCATTCCTAGCTTGCTTATTAGATCTTGAAACACATTGTTTGGTAGTCCTTTTGTTAAAACATCAGCCACATGATCTTTTGTTGATACAAATGGTGTACAAATGAGTCTGCTATCTAGTTTCTCCTTAATTAAATGTCTATCTACCTCAATATGTTTAGTGCGATCATGTTGTACAGGATTATAAGTTATACTTATTGCTGATTTATTGTCACAATATAGTATCATAAGTCCTTCCTATATTATCTTCAAATCATCAAGGATTATCTTTATAATAACTCACAAACTCCCATAGTTATAGATCAAAACTCAGATTCTGCACTTGATCTAGCTACAACATTTAGTGTTTTACTCCTCCAACTCATCAAATTTCCTCCTAAGAAAATGCAATATCCTGAACTTGCCTTCGATCCACTAATGAACTAGCATAGTCTACATCTGTATAAGCCTCTAAAACCATATCTCCTCCTCTGTTGAATAATATTCCTTTTCCTGGACTTCTTTTAAGATATTGTAGAGTCCGGTTGACATCTTAAAGATGCATTTCTCTAGGATCATGCATAAATTGGCTAACAACACTTATAACAAATGCAATGTCCGGCCTTGTATGGGACAAGTAAATCAATTTCCCTACAAGCCTTTGTACAGGCCTTTATCTACCATAGAATCTTCTGGAGCATTGCACAATCTATGTTATATTCAATTGGTGTAGCCACTGGTTCACACCTGAATATTCATGTTTCTTTCAGCAAATCAAGCACATATTTTTGTTGGGAAATAAATATTCCTTGTTTTGAGTGTGCCACTTCGATTCCCAAAAAAATACTTTAATATTCCAAGCTCTTTGATATCAAATTCCTTGAGTAAACACTTCTTCAAATTTTGTATCTCCTCTGAATCATCACATGTTACTATGGTGTCATCCACATAAACCAATAATAATGTCACCTTTCCTGTTTTTGAGTGTCGTATGAACAAGGTGTGGTCTCATTAACTTTGTCGATTCCCTAGCTTGATCATAACCTTTGTAAATCTTCCAAACCATGCACAAGGTGATTCCATAGAGTGTCTTATTCAGTTACACACCATTCCCTTCTTGCTGTCAAAACCAGGTGGCACCTTCATATAGATATCCTCATCTAAGTCTCCATGTAAAAAGGCATTCTTTACATCAAATTGTTATAGATTCTAATTAAAAATTGTAGCCAATGAAAATAAAATTCTCACTGTATTCATTTTTGCCACTGGGCAGAAGTCTTTAAATAATCAATTACATAGGTCTGTGTATAACCCTTTGCTACCAAACGTGATTTATATCTTTCTATGGACCTAACTGACTTATATTTCATAGTAAACACCCATCTGCACCCGACCAACATTTTTTCTTTTGGTAATTCCACAATATCCCATGTTTTGTTTTTCTCCAAAGCTTCATTTCTACATTCATAACTTTCTCCCATTCTTTATTTCCTAATGCTTCATACAAATTTCTGGGGATAGGAATTATGTGGAGGTTACAGAGAAAAGCTTTATGACTTGGGGATAGATTTTGATATGTCATGGAGAGGTACAAAGGGTATTGTATGCAAGATCTGGTTCCTTTTCTGAGTGCAATTGGCAAGTCAAGGTCATTAGGTTGGTTAAATTCTTTTTCATGATTAGTTTAGTTTGTTGTTTCTGATGGTTCAACAGGTTCAGGATGGGTATTAAGAGTAGTAACCTGATGAGATGATTTTTGAGAAATGATAACTTGTATTATAAACACAGGAATACACATGACGTATTCCAGTAATACTTACAATCAGAAGTACAAAAATGTTGTTGTTTTCCTATGAAATCATTAAGAACTCTAAGATTGCAACCGAGATATATAGAAAAAAACATTAAGGTAGTATCAAAAAGCTCCCAGGAACAGTCCCCAATGCCCCTTCTCTCTCCTACTTTCTAGGTGAGAGAAACCCACCTTTTTTCAGCTACCCCCACCGAAATCAACTTTTTTCTTCAAAGCCAACAATAATCAACCACTGTGATTATTGATAAATCCGATCACCGGAGTCCACTTTTCCTACCTTCTTCAACTCTTTTGCACCCTCCAGTTTACCCTCTTTCAATGGACAACAGACTTTGTTTTAGATCTAGGAGAAAATCTTATGAGATTTCTATGTATTCATCATAGTCAGTTCTTTAGTTTGATTGGGTGGAAAATGTCAAGAATTCCATTAGAAGGTTAACTGTGAGTAAAGGTGATTTACTCTGGCTATGCAGAAGAATGAGTAATGCATCAGAAAACTGGGGGAAGAACTTTAAATCGTGGAGATGCAGAGACTTCTCTACTTATATTTATTGCTCTCAAAAGTTCAACAAGTACGAGAGGTTCCTTTCCATTATTACAGTTAAGGGATATAACCGAGTTGTGATCATCTTTCCAGAAAGTTCTTGTAATAAGGGATGGGGCCTGGTGGCTACAAAGATTGAGGAATTTATTACAAAGAAAACTAGCACTCCTAGTGCATTTATCACAAATAGAGGTACAATAGAAAAACTATTAAATGAGAAGTGCAGCTTCAAAGATGCTCTTAATAAGAGCAAGTGGACTTTAAAGGAAGCTGAGGTTACTAAGGTTAATGTTGTGAAGAACCAGCTTTCTGTGAAAACTCAAGAGGGTGATAATGATCTTCTGCACAGATGTCTAGTTGGTCAATTCAATGGCGGGGATGAAGTTCCAACTCACAATGAGGTGAGAAGATGGGCTCAGTAGACATAAAAAGGGACTCAAAATATCCAAGTGTATGACATGAATGGCTTTCAGTTTCTCTTTGAGTTCCAGTTAAGGAAACAAGTTGAACACATTCTTATGGATGACTGGAGAAGACAAGGAGTCATCTTAACACTTGACTGGTGGTCTCCGACGAAAGGCTCCGTTCCAATCTAAACCAAGTTTGATTGGTTTTGGATAAGAGTACGTGGACTTCCTCTACACCTCTAGTCCACAAGAGTCATGAAAGAGATAGGTGATAAATGTGGAGGTTGGCTGGAAAATGAAGAAGAAACGGAACTTAAGAACCACCTGCGATGGGCTCGAGCTCACATTCGGGTTAAGGGTCCGAGGGAGACAATACCACTGTCCATTGATGTTGATGATGGAAATCTGATCTTCTCTATGCCCATATGGGTAGAGTCGCCAGCAATGTACAATAAAAAGGAGATAGTTACTAACCCTAGAAAGGTGACTATAGCTGGTAAAGGAGAGACAAGAGTAGTTCTGGGTTGTGGAAAGTATAAGAAGACTTTTCATGAAAAAGGTAAAGACGTTGTAGGTCTTTACCCAACAGATTTTGTGGACTGTGACATGCAACAGATGGTGTCAGTGTTAGAGCAGGTGGCTGGTAGCTGTGCTGAATGTTTGAATTTACAAGAATTTTTGGGGCCTGATCCAATTTTTTAAATTCCACTTTGCCACCAGACATGGACCAACCAGAAAACCCTTTTGGGCCTATTCATTCAACTCCCAGATCAAAGCCCACAAAAAAACCATCTATTGAGCCAACTGGTTCACAAGAGCCTTATCAAAATGAGGCCCGACTCCTTTTTAAGAAATCAACAGAAGAGATGAGCTTTTTAATTAAGAAGTCTAATGGATTCATAGAACCCTTTACAAAATCCATTCTAAGGGAGTCGGGTAAATCAGAAAAAATCTTTGAACATTCCAGCATTGATGAGGACACAGAATTCTGCATGTGAATGGAAACAAGTCCCAAGAACTTTCAGAGCCTTAGCATAGACAATTTGCAAATCAAAGAAAGTAATCTAGTCTCAAACCACCTGGATAGCATCAAGAGAGTTGACAATGAGGGGGAAGAAGACGTTATAGAGCTCTTCGTTGAACAAATGGTAGAGTTTGAGGACCCTAAACCATTCGTAATAGATGACAGCATCGTAGAGGATTGTATTGAATCACAAGCAACGCTAAGGTTTCAACTCAATTTACTCAAACTTGGTCATTTGTTTGGAGTCTCTACCAAGGGTATGAAAAAGAATTTTATTCCTTAATCATGAAATCAGAGTAAAACAAGCCAATGGAGAATCAAAAATCAAAGGATAGCTCATCAAGCAGTAACAACAACAGTGTCCCAAAGGAATTTAATTTTCAACATGAATTTCAAGGATGGTGAGCCAAGAATCAGAGGGAGAAGCCTAACTATTGTGGAACAATGAGGGTAAAATTAGTTTCATGGAATGTAAGGGGTCTGAATGACAAAAATATAAGGGGAGTAGTTAGAAATCTAGTTAGTCAATGGGGGGCAGATATGTATGTTTTAGTGGAAACTAAACTGAAGGGTAACATAAGTAATTTATTACATACTATTTGGAGCAATAGATGGGTGGGGAAGTTGCATTTGGAAGCAGAGGGGAGCAGTGGAGGGATCCTAACACTATGGGACAAAAGGGTCTGGGAAAGGGAGTTAGTAGAGAGTGGTGAGCAATGCATTACTTGCAAATTAACAGGTCAGAACCAGAATTTAACACGGTACCTGACGGATGTCTATGCTAAGTGCAAAAAAATGGAAAGAAGGGATTTGTGGTGTGAATTGGGAGCCATGAGAAGTCTTTGTGAAGGGTCGTGGGTAGTGTGTGGTGACTTAAATGTCATCAAATATCCATCAGAAAGAACAAATTGTTCATCAATCAATGGGGCTATGTCAGAATTCTCTGATTGTATTGAGGACGTGGAGCTTATAGACCCTCATTTATTTGGAGGGTCTTTCATTTGGAGAAAAGGAGAGAACCATACAAAAGCATCAAGGATTGACAGAATAATGTATTCTGCTTAATGGGAGGAACTCTTCACCCTCATTAGACAATCAACTCTTCCAAAGTTGGTATTTGATCATAACCCAATTCTACTGACTTGTGGAGACATGAACTTTAAAAAGTCATACTTCAAATTTGAGAATTGGTGGATGGTGGTTGAGGGCTTCAAGGAGAAAGTGAGTTTCTGGTGGTCATCATTTGTAGTTACTGGTACAGCAAGTTTTGCCTTAGCTAAAAAGCTGAAACTCCTAAAAAGGAAATTGAAGGGATGGAGCAAGAATAATAGGAGCAACTGAAAACAACAAAAGGAAGCAATCCTTGACAAATTGGCCAAATGGTAGATTCTTCAGGATCAAAAAGCACTTACAGATGATGAATTACTGCAAAAAACAAATTTGGCAATGTCTTTGAAAAAAGTTACCAAAAATGAAGAGATAAGGTGGAGACAAAGATCCAGAATACAATGGTTAAAGCAAAGGGATAAATAAGAACACAAAGTTTTTTCATAGAATAGCTACATCTCACAAAAGATACAACACTATAGAATCTTTAAGGGTGGAGGGAAGCAATGGCACCGATCCTACTGATATCAAGGAGGCCATCAAGAGTTTCTACTTGTACAAGGAGACAGAAGTTTGGAGGCTAGAATTACAATTGCAGGGGATTATTTGTATTAATGAGGATGAAAAGGAAGAATTACAAAAACAATTTGAAAAGGAGGAGATTCTAGAATGCATTAAGCTTTGTGCGATTGAGAAATCTCTTGGGCCCGATGGTTTTCCCATATCCTTTTATCTTATATTCTAGAAAGTAATGAAAGAAGACATCAAAGGTATGATACACGAGTTCTATAATAATCAGAGGACTGAGAGAAGTTTCAATGCAACTTTTGTGGCTCTCATCCCCAAGAAAGTAGGTGCCTCTGAATTGAAGGACTTCAGACCTATAAGTCTAATCACTGGCATATACAAAGTGTTAGCAAAGATACTAGCCGAGAGACTGAAAAAGGTGGTGGATAAGTTGGTTAACAAGCATTAGATGACCTTCATTAAAGGGAGACAAATGATGGATGTTGCACTTATAGCTAGTGAATGTGTGGATTCAAGATTGAAAAGTATCGAGCCTGGTGTAATGTGCAAATTGGACATTGAAAAGGCATATGACCATGTAAATATGAAGTTCTTGCTGAACACCCTCAAACAAATGGGCTTTGGAGAAAAGTGGTTGGGTTGGATTCATTTTTGCATCAGCACTGTCCATTTTTTTTTGTTCTGGTGAATGGTGAACCAGTGGGCTTCTTCCCTTTAGAAAAGGGACTTAGACAAGGTGACCTCTTATCCCCCTTTCTATTTATCTTGGCAATGGAAGGTTTTGATAATTTGATAAAAATAGCAATACAAAACAGATGGATCAAAGGTTTTCAAATACAGGGTAGCAGTGGACAAGTTAAAGAAATTTGTCATTTGCTATATGCAGATGACACTATCATTTTTTGTGAACCTCGGGAGTACTAGATAAGATTCTCAAAAACAATCTTACTATTTTTTGAAGCTACCTTGGGTCTGAAAGTGAATTGGGGGAAAAGCAATACATTTCCAATCAAGGAGGTGACCAACACTTTGAATCTGGCAGATATTTTAGGGTGCGAAGTGGAGAATATGCCCACAATTTACTTAGGTATGCCTTTGGCAATGAACACAAAAGAATACAAATTTGCGATGGCATTATGGAGAACATAGAAAGGAGATTAGCAAGATAGAAGGCTCAATGTTTGTCTATGGAAAGCAGACACACTCTCATCCATTCAGAGCTAGACTCCCTTCCTACTTATGTAATGTCACTTTTCCATTACCCCCTAAGTTTTGAAGAAGCTGGACATATTAAGAAGGGACTTCCTTTGGCATGGATACGAAGAAATTAAAGGTTATAACCTAGTCAAATGGGAGATAACCTTGAAAAGCAGAGACAAAGGGGGTATGGGTATTAGAGATTTAAGGAAACAAAATAATAGCCTTTTGATGAAGTGGTTATGAGGTATAATGAAGAGAGGCAAGCCATATGGAAGAATGTCATCAGATCCAAGTACGGTGGGTACAATCCTTGGTGCAGTAATGCTAGTATTGATGCCTATGGGGTGGGGGTCTGGAGAACTATTAGAAACGTATGGCAAAAACTTGAAGCGAACACATACATTGAAGTGGGAGATGGCAAGAGAACTAAGTTTTAGACAGATGCGTGGAACAAACAGATTCCTCTAAAAGAATTCTTTCCAAATCTGTTCTTACTATGTAGTAATCCAGATGCAAATATTAATGAATGTTGGACAGCACAAGGGTAAGATCTGATCTTCAGAAGGTTTTTGAATGACTGGGAAGTGAAGAGAGTGGCCAAATTGCTAAAGCTGTTAGAAAAATTATCCGACATCACCAATGCTCCTGATTCTTTGAGATGGAAACATAGTAAAGATGGGTTTTCACAGTTAGCAGGGCATATAAAATGGAAAGTCCCCAATAACGAAACTCTAAGCAGAGTTTGTGGAGAAAGGTATGGAGAACCTTATCACCAGCTAAGATAAAATGCTTAACATGGTTGGTTGCTAGAAAGGCTTGCCTGACACATGAAGTGCTGAGGAGAAAAGGAAAGATTATAATATCTTGGTGTTCACTATGCGGGAACGCAACGGAGACCAACCAGCATTTATTCTTGCATTGCTATTTTGCAACTCAAATTTGTGCCATCTTCCTTAGCCTCACAAAGACAAACTGGACCATGCCCGCGCATACTGTAGACTTTTGAGTTGTTGGATAAGAAAAGGGGGGAGCAAGAGCCAAAATGCATGGTGGAGGATGATTCCACATTGCATTTGGTGGACAATATGGAAAGAAATAAATAGTAGAAACTTTGAAGATAGGTCCAATTCCATTCAGAAGGTTACATGGGATTGTATTGTATCCTTTTATTTTTGGTGTAAAAAGAAAGGCTTAGAGGAAACAGAACAAATTGTAGACTTATTAGGATCCTTGTAAGTATTTCTTTTTTTTTTCTTTTCTTCCTCTTATTTTCTTCCCCTCTGTTTGCAGGTCACTGGCATATCCTTAATGCTTAAGAATGAAACATTACCATTTAAAAAAAAAAAATGATTGCAACCGAGTAGTTTGATCAGTTTGTCTCTCTTTTCTGGAATATATCGACAATGGTAGATTATTTTGTTATAATTCCATTATCTATATTTGGATTAGGAGATTCAATGTTATTTGGATTTAGAGATCCAGGTGACCGAAGAAATGGTGACTCAGGTAAGGATCTGGCACGACTAGAAATGGCCAACTCAAATAGTGACAAGTCTAGAGATTCCTCTCCCTTCAATGACTCCCCCTAATTGTAAGAATGATTAAAAAAGGATTCACTCTCATCAAATGTCACATCCGCTAAAACAAAGAATTTCTTTGATGATGGTTGATAACACTTGTAACCTTTTTTAGTAAGAGAATATCCTATGAAAACACACTTAAGAGCACGTGGGCCTAATTTGCCTCTATTTTGAGAATGAATATGAACATCGGGAAACACTTTCGAAGATTTTAGGAACCAATTTATTGGAAATTTTGAAATTTGGTATGAAATTCCTAAGAGTATCAATCGGACTTTGAAAGTTCAGAATTCTTAATGGCATTCTATTACTAAGAAGTGCAGCAATTAGGAAAGCTTTCCCCCAATACTGTTTTGGCACCTTTTTGTGAAACAACAGTGATCTAGTAATGTCAAGTAACATACCGTTTCTTCTCTCTGCTATGTCATTTTGTTGAGGAGTACTGACATATGAAGATTCATGAATAATTCCCTCTTTTTGGAAGAAAACAAAGAGATTTTGATTGGAGTAGTCCTTGGCATTATCAGATCGGAATCTTTTAATTGGCACATCATATTGGGTTTTGATCATATTATAAAAGGTAGGAAGAATTTGACTGACACAAAATTTTTGCTTTAGCAAATAGATCCACGTAACTTTTGTACAATCATCAATGAATGACATAAACCATCTAGCACCAAAAATAATAGAAATGGGAGAGGGTCCCCAAATATCACTATGAATAAGAGGGAATGGAGTTTGACATCTTTTGTGACTAATTGGAAAGGAAATCTGTTTGTGTTTTGCAATTTCACAATCATCACAATAAAAAGATTCCACAATCAAATTTTTGAACAAAGACGGAAACATCCTTTTGATTACATAAAAGGAAGGGTGACCTAATTGACGATGCTAAAGCCATAATTTCTCTTTATTGGACATGATAGGCTCAGACAAGAATGAACTAGATAAGGAATTCTAAGATATATATTCACCATTGTGGAAACCCAAACAATAAAGACCACCTTTCTCACTAGCACGCCCAATCATCTCATTCGTATTCTGTTCCTGAAATAAGCAATGTAAAGGGAAGAAAGTTACTTGGCATTTGGAATCTTTGGTGAGTTTTTGGATAGAAATGACATTTGCAAATAACTTTGAGATATGAAGGACATCTTTAAATATCAAGGATTTTCCAAGTGGTATGTCTCCTTGCCCAGCTATATAGTTATTTTTTTATTGCTAGGACAAGAGGAATATGATATGAAGAGATGAGAGAGACTGGTCATGTGATCAGTTACCCCAGAATCAACCACCTATGTTGGAGAAAGTTTGCCTGAGACATAAGTAATAAAAAAGTAAGAAATACCTATGAAGGTCAATGAACAACTACCTGTTGAAGCTGAATGTTGCAAATCTCAATTAAACTGTAGAGTTATTCTCTATGATTATAGAAACATTTTCAGAGACTAGAATATTTTTGGCAGTACCATTTTCAGACATGGTTTGGGCAAATAAAGATAGCAAAATGGGATTTTTCAAGATAGGATGAATAAAATTGATCAGGAATAAGCCTAAAGCTCTGATACCATGTGGAATAAGATTGTTGAATAATTTCATTCATCTCTCTCTATGTCATATACATGGCTTTATATATACATAAGAGATTGTGGAATAGAATCACCTAAATCCCATGAAATTTTGGATTACATAATCATATATTTTACATTAAGAGAAAGAATCAGAGATATGATATTCTAGATTACTATAATTATCCTAAGATCACAGAGGATCATATCTTGATATGAAGAATATCTTCTCATCTTAGAGGAACATATCTTTGATGACAAGAATATCTTCTTGGGAATCCTCTATCAGCCAACAAATAGGAAATAATGACATCATATACATTGGAAGTGCATCAAGCTAAGAGTTTATCAAGGTCAATCTTCCACCCATGGAGAGATATTGGGACTTCCACCTTGCTAACTCCACATTTCTCAATCTCCCCATTCCAGATTTCCATAGACATAATCTTGGCCCCCAAAGGCAATCCAAGGTAGATAGTTGGTAGAGCACCCACTTCATACCCTAAGATTGTCTTTAAGATTTCTATGTTTGGCATTTCATTAACTGGGTATAAGAAGATTTTCCTCCCGTTAACTTGTAAACCTGACATTCCTTCAAATATTACCAAGATCAGTCTCAATATTTTGAGATGCTCTTCTACAACATCATAGGATATAAGTATGTCATTTGCATATTGAAGACGAGTTATCTTTAAGCTATCCCTTCCAGCTCTAGCAACCTCAAATCCTCTTAACCAATATTCCCTGATTTTTGTCTTAATCATGTTGTTCAGTCCCTCGACGACTAAGAGGAACAAAAAGGGTGATAGAGGATCACCTTGTCTTAGGTCCCCCTGTGAATATTTTTTATAAGGGTAACTTTATATTCACGTCAAAACTCATTAACAGAGCATGATGAGGTGGGATTTACATCCCCCAGGGGGTAGTTTCAAAGCCGAATGAAGTCCAGAAATTGTGGATCTTAAACCAATTCTCGATGAACCTAGTAGAGAAGAAGATGAAGCAACAGTCATATGGTGGGTTCTATAAGCAATTTCAAAGTTGGGTTTTCAAGTGGACGATGGAATAAATATTTTATATAGAGAAATGGGAGAGGGTTGGTAAAATTAGAGAAAGAAGCCTAATTGTTGTTGGAGGCTGGTTTGCTCTTCTTGGTTGATGAAGTTGTTTCTTTATTCTTTTCTTGTACTTGTTCTTTATTTTTTTTGTTAGAATAAATCTATCATGATGTTCTTCTTCCTTTTTTTTTAAGAAATTTTTTATAAGCCAAAGTTGACTTTATTAGAAATAAAAGAGGTTCAATATTTATATGGAAGAATTACATAAATTAAGATATCATAATCTTTAAAAAAATTATTACTTAAAATCCTCTCTCATATGCATCTCTATCCACTCACGGATACATCATTATCCCCTCTCGGATATGTTTCTCTCCTCTTGGATGTATCATTTTCTCTTCTTAGATACATCTCTCCTATTAAGTAATGTATCATTTGTAATGTATCGGACAACTAAGGAATGCATCCAAGAGCAACGAAAAATTTCAGATTTTTCTAATTAGGAAAACTTTCGGGATAGGATGTAATTAACCCCTAAAAGTATGAGATTCTCTAAGTTCTACAAGGGAATAGGCCCAAAAATAGCTCAACCCGGAAAAGAAATAGGAAACAAATAAATCAAAAGAAAAATTAGAAAAAGAAAGGACACAAAGCTCTGGACCATTTTCAATAAATTGAATCTTCGTAGACTCCAAGATGCTCCATGATTGGAGAAATCGACCTATCTTATGATGGTAACTGTGAGAAGTGGATACAAGATAGTTCAAAGACCTTTTATATATAGACATAGATTGAAATTGATTCGAATTTGAATAGATTTCATTGAAGACACTCAAAAACTCTCACAAGTATCGTGAAATCAAGTCCTTTGAAGACTTCTTCAACTCTAATTGATCAGATTTATACCAAAAAAAGGAGTTAAGTGAACAAAACTCTCTCCTTTATCATTTTTATGCGCTGTTTTACTTTGATTTAATTAATCCATAACTTTTTCTACAGGTTGAGCCTCCAAATAGGTTGATACAATTGCATAAGGAGGTCACATATGAGTTCCATCTCAGCATAAACAGTCTAATATAATTATATCCACACATGCTAGTATATAAGTACTGCTATCATTTTTTTATATTTCTATGTCATTCATGTCTGATTGAGCTTGTTTGTCTCAATTATGTTTGCGTATCACACAATTCATGTTTTGGATATTTCTACTTTTAAGATTGGGTATTTGTGTTTCATCTAGGTGTAATGTTGCTTTTCCTTTTGCTGAGCCAGTGCTTCTTTCCGCCGATTTGATATGTGGAATCCAACCTTAAAGGTAAACTCTATGAATCTTATGAGAAGAGAGGTTGTCTAGGACAAGGAGAACCTTTGCGGCAATACATATTCCATATCCAAAATGCTCGAAAAGAAATTTCGATATCCAACCCCACGTGGAACCTTCCCTAAGAGCGATTTTCTAGAAAAAAACTGGTCATTCTGTAGATCCGAAATAGAACTCCGGTCCAGCAACTCCTTTACAATAAAGTTTTCCCTTTCTTTATTTTTTTTTTATGTATCTTATGTCCAGATAGACAAGTCAAAAGTTGTTGATAGTATTGTCTTTACTCTTCCCCTCATCCTCCCGTCGCCTGTCCGCTAAACTCTAATACCTGAATCTCCTTTTGTTTGAATTTTATTGGACATGAATGAACCCCAAGCATATAGATCCACCCGATCAATGAACACTCAAACCGAACTCACTCATCCTTTTGGAGGGATGCGAGAACTAATCCGAGTAATCAACCACTTTTTTTTAATCTGCCTCAAGCACCCCAACCCTACCGCCAAAAAGTTGTCTTTATAGTGCAGTAGTACATCAATACCAACATTTGCTTTTTGCGCCTACTGATGTGATGATAATTCAGAAGCTTTTTTGCAAAGAAGAAGGGCCTTGTTCCTATGGGTTCACGTGCTAAGTTATTCTTGAAAATCTGAATAAATGATATTTGTTGTGCGTGCAAAAAGAAAAAACTGGTTAGCTAAATAATCTGCAAGAGTGTTGTCTTCCCTAAGGAAATGTTTCACTCTTGCATTAACATTAAATCTCAAACCATTAATCCTTTTCACCTTCACTAGATTGCTCCAAGGAAGCTCCGAAATTTCATTCAAAAAATTTTCGAGCGTTAATGAGTTCGTCTCCAATATTACTCCCCAATTTTATTGGTAAGTATTGACGCAATATACAATACTTCAGTCCTCTTCCCAAAAACACAATTTTAGGCATTATAACTGAAGTTTCTCCCAAACCAAAAGACTTAGTATGTACCAAATTTCCTTCATCATTTCTAACACAAAAAGGCCCTGGGGCCACCAACTCCTTTCGTGTAATGATTCAGTTGGTCATTTTTGGAAAGTTTCATAAATATTTCATTTTTCCCTCCCGATATTGATCCCGAGTCTTCTATGAGTGAGTTTTGAAAAGTTGGTTTTGAACTTTGAGTTACAAGTTGAGAATTTGGTAAGTTTTGAGTTTGAAAGGCTAAGTTGTTAAGAAAGTGGTTTTCAGTGTCTTTTGGAGTTTTGGGAGTCAGAATGGGATTCCGTCGATTCTATTAGTCCCGAAATGTGAAATCTAATATGTGAGAGTTGTTGTTTTTTTATTCCTAGTCTTTTTGAGGATTTGAGATCCTAAGTTGTGACATTGTGGAATTTTAGCCTTTAGGATGACTTAGATCAACTTTTGGAGTCTGAATGCTCAGATAAAAATTCTAAGAGTTCCGTTGAATATAAGAGATGATTTTAGGCCTAGGTGAGGTCTTGGTTAATTTTTGAGAAGTCCCAAGCTTGTTTTAGTCTCTTTAAGCGTGAGTTAGTTTCTTGTGGTTTTAACGAATGTCGGGTCAAGGAGACCTCAGATTCGTATTTTGGCAATTCCATTGAGCCTGGAACGTCGAGTATAATTGATTTTCATGTTTATTATGTAGGAGTGTACAGAAACCGAACCGACTAATAAACCAAACCGAAAAACTGTTATAGGGTTATTGGGTTTTTAATTAATGGGTTTATAAAAAAAAGTTATTGAGTTATTGGTTCGGTTTCGGTTTTTACTGTTGGGTTATTGGGTAAACCGATAACCCAATAAGATAGAAATAATTTACTACGTTACCCTTCCTAAATATTAAATATTAATAATTTAATATATAACTAGACACTATGATTATATCATATTATCAGTACTCTACCCATTTCACACTAGGCCGTCGTAGTTTTTATTGTTTACTCAAAACCTAAAGTCTAAAGTAATGGTTCACAATTGTAGCTATTTGATTTTAGTTTTAGTTTTAATCTTATTGGACTATTTGATTTTAGTTTTAGTTTGTAATTGTAGGTTGTAGCTTTTGCAAGTTTGTAAAGGTCTTTAATTTGATTAACATAAAAAATTTCATACTATGTTTGGGAGGTGACGTGTAATTATAGCATTCATACTATATTTTCTCTTATTGATACAATTTCTCATTATCTTTCTTGCTTCACTATATCAAAGCAATTAGAGAAGTGAGAAGTCATATAATATTTATGAACACTTTCTTATTGGGTAAACTGAAAATCGAACAGCTAATGACAAAAAACTGATAAATCAAAAATGGATAAAAAAAATATCTTATTGGTTTGTTATTGGGTTAGCATATTTAAAAATCAAAAATCGATAAACCAAACCTATAATACATAAAATCGAACCCAACCAACCGATGCACACCCCTAGTTTTATGTGTACGGGGTTTCGAATGAATCCCAAGGGTCCTTTCAATGTTTTGAATTTTGGTTGTATATTCGGGTACATCAGACCTCACTTTTACAAAGGTCAGTCTCTTAAATGACATCTGCTTAAGCGAAGGGCCTGTCGCTTAAGCATAGGAGGCTTTGCGTTTGCGAAGCGAACCCCTGGTCGCTTTTACGATATCAAAGAGGGATTTTTACCTGCTATTTTGGGGATTAAGCCCCATTTCACCATTTTTTATCTTTGGGAGCTTTGGGTGACGATTTTGATCATATTTTTAAGGAAAATCTTTTGAGTAACACTTTTTAACTCTAAATATTGAATTACTCATTATTATTTATGGATTTATGTGTTCAAATCAAGCTTTTGAAATGAGAAATTTTAGGGTTATCGTCAAGAACCCAAGAACTTAGTAAAATGGTGATTTTGAAGTGATTTTAAGTCCTTTTTCGAAATGATTTTCCCTAATGAGTTCTTAAAGACTTGACTAATGTTTCCAAGTATTAAATTTTGGATTCAAACCTTATTTTGGAATTGGGTTTTATGTTGATTGACCCACTTTTCAAGAGGATTGATGTGGGTAATGTTGTTTCTGGAATATTGTGAATACTTGTTTTTGCATAGATTGTGTGGGTTTGGAATGATTCGGAAAGGGAAGACTCAATTCTTGAAGTTATATTGATTGATTTAAGGCAAGTGATATCCTAAACTTTGTATTCTAGTAGAATTTGTGTGCTTCCTTCATTGCTTGTGTGTTGGGAGTAATGTGGATGAGGTGGAAGGTTTAATTGTCTATTTGATACATCTAAATGAATATGGAAATGAAAAAGGCTATGTGATGAACATGATGATGTGAATTGCCTTATTGTGACTCTTGTTGATTGATTAATGTAATGCTTGAAAGTATGGATGTGGACTTGAATTGTGTGAATTGTTGTCTCTTCTGTGTGGTGTTGTATTGCTTGTATGCATTGATTGTGAACACTGTGATGTGACATGTGATGATTTATGATTCCTAGGTTTTTGTCGGCGAGTGTTGTGATGCCGAGGTCATTTCGTGCAAGTGTTTATAAAGCCGATGGGAAATTATTTCAGCTAGTGATTTGATATAAAGCCAATGGAAAATGGTTACGACTAGTGGTATAAATCCGATGGGAAATGGTTCCGACTAGTGATATAAAACCGATAGAAAATGGTTTCGGCTAGTGATTTGATATAAATCCAATGGAAAATGGTTCCTGCTAGTGATATTGTGCCGATGAGAAATGGTTCCGGCGAGATATTGATCATTGTGACTTGATACTTTTGATGCTTATGTGTGCCTTACTTGTTAATTGTGATTTATGTACTTGTGTGTGTAACTGAACTACATGACATTGAGATTGACTTATTTGATTTCTTTGATTATTGAATTGTGAAGATTGAACTGTGTATATTGGGCCTTATGAGCTGTGTATTGTAGAATTGCTAGGTTGGACTAGTTTATGTGTAGGTTGTAGTTTTAGGAGGTTTGATTGGAGTGTAAGGAGTATTCGTTTTCTAGCTAGATGCCTTATTTTCTAGATTGCATGTTGGGTACCGTGTTGTTGGTACTAGGGCTGGCAAGGGGACGGGGACGGGGATTGGGGGACGGGACGGGACAGGGGACGGTGCTAGGGGGGATTTTAGGAGGATCGGGATTGGGGGAACAAAAATACGTCCCATCTCGTCCCACTATATATACGGGATGGGACGGGGTTTGGCGGGACAGGACGGGACGTGGGATTTTTTATTTTTCATATACTTATTTTTTTGTATTAAAATTACATGTTAACGAATAACATTTTTAGTTTATTTGATTTTCTTTACATTTTTAGTTAATAAATAATGCTTAACTTTTCAAATTTCAAATTTGAGAAGTTCAAATTTGTATTTTAAATATTTTAAAGTAATTTAAATTTCAAATGTCAAATGTCAAATTTTTATTTTTAAATTAAGTATTTTAAAGTTAGTTTAGTATATATGTAAATATGTATCTATATATTAAAATTAAAATGCAAGACAATAGTTGTATAAAAAAGACTTGAATAAAGCTTTCAAATTTATTCAATAAAATGTAATTGCAACTTAGAAATTTGAAGTTAGAATTTACAATTTACAAATATTAGCGGACTAACTAATCTACGCAGCCACCTTCTAGGAAGGGTTCTGTTTCAATAAGTTCTCATATATAAACTAAGATTTGTTACAAATATTAGATGAGTAACTAATTTACGCAGCCACCTTCTATGAAGGGTTCTGTTTCAATTAGTTCTCTGATGTAATCTAATATATGTGTTCTCCTTTAAAATTCAATTATAATTGTCGAATCATATCGATGGTGACATCCTCCGGTGTTGGCAAACTTGCTAGGAAGTCTTGTGACTCTAATTCATCGTCAGTAGATTCAACTGCAGCTTTAATCCAAGTTTCTTGTCTGGAACTTAACTTTGGCAAATTATAATTCCTTCTCTTGGCGTTGATCCAGTCTCTAAATAAAACTGATGTTTCAAAACTTTCTTCCGCCAATAAATATCTATGATCGCCAATTTGAAACCTTGCCGCACTAAAAGCAGCCTCCGATGCAACTGATGAAGCTTGAATAGCTAGAACATCACGAACCATTTTGCTCAAAATTGGAAATGCAAGCTCTGCTTCCTCCACCATGCTAATAAATCTTCATTGCCATCTTCATATTCCACTGTTTCTAAAGATTGATTAAGATATTTTTTAAAATCATCACGGTTAGTAGAATTAAGACCAAGAAAACCTCGCATATAACTTGAAATTCGAGCTTTACTCTGAGGATTAGAAGTTTGACCAACTTCTCCTTGAGTATTTCCAGAAGTTCTATATTTTTCATACAAAATTTTTTCTTCTATTTTTATGCTAGACTTACACATTTCACAAGTTGGACTTTCTTCCGGTAAAATTTCTAAAGTATCATAAAAAGTATCAACAAGTGTCTGCCCACCTCGTAATTTATACTCAGGATGAAGTAAAGTAGCAATTAAATAAATTTGAGGTATAGGAAAAAAATATTTTTTAAATTTTACAATCATACCTTTAATTGCAACTATAAATTTTTCAATTTTTTTGTATTTAGAAAATTGAATAGAAATAACACAAATATTTATTAATATTGATGAAATAGTAGAATAATAAATTCCATGTTGTAGCATCATAAAAAAGTCTTAAAAATTCTAATAGTTCATTAGTTTGTTCCCAATCTTCTTCACAAATTCTATCTAATGGATCAGCATTATGAGCATTAAACACCATTTGTACAGGTTTTTTATATTCGTAAGCAACTGAAAGCATTTCGTAAAAAGAATTCCACCTTGTTTTAATATGTCTTGGAATTTTTCTTGGTGGCAAATCACAAAGTACACAATGCTCATTAAATTTCCTAATTCTAGCAACTCTATGAGCATAAAAAATCCAAGCAACAGCATATTCAATTTTCATTCAACCACAATCAAATAATTCAATACCATCTTGTACAACTAAATTTAATACATGTGCAATACATCTAACATGAAAAGCATTAACATCAATTGGACATAATCTAACTTGTAACATACTAGCAGCATTTGTATTATTAGATGTATTATCTAATATGACAGACATTACTTTATCTATAAGCATGTAATAATCTAAAACACTCAAATATTTGAAGCTAAATATGGACCAGTTTTTTTCTCTACACATTCTTTATAACTTATGATTCTTTGTTGCAAATTCCAATTATTATCAATCCAATGTGCTGTAATAGTTAAATAATCGTGTCCATTAACACTACGACACATGTTCGAAGTTATAGACACTCTACAATCTAATATGCTAAGCATACAACAAAGATATTGACAATGTTTACCTTGATATTCAAAATCATCATATTTAACAGTATTTCTTGAAAAACCTCTATAAGAAGGATTATAAGTTTGTTGAATATATTCAATAAAACCAGGATGTGAGGAAAACTATAAGGCAAACCACAAACAGAAACCATTTTAGCTAAATTTTTGCGATCTCTTTCCTTATTATATTTACATTGTGTTAGTGGACCACCGGGGTTAGAAAGATCTAATGTTCCTTGAACCATGTTAGAAGCCCCTACTGATTCATTAACATTAATATCAAAATCATTAACTGGAATTCTTTTTTTCCTATCGGCTAATGCTTTAGCTTCTTTATATTCAATCGGCACACAAGATAACAAATGTCTATTTAAGCCCCCCATCCAACCTTGACCCCCACCTTGTCTATGTTTAAAAGGTTGCTTACACTTATTACAAATTGCAATAGAGTTTTCTTTATCTAAAGTCATAAATTGCCACACAACAGAAGTTTTAGGGCGTTGATACTTCACCTTCTCCCTTGTAGGAGGTATAAGGGGTGGGCGTCCACAATTTTGCTCCGTTGAATTTGTAGTTTCAGTTGGAAATTTTGTCACAGGACTAGTAGGTGTATCTTCTAAATCTTCTTCTCCCGGATCAAATTCTACTTCTTCACCTGAATATTCATCAAGATTAGGATTAATATTACCATAACATCATTCTAAACTTTCATGATCTAGTTGAACATTTGAATAAATATCATAAGAAGTATCATCAACATAAGTAGAATCATTTGTATTAAATCTAACTCTAGATATTGATTTAGAAGAAGTACCACCATAGTTACTCTTATTTTTTTCCTTACTACTTTTTTTATTAAAATTAAATAATTTACTAATGCCACTTGGTTCTTTCTCTTTTCCTTTACCGGTATCTTTTTTGCTAGAACTCATATTTAATTATATGTAAAGTGTAATATAAAAATAATAATTACACAAAAATTAATGACGAAAAATAAAATATAAATATTATGAAACGAATGTACCAAACGTCTGCGTTAATAACAGACGTTATAACTGATTCTTGAAACTTGTAGTTTGTTGTAACTTGTAATTTGGAACTCCAATACTTGATATCAAATATGAGAATTACATATATAATAATATAATATGAAAATTTAGAATTGAAATATATGTATTATGATATAATATGAGACTTAAATGGAATAAAAAATTAAGATTTGAGATTGAGAGGATATAGAAAATAGATGAGAGAATAGATGATTTTGTAAGAAATAATAAGGGATAGAGGGGTATTTATAATATTGAAAATGGGTTAAAGCGTATTTATGATAACTTGAGGGTTTAAATTAAAATATTAAAAGTAGGGGGTGGTAGGGGGTGTTGGGGAAGTGAAAAAGTGGAATAAATCCATTGGGGGGGCCACTAGCCATTGCCCCAATGGATATCATTCAAAAAAAAAAAAAAATAACGGGATCCCGCGAACAGGCCGGTTCAACTGGGCCGGGTCGACCGGGACCAAAGGGTGAACCGGTCCCCTAACCCCAAAGTCCCCCCCAACCCGCAAAACTAACGGGACCAGGTCCAGCGAGCCGGTTCTCGAACCAGTCTCGGGCCGACCCGGTCCCCCTGCCACCCATAGTTGGTACTCACTCCTTGCTTCTACACGTGTGTAGGTTTCGAGCTTGGACCCGTGTGATCTTCTTCTCCTCCTAACAGTCGAGGCTCATTGAAGGATTTGAGAGATAACTACTTGTCATCCTGGTGGACCCTCTTTTCCTTTTTCTTTAAGCTTTGTTCTACTTGAGAAACAAAGACTGAGACTTGTATTTATCTTTCGAATTCTGTATTTTCATTAGTGGCTTGTACACGCGATAATCAGGTTTTGGATTATTGTTTAGAATGAATACGTTTTCCGCCTTTGTCTTGTTCTTGTTTTATATTTCCATATTTATTTCGTTTTCTTTGCCTAGTCTTGGTGGGGATAAACGAGTGTCATCACGTCCATTTTGGGTCGTGATATGTTGCTACACCATCTGAGTTACACTTGTAGGATCCTAATCTAGGCAATCTCCAGTATACCATATTAAAATTAATAAATAATGTGTATTCAATAAAAAAGATGAGCAATCATGTCAAGTACTAGGAACATTTTGCAATCAAGAATTGCTAAAAATAGCTAGATGATATAAATTTATGTTGACTTCTATAATCATATCATAAAATGACATATTACCTTCATGAGAAATTATATTTCTCTTTTTTTCAGATTTTTTTCAAGTGATAAATGACGGGACAACCTTTAAGAGAGGTCTAAGCTTTGACGAGAAGTCTCTACTCCGTCATTTATGAATGGTATTACCAAGCTGCAAAAATGGTCACTGCACATTAGCGTAAAAATTAATAAGCTACCCGAATCCTGAAATAATAAAGAACTCCGATTGTGCAGGTAATAAGACGGAACTTAAATCTTTTTTAAATGTTTGACCTTCCTTTTTCTTGAACTTCAAGAAGACGATTTGGATTTGATAATTCTTATAATCAAAGTCAAAATCAAAATATTATGTATTCAGGGGTCGTTTGGTTATTGGTTAGAGTTATACAGGTATTAGTTATGCAGGGTTTAGTTATGCATGTATTAATTATGCAGGGTTTAATTATGCAAGTATTAGTTATGCAATGTTTAGTTGTGCAGGATTTATTTATGTGGATATTAACAATGTAGGTATTAAGGGAAACTAACATAAATAGACTATATTAAAAAATATTTACCATTTATAGCAATAACATTTTTTTTCACTTGATCATTTTTAATATATTTATAATACAATTTTAATACACATTACAAAGAAAAATTTATTATTCACATATAATACAATTTTTATTGATGGATAATATATTTATCACACATTTTAATACACTTATAATACAATGTGTCAATTTCTTACCAAACAAACATAATATATTCAAAACAACAGTTATAATACATATATATTGCATACATAATTCACTTTTAATACATATTGAAGATTTAATATAGTATTGCTAAGTATTGCTATAAATGGTAACAAATAAATTATATTGCTAAAATCAGTAATTATTTAATAAAAGGTACCCATCCAAGTAATTCACTACTAAAAAACTACTAAAAACGATGTAAGTAAAAGCGACGTACGGCGTCACTCCAAAAAGCGACGCCATTAGCCACACTGTCCGTCGCTTTTTAATTAAAATAAATTTTTTATTTTATTTTTTAAAAGCGACGGACGGCATCGCTTAGTCCATCTCTTTTTTCGCTAATTTTTTGCACATATAATGAATAATTAATTATTTTATATAGATAGCGACGTAGTTTGTCGCTTTTTATTAAAAATATTTATTAATTTAAAAAAAGCCACACCGTCCGTCCCTTTTTATTAATTTTAATTGTTTAATTATTTTTTAAATTAGCGACGGACAGCATCTTTATGTCTGTCTCTTCTTGGTCAAAACATCTGGTCAAATATTTTTAAAAAGCAACGGACAATGTATCTTTGTTCGTCGCTTTTTGGTCAAAATGTTGGTCAAACTTTTTTCAAAAAAATCGACAGACATAGACACGCTGTCCGTCGCTTTGAGAAATATTTTGATTTAATTTTATTTAAATCGTCTTCCTGAGGACGGTTTTGTGTAGAATAAAAAAGCAAAAAAAATTATAACACCGACTTCCAGATGTCGGTAAAATTAAATAGTATGTAATAAATTAATATTTTCAAGTAACTTTAAATAAATCATCATCCGAATGACGGTTTTATATAAGTTAAAAAATAATTTAATAATCAATTATATAGTAGAATCAGATGCAAGTGAAAATAATTATGGAGCAGTATTAAAATATAAATATGAAAATAAAAAAATAGAACATCACTGCAGATATTACTCAGGAACATTTACGGAAACAGAAGGAAGATGGGAAATTAATAGAAAAGAATTATTTGCATTAAATAAATATTTGCTAGCATTTGAACCATATATTGTATATAATAAATTTATTGTCAGAACAGATAACACCCAAGTTAAATGGTGGTTAACACGGAAGGTACAAGACTCAGTTACTACAAAAGAAATAAGAAGAATAGTATTAAATATTTTAAATCTCTCTTTTACTCTTGAAGTGATTAAGACTGACAAGAATATCATTGCAGACTACTTATCAAGACAAGGCAGTACAAACAAACTTTGAAGAAAACCTAGAACTCCTAACTTTAGCTCTACCTCTGATATCAAAACAAAGGATTTCTCTATTTTGTTATTTTGAGGCTTGAGTAGAATCCTTTTTTGACTATCTTTGATCATACTTGTTATCATGGGCGGATCTATGCATGGGTGTGGGGTTGCCACGCCACCCCCGAACTTCAACGAAAACTCTATATATACATAGGTATATATATATAAAATTTATATAAATACAAAGCGTGGCACCCAGTAAACAAAATTGGCTTGTGGTGCCACGGTAGGAGGCAACTTTAGATGGCTAATGTTGCGGGTTTGAATTCCATTTGTACCTATTTTTTTTTAGAAATTTGCTGCAGACATTTTTTAAGAAAAAAAAAGGCTCCAACCATGTTTTTTTAAGGAAAAAAGCTGGCACATTAATCGATAAGTCTATTTGACACCCACGGAATCTAAATCTTGGATCCGCCACTGCTTGTTATCAATTTTAAGAATCACAAAAATTAAGTTAATTAATTTGATGTAATTTAAAGATTTGGTAAAAGCTATTTAATTTATTGAACTATCTAGAAGTCGAATACTTCTAAAAGAACTGTTAGCTTGCTGGCAAGCAATTTGATTTATTCAAAGTAATCTTTATACAGATGTTTAAGCAAACATAAACACTAAAATTAAACGTCAACTCTTCTCTTTGAAAATATTGATTTTTCTGTCCGTGTAAAGTTTACAGAAAAAGAGATTTAAGTTATATACATCATCAATATAAAAAAAATTGATTTACAATATTAGATCACTTTTAATTATTGTAGCAGATATTATAAATTCCACATATTTTGACAAAGACTAACGCCTAACTTATTTCAGGTCACAATTTTTTGTGAATACTGAATTTCATTTCATAATACAATTAATAAATATAGTAACATAGCACATTATTTTAGCAATTGCAATTAAGTCGACTATAGTAAAATACTAAATGAATTTTCTAGTTGATTTAGAAGAGTTTAAGTCTGTTTAAAAGTATTGCAATTTGCATTGGTCCTTACAATCCAAGTCATTGTCTAAATAATGTATTATAGGCCTAGCTAAAAGGTCCTACTAGATTTTTTTAGTAAGGCCAAGCATATAGTTGTTAGATAGTTTATAATAATGGTGATGTACTTTTTGCAACAATATTCCCCGGGCTCATCTAGCTGGAGGATTCTCTCTTATATCAAAGTGTTGGTGACTTGAATGGTCGCGGGAGAGGGTTGGTGGGGTGAATTGGCACCCCACGTGGTTAAAATAGATGGGGTTAACAAAGGAATGACAAAAATTTTAGTCATTTTTATAACGTTAGGGACATATATATACTGATAATATAACGGAGGATAATATTTTAAAATTTTCAATAGTTGAGGGACAAGTAATGACCCCACCCCCTCTTAACGAATCATATAAATGAACCAGAGAGACCAAGGAGAAAAAGAACAAAATGAAACTCAATATTAACACAGCATAAATGTATTTTTCACAAGCAAATTCAATGGAATCTTATGCAATCCAGCAAGTCACTGTTATCAAGGACTGTGAACTTGGATATCATAAGTAATTAACAAAAGTAAATATATAATACTAACTAGATTTTGAATCCCTGCATACCAGTCCATACCAAATAACTGAGCTGAAACCAAACAACAAAAATTGAATCGAACCCAACAAATTGATGCAGGCTCGAGAGTGTTTGATTTAAATCAACTTATAGTATGCAAAAACCAGCACAGGTATTCCAGCAAAAATGTCATTCTCAGTGGTGACATGGCCATAACATATCATAAGAGCTATTGTAATGTTAATTGTCCTCCTGAAGGGTAACTTTTGGACTAACAGTAGCTGATAAATTATACTCATCTACCCGTAGCAAAGGCCTCTGCCCTTAGAAATGCACTCAGAAGTGATTTCATCAGTGGATTGTCCGGTAAATAAATGTCAAAATCCTGAGGGTCAAAGGCAAAACAGATCTCATCACTGTCTTCCTTGTTTCCTTCTTTTTAAGTCAGAATTTGAGGGTACAAAGAAACAACAATCTGTGTGTGATATATGAATGATATACATTATGCTGTGATCCTGCATTGCTCCAAAACGTTGGATTAGGCCATACAAGTTTTACCTTTGAGATTAGTAGTGGTGTCTCCCATAGTTGTTACACAGAAATTGGCTGCATCCAACAGTAAATTCCTATGAAAGCAGCCAGCTTAACTTTTCCTCAGGACATGCTGTGAAACAAGATTTCTGGTACTTGGAAAGGACATCCAACATAACATTACATTTTGCCATTTAGCTTGTTCTGTTTGAGGAATAAACCACTTCAGAAACAGACATCCTTATCATTCTTCCATATCACAGATGGTCTTGGAATTTCTTAAGCTCTCACAACCTGGACAATTGTGCAAGCTCTCATGTATATAAATATCACAATCAAGGCAGAAGTGTTGTTTGCAGTTTGGACAAGCAACCTGTGGACCTGCCAAATTTCCTGCATCAAATCAAATAAAGAAAAAAGTGAAACGAGCAAAAAGTGAGAATATCCTGATGAATGAAGAGAAAGGGGGAACAAGCAAAAAGTGAGAATATCCTGATGAATGAAGAGAAAAGTGGAACAAGCAAAAGTGACACTCCTGTACATTAAGTTTGTGTCAGGCCAAACACATGGACATCCCACTTAAATCTTAATGCTGCCACAGCTTTTCACTTAGACAACTCGATTGAGGTTATTATCTTTTAGACAACTTAACGTATATCCAAAATATGACGTTTGAAGTTTGAACACCTCACAGTAATGTGGCAGAATGAGTGATTTTCACAGAGTTTTGAGCGCATGAATTGTAAATGTACTTTTTTCGTTTTATTTCTTTCTTCTTCTTTCTCCTCCAGCTCCTCTCTGCTGCTGCCACCACCTCTCCACATCAGTTTGGACATGCTACCAATCACCAGAAACCACCACAGCCTTCGTCTCTCCCTCCTAAATAGAATCCCACCAGCAAAAAATACCAACTAGTGATCCTTCAATTTCCAATAAGAGAAATACCATCAGAAACCAAGACTGATCAATGGAGAGAACACCATTAATGAACAGAACGCCCAGCTTTTACTACTACAGCACATCATCCATTCACTACACCATTCAACAACAATAACAACATACCCAGTGTAGTGAATGGTAATTCACTACACCATTCCAACCCGACATATCGACAGCTTTCCAATTTCAAGCAAAACCCCTCACACCCACTACTGTATCAACACTTAAATCTAACGAAACTAAGGGGATGGCAACCCATGAACAAGTAGAAGAAAAAGAAGATGATGAACCTCTAGCAAAGCATCCATTGACAGTCTGATTTTGTAGCCTTGAACTGTGGTTTATATAACTTTACCTGAAAAAAGACAACTCTATTGGGCCTCTAAAGTAAAACATCAAGATGAATGTCATGGAAATGAAGATGCTAAGATGGACGGGCAGTCATACAAGACTAGACAAGATTAGAAACGATTGCATTCACAAGAAGGTTCAAGTAACACACATCGAGGAAAAAATAAGAGAAGGTCACTTGAGATGGTATGTTTATGTCTTGCATAGAACTTCAAATCCACCAGTTTGTTGATACGTGGTGAGAGAAAGTACTAAAAAGGGAAGAGGTACCCCTAAATCACATGAAAGGAAGTTGTATTGAAAGATATACAATCTATTGAGGTTCATGCAAGGCTTAGTGAAAGATAGGGCACAATCGAAGAGAAAGATCTATGTAGGAGATACCTATTAATTAAGAATATGTTTTAGTCATGCTAACACTTTTACTTTAAGTCATATACTTTAATCGGAGTTGTTTACCATTTCAGAAATTTATGACAGTAGCAAATTATAAAGAACTTCTAGTACTTTTTATGTTGCTTTATTTTATACTATTACTTTTTATAATGTTGGCCTGAGATGGCTTAACTGGAGTAGTATGGTCAGTGAGGATTCCTATAGTCCCCAACTTGCTTGGGACTGAGGTTTAGTTGTATTGTTGGGCAGCTGAGTAAGGTGGGGATGACTTGAGTATTTATAGGCATGATATGTGTTTTTTAGAATAGAGTGACATATTTCTATTTTTTCTTGTTTTCCGAGGTATTTGGAGAGCAAATTTATGGAGAGATTTTCATGGGTTAAAGGAGAAAATGGAGGAATGAGTCGGAGAGAAATCAGACAAGGGAAGGGTGAGGTTGGGGAAGATGACTAGGTGGGATCTTTTTTTTTCCTTCTACAGATAGTGTTTTCTTTTTCCTTTTTTAATTAGTTAGATTCAAAAGCCACATGGCTTCGTTCGATTTGCCTTTTTTTTTTGACATAGGTAATTGTTTCTATTTATGTAACACAGTACATGGGTTATACTGAAACCATATTTACAAAAGTACTCAAAATCTATTGTCCTATCCTTATAATGAGTCTAAGGCATCTATGATAGAGACTATCATTAGAGTATATCTGGTTACACCAAAAACATAAAGTCAAAATACAATTCATTTTGACTTGTTCAATAGTATTCTCCATATTCTCAAAGACTCTAAGGTTCCTCTCCTTCGATATTGTCCACCATATAGCTGCAGGTACAATTCTCCAGTTGTCTATGTTCTTAGCGTGAACTCCTACTTCTTCCCAACTATGTAATGCTTCTGTAATTTTGTGATTTTCCCTAGCATGGACCAAGATATGTTTTTGAGACATAGGAATAATCTCCATAATTGACTTGTGACCTTGCAATGTATAAATAGATGAACCACTGTTTCTACAGTTTCCCCACAGAAAAAACATCTCGAACATAAAGGGTTTCTCTTTTTCATCAAGTTATCTTGTGTCAGTACTACTTCCTTAGCCAATAACCAGACAAAGCAAGCTACATTGTGTGGGATTTTGGCTTTCCAAATGTGTTTCCAAGGCCATCAAAGTATCTGCTGGTTTGGTTAGTTCATCTTCCTGTAGGCTGCATTTACTTTAAAAGTCCCATTGCTATTTCCTTGCCACTGTAGGATGTCTTGTCCAGCCTTCAAACCACTGAATTGGTCGATGGTGCTAAAGAATTTTGTTACTCTTGGTATTTCCCAATCATTGAGGTGTCTCCTGAACACAAAATTTCACCCTTGAGGTGTCCACAATTCTGCTATTGTGCTATGTTGATGTAAAACTAAGTTATAAATATCTAGGAATAATGTCTCCATGTTGCCTGCTTCATGCCAATCATCCTTCCAGAAGACAGTTTTAACTCCATCTGCCACTTTGACTATGGTATTGACTTTGAATTCATTCCACAAAATTCTGATAGATTTACACAAGCTAACACCATAAGGAGTAGTGACTTCCTTTGTCATCCAATTATCATTCTCCTCATATTTAGCTTTAATGACTCTAACCCATAGACTTCAATTTTCATTTGAATATTTCCATAGCCATCTCATTCTTAAAGCTTTACCCTGATTCTTCAGATTTTTGATCCCCAATCCCCCAAATCTTTTCTCTTTGATCACTGCCTTCCATTTGACTAGGTGGTAACCCTTCCCGCTTGCCATAGAAATTTCCTCTTGATGCTATCCAACCTATTGATGATTCCTGGTGGGACAGTGTGGAATAATTTCATTCATATATTTCTATGTCATATACATGGCTTTATATATACATAAGAGATTGTTGAATACAATCACCTAAATACCATGGGATTATACAGAATCATATATTTTACATTAAGAGTAAGAGAAAGAATCATATCATATTCTAGATTACCACAATTATCCTAAGATCTTAGAGGATCATATCTTGATGTGAAGAATATCTTCTCATCTTAGTGGATCATATCTTTGATAACAAGAATATCTTCTTGGAAATCCTCTATCAACCAACAAATAGGAAATAATGACATCATATACGTTGGAAGTGCATCAAGCAGAGAGTTTATCAAGGTCAATCTTCCACCCATGGAGAGATATTGGGACTTCCACCTTGCTAACTCCACATTTCTCAATCTCCCATTCCAGATTTCCATAGACATAAACTTGGCCCCCAAAGGCAATCCAAGGTAGATAGTTGGTAGAGCACCCACTTCACACCCTAAGATTGTCTTTAAGATTTCCATGTTTGGCATTTCATTAACCGGGTATAAGAAGCTTTTCCTCCCGTTAACATGTAAATCTAACATTCCTTCAAAAATTACCAAGATCAGTCTCAATATTTTGAGATGCTCTTCTTCAGCATCACAAAATATAAGTGTGTCATTTGCATACTGAAGACGAGTTATCTTTAAGCTATTCCTTCCAGCTCTAGCAACCTCAAATCCTCTTAACCATTCCCTGTTTGTTGTCTTAATCGTGTTGTTGAGTCCCTCCATGACTAAGAGGAACAAGAAGGGTGATAGAGGAACACCTTGTCTTAGGTCCCCCTATGAATTTTTTTTTCGATAAAGGTAACTTTATATTCACGTCAAAACTCATCAGCAGAGCATGATGAGGTGGGATTTACAGCCCAATTGGTCAAAAACTTCACAATTGAGCTATAAAATCCACTAAGCTCACAGGTCCCCCTGTGAATTAAAATAACCTGTTGGTGAACCATTAATAAGTACATAGAAGTTCACTGTTGAGATACAAAATTTAATCCATTGCTTCCATTTGCGTCTAAATTCCATCTTCACTAGTCGATCCATAAGAAAGCCCCAATTGACATGATCATATGCTTTCTCAATGTCTAATTTGCATAGGATTTCGGGTTTTTTCAAGTTCACCCTAGAGTTTATTACTTCATTTGTTATGAGGGCAGCATCCATAATTTCTCTTCCTTTGATGAATGGCAATTGTTGTGAGTCCACAAGCTTAGCCATCACTCTTTTCAACCTTTCAGTAAGCACTTAGGAGAATAGCTTGTAAATACTACCTATCAAACAGATGGGTCTCTGAAGTCTCTTAATTCTTTAGTACCTTTCTTCTTTGGAATAAGAGCTATGAAGGTAGCATTGAAACTTCTTTCAAACCTTCCTTGCTCGTAGAAATTCTGGAAGGTCTTCATGATATCATTTTTTTACCACTTCCCAATACTTGAAGTAGAACGCCATTGTAAACCCATCTGGACCAGGTGCTTTATCAATTGCACAGTGCTTTAGGCATTTCACTACCTCCTCCTCTTCAAATCCCCTTTCTAAATCTTCCATCTCCTCCATTGTCAGCCTTGGGCAATTTGTGAAGTTGCTGGCAGGTCTTGCCATTTTACCACATCATCGCATGTAAACTCATGCATTTTATTTTTACTAACTAGGAATAGTGTGTTCAATAGGCACATTTTAGACATACATTAGGTGTATGATGGGTAACAACTTTAATTAAGGTGTCTAAATAAAAGGTCGCCGCAACTTTAAGAGGTTGTCTATGTATTTGGACTTGCATTAAGAAGAGATAAATTGCTTCCTTTCCAGGTTTTATGATCCCAAGCATGTTTTGTCCAAGCACAACTCATTTTACAAAATAATTTCCTAATTCATCACACAAGTTACAAGAAATTTGTCTTCATCATTGTCTCTCTAACACTCTTAGAAATTCAGAAGCTTCCAATTTCAGAGAAACTAAAGGTTGATTGAACATGTCGGGTCATGGAAAGGGAGGAAAAGGTTTGGGAAATGGAGGAGCAAAGCTTTTCACTGTAAGGTCCTCTGTGATAACATTCATTGAATCAAAAGGCCAGCCATTAGGCATTTGGCATGTAGAGGGGCAGTGAAGTGTATCAGTGGGCTAATCTATGAGGAGACTCGTGGGGTGCTCAAGATCTTCTTGGAGAATCTGATTCCTAATGCTGTTACTTATACTGAGCATACTCATAGGAAGACGGTGAGTGCTTTGGAGGTCGAGTATGCTCTCAAGAGACAGGGCAGGACTTTGTATGGTTTTGGGGATTGAGGAGAGGTTTGGTTCTGACTTTTGTTTTGTCTGCAAAAGTCTTGCTGTCAAGAAAAGAAGAGCAGTTATGTTAATGCTGGTAAAGGCAATTGATTTGGTGTGGTGGTTTAATTATGGTGTAATTACTATGGTTCCTGTAGGGTATATATTTCTGCTATAGTAGCAGTACCTGTTCTTTTTTGTAAGCTGGGATGTGGTGGAAGCTTGTTTCAGAACTATTGAAATTAGCTCTAATTCAATGAATACTATTGACTGATTCAAGAATAAGTTAAAAGAAATTTGGCGAAAAAAAAAAGAAAAAAATTCTCGCTGAATACAAACACTAGTGTTTTCTTTTTCCTTTTTTTATAAGTTGAATTCAAAAGCCACGTGGCTTGGTTCAATTTGTTAATTTGCCACACCGTCACATGTGAACTCACACATTTTATTTTTTACTAGCCAAGCATGAAGTGTTCAAAAGGCACATTTTAGACATACATTAGGGGTTTGATCGGTATGGAAGAACACATTTTCTAGAAAATGTAAATAAGTTACACAAGTGGGATTCCACATTGATAGTGTCCTTCCTACCTTCCAACACACCTCATCTTCAGCCTCACCCCTACAGCCCCCATACCCACCACCCCACACACCTTACCTTTCACCTTCACCTCTCATAGTATTGTTCAAATTATATACAAATGCTTTTCGGATAATATTTTATGCCTGCGTACCAAACACACTCACTCTTTTGTAACTACTTTGCATTTTTTTGATGCCATGAATGGAATCAATTACTTCATCTAAAAAAAAGTAAGAAACTCACTTATTTTCCTAAAATATATTTTCCACCGAAAACATTTTCCATCATACCTAACACACCCTAGGTGTTTGTGGGTAACAGCTTCAATTTAGGCGTCTAAATGAAAAGTTGTGAGAACTTTAAGGGGTTGTCTATGTATTAGGAATTGCATTAAGAAGATACAAATTGCTTCCTTTCCAGGTTTTATGATCCCAAGCCATGTTTGGTCCAACCACAACTCATTTTACAGAATAATTTCCAAGTTTAATCACAAGTTGCAAGAAATTTGGCCAACAAAAAAGAGCAATCTGGCTGAATACAAACACTAGTTCAATAGGCTACTTCCTTAAAAGACCAAATTTCAAGTTTTCAACATTGCTTGAAATTTAGCCTCAACACAGTCCTCAAAGGACATAATTAAAACAACCAGCAAGTAGCACAAAATTGTAGCACAAAAGAACTTATTATCTTGGACGTGAATAATTTAAGCTCTAGAAACTAAATATCTTGCTTCTTCTGTAGAACACTAGAGACATTTCTTTTGCTTAAGTTCAACAAAAGCTCAGTTACGATTAGTGCGTGTTTTCTTTTTCTTTCGTTCTTTTTTTAATCGGACAAATGCACATACAAGATATCTCATATGACAAACAATTAAGTAAATACCTTCTACAATTCTCTGTAGCTATGAACTTAAAGAAAGGAACTTTACTGACATCCTCAGCAACATTAGATGCTTCAGGTCAGGGTTATGAACCCAGGGTAAATCTGATGAGTGATGAACTACTCCATTTGACAATTATCAAATTATCGATCATCCTAACATATACATGGATAATGATAATATCTGCGAAACAAATGCAAATCTCAGGTGTTCCATTTTTATTTATTTAATTTGATAAGGAAGACCAGCTCAGGTGCTTCAATGGGTCCCAGATTCACATTATAGGTTACTTACAATGTAATCTTGAGAGCAAACAGAAAAGACATCTTTCCTCATTTTGGCATGAATCTTTTTTACCACTGGAAGTTTCAATTCTGAAAAGACAGATTTCCTTGTTTCTGCGGCGTGAATCTTTTACCTCTAGATGGTTTCAATTTTGAAAATAAGCTTAAGAGTGCTCTTACCAGGATTTAGAAGACTCAGCTGGCAACCAAAGCAATTCTTTGGTAACTTGTGAAAATCTTTCAGAGCTGAGGGTGAAATGTCATCAAATGGCCTTATTGGGAAGAGATGGTGATATGACCTTGCCAAATGTGGAGAAGATACAAGGGTCAGTCCGCAAATGCAACACTCGGTAGGCAGCTCACATATTCGTGCTTTGCATCTCGGACAAGTGTATCCACCACCAACTTTAGCCTCTTTATGACATGAACAAATTGAAATGACACCCTCTGTTGTTCTTTGGGGGAACCCCATCTTGATCAAATTTGCAACAGCAAACTCTGCAATAGCTGGAGGAGGGGGAGCATGCTCCAATACCAACTCTTTTAAATGAGGCTGACAGAGCAATACAAAGAATCATATCATAAAAAGTATTAACAATATTATTCTTGCCACATATAGTTAATCATTATTCAATGAGACGTTCTAATTTCTACATAGTAGGCAATTAGAACTAAATTTCTCATAAATTTCCAGAAAAAGATTTCCTTATTCTGTTAGTTTTTGTTTCTCAAGTTCTCGTATTCCCATTACTTCAGAGCTCAATTATCTATTCCTTACCTCATCCAATGCAACAAAATGCATTCCACCAGTCTCTTGGCAGAGATTTCCTTATTCTATTAGTTTTTGTTTTACAAGTTCTCGTATTCCCATTACTTCAGAGCTCAATTATCTATTCCTTACCTCATCCAATGCAACAAAATACATTCCACCAGTCTCTTGGCAGAGATGCTTGCATATGTAGAGTTCTGCAGAGAGACCAATTACTGAGCACCTTATCTTGGACGCTTTGCATTTTTGGATGGTTTCCAGTATATCCCCTGGATCACATGTGCTAAGAGCTGAATACAAGATAAGGGCTTCACGATGACCATACGATGGGATTTGATTTAGGAGATCACACACAAGATCTAGGCCATTCTGAAGGGATGCATCACCCGAGGTCCCCAATTTACCCATCAATGCTTTGATATGAGCCTCAGGATTGCCACCAAGATCTGTTAAGCAATGAGCTACTCCATCTTTCAAGATCACCAAGCCAATTTGACTAAGTGGATTCTGGTCAAAAAATTCTCTTATAAAAGCCTCCACTTGTCTAGCAACTACAACCATTCGGCTTGATTTATAATCCATTTCTGCAGCTGCCTAAAATTCAAAAATCAAGTGAGCAATTATTAACTTAAAAGATGTAAAAGTTTTAGATATTATGAGACATTACTGTCTCTCTTTCAAAAGTCATTTTAAATCATCCAGACTTAATTGATTGTGTCTAGATTTCTAGTACTCAAAGCATTTCAATTTTTCTTCTAGCTTTCCAAGTTTGTGTGGGTGTTACTGAACTATAAGCATGTAGGAAAAGTATCAAGTAGATGCAACCGATGCTCAGAAAAACTTGCGAGCAATGTGAAAAAAAAGAAAACTAGGAAAATGTCACAAAAAAAAGGATGCTGACATCTTGAAAGGAGAACTATCAACAAGAAGCTTACATGCAAATGTTTAAGATTGTTTATCGCAGCATCTTGTCAATGATGAAAGAAAACGTCCAACGCAGTGATAAGCACAACCCAATTAAAGGACATTTTCAAGAGGCAATAATTGTCTTAGACACACTCAATTCACAATTTTAGAATTTCAAAATGTGGTTTGGAGAAATATGGTGGTATCAAAACTAAAAGTAGGTATTCACTTGAATATTGATTAAATTCACTGATCAAAGACAACCAAATTGCATAGGAATACAGTAGCAAGATTTTTTGAAGAAGTTACTGAGTGTTGGTTTCACAATGCCATTACAAGAAACGGAAATACACTTAGCTTTTATCAATATCTCATAGCTTAATCAACCGGTTACAATCACTAATTTAGCGCAAATAGAAATCCATAAAACAAAGACCTGCTGGTTCTTCAAAAGGACCCTATTGTATTCCTTCTTAAGAAACAATTTGCTGGCATCGAAAGAAGTTCAGCAGATTGTCTGGGAAATTGGACTTGATTAACTTCTCCGGAGATAACTCATTTACAAACAGATAAAGATAGATGCTTAAATAATTTTTTCACATCTTGCAATAAAAAACTAAACCTTTAAATGTCAATAATCAATTACAGTAATGTAGTTATTGGCAATCATATAGGATTTTACATACCCTAGAGAAATCAATGATAATGTAGAGGTACCGAATCAGACCCTTCTGAATTCGTGCAATGGTGGCAGTGCGGAGGCGTCGTCGATACTGAGCATGGGATAGAGTTTTGTTGTCAATTGGACGAAGGAGACCTGATTCATCCTCTTGCAAAGACTCCCATGATCTTTCATCTGCATAAGTTCTTTCCCATGCTTCACGACCTCTCCCATTTTCCTCCTCATCCTCCTCTTCTTGATTAAATCGTTTTTCTTCATTATTCATTTCCCTGTGAGATATAACGTCAACTCTTAATAAGATGACCAGATACTTGAGAAACTAATTGTACAAACTCAATATTAGTACAAGACTCGGTATGTGCGTGTTCTGAGGTCTTTACATTACACATCCTTATTGTATGCACTATTTTCCAATTTGCACCTAGTCCTCTGCTATTTCTATACTTCACTTTTCCCCCTAAAGTGTGTCGCACCCCCATTTTCTCGCAAAAGCAGGTTTCAACATGTGACAACTCTTTTAATGGGCTAAAAGAGAAGAGTTGTCACCTAATGGGTTAAGGTGTGTTAAGACACCTAATTTTCCTTTTTTAATAATTGAGGTGTCCGGATCAGCTTGCACGCACCTCAATTAATTCCACGGGATACATATATGTCTTACCAGTAGAGGTACTAGGTAACGTCCACCAAGGCTAGAACAAATGGGATGAAATTACCTTATTTTTTGCCTCTACTAGGATTTGAACATGAGGCACTAGGGTTCTCAACCCACTTCATTTACCACTAGGAAACACCCTTATTGCGCATTAGGGCACCTGTTTACTACAACTAATTGCAAATAATTCCATTTACTAGTCTCCGCGACATGAGATCATTAAGAATTCAGATTACCTCAAAAGAACAGTGTTAGGCACCATTCAAGGTCCACAACTAGGTGGGATTTAAGTGCTTAAGGTAAATAATTCTAAATGACCTAGATGATTAAAGATTCAAATAATTATATTAACCCAAGTGATATAAGTAAATGTTAATGCTAGAATGAAGCTAGGTGTTAAAGTAGAAATAAAGTTTTGAAAAATAAAGAGAGGAAGCTTCATTGATAAATAAAATACATATAATATTTGTAGAAGGAAAATAGACATAAAAAGAAGAAGAAGCAATTGAGACTGCAACAGACAAAGGTTTTGTTGACAAAAGGAATTTGAATACAACATCTTTACAAAGGTAAGTCTACGGATTAAAAAATAAAAATAATAAATCGTGAATAAAATAACGCTTAGCTACAAACAACAACGACAAGCCCAATGTAAAATCCACAAGTGGGGTCTAGAGAGAGTGGTGTTTTATGTGTATGTAGTCTTACCCCTACCTTGTGAAGATAGAGAGGTTGTTTCCAATTCAAGAAAAGCATATCAAAATTAGTAAGAAAAGGAAATACAATAGTGAAGAAACCATAAAGAAAATAATGGAGAAAGGAACAAAAGCACTAACAAGTAATACACTAACTGAAGCGGAGGAAACAATAGGTAACAATAAAATCGAAGAATAAGCTAATAGGAGCGTACTAATGATAATACTGATAAGGGAAACTCGACAACACTAGACTACTCAAGAACATAAGCACATATAAAAGAACATAAACACATACACAAAAATTACAATCAATATGTAAAATTTCTACTAATACAGAAGAAAAATATTTGAGATTTTGTTGACAATGACGAAATTAGCAAGTAGAAAAGAGAAATAGGAAAAAATATGAACACGAGGGAGATGAATGTGAAGTCTAAAATAGTAAGTAAAACGGAGAAATAGAGAGAAATGAACACGAGGGGGGAGGGTCGAACACAATCCTCTCCTCAATAGGAAAAATACGTGTGAATTTGGAATTAAAAGTAAGTCCACTATGAGTATACTATCGAGAACAACAAGGTAACATGTTACCACAATTGTGTGTAATATGGAAATTAATGTGATAAAGATGAAGACATAATACATGTTTAGGGCTAAATTTAGTTTGAGGCTTTTGGCTTCACACCAAAGCTAAAGTATTCAAGATGAGATACAAAATAGAAACAAATAGAATCAAATAGAAATAACAATGTTATTGATGAAGAAAACAAATAACAATGTTTACACCTCTACACATGAGGGTGTAAGCTACTAGATTATAAAAGTGCGGAGAGCGAAGATCTAGAATAAAATGAATTAAAAGATTATAATTTCTGCTTCATACTGCCGAAAACGCTAATGCCTAGCATAATCAACATTTTAATGGGAAAAAAACACGAGAAATCTAAGCTTTGTCCAAAGGTTGATTATCAAAATACATATTTCCTTAATTATGTAAAGACTAGAAAAACTCCCAGTAAAACAAAAACTTCAGTCATTCATCTAGTTGTCTCCCGCTCAAAAATTAAGTTGAAACGGACGAAGTAGAAATTCTTCATTGAAATGCAAAAGAATCTTCAAGCTTCTCAAGTAACAAATAAATAATACCCAAAATAAAAACAAAAAAGGAGACTATGTATTGAGATTATTATAGTTCGCAAGAAGCTTTCCTATCTCAACTTCTAACAAAACTTTTGCATGAGCCAAATCCTTGTGGAAGATAGGCATAGAAGTATGTTCCCCCTATCTCATTTTTATACAAGTAAATGTTTCCCCCCATCTGTTATTCCTATTTGTTACTCCTCTTATTTCTCCAAGGAGCACATCTCCCTGCATGCCTAGAGAGAATTAGAGCAATTTATTGCATATAGGCCAGTTCTTTTTCTTGTTTCTTGGCTTATCTGCAAAAGAGAGTTATATTTATTATGATTGGACTGAGGAATACATCAAATTCTACAGCTATGGAATTTCTTAATTGCATCCAAGCAGCGAGTATTCACCAGATTAACACATAAAATCAAATCAAAATATAGTTAGCTTGGATGACTTAGGTGGGGCTTCAACTAGATTAATAATTTTATTTCTCAAACATGGAGATCTAGAAAGATTCCTCAACAATAATTTCTTTAGTGGTAGAAGTGGGAGATGGTTCAAAGGCATCCTTTGGGAGGACAAGTGGAATGGGTCTATTCCTATGAAACAGTTGCATCCTGAATTGTTCATTTTATGCCAACATCAACAGGCCAATGTGGCTACAATGTGGGCTGAACAAGGACACATGACTGGTAGATAGACAAAGTGGCAAAATTTCAAGATTCAGTAGGATCTTTCAACAACCTCACTAAAAAGGACTTATTGGTTTGGTAGAATGATACCAAAGGTCAATTCTCAGTAAATTCAATTTTAAGGAACTCAACAAGAATGCTGGACAGGAGACATAATGGCCATGGAAGATGATCTCGAAACCAAAAGTACCTTACAAAGTAAACCGCTTCATGTGGCTATTGACAAAAGAAGCTGTTTTGACTCGTGAAAATCTAAAGAAAAAGGCTATCAATTGGCTTCTATATGTACTTTATGTGGAGAACATACTGAGACAATTAACCGTCTTTTTTTGCATTGTACATGGACAGAACAACTAAGGAGAATGTTCATCTGTCTAAAAGGGATCAGATGGGTGAAACCAGGGAGCATTAAAGGAGTCCTAAGAAGCTAGAATAGAGATGGCAATGCTTCTGATAAGGAGAAGACATGGAAATTTGTCCCAGCATGTATTTGGTGGACAATTTGGAAAGAGAGAAACAATAGGAGTTTTGAAAATAGGTAGAATAGCTTACAGAAGATCAAGATGAATTGCTTAGCTCTCTTCTATTTTTGGTGTAAACAAGATATATTAACTAGGACAGAAGACAACTTTGATGTGCTAGATTGTTTATAGGTAGCAGTTTAGATTAAGACTGTTTTACTCGGTAAGCTGTAATACTTTTGAAGGGGAATTACACTTTTGTTGTAGCATACCTGTGAATATATAGACTAAAGGTTACCAGTTTCAAAAAAAAAAAAAACTTTAGTAACCAAAAAATCCCCAAGGACTAGTAGGACATAATTCGAAACTTGGTGGAATAATGGGTCAACCCCTCTACCCTTCTCCACTTAAATAATAGGCGTTTGCCTGCGACAAAGACTTGTGAAGCGTCCTAACCCACAAATCGTCTGTTCCACTCTTACCACTGGACCAAAAGACTTGGGACAACCTCAATAATCATATACATCTCCAATATTCTTTGCATTTAGAGTACTAAAATTGGTAAAATAACTTAAATCACTGGATTGAACATGTTAAAGATTGTCTCTTCTTTTTTTCCTACTATATAGAGGGAGCTGGATAATAATCAAATAGGAATGGATTTCGATACTAAACCGTCTAATGCAAGAGTAATGGGTTCTGGTGCCTTCAATACATTGTAACAACTGAGTTTCTTAAGACCTGTTAATATTTTTACAGCTACAAACTTGGGACAAGGTTGGCAAAATTCATTTTTGCTTTACCTATGTATGAGCATGATTTTATTGAGTTGAAAAGATTATGAAGGAAAAGAAAAAGAGAAATAAAAGTTTTTGTTTGCTATTAACAACCAAGAAATGACTTCATACAAGCTAGCTGCTTAAAGAGCAGAAACAATTAATGTTGACCGATATAAAAATATCAAACTTTCTTCACAAATTTTTTTTCACTCTTAGCACTCTCTCCCTCAAGTCTAAATCCTCAATGCTACAACTCTGCAGCAAATGCTAGAGTGTTGCACCAATCTTTTTAAGTACCGTCCTGGTTTAGTTTTCATGATCACCCATTCTCTCTCTTTTCATACACTGGGGATATTTCTACCTCCAACAATAGATCTTTCAACAACGTCGGAATAAATCCTCTAGTTGGAGAACCTGCTTAATTACTTTCCGCATCCTATGATACACATTTCTTTCTCCCAGAAAAGTAGAGACGATACATTCACTCCTACTCCGAAGCAATTGACGTTATTTTAGGGATTGAACACTCTTTTGAAAAGAAGATGCATACAAGATTAAAACTTTTGAACCCCAATATGATATCTACATGTGCAGAGTATATGATTTTCTAACTGTGACTTCCTATCCCAAACTTCTCCTTCCTCCTCCTAAAAGAAGGAACCTCTACTGCATAAAAATTGAAACTTTCACCATCCCAAGCATTCTCAAGTCCAAAAACAAAAGGCTCAAACATTAAGGAAAATGGTTACCTGGTACTTAGGCTGGTGGATGGTGGAAGGTAGTAAGTACCATGTAGAGTTAATCGAGGTACGCACAAGCTATCCAGACATCATGGTTAAAAAAAAAGGGCACATCAATAAGACATCAAGTGAGACAAGGGTAATAAAGGGAATGTATCAAAGTGTTCTCCCCCAGACACAAATGGGGCAGCTGCCTGATTTTTACCAAACTAGCTCCAACCCTCATATCATACACCTCCATATTAGTGTTATTCCTGATAGCCCAATACTTGATCTTTATAGCTCTTCATGTCTAACGGAGTAAGTAAACTAAAAAAATGTGTACTAACAGAGCAATTCCAGCACAAAGGAAGATCAGAGACTTACAAACAACCACAACATTAGAGTAGATTCCCAACACCTTCCCCTCAAAGCCAAAAAAAAAAAAAAAAAAAGCAGGAACCTCTACTGTACGAATCAAAACTTGAACATTTCAAGGATGAGAAAGATACTTTGTTATCACTGCTCTTGATATCTAACAAGTAAACAAAGAAATACTAACGGACTAATTCTCGTATTCATAAGCTTAAAAACATTCATAAAATTGGGAAATATTCCCGAAACTCTCCTTCCGCTACTACATAAAAATCGAAACTTTCACCATCCCAAGCATTTTCTCAAGTCCAAAAAACATACTAACAATAAGATTCCTCCAATTAAACAAAAATTAATTCTCCAACTTCAATATTTTGTTAACAATTCAGAATTCTTTGAGATAATTGCAAATTAACAACCAAAAAACAACAAGGGCACGGAAACCTACTTGAGATTGATGTGGGGTTGAGTGAATCGAAATGAAGACCAGGAATGGACTACTACCAGGAAGACCATTGCTCCTGAGAAATATTATTGTCATATTTGATACTTGACAATCTAACTGCAACAGACAATTTAGAGTGTTGACTCCTGTTGAACAAAGGACTACTACAATCACGCAATTGTTCATAAAAGATGTTTGCTTCTTCATTAGGATCTTCTTCTACATTTTCTCCTTGTTCAAAATCAGAATGCATCCCAAAAGCATCATCAACCATATCTAACGTTCTAGAACCTTGGAAATAATTATGCTCGGTAGATCTACTACTTTCACAGACAACAAAGTTATTAAACATAGTGTCACTTTCAACCTCACCATGACTAGTCCAAACTGTATACCATGGTTTGAATCCATTCATCATACGATGCATAGCAACAGTCTCTGTTGTATGATATCTCACATTTTCACAATTAACACGCGGACACCTAATCAATCTTGAAGTTAAAAAATCAAGTGTCTTTGCATGATTTATAAATGTAGTGACACCTTCCGCGAATTCAAGAATCATACCCGCTCGACCAGGATTGTTTCTATTATACATCCAACTACGATCAGGATCCATCTACACAAACAATAATGATAATTTTAATTCCAATAGCTAAATAACATTTGAACTTATTTAAACAACTTAACAACTTTCTAAGTCTTAACTAGTTTTGACATTTATTTTAACTTATTGAAACAACTTAACAACTTTTTAACTTTAACTAGTTTAGTTTTGACTCAATTCCAACAACTAAATCCACCAACTAAACGACATTATTTATTTTAACTTATTTAAACAACTTAACAACTTTAACTAGTTTAGTTTTGACTTAATTCCAACAATTAAATCCATCAACTAAACAATATCATTTATTTTAACTTATTTAAACAACTTAACAACTTTAACTAGTTTAGTTTTGACTTAATTCCAACAACTAAATCCACCAATTAAACCACATTATTTACCTTAACTTATTTAAACAACTTAACAACTTTAACTAGTTTAGTTTTTGACTTAATTCCAACAACTAAATCCACCAACTAAACCACATTATTTATCTTAACTCACTTAAACAACTTAACAACTTTAACTAGTTTAGTTTTGAACTAATTCCAACAACTAAATCCACCAACTAAACTACATTATTTATCTTAATTTATTTAAACTTAACAACTTTCACTAGTTTAGTTTTGACTTAATTCCAACAACTAAACCACATTATTTATTTTAACTTATTTAAACAACTTAACAACTTTAACTAGTTTAGTTTTGACTTAATTCCAACAACTAAATCCACCAACTAAACCACATTATTTATCTTAACTTATTTAAACAACTTAACAACCTTCACTGGTTTAGTTTTGACTTAATTCCAACAACTAAATCCACCAACTAAACCACATTATTTATTTTAACTTATTTAAACAACTTTTTAACTTTAACTACATTAGTCTTGACTTAACTCCAACAACTAAATTCACTAACTAAACGACATTATTTATTTTAACTTATTTAAACAACTTAACAACTTTAACTAGTTTAGTTTTGATTTAATTCCAACAACTAAATCCACCAACTAAACGATATTATTTATTTTAACTTATTTAAATAACTTAACAACTTTAACTAGTTTAATTTTGACTTAATTCCAACAACTAAATCCACCAACTAAACCACATTATTTATCTTAACTTATTTAAACAATTTAACAACTTTCACTAGTTTAGTTTTGACTTAATTCCAACAACTAAATCCACCAACTAAACCACATTATTTATTTTAACTTATTTAAACAATTTTTCAACTTTAACTACATTAGTTTTGACTTAATTCCAACAACTAAATCCACCAACTAAACCACATTATTTATTTTAACTTATTTAAACAATTTTTCAACTGTAACTACATTAGTTTTGACTTAATTCCAACAACTAAATTCACTAACTAAACCATATTATTTATTTTAACTTATTTAAAGCTAAGTGTCAACACTAGATGGACACAAATCGATCTTCCAACAAAATCAATTTTGTCATCAATAGGATCAACTAGTGTTGGTACTTATGCTTAACAAACACATTATTCCTAAATTAAAGCTAAGTGTCAACACTAGATGGACACAAATCGATCTTGCAAGAAAACCAATTTTGTCATCAATAGGATCAACTAGTGTTGGTACTTATGCTTAACAAATACATTATTCCTAAATTAAAGCTTAATATCAACACTTGATGGACACAAATCGATCTTGCAAAAAAATCAATTTCGTCATCAATAGGATCAACTAGTGTTGGTACTTATGCTAAACAAACACTCGATGGACACATTATGTATCTTAACATATTGACACAACTTAACAACTATAACTACTTTACTTTTGACTTAATACAACAACCAAATCCACCAACTAAACAACATTATTTATCTTAACATATTTACACAACTTAACAAGTTTAACTACTTTACTTTTGACTTAATACAACAACCAAATCCACCAACTAAACCACATTATGTATCTTAACATATTGACACAACTTAACAACTTTAACTAGTTTACATTTGACTTAATAAAACAACCAAATCCACCAACTAAACAACATTATTTATCTTAACATATTTACACAACTTAACAACTTTAACTACTTTACTTTTGACTTAATACAACAACCAAATCCACCAACTAAACAACATTATGTATCTTAACATATTGACACAACTTAACAAGTTTAACTAGTTTACATTTGACTTAATAAAACAATCAAATCCACCAACTAAACAACATTATTTATCTTAACATATTTACACAACTTAACAAGTTTAACTACTTTACTTTTGACTTAATACAACAACCAAATCCACCAACTAAACCACATTATGTATCTTAACATATTGACACAACTTAACAACTTTAACTACTTTACTTTTGACTTAATAGAACAACCAAATCCACCAACTAAATAACATTATTTATCTTAACATATTTACACAACTTAACAAGTTTAACTACTTTACTTTTGACTTAATACAACAACCAAATCCACCAACTAAACAACATTATTTATCTTAACATATTTACACAACTTAACAACTTTAACTACTTTACTTTTGAATTAATACAACAACCAAATCCACCCACTAAACCACATTATTTAGTTTAACTTATTTAAACAATATAAGAATTTAAACTAGTTTACTTTTGACTTAATAGAACAACCAAATCCACCAACTAAACGACATTATTTATCTTAACATATTTACACAACTTAACAAGTTTAACTACTTTACTTTTGACTTAATACAACAACCAAATCCACCCACTAAACCACATTATTTAGTTTAACTTATTTAAACATTATAAGAATTTAAACTAGTTTACTTTTGACTTAATAGAACAACCAAATCCACCAATTAAACCACATTATGTATCTTAACATATTCACACAACTTAACAACTTTAACTACTTTACTTTTGACTTAATACAACAACCAAATCAACTAGTGTTGATACTTATGCTTAACAAACACATTATCACAAAATTAAAGCCAAGTGTCAACACTAGATGGACACAAATCGATCTTGCAAGAAAATCAATTTTGTCATCAATAGGATCAACTAGTGTTGGTACTTATGCTTAACAAACACATTATCACAAAATTAAAGCTAAGCGTCAACACTAGATGGGCACAAATCGATCTTGCAAGAAAATCAATTTTGTCATCAATAGGATCAACTAGTGTTGGTACTTATGCTTAACAAACACATTATCACAAAATTAAAGCTAAGCGTCAACACTAGATGGACACAAATCGATCTTGCAAGAAAATCAATTTTGAACTTTTTTTGATGTTGAGCTTCCTCAATTGCCTAGCACGAAAAGTTCTTAAATTAGTTAAATATAAACTTCAAATCAAAGAATATTAGTTATATATATATATATATATATATATATTGAAGTTTTAATAAGTTGAAGTTTCAATTCAAGTTCATATCAAATTTCTAATTAAACTTAATTAGTTATATATTCAAGCTAATTAGTTTCAACTACCCCAATCTAATTTCAAGTTCCTATTCCTAATTAAGTTCAATTTATAGTAAATTCAAGTTCTAATTAATTATAAGTTTTAATTAAGTTGTAATTCAAATCCCTAAAATTCCAAATTCAAACTATAGTGCTAAAATCTCAAATTCAAACTATTAGTAGTCCTAAAATCTCAATAATAAACTCAAACTAGTCCTAAATTTAAAATTCAAACTAGTCTTAAAATCACAAATTCAAACTAGTCCTAAAATCCCAAAATCTAACTAGTGCTAAAATCCTAAATTCAACTAGCTAGCTATTCCTAATCCCAAATTCAAACTATTAGTCCTAAAATCTCAATAATAATTCAAACTAACTCAAATAATACCCAGATTCAAACAACTCTTTAAATACCCTAATTCAATCTAATCTTACATGTAATTCCAAAATCAAACTAATTAACTCAAGAAATACCAAATTTCAAACAAATCATAACATACCCAAATTTAAACTAACCCTAACATTAAAATTTTCAATTCACAATCAACAAACACAAACTAACAATCAAATAATCCCTAATTCAAACTAACAATCAAAAACCCTAAATCATTCCCGTACTAACTAACAATCAATCAATTAAAAACTAATTCAATACACTAATTAACAAATTCAATACTCAAATTGAAAGAAATTAAAAATAAAATTATGAAACCCTAACCTTGAATTAAAGGAGAAGGGCAATGGGTCGGGATGGAGGCGGCGCCGGCCGTCACGTCGATCTACTGCTGGTGCGAGCTGCCAGCTGCCGGCGGCGTGACGTCGGTCTGTTGCTGGCCGCGAAATGCCGCTGCTGCGATGGTCGCGTGGCGCCGATCGGGGCTGCTGCGGTGGCGCCGATCGGAATGCGGATGAGAGACAGTGAGAGAGGAGTGAGAGAAATTGTTTTATTAATTAAAATTATATATATATAAATTTAATTACACGTCAATAGAAATTTAATTTATCAATCCAAGTTAATATATATATATATATATATATATATATATATATATATATAATTTAACTATACATCAACAGAAGTTTATATATATATATGAAATTTAATTTATCAAGGTTGATTTTATTAATTAAAATTACATACATACATATATATATATATATATATATATATATATATATATATTTGAATTTGCGAATAACCTGATTTAAAATCAAATTTAAAAAATATAATCGCATCATAAACCTTATCTAATAAATCCTTTTTATTAGGGATAGGATACATTATCCATCTCAGAGCCTTATTAAGAGGTTTATAATTAATAACAAACATGGGTGCACCTCTTTCCGGTTCAGCATGTTATTAACATAGAAGGTTGTACAGGACCATGGAGATATTTAATAAATTTAATTTATCGAGGTTGAGTTTATTAATTAAAATTACATATATATATATATATAGTGTAATTTAACTACACGTCAACAGAAGTTTAATTTAATCAATTCAATTTATCGAGGCTATATATATATATATATAGTGTAATTTAACTACACGTCAACAGAAGTTTAATTTAATCAATTCAATTTATCGAGGCTATATATATATATATATGTAATTTAACTACACGTCAACAGAAGTGTATATATATATATAAAAAAAAAAAAATTTAACTACACACCAATAGAAGTTCAATTTAATAAATTTAATTTATTGATCAAGTTAATTTTATAAATTTAAATTATATACCTTCTAATTATATAAATTTAATTTTGTTTGTTTTTTTTTTAAATTTTTTTAAAAGCGACGAACTCAGCGATGTAGTTTAAAAGCGACGGACTCGGCGATGTAGTCTGTCGCTTTTAAAAAAAATAAATTAAAAAGCGACGGACACGGCGATGTAGTCCGTCGCTTTTAAAAAAAGTTTTAAAAAAATACAAAAAAAACATTTAAAATAAAAATATTTTAAAAAGTGACGGACTCTGCGATGCCGTCCATCGCTTTTAAAAAAATAAAAAAAATAAATTTTAATTTAAAAAGCGACGGACGGCATAGCTTAGTCTGTCGCTTTTTGGAGCGACGCCGTCTATCGCTTTTTCTTCCGTCGTTTTTTAGCATTTTTTTAGTAGTGTGAAAATGTAGTATTATGCTAGTAAAATTATGATTAATAGGAACATTTTAAAAAAATTGACCTCCGAATGTTGCTTTTATCAAAGTATTAGGATGAAATAAAAATATCGACCTCATGAGGTCGGTATTTTATATTAATTTATTTTTTTAATTCATATAAAACTGTCATCCGGAAGACGATTTATTTAAAGTTAATTGAAAATATTAATTTATTAATTTTATGGAAGTCACTATATAAATATTTTAATGAAAATTAATTTAACTACACACTATTTAATTTTACCAACTTCCGAAAGTCGGTATTATAATATTTTTTGTTTTTTATGTTACACAAAATCGTTCTCCGAAAGATGATTTTAATAAAATTAAATCAAAATATTTCTCAATTTTGTTTTTTATATTAAATTGAGAAAATAATAAAATATTGTTATTTATTTATTTTATTTAATACCGACGTCAAGAGGTCGGTTTTTATTGAAATTCATTTTTTCCTGGAAAAATTTCGACATCTGGAGGTCGGAATTTTGTTTTCCCGCTTTATTTTGCATAAAGTCGATTTTCTAAAGGTTTTTTAATCTTTTATCCTTTTTAAGAATAACGACCTCCGGAGGTCAGAAATTACCGACCTCCATTTGAGGTCGGTAATTTTTAGGTCGGTATTCACTGTTTTTTTAGTAGTGAAAATGGATCGGACTATATACAAAATTGTGATAACTCAATGTGCATGTCCAATCACAACCCCTATATTTGAATAAACACATGCATAAACTTCATAGCATCAACTGCAAAATCCACATGTCCCATGTACGAATAGGCCCTCGCATATTGATATGGCAGTACTCACATACTTGCATGTGTGGATATAATTATATTAGATTGTTTATGCCGAGATGGAACTCATATGTGACCTCCTTATGCATTGTGCCAACCTATTTGGAGGCTCAACCTGTAGAAAAGGTTATTGATGAATTAAACCAAAGTATAACAGTGCATAAAAATGATAAAAGAGAGAGTTTTGTTCACTTAATTCCTTTTTTTAGTATAAATCTGATCAATTAGAGTTGATGAAGTCTTCAAAGGACCTGATTTCACGATACTTCTGAGAGTTTTTGAGTGTCTTCAGTGAAATCTATCCAAATTCAAATCAATTTCAATCTATGTCTATATATAAAAGGTCTTTGAACTACCTTCTATCCTCTTCTCACCGTTACCATCATAAGATAGGTCGATTTCTCCAATCATGGAGCAGCTTGAAGTCTACGAAGATTCAATTTATTGAAAATGGTCCAGAGCTTTGTGTCCTTTCTTTTTCTAATTTTTCTTTTGATTTATTTGTTTCATATTTCTTTTTCCGGGTTGAGCTATTTTTGGGCTTATTCCCTTGTAAAACTTAGAGTATCTTATACATATAGTGGTTAATTATATCCTATCCTGAAAGATTTCCTAATTAGAAAAATCTCAAATTTTTCATTGCTCTTGGATGCATTTCTTAGTTGTTCGATACATTACAAATAATACATTACTTAATAGGAGATATGTATCTGAGAAAAGATAAGAATACATCCAAGAGGAGAGAAACGTATCCAAGAGGGGATTCGTGAGTGGATAGAGATGTATATGAGAGAGGATTTTAAGTAATAATTTTTTTTAAAGATTATGATATCTTAATTTATGTAATTCTTCCATATAAATATTGAACCTCTTTTATTTCTAATAAAATCAATTTTGGCTTATAAAAAATTTCTTAAAAAATAAAAAGAAGAACATCATGATAGATTTATTCTAACAAAAAAATAAATTAAGAAGTACAGGAAAAAGAACAAAAAACAACTTCACCAACCAACCAAGAAGAGCAAGGCAGCCTCCAACAACAATTAGGCTTCTTCCTCTAATTTTACCAACCCTCTCCCATTTCTCTATATAAAATATGTTCCATCGTCCACTTTGAAACCCAATTTTGAAATTGCTTATAGAATCTACCAAATGACTGCTGCTTCATCTTCTTTTCTGTTGGGTTCATTAACAATTGGTTCAAGACCGATCATTTTTGGACTCCATTCGCTCAACCCCAGTTCAATCTCCTTCTCTTCTACCCTCCAAGGTCTCTCTCTCAGGTAATTTAATCTCTTCCCTTGTTGTTTTCTTGGTTGTTAATTGTAATTGTAGAACAAAGTTTGAATGAAATAGAGAGGAGTTGAGAAGAGAAATACAGCAGAAAGAGATGAGATAGCAGAATCCCGATACACAAGAATAGCCTAGTTTCTTATGACTCCTGATAGCTACTTGTATACTTTGCACGTGTAGATATCATACTTGGTTTTTAAAAGTTTTAATCTTGTATTCATCTCTTTTTTAAGTGTTCAATCCCCAAAATGACGTCAATTGCTTCGGAGTTGGAGTCTATATATCGTTTTGACTTTTCTGGGAAGAAATGTGTATCACAGGATTCACAAAGTAATTAAGCTGGTTCTCCGACCAGAGGATTGTTTAAAGATCTGTAGCTGGAGATAGAAATATTCATAGTGTATGAAAAGAAAAGAGAATGGATGTTCATGAAAACTAAACTAGGAGGGTACTTAAAAAGATTCTTGCAGCACTCCAGCATTTGCTGCAGATTTGTAGCATTGAGGAATTAGTCTTGGTGGAGAGAAAATGCTAAGAGTGAAAAAAATCGGAGAAGAAAATTTTATATTGTTATTGATTTTAATGTTGATCACCGTTAATTGTTTTTGCTCTTTAAAGAGCTAGCTTGTATGAAATTAATAACGGAAAAAAGTATGAGGTCCACATGACAAAAGAAGGGTCTATTAGAAAAGGAGGGAAAAGTTAACAGAAGGATGATTTTGGTGAAGTTTGGAAAACTTAAAGGATGTTGCTGGTTAAGTAGGATAGCATAAGGATGTAATGGAAGTTAGGGTGAAATAATAGGGATGATTTTGGTCAAAAACTCTTATAGTAATTGACACTCTATGAAACCTTGGGCCACAAAACTAATTAATGTCATCCCTGTTATTAGTTTTCTAATTAATAGTTAGTGGCCAAGAAAGAAGATAATGCTACAGTGAGAGCCACTGCTACAATCTGAAGTACAATCATATTTTGATAAAGAATCTTAGCATAATCATTTTTTGATAAAGAATCTTAAGCATAATCATTTTCTGATAAAGAACCTTAAGTATAATCCTTTTTTTGGTAAAGATCTTAAGTATGATTATTTTTTGATAAAGAATTGCAAGTATAACCAATTAACCATTATTTAATGATGGTGACATATGTGTAATCTTTCATCTTTCTTCTTATTTATGGGGGACCAAGCCTTCTCTTTTCCTTTTGTTCTCTCACTATTGTTTTTCTAATCTATTGTGTTAGTTTTTTTTTTTTTTGACATTCAATCTTTGGCTACCCTGATTCTGCTTATAAAATGTTTCCAATTGCAAAGATAGTGTCTCCCTATCAATTTTGGTGTATTACCTGATTTTCATTCTAGGCCATCCCAAGAAGGTTAACCTTTTAACCGTAAGTGAGAAAAGTTGTGATATTGAAATGTGTGAATGAACATGTAAATGCAATTTGCTACTTTTATTATTTGAACTTATTATTACCAGTCAAGAAAAGAAAGGGGAAAAGGAAAGAAAGAGAGCTTGAAGAGATATCATTTTTATAGAAAGGTAATACGAGCTTGAGGAGAAATCTTTTCACTGTTTTTATCCTCTCTCTGACAAAGACATAAAAACATGGACTTTCCTATATTTGCTGTTCTCTAATAACATGACACATTCTGTAAAAAAATACTCCTATATGTTTTTGCTGAATCAGAATATTTGTTTACATATGTCTGGCAGATCTTCAGGGTCAAAGAGACAGCTATACTCACATGGAACAGGTTCAGTTGTCATAGCACAGAACATGGACAGAGTTGAGGTTGATCTCTCTCTCAGCCCCAGGGTAAATTCAGTAAAGCCTTCAAAAACGGTTGCTATAACTGATCAGGCAACTGCCCTCGTGCAAGCTGGTGTACCTGTTATTAGATTAGCAGCTGGTGAACCTGATTTTGATACTCCAGCCCCAATTGCAGAGGTAATATTTCGTAATCACGTAACCTGATCTGTACCTATTCTGAGGAAATCAATGTTCTACTCCTTTCTCTATTTACTAAATTAGTCTCACTTATTCAGGCTGGCATAAATGCAATTCGTGAAGGTCATACCAGGTATACGCCAAATGCAGGTACAATGGAACTTCGATCGGCTATTTGTCATAAATTAAAAGGTACTAATTTCTCTAGTTTATGTTCATTACACAGGTTTTTGTTTCTATTTGCATTTCTGATCTAATTTCTTCATGTAGAGGAGAACGGGCTATCATACACTCCTGATCAGATTGTGGTAAGCAATGGGGCAAAACAAAGTATTGTTCAGGCAGTGCTTGCAGTTTGTTCTCCAGGGGATGAGGTAACTCTACACATCCAAGGTCTATTAACTTTCCACATAGTTGTCATTTCCACGTTGAATTGTTATAACATGTCTTCTTTATAATTTCTTTGTTATAACGGGTCTTCCCACAATTTCACTTTGGTGGTGAATGACTTAAAAAGTTGATAACTGTTTGATTTTTTAAGCAACGCCTCCTTTTCTTTTGATTGCTGCACTCATTGTTTGGATACAAAATTTTAACGCAAAAGAGTTTTGTTTTCATAAAAGGAAGTGCCAGCATATTTCACCTTTTCTCTATTGTTTAATCTCTTGGTAGAAAAATACTATAGCTGGTTTAATTGTGATGGGAAATATAATGTTATAGTACCATTAATTAAATCAGTTTGCTCCATTCCTCCCCATTCCCCTGAAAAGAGAACTTTCATTTTGGTGAACTATCTACCGTTTGTCTTCTCTCTATCTTAAAGTATCAGATACAGGGGATAAGGTTTGATATTCTTTAGTTTTTCCTCCTCGAATATAGATGTTAAGCAGTGGAATTTTACAATAGAAATCACTCGATTAGTATTGCCATAGTGACAGTTTATGTACTGAAGATTATTTGTTAGCTCTGAGATATAAGTACTTCACTTCTGAAGTTTGTTGGCTTATTAACCCACATACACGGCACAGGTTCTTATTCCAGCCCCCTATTGGGTGAGTTACCCTGAAATGGCAAGGATGGCAGATGCAACGCCTGTGATTCTTCCGACCAGCATATCTGAAGATTTTCTATTAGATCCAAAGCTTCTTGAATCTAAACTGACTGAAAAGTCAAGACTTCTGATTCTTTGTTCTCCATCCAACCCAACAGGGTCTGTTTACCCTCGGAAATTGCTTGAGGAGATTGCTGAGATTGTGGCTAGGCATCCGAGGCTTCTTGTAGGTTCATCATATCTAACTTGTCCTGAATATGATCCCAATCTGTTCCTTGAATCTGAACTACCCCCTTCCCGCCCCACAAAAAATGCTTTCTGGTCTGCAGGTGATATCAGATGAAATTTACGAACACATTATTTATGCACCAGCAACTCATACCAGCTTTGCATCTTTGCCTGGTATGTGGGATAGGACTCTCACTGTAAATGGTTTCTCTAAGGTAATGCAGCTCGTATTGTATGAAAATTATAATTCCTTAGTTCTTCCTTGGCTCCTTGCGTTTGAATTCCTTGGCAATGACTATTTCTTTTACATATATTGGAATATATATCTGGAGGTGTGCCTTATAATATATGCATTCTTGTAGGCCTTTGCAATGACTGGTTGGAGACTTGGCTATATTGCTGGTCCTAAACACTTTATTTCTGCATGTAATAAGTTACAGAGCCAGGTAATATCTTTCGTTCTTAATAAGTTTATCAACTTAAGTGAATGTGGTATTTTTCCGTCGGAACTCTTATTAACAAGTTAACTGGTGGAAACTGAGCTTCATTATTGGATTTTGTTTAACATGATTGACAAAACCAGTTTTCACCCGACCATACGTATTGGGGTGTGTCTAATGTGTCCATTGAAGTACTTTCCTTGAATGTGGTCTTTTATTTGGCCAGAATTTTAACCTATTCACTATAGACCCATGGAAAATAGTAAAAGACGTGTTCACTGTCTAAATAACAGCCTTCATATTATCCAGTGTCTATTTCCCCCCATGTGAGAGTTCACTTCTAAATCTATTTCTCTGTTGTTGCAGTTCACATCAGGTGCAAGTAGCATCTCCCAAAAAGCAGCTGTGGCTGCTTTGGGACTGGGCTATGCTGGTGGAGAAGCAGTTGCAACTATGTTAAAAGCATTTCGTGAGCGGCGAGATTTCCTTGTCAAGAGCTTTGGGGAAATTGATGGTGTCAAAATTTCAGAGCCTCGGGTAACAGTTCAGTTGTATGAATTATGAGTGTACTTAATAGTAAAGTTTCTTGATGGAGGACTTGAAAAGTAGAGAAAGAGGATTATGTGCATTGAGTAGTTGTAAACTCTGCTCACTTATTTCCTTTTTGCACTCTTACCCCTGATATATTGAGCCCAAACTCCCTGTTTTCTTTTGCAGGGAGCATTTTATTTATTTATTGATTTAAGCTCTTATTACGGAGTAGAGGTTGATGGATTTGGCACCATTAAAAACTCAGAATCTCTTTGCCGATATTTGCTGGATAAATCTCAAGTAAGATTCTTCATTTTTTGAACTTTAATAAGCATAATTACAAAATGACAGATGTGCATGGTGTTTAGTTATCTATAGGACCAAAGTTGCTTGCACTAAAAATAATTTCAAGGATACATTCTCTTGACCTTTATTCAGAAAATATGGATACTGCAGCTTTCAAACAACTCTTAATACTGACCATGTGAGCGTCTTCTACTTTAGCATCTAACCTGTGGATTCTGCAGAAAAGCTTTCCATCTTAACTATGTCATTCTCGATTGTGAGGCAAATATAATCTGGTCAAAATCCAGAAAGACAATTCTAGAAAAATCTGACAGCTGTGCATTAGGTCCTTGCTAGGGGCAGAACTACGGGGTTCATCGTTAGAAAGTTACACTATATATATAAGGTCAATTCATTTATGAGTGTATAGATATTAAGTTTTGAACCCCCTTTTACATAATATGAACTTTAGCTCAGCAGCTGAATGTCTTAATGTTTAGCCCATTGTTGCATATTCGATTCTCGCTAGAGAGATATTCTTTCTACTTTTTTGAATAAAGGGGGGCGGCCCAGTGCACTAAAAGCTCCCGCTATGCACAGGGTCCGGGGAAGCGCCCGACCACGAGGGCCTATTGTATGCAGCCTTACCTTGCATTTCTGCAAGAGGCTGTTTTCAAGGCTGGAACCCGTGTCCTCCTGGTCACATGGAAGCAACTTTACCTGATACTCCAAGGCTCCCCTTCTTTATACTTTTTATCAATTCATTGTCAAAAAGTTCTAGCTCCGCCCGTGCTCCTTGCCACTCATTTCTTTTCTCCATGCCCTAATGCATGTGCTCACTCTTACCTTAAACAGGTTGCGCTTGTACCCGGGGATGCATTTGGGGATGACACATGTATCCGTATCTCCTATGCAGCATCGCTTTCGACCTTGCAGGCAGCTGTGGAGAGAATCAAGAAAGCATTGGTTACTCTCAAACCTCCTGTCCCAGTGTAAAACATGCATCAGTAATGTTTGCTTATTTGGGTTCTGCTACAGATAAACATGCATAAATAATGTGTAGTCTGACCCAACCCTCCTTGTTCTCTCATTATATGTACACTGAAATTGTTAATTTCTTTGCAATTTCTTGGTTGATGATTGAAAATGAAAATAATTGAGTGTGACATTTATTTCTAAAACTATGAGTTGAAAAATAATTGAGTGTGACATTTATCTCTAAAATTATGAGTCAGTGATGAATTAGTCACAATTTTTCCCCTCAACTATTAGTTTGTAATTAACTATGCCCTTCGTAAGTAATTGGAAAAAATGCCCTCGCCTTTAAACGTGTTAGATATGTTCTTAAGTTTCAATCCCTACGGCTATCTAATTCTGTTCATGCTGGGGCAGTATAATGCCCGAAGGTTCCTTACCAGCAGAGGCGTACTGACGTGGCGAGGAAGGGTCATGTGCACCCATTAACTTCGAGAAAAATTCTCTTTCTATATATGTAGTACTCCCTTTGTTCCTTTGTAGTTGTCATGTTGTGTTTATCGAAAGTCAAATTGACTAATTTTCAAAGCTAAATTAAATTACATTAATTTGATGATTTAAAATAAAATGTTAGATATTCAAAAACTATATGGAAAATACTTTTTGACTTTACCTCTATTTACTAGTTTTTTTTTTAATTCATAAGACTCGAACTTGAGACCTTTGATTAGAGTTGACAAATCCTATTCAATACCACAACATGGAAGTTCAATTGACAATATCTCATTTGATAGATCTAATTTATTATATTTCATATTTTGATGAATTTATTTATTATATCTCATATTTCGTTAAAGGAAGTAGTTTATGAATTGTGAAAAATTTAGACATAATTTAACGTATCAAAAAAGAGTTAACGTGTGATATGGTACCATGTGAGCATGCGTTGCCAACTTTTTCTGTTAACTAACGTAAGGGAACAGGGAATTACTCATCTTGTTGGACTTCTTTTGTTTCAATTTCTCATTAATTAATAAAAGAAAAATACATATTTTTATATTTTTAAACCCCCAAAAAGGCAATAGTAATTGCATGTTTTTTTATATCACTATTCAAAACGTGTAATCTTTCTATTCTTATTGTGTTCATCTTGAGTTCAATGTAAAGTTGTACTTTCTCGAGTTAAAACTTATTTAGCCTAACTAATATTTTTAACTTTTTAGAACTATTTTTATAAAGTTGTACTTTCTTTATACTACTTCTTCCACGTTTCAGTTGATGTGACATAGTTTGAACTAACGAAGAGTTTAATAAAGAAATGAAGATTTTTTAAATTTGTGATATAAACCATGACATAACATTTGTGTGTGGTTATATATAAAACTGTTGAAACTTATGATCTTAAACATGGCATAACATTTGTGTGATGATGAAATTAAACTTCTCATTAAGAAAAAAATAAGAAGTGTGAAATTAAAAATACGTACATTATGAAACAATACATAACAACAAAGACAATTTATCCAACTAATATAAGGTTGACAATACCATTGAGAGTAGGAGAGGGAATGTTACCTATCTAACTGGAATTCCCTTTAAACGGATATCATCAAGTAGAAGCTAAGGACAACTTTGTACAAACACCAAAACTTAGTTTAACTTGATCTACAATACAATCTACCAATTAATGTCTCTCATACACATGAAAGAATATTCTTCAATCTTTACATTATTTGATTTTTTTCATATATATATATATAACACAAATGGACCATCATTTCCATCACTTCATCAAATAACAAACTATCTTACAACTTGTTGAACCCCTAAAAGGAAAAAAAAAAATTGGCAACTCCTAACATTTCAATCAACAAAAGGTCCTCAGAGATTGTGTTTTTCGACTTGGAAACAAACGTTCCATCGAAACCTGGACAGAAATTTTGGGTGTTGGAGTTTGGTGCAATCGTAGTTTGTTCAAGAAAGCTTGTTGAACTTGAGAGCTACTGTACCCTTATTAGGCCAGGGGACTTGTCAGTTGTTGGATTAAAGTCAGGGAGAGTCGATGGTATTACGCGAAAAGCAGTTGCTGATGCACCTTCATTTGAACAAGTTGCACAAAAGATCTTCAACATTTTGGATGGTAGGATTTGGGCAGGTCATAACATACAGAGATTCGATTGTGTTCGTATTAAAGCTGCTTTCGCTGAAATTGGTTGCCCTGCACCTGTGCCTGTTGGAATTATTGATTCCTTAGGTGTTTAATCTGAGAAATTTGGTAAAAGAGCTGGAAACATGAAGGTATACCATGTACATTTCACTCAATATAAAGTTCAATTTTGACTATTGCTTCTTAAATTATTCGTTATTGTAGATGGCTTCGTTAGCAGCTTACTTTGATCTAGGGGAGCAAAAACACAGGTTAGACTCAAAAGCTTAAACTTAATTTATGGTAAAAAAAATTATGAAAATGGATCCTAATTTGGATTGTTTAACGTGAATGGCAGGAGCTTAGACGATGTTCGGATGAATTTGGAAGTCCTAAAACATTGTGGAGCAGTTCTATTTCTTGTATGTTTTGTAACTTATCTTATCGTGGCAAAACTATTTCCAAGTTTGATTATATTTTTCTTAATCGCGATTCATTTCTACTGTTAGGAATCAAGTCTACCAGATTTGTCAATTGGGAACTGTCAAGGCACATCCCGCATTACTACAAGAAGTAGAAGCCAAGTGGTATGTATGCATATTGATCAAAATACACGACCTTTTATGTGATCAAGAAAAGAAAACTTATGAGGTTATTTTTTTTTTCTTATCAGCATAAAATTCCAACTTCTCTGATCGATAAGTGGCAGAGTAGTCCTCCTCAATAACAACAAGGAGTAGTAGCAGAGGGAAATTTCCGTGCAGAGAAGAAACAAGCCGGAAATCTCCTCCGTCGACAAGTACTATTGGATATCAAAGAACTGTTCCTTATGCAAGACAAAGCTTGGGAAAGGTTGATTTTTCGTTAACTCTTTACTATATGCATGATGGTATTAGTTCATTTTCTGACTTTGGATTTTGGAATTATTGGACTATTCATTAGGTGACTGCAGGTGTGAGGAACTTGTTGTGTAAAGCTCAAAACAAGCCTCTGAATACTTTACTAAAGCATTCACATACTCTCTTCCGATGAACAACAAGATCAATCCTTCTCTCATTTATCGGAATTCAAGCATAAGGGATGCATATATACCTACACGTTAACTTTCTTGGAAAATGCCTGGAGGAATTTTTTTGGTCCCCTATGTGCCTGTTGATGGAAAATTCACTTGGTTCTAAGTTAACGAATCTGTATTCTTTGGTTACTGATTCTTCCAAGTTGTGGAGTTCTCTGTAAATGTTTGTACCTCTCAATGAATAAATTTCAGCTGACATTCTTTGATTCGAGCCAAGTGAAAAGCTAGCTATCATTCTAAGGAGCGTTAAACTGGCATTAGATGTATGTAACTGAACCCCAATGTACACGAAATTGAATCACATATATAACAGATTGAAACTTCAAACATACACATACACACAAAAGGAGAATCAAGTACTGATCGATTCACCATTGAGAACATTAACTTCAAAAAGACGAATATTATGGTGTTCTAACATTGGCAGATCAAACAAGAAGTTTCAAATAGGAAGCATGTTCTTACTAGTCAAACATGCCTCAATGGCTTCACCAATGGTCAAAAAGACCCTCCCTTCAATTTTCTTCAAAAAATTTGCTAGCCTTAATTTGTGTATCACATGCCACCTTGGGTTAGCTAGTGCCAACTGCAAAACAAACATTAACATTAATTGATTCATGTTGTATACATTCAACAACGTCATTTGTTCAGATATTTTTTGGTTGCTACAACGAAATGTTATTATAGATATAACATATCAAATTGGTTTCAAAGAAAACTTGACGTTGTTATAGTGAAATATTGTTATAGATGATGAATTTTATAGAGAGGTTGACCGTACGTTCTTATTTTTCATTTTTTTTTAATGAATTAGACATATAATTGAAGAGGATTAATAGTCACCTGCATTCCATTTGATTCTAGGTCATTATGTAGGTCCTCAAGAGCAGCCATGCTAGATGTGTCAATGTTGAGCAAATCTACATCCATCAACATTTCAATGTCATTGAATTTTAGTCAAGAAGCTTTTTCAAGAACTATATATAGACAATAACTTATGCCATCATAAATTACACCAGACAAGCTTTAGCTTGGACAATACTTACTTGGCATGTCAAGAATAACTAGTTGCACTCTATCTTGATTAGCACTTCCTATGGCACCCTCATATTGTTCTTCCAGTGCCAAGTTTAATATCCTGGATAATAAGCAACAAATTGAAGGCATTTAGATCACACTACTATAAAAGAGACATTTAATGGCAATAAATTTTCTTTTTAGCGGCAATATTTATTTTCACAAAAATATTTAGCAGCAGCTGAGTTAATGCATATAGCGATAGAGTCGCTAAAGCCTTGCAAAATGTTTAGTTCTCTAGGGCTACCAGATCGTCATGACGCGTTTAAAATGTCTTGACATATGTTAATTCTTGTTATCTACTAACAAATTCCTTATGAGCGCACGAAATAAACTCTTTAAAGACAATCACAGATCTTACTAGCTTCAAAAATTACAAGGGACAAACTGAATGACTACATTATAACCCTACTCTGATCTATTTTGAGATTTGTTTCCTCACTACTTCCTATTTTTTTTTTTTTGCAGAAAATATTATATATTTGCATTGTCCGCCTTCCAAAGATTTATATTGAGTTGTCACCTCGACATTATATTGAATTTTCACCATCCTCAAAATGGCATGTTATTATTCTATTGGCCATCATCACCCTCAGAGGAACACATTATATTCAGAGGCGTATCCCGGGGGGTCGCCAGGTTCGCGTTAACCCATGCTCTCCTTCCGAGATCATATATAGTAGTGTTATATTTAATTTTTTTTTATTGAAATATAGATGTGTGAATCCACACTCGAAGTATCATATAATGTGATGATGACTGGGTGCACCTCTCTACATGACGTTTGAAATTTGAATTTTATATTTATTTTGTTTTATTTTTATTTTTAAAATTAGATAACACCTCTCTAAGTGGTTATTGGTAGCACTTTTGACATTTTAATAAGAACCTAAATGTCGAACTGATCAATTTATATCTTAGATCAATCTTTTTGTAATAGTGCACCCATCGTCTCGAAATTCTAGATATGGCTCTGATTATATTATATTAGGCAGTCACTGCCCTCAAAGGAACACATTATTATTATTATTATTATTATTATTATTATTATTATTATAATTATTATTATTATCATCATCATCATTATTATTATAATTATTATTATTATCATTATCATTATCATTATTATTATTATTATTATTATTATTATTATTATTATTATTATTATTATTATTATTATCATTATTATTATCATTATTATTATTATCATTATCATGAAGACGGGCGGTAGTCCGCGCGGTCATCTTTAATCTAGCTTGTCAACATCCGAATTCAAGGAAAACGAATCGAAATACATACAAATTTTTATATAGTTTAAAGACTGTATGGAAGGTCTAATCTTTTTACCCAAGCAAGGGGTCTGTCGAGATTCAAATACGTGTTATTATTGAGCCCGTGTGTCTGGCAGTTCTAACCGGGTATGAGGTGCCTTACTTATCAAAACTCATTTTTCAGGCTAAAACCACAGCTGGCCAGATAGAGTCACTAAGACAAAGCCAATAACGTATTGTATCAAATTTGACTGTACCAACCATCTCGGAACCAAGTCAAGAAGCTATATAGAAATTTATGCATATTTAGATAAAGTCTAGATCTTTCATAGTAAATATAAAAGTGAAGTTAGATATGCAACATAGATATGAAGCTTTTAGCCGGACATAGTCACGGCTCTAGGTTGGAGAATAAAGTAAAAAGAAAGGAATAAGTAAATACCTTTGTAGCAAGGGCCAACACCAAGGCCTATATAAACTGAAAGCTTTTATTTATAACTCCGACAAGTATTCCGACAAACTTACAAACCAAGAGAAATATTACAAGGGAGGAGAGAGAGAACAAAAGAAAAGAGAGAGGGGGTTTCTAAAACCTGTCCCTCTAAGACTACAAATGAACTTTATTTATAGGGAAAGAAAAGCATCTATATACAGTAATGGGTCCTTATCAATGAGCCCTAGTAACAGTATATCTACTGTAGATGAACAACGATTCTACTGTAGATGAATAGTATTTTACTGTAGATGAACAGTGTTTCTACTGTTGTTTAGTGCTTAATACTATTATTGATAATCTTGAAAATAATCTTTATACTTTGTCTTTTTTCTTCAGTTGTCGGAGGAAATCTTCCGCCTCTGTTAGCACATTTATCGCCGCTAGATTTTCTTCCTCAAGTGGTTGAGCTTCCTGAATATCATCCCAGATATCATCACTTGTTTCACTCCTCATAGAAATGTCGGATTTTGCATAATTTGTGATATTAAGGAGTAGACTTTTCTTAACGTCTTCCAAATACTTATTAATCATTTCTTCTTGATCTCCATCTTGATTGGAGATTCTTCTAGCCATGACCTTTACGGAATTATCAGCAATTATTTCTTTGTGCAGAGAAGCACTATATTCCTGGATTTTTTCTAAAATAAGGTCCAGAAGTTCTTGTCCGTAGAAGGACTTTATTTTGGGATCTTTCTTCATCAATTTGTCCCAAAAGTTGTTAAAATAGGTGTGATATAAACATGGAATTTGTTTTTCGGTAAAACCTACTTCTGGAGTCCACTTGTGAATCCATGGAATAGAGAATTCTATGAAGAAATAGATTTGTTCAATTTTTTCAATATAGCATATATGATCTGTGTGATATAAATTATTAAGGTCTGGCGAAAACTTAATCCATTCTTTGTATAATTTTAAAAATGGTTCAGGCAAAATCTTCACCGTCGGACCGTGGTATGACCACCAGTTTAAGAACCAATTTGGGATCGGTTCGGCAAATATCTTTGAACAAACCTTAACGAACCAAGTATGTTTGTGCCTCTCATTGTTGTAGTAGAGGACTTTACTGAAAGCATTAATGTAATCCCAATAAGTGAAATTTGTAGGGACCTTATTAAGGCTGATCTGCCTTTCTTTCATTGTGGAAATACCCCAATCTTCAATAGATATAATCTGTTTGATAATCATTTTGGAGAAGTTATAAACATTTTCGCTGGTATTATATCCTGAGAAATGTTGAAATTCAACACTTCCTATGCTCATCAAAATAGTTTCATAATATGAATGGGTTTTGTATGACTCACCCGGGAAATATAATCCATTAATTAAATAGCGATGGAATATCTTCCAAGGTTCTTCTTTTCTTTGAATCTCAGAGTTTTCCAAAAGAAATATCATTTCTTTCTTTTCTACCTTTTCGTATGACTTAATATCATCAATATCATCTTTAGCAATGGAAGCAAAGGTTTCATCTTTCTTTTGAGAGAGATACTCCTGCAATTGTGCATATAACAGATTGTTTTCTAGAATATCATCTAGATGAATAGAAGAAACTTCTTTGGAAGAACTTTTCAAGTTCACCAAACTCATCCCGCCTCGCTGTATAATAGGAGAATTAGATGAAGAGGATCCATATAAAGATCCTGATGCTCCTGGAGATGATCTTTCCTTTTCTCTGGTATAACCTGATCTTCCTCGAACCTTGATCACCTAAGGAGGATCCATCCTACAAACAAAACATTTAGTTTTATTCGATGTCAATGTCATAATAATAACTATAGAAATCAATAATTTCTTCACAAAAACAAATTTCTGCAATGATGTCTCTCATCATGGCATCTACAATTTTATATATAACTATTCCTTGTACATCTCTATTAAGAGGTACAGCCTTTATGATAGTAATCAATATTTTATTTGAAAGTAAAGGAGATGAAATTCCCATTAAGATGATAGGTATTCTCTGGATAAGAAATCCAGAAGAGAGTTATCACTTCCCTTTTTATAATGAATATCAAAATCAAAAAGAGCTAACTGGGCCTGCCACCTAGTAAACATTAATTTTGAAGCATCATGTTTGAAATCTTTGTCAAACATATATTTCACTGATTGAGCATCTGTTTTTATCAAAAACTTTTGGTTGTATAAATCATCTTGAAACTTCAGTACACATTTAACAATGGTTAGCATTTCATGAGCTATCGTAGCGTATTTCTTTTGAGCATCGCTCAATTTTCCTGAATGAAATCGAATCAAATATTCAGTTTTATCGTGAGGATTAATCTGTTTTAAAATCCCACCATAACCAATATTACATGCATCGGTTTCAACTATTTTTTGCTAAGTCGAGTTAGCAACAGTTAAGCAAGGTAAAGATTGTACATGAAGTTTTATATTTTTTACCAAAGTGGTATGACTATCAGTCCAAGGCGATTTATGATCCTTTTTTAACCTGTCATATACAGGGGCCAAGTCTCTAGATAAATTTTTATAAAAGGGAGATATATAATTTAAACTTCCCAAAAATCTTTGTAATTGTGTCTGATCTATAATAACGTCGGGAAACTTAGAAGCAAAGTCAATTGATCGTTGAATAGGGGTTACCTTCCCCTGACAAATAAGATGTCTGAGAAATCTGACATTAGTTTGAAATAAACTCATTTTCGGTTTAGAAATTACCAAGCCATTTTGTATAACAATTTTCTTGAAAATATCTAAATGTTTAATATGCATTTCAAGAGTCTTTGAATAAACCAAAATATCATCAATATAAACTATGATAAAATCCAAATATGGATTAAAAATATCATTCATAATTTTTTGAAATTCAGAGGGTGCGTTTTTCAAACCAAATGGCATAACATTCCACTCGTATTGTCCAAATGGGACGTTAAAAGCTGCTCTATAAGAATGTTCTTTAAAGATTTGAATTTGCCAATAACCTGATTTTAAATCAAATTTTGAGAATATATTGGCATCATATAATCTAGACAATAAATCTTTTTTATTCGGAATTGGATATCAGATCCATTTAAAATATTTATTTAATGGTTTGTAATTTATTACTAACCTGGGGACACCCCGTTCTTTTTCAGCTACATTGTTAACATAAAATGCAGTACATGACCAAGGAGATTTTGAGGGTTTGATCAAACCTTTCTGTAGTAAATTATCAATTTCCTTTTTGCAAAATTCTACTAATTCGGCATTCATCTGACAAGGACGAGATTTAGTAGGAATATTATCCGCGGAGAAATTATCTTCATAAGGAAGAGTGACAATATGCTTTTTACGATTCCAAAAAGCACTACGGTGATCGGCACAAATATCAACGGCCATTTGTTCGAAAATCAATTTAATTTTTTCCTGTACTTTAGTGGATTTCACAGTGTCAAATATATTCATACTAAATAATTCTAATTGTAAAGAATCAACATGCTTTTGTTTCATATCGATTAAAGCATTAATATCACGAGAAATAGGATCAGTGATAAAAGTATAATTTATATCCTGATTTTCATAAGTAGCTGAAAAACCTTTAGCAGTTATGCTAGTAAAAGGGTATATAGAATTTATAAAAGGAGTTCCAAGTATAATAGGAGGGTATAACTGATTTTTGACCAAGAAAAAGAAATGCGGAATGCAAACTTTATTTTGGCAAATACGTGTATTAGGCAATTTATACTTTATATCTAAAGCATGTCCTAATGCAAATTTAACCATGTGAGTTGTTTTTTCAAAGTATTTAGTAGGTATAAGTCCTTCTTGAATACAACTTACATCTGTTCCACTATCAATCATAGCAATGTTAGTTATAGAAAAACTATTATTATTACCTTGGCTTTTCTGGTGATACGAACGTATTTAAGTAATTGTCGTTCTGTAAGACCATAATGAAAACACAATTTTTGTTTTTCTTCTAGACGAATACGATATTGAGATTTTTTATCGGAACACGATTGGTTTCTAAGATCACTTCCGGTCCTAGGCAGCATCATCATCATCATCATCATCATCATTATTATTATTATTATTATTATTATTATTATTATTATTATTATTATCAATATGATTATTATTATTATCATCATCATCATCATCATCATTATCAAATCATTATCATTATCATTATCATTATATTGAAACGTCACCCCTCTCAACAGTGGCGTAGAAAGGAATTTCATGAAGGGTGTCCAAACTTTTAATAGTAATTTTTTTTTTTAAAAAAGACGATTTAAATTACCAAAATAAATAATTAAGTTAAGCAATATTTAATTAAATATAAAAATATTTTTAATAGAATTAAAAGTGTATAATTCAAAACTAACATAAATACAAAATAAACTACTATTGAAAACATAATTTAAATATATTTATTACAATTGTACTCGACGAGGTTTCATATCCTGAAACGTTTTTATAACTGAAGTTCTTTTTGCTGGATCAACTTCTAGAGTATTTAAATCAATGCTTTGTTTTTGAGAAGAATGTGACAACATCTCTAATTGATCTACCGTTGTTTCTATATTTGGTTGACTTAGAGAAGTCGAACTTTTTTTTTGGTACTCTATTATAATAATTCCTCATGTCCATTGAAACTTGAAACTAAAATATTAAGTTGGTTATTTTTGTTATAAAATAAAAGAAAGAGAAGAAAAAATAGAGAGAGAATTATTCCACAAAAGTCATGGAATATTCATATAGAACTCAAATCTAAATCATCCTAGTTCGAGAAATACGCCACTAACTGGCCTCGAATCATAGATAAATCTTAGGAGAGTAGAATCAAAGGAGGAACATAATTGTACCCGCATATTTATGCATGTTTATTTACTTAATTAAATTCAAGAAGTCAAAATAATTATAGAAAAATGAAACACTCCTGAGGGGAATCGATCCGGGGCAGAGAGTAGGTTCGCGACGGGGTAGAGAGTAGGTTTGGGTCGTCACCTCTCTCAATGTGACACGTTATATCATATTGGGTAGTCACTACCCTCAAAGTGACACGTTATATTATATTGGGTAGTCACTACCCTCAAAGTGACACGCTATTATTATATTGGGTCATCACCTCCCTTAATGTGACACTTTATATTATATTGGACAGTCACTACCCTCAAAGTGACACATTATTATTACTATTACTATCATCATCACTAGCATCATCACCACCACCTCCTCAATGTGACACGTTATATTATATTGGGCGGTCACTACTCTACAAGTGACACATTATTATTGTATCGGGTCACCTCCCTTAAAAGTGACATGTTGAGATGTCACCTCCCTAAAAGTGACACATTGGGACATCACCTCCCTAAAAAGTGACACGTTGGAATGTCACATCCCTAAAAAGTGACACGTTGGGAAGTCATCTCCCTAAAAAGTGACATGTTGGGACGTCACATCCCTAAAAAGTGACATGGGACGTCACCTCCCTAAAAAGTGACATGTTGGGAAGTCACATCCCTAAAAAGTGACACATTGGGACGTCATCTCCCTAAAAATGTTATGTTATATTATTGGATCATCACCTCGTTCAAGTTGATGCATCACTTTGGATCATAACGTTCTTCGAGAGAAGTACACTTGAAATTGGATTTGTATTTATGTTACATTTTCTACTGACAATTTTCTCCAGATTTTGCAACACACAAAGTGGACTACGTCAAAAAAGGATGGAACACAACGTAAAACTTTTTCTTTGCAGCGAATTGGACTTAGTCCAAAGAGGAGTATCAAACTCTTAAGACGCGAGTTGAGGAACGACTTCCACCACAATCAAACCACATCCCTATCATAAGACGTGTGGGTATTTTCTTGGGGTTTAACATTTTCAATTTCACTTTCAGTGAAAATTTCAATTCTCACCAGTGGAAAATTTTCAAATTTGAGTGACAATCCACCTAAAGCTTTGGAAGTTATGTCCATGTATGTTCTTACCTATGGTTGTGAAGGGCCCCGCATTCATAGTTGAGAGGTTTGCAAGCCTCTTTTCCACTCTTGACTCATTTGTCACTTATCCTTAAGTTAAAGGTTATTTCCGCATACGAGATTTCATTTTCAACCAATTGATTCGAACTACAAATAGTTTGATTCCCACAGGTTAGGGATATGTAGGCGAGTTCAATGTTGAAAACTTGACTGTACTCCAACAAATCTGTCCTCACTTCGTTCTCGAGCTTTTCAGTATCTCCATACTTCAACACTGGAATAACTTTTGCATTCTTTCAAAATTGTGCGTTAAATCAAGCATCTTTCAAACAACTAGTGACCTGAGTTCTTATGTAACCTGAGATAAGTAGGAAACTCAATACCAAGGTCCGACCATAATTCCTCAAAAATCCTTACCATCCACCGTTTCAAATAGATGAATTAGTGGACGGACAAAATTTGATTCATCAATTTCTTTTGCCTTGAATCTCTTTCATCCATCCTAAGCAAACGAGGGGCAGTTGTTGACACCTAATTTTGGCCCTCCACAATATGAATTGATCATCGAGCTTCTTTAGTTTCAAACGATTTGAAATAATTGGTTGTATAATTTTTAAGATATTTTCCAAGTTATTTTAAAATAATTTTGTCCCTTTTTTTAAATAATATTTTAAATAATATATATGTTTTATATAATTTTGTATATAATTAGTGTATCTTATAAATATTTGGAAATCGTCTCAAAAAGATTTTGTTTAATTAAATATTTGGTTAATTAGTTTAATTATTCAATAATTTATATTTTTGACTTAATAGTTTATAATTGAGTTAATTTCGTTAAGATTGAGAAGCTCGTTAGTTAATTATATTAATTCTTCTTATTTAATTTTTAGCGGAATTCACGAATTAATTCAATCTGACTACATTTGAACTTCAATTGGCTCTAATTGCAATGTATTCGGCCAATTTGTCAATTCAAAATCTAACCACATCTTGACTCTACCCTTAAACCCTTTTTACCTTCATCTTGAACAGAATTTGGGCCGATTCCATTAGCCCAATTTCCAATTCCCAGCCCAACTCATTATCAGCAGCCCAACAATTTCAACCCAACACTCAACAGCAACAATACAACACCACATCACTACATACGCAACCCCTGTTACTGTTCTTCCTCGCGAACCAAACCCAAAAACCAGTCCAGCTCGCTTGTGTCATCCTCCTTCTTCCTCGTCTCGTCCGTACAGCGTACATGCCCAGTACGAGAAGCATTCTCAGAAGCTTCTGGACGAGCCACGCGGCCCTTATCCATTCAATTCTCGAATTCTTTGATTTGGTACGAATTCATACCTCCTCCAGCTCGCAATGCTTGTCTGACAAGGAATCTTGTCATTATTTGATGTCATTGTGGCTGATGGTATTGAGGTATTTAAAGATTTGATAAATTCTCACGCTTTGAGTAGAGCTTTTCTCCTCTTAGTTTAGCATCTTGAATGAGCTCTTCTTGAATTAGTCATGTGTTTTGTGTAAAATAGAAGAACTAGGGGTGTTTCCTTTACTAGTGCATGTTTGTTGACAATTCTTTTTGGCTTGAATTATACATTGTTAAGGTAATTCCTTGTGACAGATATGCTTACATTTATTAAAAGAAAGAATTTATGCCTAATCCGTTTTTCAACTATCTATATCTTTGTAATGTTGCACTTATATTGCTCTCGATGGGTTACTTTGAATACATGGTTTAATTGGGTCACTTATCCCTTTATTGATAAATTGCAACATAGAAGTCAATTTCCCTGCATATTGATCTGTTAGTTAAAATATAGCAGTATCACTTGTCTTATTTAGTTTACATAGCAATTAGCAATATTTCTTTAATATAGAGTACATGTTTCTCTGATTAGTAGAAAAGAGTGGGCTTCTTAAAAAACATGCCATGGCTTTTTCTGTAATTCTTGGTGCATAAAGTAAATGTTGGCTGTAAGGCTTACAACCTATTATGTTTCAGTACTAAATGAGCTCATTTTTGGTCAAATTGATTGTTTAATATTAGACGATCACTAGCTACATGTTTATTTTGAATAATCTGAAATGATATGTTAAGGATGTTATTTGTTTGGGAATCATGAGTTGATCCTAGGTTTAGTTGAGCTCTAGATGAAGTTGAGCTTTAATTCAACTTCTCTTTTCTTGCTCCTAAATCCCTTAGATCCTCATTCCATTCCTTTGAGCTATAGATCCTAAAATGCATACATTGATTCGGTTTGGAATTCGTCCTATTTGTTGATCATTAGTTTAAATTTGATGTTATATATATTTTGTTCTATTTGAGAGCTCATATGTCGTGTTGCTTTACTAATCGTGATCTTTTATTTGTTTGCTCATTTTTTTGAAATGGTAGAGCTTGTTCTTCACTTATTTTGATAATTTTCATGCCAGTTGTGTGTTTGCAATCTGAGTATGGATTTATTTCTAAAGTAAACTCTTTCTTAGTGTTGTTTAATTCCTAGTTTTTCTATGTGTCCTTTTTATGTGTTCTTAGCTTTGTATGTGTTTTTAGCTTTGTTTTAGTATCCATATGTTCAATACAATATGCAGTTCTCCATTACTTTTTCAAGTGTTTATAGTCCTCCAGAAGGCAATAGAAGTTGTTTTAGCGAACTGACCCTTATCATTCATTTAATCATTTTTCTGTATTCCTTGTTAGATAATGGATGATAAAGTTGTACCGGAGCTTGCAGTACATGATAAAATTGTAGCAGAGCTTACAATCTTGGAAAATGTTGCCAAAGAATTATTGCTTGTGTCAAACTCATCTTCTTTAGAAACGGCACTTGAAAAGCTGATAGAACTTGCCAAGGAGGAGGGTGAACGGTTAGATCTGTCGTCCAAGAATGTTGTCACCACTGTCCTCCATCTCTGCCAGTCTCTGTCATCTATCTCTTACCGTCAGCTGCTTATATCGTCTCTTAAGGTACTTAGAAATCTGTGTGCTGGGGAAATAAGAAATCAGAATGAGTTTCTTCTACAAAGAGGAGTTGAAATTGTTGTGGATGTTATTACATCTGTAGGACTTACTCCTGATCCTGATTGTATGATTATTCGAGTTGGGCTGCAACTTCTAGGAAACTACTCAGTGGGTGGGGGAGAACGACAATGTGACGTGTGGTACCAATTGTTTCCTCATAAGTTCTTGAAGATTGCTAGAGTTAGAAGCCGGGAAATATGTGATCCTTTATGTATGGTCATTTACACTTGCTGTGATGGTACGGATGGACTGCTAACAGATTTATGTTCGGAACAAGGGTTGCCCATTCTGATAGAAATTTTGCGGACTGCATCAGCTGGTAAAGATCAGTGAATTTTGTAACTTCTGATATATTCAAAACTTTTATTATTTGATTATTATGGTAAGCTTATGCTTTCATAATCTTTTGCAGTTGATCTTAAAGAAGTTTGGTTAAAGTTGTTAATCTCAAAACTTTGCATTGAGGGCTCCTACATCTCATCAATTTTCTTCAAATTACATTCATTTCCTTCCATTCTTAACAATGGTGTTGTTACACATGTAACTGATCAATTTGTTATTGAGCAGTCTTATCTGTTGAGTATACTTTCAGAAATCTTGAATGAGCGAATAGAGCATATTGTTGTTTCTCATGATTTTGCTCTAAGTATCTTTGGGATATTGAAGAGTGCTTTTGTGGTCGTTGACTTTTCAATAAGAGGGAAAAGTGATCTTCTGATGGGGTTTTCTCCTACTGATGTTCTAGGATACTCTGTCACCATCTTGAGAGATATTTGCGCTTCTGATCACTTGACAAGCTCTAAGGAAGAAAGTTCAAAGGATGTCGTGGACGTACTTGTTTCCTCTGGGCTTATTGAATTTCTTTTGAACTTGCTTCGGGATCTTGAACCTCCAACGACAATTAGGAAAGCAATGAAGCAGTATCAAATCAAGGAGGGGACAATATCTTCTTCATTTAGGTGTTGTCCATACCAAGGTTTCCGGAGAGATATCGTTTCCATCATTGGGAATTGTGCTTATAGGAGAAGGTACGTCCAAGATGAGATTAGGGATAAAAATGGGATCCTTTTACTGCTACAACAGTGTGTTATAGATGAAGATAATCCTTTCTTAAGGGAGTGGGGAGTCTGGTGTGTGCGAAACCTATTGGAAGGGAATGCAGAAAACCAAGGGGCTATTACCGATTTGGAGCTTCAAGGAACTGTAGATGTTGCAGAACTTGTTAGACTTGGGCTTCGAGTAGAAGTTGATCCCGTAACACGACGCACAAAGCTTGTGAATGCCTCATGATATGTCAAGAAATGAAAGTAAAAGTTGTCACTTCTGGAGTTGACAAACTGATTGTTCAGGAGACTTGTTTTTTGGTTTGCTTAAGATTGATTGACATGTTCAGGGATGTCCATAAGAGGTAACACACGGCTTCATCTTACTACATTTTTAGTAATAACTTATACTTTACCTAATAGATTGATAGGTTTCAGTTTGTATAATTAGTGGAAAAACTTAATATTATTAGACTTGTACTGTTCAAATTCCTTGTGTATAAAATCTACCCATATGCCATTAAGTATTAGTAACTAATTTTTTGGAACTTCCATTACAATGGGCTCAAAAGTGAACCTAGTTGAAATTTTGTGATTGATGTAAAGTTTTAGTGGTAGAAAGAGTTAGATTTGATGAAAGATATCATGGGTTGCTAAAAATTTCTGATAGAAGTCCTGTTTTAGTTGATTGCTTCTTTATGGATACGTCCACCTCTGGCACTGTATAATTGTAAAATAATGTTGTATTACCAGTTAGCTGCATTTCTTCTATCTTTCCTAATTTTCGCTTGTGGATCCTACTTTCACTTATTTCATACATATTCCGAGCTAGAGGCTAATTCATCCTGTCATTTTTGGTAGGAATCATTAGCAACTTTCATGTTCAGAGAAGTGCATTGACTGACTAATACCTGAATTTTTATATTTATTCTCTAGGCTAAAGGTAAGACTCAAGAAGTGCACTTCCTGCCTTTTACACCTGTCAACAAGCGCACAACTCTTACTTACATAGACTCGATGGCAATTGACACAGGGCTAGCAAATGTGACTTGAAAAGGTGAGCCATAACTTGACAATCACAAGACTTCTTACTACAAGAATAGTATGACTCTTAATTAGATGAATAACTGTACATCATATTAATAATAAAAAATGGGATTCTCCTACATACAACTGATAAGTTTAGAACATCTTAAAGGGTGTCTACTGCCGGTGCTTGCTTGACCCAAACTAAAGGATAATTTCTTATAGCTTTGCTGCAAATGTATTGAAACCTTTTTTTTATAATTGTAATCTTGAGATTCTGTTGCATCACTGTTTTTAATTGTGCATTAGGATTCTAAAGACTTTTTATCCAAGTGACCTTAAATGTCCTTAAAGCATCCTAGCTTTCTTTTGTCCTGTTTTGGTCAATTCATTATGAACTTGACTCTAGGTTGAACTCATGAAATTCACTTGAGCAAAGCTTGAGCTTGATGCTCAGCTATGTACTTGGAACCACATAGTTCTGATAGAAAAGGTAATCTTCTCTTGTAATCTGACTGTGATAAGATCATGCAACTTAAGAGGCCATATGCTTGAACTTGAGAAATTGAAAACTCAAGTGCTATAAATAAAGGTCACTGTATTTTATTTCTGAAATAGCTTTAATAGAAAAGCTGTTGTGTATTTGTCTTAGAGTTCTTTCTTGTGCCGGCCAGCCAATGCCTCTCCCTCCACATGTTTTTATTTTCCCCCTTTTTTACTTTTTTCACCTTTCTCTAAAGAAAACTTTGATGGGGTCACTCCAGTCATTACACTAGTGTAAAGTCAGGTTTCTGGAGTTTGAGAAGCATCCTAAAGAATTCCAAGAAGTAGCGTAGTGTTTAGTAAAAATTTTGTTTTTATTTACAATCCTTTTATCTTCGCAGAACTTTTTATTACTCCCTCAGATCGAGTCTTCATTAGTTGATCATAGTATTGCGAAAATAATGCACCAAAAGCTATCCTAAAGTCCATTTTACTTGCAAGAATTATTAATATGCTTTTTTTTCTTTTCTTATAGCTTACTCCAAATTTAGATATTGCACGTCAAAATCCCTTTTGTCAATTGCCCCTCTTATTAGTAACAGCAAAAAAAATTCCCAAGATAATGCAATCCCTACCTGAACCTGAAACAGAAGATGACACAAGAAAATCTCAAGCTTCTCTTTAATGGCAAATACTAATAAGTTCCCTCCTTTCTTCTTAGTTCTCTTCTGTTGCTGCTTCTTCTCCACATCAAGTTCAAATTTTGTACCAGGTAACATATTTGAATCAATCTTGGAAAAAAAAAAACATGTCTTTTTTTTTTGTGGGGTTTCTTTGTTTTGTGTTTTTTGTTATGAATATGGTTCTTGAATGTGTTGCAGAGATAAAGTGCAGCAGACAAAAATGAGCCATATGTAGGAGTGGACATAGGTCAGATGTTTCCAATTTGCTTTCACCTGCAGACTTGGTTGCTTTTTTGCAATTACAGAAGATAACACACATAAGGCTTTATGATGCTGACCGTGATATCCTCAAAGCACTAGCTAAGACCAAAATCAGGTAGTGGTGGAGGTGGTGGTGGAGGAGGTGGCGGACAAGGACGAGGTAGAAATACTAATGATGAGAATGGTGGTGGTTCTGGTTATGGCGAAGGAGAAGGCAGTACTGGATATGGTGGCAATTATAGTAATAAAATGGTGGCATTGGAATGTGATTTTGTATGGGTATGGGATTTGGTTTTGGCATAGGAACAGGTACAGTAAGTGAAAATTCTAGTTCTGTTGATGAAGCTAGCAAGAATGGTGAAAAACAACCTTAAAGTCTCAGTGCCAACTTTGCTCTACCTTAAAACCATGTAAATTGTATTTGTTTTTTATTTCCTGCTCTAGTATTATTAAAGACAATAATTCGGATAAGATCACTGAAACAGAGAGAAATTCATGAGTCACAATTGTATTGTACAATGCCACAATGAGCAAAAGTACTGTCTTTGCATATTCATTTCAATAAAAGGAACTTCTACCATTTTTCTTCTTTTGTTTTTCCTATTTTGGTTGTATGATTGAACCAAAGTAGTTAGGGAGTGTACTTGATTTAATTTTTTATGACAGATGATTTCAAGGAGTTTTGCCCATATTGAATAGCCTATTGATCAACATCAGAATTCAGAATAGCATTCAGATATACGGTTTTTGATCTTATATATATGCTCTGTCACTGTAAAAGTATAGCAATATGTTCAACAAAAGTTCAAAGTGAGCAGTATATAACAGATTGAAACTTCAAACACACACATATATTATAACGTGATATGATAATGCTCAATTCAAGCTTAGATTGAACGCCACAACTTAATTCGTTCTTACAATGACAGGGAGCAATAATACTATTAGCTCCTTTTTATTATTATCCTCTTGAATATATACACAAAAGGAGAATCAAATATTGATCGATTCACCATTGAGAACATTAACTTCAAAAAGACGAATATTGTGGTGTTCTAACATTGGCAGATCAAACAAGAAGTTTCAAATAGGAAGCATGTTCTTACTAGTCAAACATGCCTCAATGGCTTCACCAATGGTCAAACCTTCCCTTTAATTTTCTTCAAAAAATTGACTAGCCTTAATTTGTGTATCACATGCCACCTTGGGTTAGCTAGTGCCAACTGCAAAACAAACATAAACATTAATTGATTCATGCTGTGTACATTGAACCACACCACTTTTTTGAACACCACCTTTTTGATTGCTACAACGAAATGTTATTATAGATGTAACATGTCAAATTGGTTTCAAAGAAAACTTGGCGCTGGTATTGTAAAATGTTATTATAGAGGATGAATTTTATAGAGAGGTCTGATCGCACTTACTTATTGTTCATTTTTCCTTTTTCATGAATTAGACATATAATTGAAGAGGATTAATAGTCACCTGCATTCCATTTGATTCTAGGTCATTCTGTAGGTCCTCAAGAGCAACTATGCTAGATGTGTCAATGTTGAGCAAATCTACATCCATCAACATTTCAATGTGATTGAATGTTAGTCAAGAAGCTTTTTCAAGAACTATATATAGACAATAACTTATTCCACCATAAATTACACCAAACAAGCTTTAGCTTCGACAATACTTACTTGACATGTCAAGAATAACTAGTTGCACATTATCTTGATTAGCACTTTCCATGATACCCTCATCTTGTTCTTCCAGTGCTAAGTTTAATATCCTGGATAATAAACAACAATTAAAGGCATTAAGATCATTACTACAAAAGAGACATTTCGTGGCAATATTTATTTCCATAAAAGCATTTTGCAGTATTTGATCAGTTAATGTCATTACATTCAAAATGGTTAAAGCCTTTAGCTACATTTATATATATAAAGTGTTGGTTATAAATACTCATATTTATTATTACCGCTAAATATAATATAGCGATTATGATATTGTTGCTGCTAAATCCTTTATTTGTTTGAGTCAATAGATATAAGAGAACAAAGACGAACAGAATAATATACTCTTAGCATAACTTGTTCAATTGCATAGAATGGGAGTAAGGCTGTCAAATTTTAATAGGCATAGTACATAAATATATATGTCGTTTAACTTGGCTTCAGGTGATATTTATGTTCTTCAATTTTGGATGTGCACAAGTACACACTTTAACTTGTGGCATAATACACATAGGACGCCACCTAGGACACAAAAGTGGCATAATACACGTAGGACGCCACATAGGACACAAAAGTGTCATGTAGGACGCCACTACGTATGACAAATTTGCATATCTATTTGTTCAATTTTATACAAGTTTAAGTGTCTACTTGAGCACATCCAAATTTAAAGAACATAAATGTCAATTATAGTCAATTTACGGAACATATTTATATATTATGTCAAATTTAATACATGAAAATGTAACTCACCCACCCTACTCAAATGATTGATTATAAACCAAGTTAGTCCATTTTTAAAGTTGGTCAATTTGGGTAACCTATATTGCCCAAATAATACAAATAAAGTTAATTTATCAAAATATTGTAAATAAATTTTTACTGTGTGCTTAGAATATAATAGCAACACTTATAAATAAAAGATAATGCTTTTGCTAGTTTGATTTGGTAATTAAAGAAATTTATTTTATTAAAAAATGATTTGAGTAGGACAAATTGGGTTATAACCCATTGTTAAGCCCAAATTGACCTATCCATCTAGACTTGTTTTAAGCAGATTGCATATGACCCAATCTATTTTAATTCATCCAACCCGCTTATTTGACAGTCACATAGTAAGATGTGTAGTAAAATTTTGAGGGCATACCTTCCTCTAATAAAGTTGGCATTTGCAAAACAAAGCAAAGCAGATTTGACTCTAACAATAAGAGCCCCAGGAGTTGTTGTAGCTATGGGATATTGTTCCATATCTCCAAACAAATCACTTCCTGGAAGCCTTCCTAGTTTTTCTATCCTAGGCTGGATTGAGTTCAAAATTATCTTTGCAAATGATATACCAACCTGAAATAAAATTTAACATGTAAAAACTAGGAAGATCGATCATAAGTTTCAAAAGTTTAATCGCATAAATATTGTGACATATTGAATAGTTTCTTAGGATGAATTAAGGTGGAAAATAAGAAAACCATTTGTGGAGGTTTTAAAAACTTGAAATTGACAAAAGAACTTTGTTATTAGTTGAATTTTTTGACAAATTGATGATTGAGGTTTGTTGAGGACAGGGGCGGCTGGCAAGGCTAAAGAAAAAGTCTTTGGCCTTAGGCCCCCAATTTTAGGGGGCCCCCATTTTTTAGTTAATTAGATAGGATTAAATTAAAAAATAATATTAGAACTAAGACAATAAATGCAAAGGCCCCTTTTTTAAGTTAATTAGAAAGGATTAATTTTTTTTTTTTTAAAAAAAATATTAGAACTAAGACCAAACGGCTTTATGAAGTGATTGTGATAGATATGAGTCTATGACTATGACTTTTTAATTTTTCAATAAAAAGTTAGTTATCTCTTCTTTTTTTTTACTTTTTTTTTCTAATTTTATTTTATATATTCTATCCTCCTTTCTTCTATTTTTTCTCACTTTCTCTTTTCTAATCTTGCATCTCTCTCTTATTCAAAGCTATTGATAGTTTATATTTTAAATTTGGAGAAAACCATATTGCAGCAGTCCGATTCATTTTCGGAAATCAAGTCTTCATAACTTTTGAATTCAGTAATTTCATTCTAATTTCTAATATAATTTTTGTTTTGTGTCTTATGTTTATTATATTTTTTATTTGATATTGTAAATAGTGTTTAAAATATTTGTTAGATTTTAATATGTCAACTAGAAAATATGAATCCGGTCATTCAAAACTTAAAAGAAAAAGAAAAGTCGATAACTTGATAAAATCTCAAAAAGGTGCTCTTGATAAATTTTTGGAAAACAATGCTAAGATTAAATCAAAAAAGGTAGGGGAATGCTCTTTAGAAGAACAAGTTACTAACTTAGTTGAAGTTGAGTTAGATAATGATATAAACCAAAAAGAAGAAGAAGGAGAGGAAATTAGTGAAAAGTCGGATGTAGATTCCCAAGAAAATCAAGAACTTATAAATGAATTAAATAATCATACTCCTAAAAATATCTATGATCCTAGTCAATGGAATATTGTTGATACAAAGTTAAGAGACTTATTAATAGAAAAAGGACCAATTAGAATTACCGACACATGTTTTCCAAAGGATAAGTTTTTTAAGGCACTTTTCTACTACGTATTATTTTCAAAAGTTGGCAAATGGAGAAAGACATGAAAGAAGATGGTTAGTTTATTCCAAAGATTTGAATAAGGTATTTTGTTTTTGTTGCAAGTTATTTAATACGACCTTTAATGCGAAGAATAATAAGTTAGCTAATGAAGGTAGTAGAGATTGGAAAAATCTGACTACTAAGCTTAGAACTCATGAAACAACTAACCAACATATTATTAATATGAGTTCATGGATTGATTTAGAATTTAGATTGCGTAATAATAAAACAATCGATAAAAACATTCAAGACCAAATTAATAGAGATAGAGAACATTGGAAAAATGTATTGTCAAGAATTATTTCCGTCATAAAAACTCTTGGAAGAAATAATTTGGCGTTTAGGGGGAAAAATGAAAAAATCTATCAAGAAAATAATGGAAACTTCTTGAGTCTTATTGAAATGATTGCAGAATTTGATCCAATTATGAAAGAACATATTCGACGAATCAAACATGATGAAATTCATAATCATTATCTTGGACATAATATACAGAATGGATTAATAAATTTATTGGCAAGTGAAATTAAGAACAAGATTATTGAAAAAGTTATAAAAACAAAGTATTTCTCTATCATACTTGATTGCACGCCAGACACAAGTCATCAAGACCAAATGTCTTTTATAATACGGAGTGTAGATATTTCGGCAACTCCAATAAATGTAACCGAATATTTTTTAGAATTCTTAAAAGTGGATAATACAAGTGGAAAAGGTCTTTTTGAAGTTATTTTAGATGAAATAAAATGTATTGGACTTGATATTGATAATTTAAGAGGACAAGGATATGATAATGGGTCTAATATGAAGGGAAAACACCAAGGAGTGCAAAAAAGACTTCGTGATATAAATCCTAGATCATTTTATACACCATGTGGTTGTCATAATCTAAATTTGGTACTTTATGATATGGTTAATTCTTGTACGAAAGCTATATCATTCTTTGGAGTGGTACAACGTATATATTCACTATTTTCTTCGTCTACTAAGGGGTGGAAAATTTTAAAAGATAGTGTACCTAGTTTAACTCTTAAATCATTGTCACAAACATGGTGGGAAAGTCGTATTGAAAGTGTTAAACCAATAAGGTTTCAAACTCCACAAATAAGAGAGGCTTTATTTAAATTAGAAGAAATTAGTGATGATCCAAAAATTATAAGTGAAGCTAATTGTTTAGCAATTTTTGAGCTTGAAAATTTTGAATTTTTATTGGGTATGACTATTTGGTATGATGTATTATTTCCTGTAAATTCAATTAGCAAAAGTTTACAATCAAAAGATATGTATATTGATGTTGCTATAGATCAATTAAGAGGTTTAGTTTCTTTTTTTAAAACATATAGAGAAGAAGGATTTACAAGTGCTATGATTTCGGCCAAGGAAATTGCATTAGAGATGAATATAGAACCTGTATTTCGTAAGAAACGTGTAATTTATAGAAAAAAACAATTTGATGAGAATGTTGATAATGAAATCACAAGATCTCTTGAAGAATCATTTAGAGTTGATTACTTCTTATACATAGTAGACCAAGCCATCTTTTCACTTCAAAATAGATTTGAACAATTTGAAGTATATGAAAATATTTTTGGTTTTCTATTTAGTGGGAAAAAATTGAGATCATTAGATGATGAGAATTTAAAAAAATATTGTCTTAATCTTGAATGTTCCTTAAAACATAATACTCACTCCGATATTGACGGTTTAGACTTATTTTCTGAATTAAAAGTGTTAAGGGAAATCATAAAAGTAGAAGACAATACTCTAATTGAGATACTCAATCAAATAAAAAGACTTGATTCTTTTCCAAATGCTTACATTGCTTATAGAATAATGTTAACAATTCCCATAACAGTCGCTTCAGCCGAAAGAAGTTTTTCAAAATTAAAAATAATAAAATCTTATTTAAGATCGACAATGTCTCAAGAAAGATTAAGTGGTTTGGCTATATTATCGATTGAGAAAGAATTATTAGAAGAGATTGACTACACAAAAATTATTAACAACTTTGCATCTCAAAAAGCTAGAAAAATAGATTTAAAATAAAGACATTTATAATTTTTTTTTAAGGCCTCTAATTTGATTTTGGCCTTAGGCCACCAACGGGTTTGAGCCGCCCCTGGTTGAGGATGTCGTTAATTATGAAGTTGTGGTTAAAATTTAAAGTTATTCTATTCAGATTTGAGCTATCTGGTGATGTTTTTGACCCATTTCGGATCGATTTCCATGGGTTAGATTTCGTAAGAGGCGAAACACAATTTTTATATAAGTTTGTAAGATGTTTTACAAATATATAAAAGTGTATATAAACACCTCGTATAGAGTATTATTATTATTATGCATTTTTATACAAGATTGATACATTATTTACAGTTATGTATTAATCTATATATCAAGGGATTAGCTATGCAAGATTTAATTATTGATGTATTGATTATTTTATCTTTTATCCTGCATAAAATTATACACATATTTCCTCAAAATTATACGTATTTTAGTTATGCGAGTTTTTAAATTTTTAACCGTATTAAGCGTGTTTAATTTTATACATAGCAAAAGACTACCACCAAACATGATATTAGTTATGCATGTGATAACAATGTTGCTCTGAACCAGCTACCAAACCACCCCTAAATGTATAATATTGTATATTGGATGTATAAATACTACTTTTTCCTAAACACAAAGTTGTACAAAATTGAAGAAGAAGTTACATACCGCAAGGAGAAGGCCAATCTCAACAGATACAAAAAGGACACCAAGAAAAGCAGCAGCACAGGCAAGAAAATCCATCTTATCAACTTTCCATATGTATTTAGCTTCACTTATGTTGATGAGTCCAGGCAAAGCAGAGAGAATAATAGAAGCTAAAATGGCTACTGGAGTGAAGTACAATAGCCTAGTGCAAAATTCAAGTGATATAAGCACTGTTATAGCCATCACTATGTTGGACAATGCTGTTTCACAACCAGCACTGAAATTCACTGCTGTTCTTGAGAATGACCCTGCAATTGCATGCAGCATTTAGTACGTTCTCAATCATATAATAATTAGACATACTTTACAACTATATATACGGTTATAATCTATATTTTCAAAATATTATGTATCATTCCACTTATTAAGAGTTTCCTACCATTTGTTGAGGAAGATACACTTAAATATACATGTAGTTTTGCTACAAGATGCACTAAAATAGGGAGAGAGGCGAGGAAGATTCGTTATGTATCCTAGATACATGCGAATCACATGACTAGATACACATTAGATACATGTATATGTATGTATTTGGTGATTCGCAAGTATCTGGGATACCAAATAAACAAGAGAGGCGAGCGAGATTGTATGTATCCCAAATACATGCGAATCCACTGAGATACAATGAATCTAGAACAAATTACACCTAATTTTGACCTCATGTATCATGAGAAACATGTTTCTGGACGCACCAAAATCTGGTAAGATACGTAATATTGCAAATTAGAGTGTATCTAAGAAATTAGCTTCTAAATTAGTGGCACTTATGTAAGTTCCTATAATATTTTTGACATTTTCAACTATACATCGAAAAAAAAAGAATAGAAAAGAAACAAAAGGTCCTAGCCCAACTTGTTTCTACAAGGTCATGACTATTTCTATGGGTAACTACTGTAATTTGATATAAATATTTAGCGCGATTAAATTTTATCTCTTGTACTTTTTCACTCTTGTATTGCATACATTCATTCACAATACAAAAATATAAGATAATACAAGATAGTAGGTCGATACAACCATTAGAATGATACAATTGATACAAGTATTTCCCCTATTTATTCATTCCCTGAATTGTATGTCTTGCTATGGAGTATCTTACAATGAAATATAGAATATAGAGATAAATGTGGGGGGCGGGGGGGGGGGGGGGTGGAGGTGGGGGAAGCGAGAGATCGAGAGAGAGAGTGTGTGGGAGAGGGACAAGAAATGGAAATAAGGTAGAGAGAGGCAAGAGGGAGAGGGAGAGAATGTAGTGAGAGAGGGAGGATAGAGGTGAGCGAGATTGGGTTAGAGATGCTAGAAAAAATGAAGTATAGATATAAAATGTAATTTTAAAAAAAATATAACTATGATTATTAAATATATAATACATATTTGCTATATCATTAAAATTTCCTTAAAAGTACTTCATTTATTTCCAGAAACTCCTATTATATTTTTCAATTTTACATTTAAATCATCTCGATTATGCATTTCATTGAGGTTGGGATGAGACAAACTTTGGTAAGTAACAAGTTGGAAGCAATTTAATAAGTAATAAAAGAAGCTAAAAAAATATGAAGGAAAATTATACACATTCTTATTTGTAAATTATAATTAATAAGTAAATAAAAGACTGACCAGTTGCAACATAACAAGAAGTTAATGATCCAGTAATGTTCATAACACCCATAGCCAGCATTTCCTTGTTTCCATCAAGACGGTATCCTTTCATAGTTGCGAATGATCGTCCAACTGCAATAGCTTCCAGTACGTTCAACATTTATCTTTTAGAAATTTAATAGACTACAAAACTAAGCAACACTACAATCAACCGTCACTATCACTACTCATCGTTTACAATAACCACCTTATATTACCACATGAATAACTACTACCAATGATCATTCACCACTATCATTTAGTATCACTATCGCCAACTACGTCTGTCATTATTCACCACCATCACTAACTATCACTATCATATACCACTATTACATTCTTAGTTGTCACCACCATCAACCACTACTGTAAGTCAATACTATCAACACTAGAACACCATCATTAGTCAATACCATCTCAAATTGACACTCACAACCATCTACTCATCAACAACCATATAGTTTTAGAAAAGATTTTATCAATTAATATTAAATTATTTAGTATTTTATTAAATTTTAAATAAATATAATTTATATTTTTTGCACATTCTAATGTTGAAAAAAACAAACAATCTTTAGTATATAACTCTTAATATTTAGATGTAATTTATATTTAGATTCAAACATCTTAATCTTAATAAAACAACGCTTCAATCATAACGTACCGTGAGTGCGACAAGTGCAACAATTAGCCCAATTTTGGCAGCTTCAGCAGTATGTGGACTATTGAATTGTAATTCATGGAGTGAACTTGGGTGACCCTCCAGTGATGTGTTTCACTATCTTAACTCCATGTTTATCAGCTCTTGTCAAGAAAACAAGTAATGTTGACATTATTACAGACAGCAGTGGTGCCATTGCAGCTAACCAGAACAGTTTCTTGTACTTTCTTGCCTGAAAATATCAACATGGTGTTCAAAAAATGATAAATGTTCTTAAGTATAGACCAAAACACATGGTAGATAATATTTTATGCTCAGAAGCGAAGCCAGAATTTTGGGGTCATTTGATTCGTGGACAAAGTTGTTCGGGGATTATAGTCCTGAACTCCTGATATTATAATTTCGGGACTATTAATATCAAGTTGAGTGGGATAAGGTGGGATATCCAGGATTAAGGTTGGGATTAAATTTATACCTACAAGTTTGATTGAATGTATAAATGCCTCCCGGACTAAATTTATACTTTCAACCAAATAAATATAATTTTAATTTCAAACATAATTTTGAAATTTCCACCTTATTCTGTGTACCAAATGACCTATTAAAATTTATGGGATTTGCCTTCTAAATTTGCCACATATAGTCACTATAATTATTCGATTTATAATTAAATATTTATATTTATATATATATAATGATTTTTTAAATAAAAATATAAGATTTAAACAAAGATTAATTCCAACTCCTAAGTAACTCTGTCCCTACTCCTATTCGAAATAACTGAATTATCACAACTTTTGATAGCATTTCTTCTTTTAGCATTTTTTTCTATAACCTTTTAAGACTTACGCCAATACTACCACAACTTTTCATTTAATCCACTAAAGTTGACCTTCTTCATTCGTCTGGGATGGATAAAGAGTAACATATATATAGTCGGATTCAAAATTTAAATTTTATGAGTAAACCTTTAAGATTTTCCTTACTGAAATCTATTAAAATTTTACAATTATGAGTTTAGACCTACTATACATTGTGAATTCTTTACCCGGTAAATTTATATTCTGCTTTGAAAATACGGTGAGTGAAGTTACATATCATAAAATGGATATAGTTACTTGCCAGATAGTACTTGGTAGAAAGGATGAAGATCAGAAATGAACTCCCAATTATAAAGCTATAAGGATTCAACTGCCAAAAAAATAAACATTAAAATTAGCTGACTGGACAACTTCAAGGCAAAACCAAAAAGGGAGTAAGGCAATCAGAAATGCTTTCATATGTAAACACAAAGAGTAGGAAGGGTCCCACCTCAACTTCTCAATGATTGACAAAGTACTATTTTGGAACATCAGATCTATTAAGACTCAAAATTCTTTTGAAAGATTAATAGACTTGAACAAGAGACATCATTACTCTTACATAGCAATATTGGAACCTTTTCAAAGCCCCAATGAATTGGAAAAGTACAAGAGTAGATTGGGCATGCAGAATGCTAAGGTAAACCTATCAGCGAAGATATGGAGCTTTTGGACTGAAAATTGGGAAGAAGAAGATTATAAAGATACAATACAACAACTCACAATTAGTTATAAATTGAGGAATACAAGAGACAGATTCAAGGTTACAACTATATATGCAAGATGCAGTGCCTTAGAGAGACTAGAACTATGGGATGACCTAGAGGATATAGCATGCAATAATAACACTCCATGGATTGTTGGAGGAGATTTCAATTCCATCCTAGATGAATCAGAGAAGTTAGGAGGTCTACCAGCGACACAAAATGAAATCACTGACTTTGCACAATGTATTAGTACATGTGCATTGACTGAAATCAAGTTCACAGGTAGCAACTATACCTGGTGGAATGGTAGGATACAAGAGGATAGTATTTTCAAAAGGTTAGACAGAGCCTTTGGTAACACTAAATTCATGAAGCTATTACCAGAGAGTGAAGTGCAACACTTAATTAGACAAGGATCAGATCATGCACCTTTACAGTTGATTTGCAACACTTGTCAGGAAATAGGAATCAAACCTTTCAGATTCTTAAATTTCTGGACTAAACATCAAGGGTTTATGAACCAGGTGGAGCAGAGTTGGGGTGAAGAAGTTAGAGGCTCCCCTTTTGCAATAGTGCAAACTAAGCTGAAAAGATTGAAGTCAGATTTATCAAAATGGAGTAAGGAAACGTTTGGAAATATTTTTCAAAAGATTGCCACACTAGAATATGTGATCAAAATGAAGGAAATCCAACTGGAAGTTTCTCCAACAGAGGCAAATAGGGCAGATTTGAATAAAGCCAATGCAGAGTTAAAAAGATATTTGAAGATTGAAGAAGAATACTGGAAACAAAAGGCCGGGATGAGATGGTTTAAAGAGGGTGAGAGGAACACCAAATTTTTCCATTCTTATGTCAAAGGGAGAAGGAAAAAGCTAATTATTTCAGAGATAACAACCAGGCAAGGTAACAAGATTACATCCACTCAGAATATTGGAGAGGAAGCTGTTGGGGTTTTTCATGCCCAATTCAAAGAAGGTCAGGAGATAGAAGATTATTCCTTGCTGCAAAATATTCCTAATTTGATTAAGGCAGAGCAAAATGAGGAAATGGAGAGGCTACCAACAGAAGATGAAGTTAAAAAAGTGGTTTTCTCTCTAAATGGAGATAGTGCAAGTGGACTAGATGGATTTTCAGGACAATTCTTTCAAAGCTGTTGGAACATAATTAGGGAAGACATCACCAACATGGTCAGAGCCTTTTTCTGTGGTCAAGAACTACCAAGGTACATAACTCATACCAACCTTACACTAATTCCTAAAAAGGAAAGTATAGGAACTTTTGGTGATCTGAGACCAATAAGTTTAAGCACTTTTGTCAACAAAATCATCTCAAAGGTAGTACAGGAGAGGATGGTAATTGTTCTGCCAGAAATCATTTCAACAAACCAAACAGGTTTTGTAAGGGGGAGGAGCATCACTGAGAATGTTCTGTTAGGAAATAATCAGGGATATTCACATAAGAGACAAGCTACACAATGTTGTAGTAAAACTAGACATGACAAAGGCATATGATAGAGTTTCTTGGAAGTATCTTCTCAAAGTATTAAGGTGTTTTGGGTTCTCTGAAAGAATTATAGATATGGTGCTAAGGTTAATCAGCAATAATTGGTATTCAGTGCTTGTGAATGGACAGTCTTTTGGTTTTTTCCAGTCTTCTAGAGGTCTTAAACAAGGGGATCCTCTATCACCCACATTGTTTATAATTGCAGCAGAAGTATTATCAAGGAGTTTGAATAAATTATTTGAAGATCAGGAGTTTAGGGGATATGGTATGCCTAAATGGAGTCCAAAAATAAATCATTTGTCATATGCAGATGACACTATTTTATTTTGTTCTGGACAGCCAAAGTCTATGAGGAAAATGATGAAGATTCTTAAGAGATATGAATTAGTGTCTGGGCAATTGATAAACTTGGACAAGAGCTTGGTGTATCTACATGAGAAGATCCCTATTGGAGTAAGCTATCAAATTAGGAAGATAATAGGAATAAGAATGGGTTCTTTCCCTTTTACTTATTTGGGCTGCCCCATGTTTTATGGAAGAAAAAACAAGTCACATTTTGAGGGGTTAGTACAAAAGGTGGCAAAAAGAATTCATTCATGGCATAATAGATTTCTATCTTTTGGGGGAAGACAAGTCCTGATTTCACATGTATTACAGTCAATACCTATCTATGTTCTATCAGCTATGAATCCTCCAAAAGGGGTCATTAACCAGTTTCATAAGTTGTTCGCCAAATTCTTTTGGGGAAATTCTACTGGATCAAAGAACAAACATTGGGTATCTTGGGAGAACATGTGCTATCCTAAATCAGAAGGAGGCATAGGATTCAGATCATTACATGACATGTCAAGAGCTTTGTTTGCAAAATTATGGTGGACCTTCAGAACCTCAACATCATCCTTGTGGAGTACATACATGTGGAATAAGTATTGTAAAAAGGTTCATCCAACAGTGGCAAAAGGGCATGGATCATATGTGTGGAGAAAAATGAATGATATAAGGGATGAGATTGAACATAATATTTGGTGGCAGGTGAAGGAAGGAAATTCAAGCTTTTGGTTTGATAATTGGACAAAACAGGGAGCTTTATATTTTATAGAGGGAGAAAATGCTATTGAAGAAGAAATAGAGGTCAAGGAATTTATGCTAAATGGAAGTTGGAATGAGATAAAGCTGCTAACAAAACTGTCTCAGGAGATGACTGGTTAGATAATGGAAAGCATAAAGCCCGTATAATTGACAATGAAAATGATAGACCTTGGTGGATGGGAAATACGCAAGGTAGTTTCACAGTTAAATCTGCATGGCATTTATTGAGACAGAAGAGTGAATGCAGAAGAGATTATGAGTTTATATGGTGTAAAGGACTTCCTTTTAAGGTGAATTTCTTCCTGTGGAGGGTATGGAATAGGAAAATAGCTTCAGATGATAACCTCAAAAGAATACACATTCCAATTGCTTCTGGATGTTGGTGCTGTGAAGCAAAAAAGGAGGAAACTATGTCACATCTTTTTCTAACAGCCCCCATAGCCACTAGGTTATGGAGGCAGTTTGCTAGTTTTGCAGGTATAAACATTACTGGAATGCACCTTCAACAGCTAATTATCACATGGTGGAAGCAAGATAGTTCACCAAAGCTAAAAGTGATATATCAAGCCATGCCAGCAGTCATAATGTGGACACTTTGGAAGAGAAGGAATAATAGAAAGTATGGAGGAAATAGTACATACAACACAATGGTAGAGCAAGTTCAGGACTTGGTGAGAAAGTTGGTGAAGATTAAATATCCATGGATCAGGTTGGAAAGAAGGGAGTGGTTGCCATTATAAGCCAACTGAAAGACTATAGACCTCAAGTGCATTATCATAGTGTAACATGGAGTCCACCTGAGGAAGGAAATTTGAAATGTAACACTGACGGAGCCTGTAAAGGAAACCCAGGAATGGGATCATATGGTTTTTGTCTAAGAAACCACACAGGAGATCTAGTGTTTGCTAAGGCTAGGGGCATAGGGATGACGACCAATACAGATGCAGAAGCCCTAGCCATTTATGAGGCATTGAAATACTGCTATTATAGTGGTTGTCGACAAGTCATTATAGAGACTGATTCGCTGGCTGTAAAAAAGATGATTCTAAAGCAGTGGAGAGTTCCATGGGAGATGGTGGAAAGGATTGAAGAGATAAGGGAGAAACTACAACAACTAAATTCTCAAATCATTCACATTTACAGGGAAGGAAACATGGTTGCAGATGCACTAGCTAATGAAGTAATGGAGACACAAACAATAATGGAATATCATTGTTTCCAAGAGTTACCAAGCAAAATCAGAAAGCACATAAACATGGACAAAAATCAAATTCCAAATCTGAGGATAAGGAATAGAGCAATAAATAGGCAACATCAACATCAATGACATCAAGCAAACAATTAGTGTTAAAGAAAAAAGCAACAGCAAAGGAAACAAGAAGCTACACATATCACATAGGCTGATTCACGAAGTTACAAGAGACTTTGAATCTGGACATCAAGCAATTCTCAGCTGAAATTCGACAACAGACGCTTGATCTGAAAGTTTTGACATCTTGAAATGGAAATAACATTAGTTCAAAGATGGGGAAGATACAGATAGCTTTTAGGAGTTAGTTTCTTATTTTATTTTTATTTTAGGGCCACTGGTTTGACCTTTGTATGAATTTGGGCTATAGCCAAAAAGTTTTAATAAAACCGGTCCGATGACCGAAAAATTTAATTTAAAAAAAAAATATATATATATAGGCTATAGCTAATATAAAAAATATTAATTGAGAAAGACAAAAAGGAACAAATTGAATTTACAGTATGCATTGATTTGCAAATAGAAGTCAAGACAGAGATAATATCTGTCTTGTTTGTAAAATTTGAAATCCCACGCAGTGATTTGAGCTGTTGTAGTCCAACACCAGCCATAAAACCAACAATAGCAGCATGTGACAGAAAATCAACCAGAAATCCCAACCTGTAATTAACCAGTGGCCGAGTCAAAATTTTTATCAAGCTATTCAAAAGAGGTAAACTTACGAAGAAATAAAGGAGGTAAACATCTACTACATAAAAAGTATTTTTTTTTACCTTAGTAGTCCAAAAGCAGCTTGAAAAACACCTGCGAAGAAGGTAACAGTAAGCACGAGTTTTCGATATGCAATTGGATTAGTAGTAGGATCTTCAAGTTTCGGAATCATTGATGACAAGAGTAGTGAAACAACAGCAACTGGTCCAATTGCTATATCTCTTGAACTCCCCATCATAGCGTAAATAAGTGGTGGAATAACACTTGTGTCTGATGAGGAATTAATAGACAAAAATGTTAGTAATATGTTTTAGTCTAATTTCATAACCATTTAGCTAGTATAAAAGAATCACTTACATAGGCCATATTGAGGATCAAGTTTTGCAAGAGTTGCGTAGCTAATGCTCTACATGAATAACGAAAAGATCAACGTTGAAGCAGGACAGATCACTTAGGTGTTATTAGTGGAAATTTAGTTAATTAAGTTACCTGAGGGATGCAAAGGCTTGCAAGAGTTAAACCAGCCAAGATGTCCCTTCTGAATTTTGTGACATTATATTCTTTACACCAAGAAAGTGGTGGAAATATAACGTTGAGAATCGAAATGAGTGTAGGAACAGGATGCTTTCCAAGGCATTGAAATCTTTTTTTCAAGAGGACAGAGTAGTGTTTTCTTGAATGAAGACTTGAGATTAGATAACAGTCCTGGTGGTTCGGGTACATTAAGTACCCAATCGCGCCTTCTCTCAGAAGCCACGGGTGTTTGAAGTGTTTGGGAGAACACAGAAAGTTGTACTTTCTCACTATCAGCAAAAGATTGAAGTGCTTGGGAGAAGTCTTTTGTGTTTGATGGATCAGTATTTGGTGTAAACTGTGAAGACTCTGTCTCAGTTTCTCTTGTTACGGCCATTTTCTTCGTTTCTCTTTAGAGGAATGATTTCAAGATGAAGTTAATAGCTTGCTAAGGCTTCAAAGTGAATTGAAAACCTTTGACAGAGCTGAAGTTTTTCAAACCATACCTTCCAACTATTTAAAAGGCTTCATTAGCTTTATTAACTTGGAAAAATATTAATTTTCTGACTAAAATTTATTCTAAAGAAGAGTGTTTCACTTATTAAAAACATATTTTTCTTTTACTTTATCATCCTTTTTAGGGCTAGTAAAGGGATTTGACTTGCGCGCAAGAGAAATGAGTTGTCAGGTAAAATACCCCAACAAATAAGTCAAATATTTCTGTCTTAAGTGAGTAGACATCTCCCCTCCTTCCCTTTCTCTTGGACATCTCACTTGTAATCAATGCTTTCTTTCTTCCCATCCTCAGATTAGAGATGAAGTTGAGAGTCAACTGTGAATGGTGCTAGAGGAGAGTATGTTAAGACGCGTCCAAGCCAAACTATTACTTTCTCTAGTCGATGGTACTATTGAAAGGAGAATGCCGTGTCGTCCAGCGCACTTGACCACTGCGATCAATTCGATAAACCAAAGCATCTTGGCCAACCAACCATTGAGAATGGAACAAAGATTGAATTCTTCTCTCTTCTCTTTCAACCCTTACTCTTGCCTCGGCTTCGCCAACAAAGCTGCCCAAGTATCCTACAAAGAGACTCCCGAGAGCCAGAAGTATTAAAGGAATGGCCATTGGAATGGGCGCATCATGACATCGTAAGATGTCTCGCCCGAATGAATTAGTTGGTACTAGAAATGTTAGAAAAAAGTGAACGAAAGGAGTAAGTCCCTCGTACATACAATTTTAAGACATACACTAATATATAAATATGCCTTTTAACTTGGCTTCAACTAATATCTATGTTCTCCAATTTTGGGTGTGCACACGTATACACTTAAACTTATATAAAATTAAATAAGTAGACACATGTGTCCTATGTGGCATAATACATGTAAGATGTCACGTAGGACACAAATGACGAATGTATCTATTTGTTCAATTTTTATACAAGTTTAAGTGTCTACTTGTCACACCCAAAGTTAAATGTCATAGTTGTCAGGCGAAGCAAAGTTAAGAATCATGTTTATGTATTAAGCCTAATTTTAACTAGTATTATATGTTTCACCTGCTTTTACTACAAAATGGTCAGCACAATTACTTTATGTTATGCTTGCTCCTAGTTTATATCAAAAGAACATGTTAAATTGCGAAGGATAATACCACCATTTGCTACCAGCATAATATATAAATATGCCCTTCAACTTGGCTTTGACTTTCATTTATGCCCTTCAAGTTTGGATATTCACAAGTAGATACTTAAGCCTTATACAAAATTGAACAAATAGACACATGTGTCCTACATGACATCCTATATGTCAATTTGCATCATACATGGTGTCTTGCGTGTATTATGCCACGTAAAACTTATATGTCTATTTGTTTAACTTTATACAAGTTTAAGTGTCTACTCGTGCACTCACAAAGTTGAAGGGCATAAATGTAAAATAAAGCCAAGTTAAAGGGCTCATTATGTATTATACCTTTGCTAAACATCTTTAAGAACAATGTCTTAGACAAGCCTCAAAATTTCAAGTATTATTATGATTTTTCTACAAGTTTTTCCTTGATGTGTTATGTTAAAAAGTCACACCAACTTAATATCCAAAACTAGGGTTGTTCATGGTTATGGTTAAAAAATCAAATCGAACCGCAATCCGAACCAAATCGATTAAAAAAATTGATAGTTTGTGTGGTTTGGTTATGTTTGGTTTTAAATTTTGAAAACCGATACTATATGATTTGGTTTTACTAAAAAACAATCCGCAAAAACAACCAAACCGAACCGAGAAATTATATATATATAAACTTCATAATTATTTATATATTATTCATAAATAAAATATAAATATTTTGTTAAATTTTAATTAACTTAAATCTTAACTTTATCATTTTCTCAAGACCAACACTTAAATTTTAGCCCAACTATTAAAACCCAAAGACCAAATCCATCAAAATCTATTACTTTAATTTTTACCTACGCTACATCACATTAAATAGTCACACTTTCTCTTAATTGAATCATTTTATTCGTGTAATAATAACTCTAGTATTGCTTAATTAAATCCATAATAACTTTCTTGTGGATTGCTCATATATTAGGTGTATGTGGATTGTTCATGTATTCGGTGTATGTGTCTATCGTGATACGTATACACTCAACAAATTTACATTATTACTTCAAAAATGAAAACCAAAAAATCTGAACCAAACCGAACCAAACTAACAATTATTTTTTTCATTTGGTTTGGTTTGGTTTTAGAAATTTAAAAATCGATTAAATTGATGTGATTTTGGTTTTAACCAATAACCGATCCAAACACTCCTATCCAAAACAATGGAAAATCTAAAATGTAGTAATTCAAGAGAATTGAAATTAAAGAAAAATTTTAGTGTGAAGTATAGAAATATTCTAGAAATAACTAGAAGCGTGAGTCTAGAAAAAGATAGTTAGGAATATTCTAGAAGATAGTAGTAAACCCTCTTACTAAATCCTTTCATCACTACCTATAAATGCAAGTAGTCATTTGAGTTGTAAAAAAAATTAAGAAAGAAATGAGTGACGAAGTGAGAAATAATTGAGAGCAACAATTTAGAAAATTATTGAATGGTGAGTGAAAGAAAATATCGAGTATAAAGGGTTGTAAGGTTGAATCTAGTCCTCATTTTGAAATAACAAAATTCAAGTTATGAGCAACCAATCGTGTCCAGTAGTATTTCAACAAGTGGTATCATAAATGAAATTAATTAAACATAGATACACTCCTTGATTTTCACCTTATATTAAGAAATTTAATTAATTTAAATTTTCAGAATTAATTGTTCATGTATTTTGAAAATCCTCAACTACTCCTCTAATTAAGGAAATCTATTACAACCAATTAATTTAAATAAATATGTATCTCGATTTTAAAATTCGACAGATGCATGTATCTCGCTGATTCAGATTCATGTATCCTAAGAACAAAATATGGTAGAGGAAATAATATTTGAAACTATCGAAAATTTTAGTGATTAGGACCTAACCTAGTGGGATTTATGTAGTTTGCCCGACTTACCAATATCGGCTTCTTTCATCATGAATAACGGTTCAATTAACTTATTCGACTAATTAGTTTTTATGAATGTGTATTGCACTTTATTTTTTGTCTATGGTAATAAAAATGTTAGATTAAATCATTTGTAATCATATATCATTTGTTTTATGAGGTACAAAAGTATTGTTTATTCAAATCAATATATATTTTTTTTAAAATATGATATTTTTGGTATATATTTATTTAGTTAGTTATTCTTTCTCATTTTAAAAAATATTTCACCATAAAAATAATCCACATTAGGGATTAAGTGCGCTTTTGTTTTAATCTATTGTCATTATAAATATAAAATTATTGAAAAAGTTATATTAACAAGTCTACATATTAAATTTAGGGTAAAGAGTCTGAAAAATAGTCAAACTTTGACCGAAATTGCTGTTACAATACTAAATTTTATGGAAGACCTTTTACTCCCCTGCACTATTTAATAATGTATTTTAAAGGAATATACGTGCCCACGTGGACACGTTACTATTTATAATTATGCAATATTTATGATGTTCACGTGGACATATATATACCTTCTAAATACACTATTAAATAGTGCAGGAGGATAAAAGGCCTTTTTGAAAGTTTGATATCGTTACAACAATTTCGAATTTCATACTTTTTTCCTTTAAATTTATAAGTACAACATTAATTTAGATGCGGAGAAGGTAAGAATGGGCCGATTTGGACACTTGTATTGATGAAAATCAAGTTAACTAATACCAAATAAACAAATACATCCTCTTTTTGCAGTTAAGGATATCAAGCCCTTCAATCTTTAACATGATCCAAATATCTTTCCACATAATGGTAATCAATAAATGATCACTTTCTAATAATTGATTTGTATTTTGATTTGATGATTTTTTTAATTTTTTTTTAACATATAACGTAATAACTTTTGGATTATATTTGTATTTATGTATAGACTCTTATTGCAACAATTGAAGAAATCAACTAAATATTTCATTAGTACTCAAATTTTTTTTAAAGTAAAGTCAAAGGATTATGATCATTTTTAGTGATCTTATTAAATTTCAAATTAATAAAGATGAAATGAAAATACAAATGTTAAAATAACAGTTGCATGAGGTCTTCACAATGATTTTTATACGGTGGTTCAATGATAATATGATTAGTTTTCATATTTACCCCCTATTCCAAGCATTCCATTCTAAAAAATAATTTTCTTAAACACATTAATCAACCGAGGTTAACATGAAAAGTAGAGTAACTGGTCATTTTTCATACTTGTTATTTATAATGTAGTATTTCTTGAGAGACATAAAGCATTAACATGATACTGTTAATTTTTGTGTTATAAAAATTAATCAAATATAAGATTTTAATCATGTGAATATTATACATTACTTTGGATATTATTGTATAAAACATAATATATTAATGTGAAAATCTAAGTAGTTCAATTCACATATTTAAAATATTTATAATGTTAAAAACATATTTCATTCTTTCTTCTTTTTAATAATAAAGATTTCTTGCTTCTTCTTTTCCCACAAACTTATATTAGCTAAATAGAAACAAAATTATTTATATAACATATTATTAAAAAAGATTAAGGCTTCATATTTTTAATGACCTAAAGCATATACATTATTAGCCTCTTGTAACGACATGTTCCCGTCGTTATGGAAAAGCCAATGGTGGAGGAATTTGGGCCAGAAAACTTCTGAGAAGTAACTTGAAAATTTCTAGCATAGGCCAGATTTGTCTGAGTCAAGTGAGGTCTAGAGAAATCTGGTAATAAATGGAGAATTTAATTATGAATTTGATCACATGAGTGGATAGCCAAGACATTAAGGAGCATGTACGGTGTTACGATATCAAATTCGGGTGAGTAGAACTCCCGCAACTGATCTTGGCATGAAAAAGTAGTTTTAGAACATCCCGATATGAAGGTGTGTTGTGAAATGGGAGCTTGGAACCCAAATTTCGAGGTTCTGTCTCCGTGCAAGCTACCGGGGCGGGATTAATCCCGCTAGGGCGGGGCCGTTGTGGCGGGATGGGGTCCGTTGTGGCGGGCCAGCCGCGAACTTAAGTCGGGAAAAACCCCAATTTCGTTATTTTCTGCAAAACTCGTTCGTAAGATTTAAGGGATGACCCAAGGCAATTTCTTGACAGATTTCCACGACTTCTAGTGCTAAAGGTAAGGAAATTACTCCCCTAATCCGTATTTTGATTCTTAGAGCTTAAAATCTTGGATAATTATCGTTGGGGGAGGATTTTGTCTTGAAGTTAATGGTGGGAAAAAGCCCTAGCTGAACATTAGGATCTTGGGTTTGGCCTTGGATTGATATTTTGATTGTTATTCGGGTAAATTAGGCCTTGTTTATTGATCCTTGCGTGAATTACTTGTTTATAGACCAAGAATAACTGAAAGACTCTATAAAGGGAAGGCTCACGTGTCTTAGGAGGATTCAGGCTTGATTTCGAGGTAGGTGATGGTTTGATTTTCTATTTGTGTGATATATGCTGGTTGATTGCTACATTGTATGTATACGTGTATGTGAATAGGGAAATGTGAATCAAACCTAATGAAATAATTATGTGTGAACAATACATGCCATGAACTTATTATTTGATTGTATGCTTTGAGTATTGTTTATTATGGGTGTGATTGTGATTGTGGTTGTATTGATTGGATCGGATGTCACGTTCTGACATATACATTAGATCGGGTGTCACATTTCGACATATATATAGGATCGAGTGTCACATTTCGACACATATATTGAATCGGGTGTCACGTTCCGACACATTAACAGTTTGGGTGTTGGTCCATGAGAGGACCATTGTGATTGTTATGTTTATGTCTACTTGCCATTGATAATGGGAGACGGTATATTTCTCTAAAATGATGACTGAATTATTTTATGTATATGTATGCTTATTGTGTTGTAGTTGCTTGCGTATATTGTGCTTATGGGAGTGGTTGCGTGATCCTACCAGTACACTATGATTGTGTACCGATACTGCACTTGCTCTTTCTTTGTTGAGTACGTGACATCTTCAGGCGGCTACTGACAGACCTCAGCTAGGTGAATATTGAGCTTGACTGGATTCAAGGGTGAGCCAGTTCTTTCAGGCTGCGATGGATCTTTTTTGTTTAAGTCTATTTTTTTCGGACTCAGACTATTTGTTTAGGGTCTTTTGTTTAGTTTTCAGGGTTGCACCCCCTTTTGTTAGACTTGTAAGTTAATAAGAGTTTTGGTACAATGATTTTCAGTTCTAGGGGTTGAATTTCCGCATTAGTTATTGTGTTATACATTCGGAGTTTATGAAAAATCTGTAATTTTTTTTAGTCATTTAAACCTACTTTCGTACCTTTAAATGCTTAGTTTTCGTTAAGTTGCTTATTTGAGTTGTAGTAATGGTTCTCCCACCGAAGGGTTAGTGTGGGTGCCAATCACAGCGTTCTGGGTCGTGACAAAATTGGTATCAGAGCCTTAGGTTCGTTGGTCTCATTGTAACAAAACAAATCTTGTAGAGTCTTGCGGAACGGTATGGATACGTCTAGATTTTTCTTCGAGAGACTATAGGAATTTAGGAAACCTCTCTGTTTTTTCTTGTCTCCTATCGTGCTATGACTTGATTCAAATTGGTATCTAGTGATCCAAATTGGTATCTAATCTCCTTCACTCTTCTTTCTGCAGATGGTTAACACTAGATTCAACAACGTCAGGCCCATATCCCCCACCAATGTGCCAACAAAGGAGTCAGCAGCCAAAGACAATGGTCGAGGCAGCGGTAAGGGAATAGCATGGGACAGGGGCAGAAGAAAAGTGGCACCCGCCAGGGGTCGAGCCCCAGTTGAGAATGGTCCGAAGGAAGAATCCCCTTCTGCACCTCAAGAAGAGGTAGAAGAGAATGTGAAGATTGAGGATGAGTGGGATGTTGGACAGGAAAAGGATGCACTGGCTAGGAATACCGGCGTTCCTCCCTTAGACCCAGTGTTAGCTCAGTATATCATGTCTTTTCTAAAGAGGTTGGTCGGCCCTGGAGTCCTTCCCACAGTTCAAGCTGCTCAACCTCCGATCAACTGCCCCGTTACTACTACTATTCCAAGGATGGATGAAACATTAGGCACTGATGCCTTCTTCCGTCCCTTGTTGGGTCCCATGATGACTGGTAGTAAGCATGAGATATTGACTAATTTTCTGAAGTTAAATTTGCCTGTGTTCCATGGTTCTGAGAGTGAGGACGCCTATGAGTTCATTTTGGATTGTTATGAGAGGCTTCATAAGTTGGGTATTGTACATCAGCATGCAGTAGAGTTCGTTACCTTTCAGCTTCAAGGTGAGGCTAAGTAGTGATGGAGAACCTATGTGTAATGCAGATTGTCATTTTTGCCCCCACTCACTTGGACGCAGTTCCATGCTCTGTTCTTGGAGAAGTATGTGCCCCGGACTTTGAGGATCACAAGAAGGATGAGTTTATGGCCTTGAAGCAGGGTGGTATAACTGTAGTTGCTTATGAGGCAAAGTTTCATGCCTTGTCTAGATATGCTACTTAGTTGGTAACTTCAGAGGATGAGAGAATCCATCTTTTCGTCAAGGGATTAAACTATGAGCTACAAGTATTGTCTGTTCATATGACCTTTGCAAGTAAAAGTTTTAATGAAGTGACAAACTTTATGAAGAAAGTAGAAGGAGTTAGACGTGATGGGCAGGCCAAGGCCTTGGCTAAGAAGCCCAAGAGCACATGTAACTTTCATGGTTCTTACTCTAGAGGTTCAAGTAGGCCGACCTTGCATCCTGGCCAATTCAGTCAGCATTGACCGCTTCTACAGGTAGTTACTCGGGAACTCTACCGTAGAATTTTATTCAGGATAGCTAGGGAGTCGCACCTTCGACGAGCATCAGGACATCTTTTGACCGCACTTGTTATAATTGTGGGGAACTTTGGGATTATGAGGAGATATTGTCCCCATCTGCGCATGTTTGACCCCGCACAACAACATACTAGAGCAGTGGTACCAACGGATAGTGGTAACTATGGTAGAGGACGATCACAAGGCGGGCTAGGATGAAATCAGCAAGGTCATGAAGGTTGGGGAAATGGTAATGCATGTAGAGGAGAAGTGCAGCCAAGCAAGGAGGTCGCCCGTCATGATGACAAGGCTCAATGTTATGCCTTTTCGGGCAAGACCGAGGCTGAGGCATCTGATGTAGTGATCATAGGTATTATTCTTGTCTATGATCGGATGGCTACTGTCTTGTTTGATCGGGGTTCTACTTATTCATATGTGTTAGTTCATTTTTCCTTTGGATTTGATATGGTTTGTGATGTACTTGATGCCCTCATCCATGTTTCTACCCCAGTTAGAGAGTTAGTTATAGTCACTCATTATCATGAGGGTACACCCTACATAAAACATGGCGTACTTGACCCCGAAGTGGTCTCATACAATCCCTTAGCATATCATAACATAAGATAATAGAAAAGTAAGGAAATTTTAAAAACTTTTATCCATACAATTGAAGTCTTTTCATAAATTGTAAGTGGAAGTCTTTACTATACTTTTGTATCAAACCATCTAATACAACTTTAGAATAAAACTCTTGGGACATAGCATATACAATAATCTCAAAACATGAAATAAAAGACATAAAGGAAAATAGTGGGTTTTGTCCTTGAAGCTATGGGGACTCACCAAAATCTTCAACTCCTTTACTCCTTAGAAACCTATCTCTAAGAATAGAACTCAATCTCCAAACCCTACATTTGATTAGAATGTAAGCAAAGTATGCGTTAGTACAAAATGTACTAAATATGTTAGCTAGCATAATCATAAGAGCATAAGATAAGGGTTTTCAATATAAGACATTATCTAAAATCATATGAAATACTTCATGAAACATCAATTATAAGCATAAGACACAATATCATAATAATTAAACAAAGTCTCCAACATAAGCATCATATAAGCATTATTCAACTCTTAGTCATTTACATCATAATAAGACCATTCTCAAGTAACCTCAAAGCATACTTATGCAATGTATGAATAGCATCCCATAATACCATCTACACTAAGCATAGCATTAAAGTCATCGTATTCACATTTACCATTCATTTGATCTCATTCCAAGCTTACTTTATATAGACAAGGGAAGTATCAACTTTAGTCAATTATGTCATGGAAGGCAACTATAGCAACAATCCATCAAGCATACACCATAAGCATAAAACAATAGCACATTTATCTCATAGGTTACCAAAACACACCCTAGATACCTTCAAAGCGTACTTGTGCAATGCATAAGTAAGATTCCATACTCTTACTCATACTAAGTAAGGCTTCTTAAGTACCCATAGTGCATAACTTCTATTCTTATTCATACTACTACCCTATTGGGGACATACACCACTAAAAAAACAGTGAATACCGACCTACAGTATCGACCTCCGGAGGTTAGTATTCCTTGTAATTACGATCTAAAACCGACATCCCAGCTTAGGTTAGAAAAAGCTTGGTCGCTATTCAATACCGACCTCTGGAGGTCGGTATTTACTGACCTCTCGAGGTCAGTTTTTATTTTAAGTCAAAAAATTCATTATTTTATTTTTCGACTTCCTGATGTAAGTTTTATATATTTCTTTATTTTTTATTTTTATTATTTCCAACTTCCTAAGGTCAGAATATTTATTTCTCATATTTAGTAATACCGACATCCGAATGTCGAAATTTGTTAATATTTTTTATTTTTAATATATCTTAATTTTAAAATTCCGACCTCTGGATGTCGGTATTTTTATTTTTAATTTTTGAGATTTTGACCTTCGGAGGTCGGTATTCTTATTTTTTTTATTTTTAAGATTCTGACCTTCGGAGGTCGGTATTCTTATTTTTTTATTCATAAGATTCTAACCTCCGGAGGTCAGTATTTTTTTTTTTTGTATTTTTGAAATTCTGACCTCCGGAGGTCGGTATTTTTATTTTTGTATTTTTGAAATTCCGACCTCCGGAGGTCGGTAATTTTATTTTTGTATTTTTTAAATTCTGACCTCCAGAGGTCGGTATTTTTTTTTCTATTGTTGAATTCTGACCTCCGAAGGTCGGTATTTTTATTTTTGTATTTTTAAAATTCCGACCTCCGAACGTCGGTAATTTTATTTTTGTTTTTTTTAAATTTCGACCTCCGGAGGTCGATATTTTTATTTTTTAGTTTTGAAATTCTGACCTCTGGAAGTCGGTATTTTGATTTTTTATTTTTGAAATTCCGACCTCTGGAGGTCGATTTTCTGCTATAAAACTGGCAGCAAATTGCTGCAATTTTAATTGCCCACCTGCATATTTATACCAAAACAACCCAAAGAATTTCAAATAAACTTCATCCAACCAAAACAACACAATATTTTCAACATATACATTAAACTATTTCAAAATAAACTTCATCCAACTTCAAAATAAACCAAAATACAATCAAACAATTCCAAAATATAGAAGTCTAAAATGTCAAATAGATACAACTACTCCTCATCACCCTGATCACTCTCCTTATTAGACTTATCATTCTCATCACCCTCTTGATCAGATCCATAATTGCTGGCCGAACATGGAGGAAGAATATTTTCTAATTCAAAAAGAAAAGTTAGTTGGGCCTGAAGTGCTGCATACCTTTTGTTCTCTACCTCTTTTGCTGCCGCAATCTCCTCCTCTCTCTTCTTCTTTTTTTCTTCTCTCTTTTGGCTACAGCAGTACGCTCGGCATTGAGATAAGTTATCTTACTCTCCATTGCAGATATTGTCTCTCTATCCCTGCCATCGAAGCTTGAGGATGATGAACCACAATACCAAGACTTCTTCTTCTGATACGCCTTTTCTGGATAGCCGTAGACTGAACCTCTAATCGGTTCACCAGCACTTTGTTTCCAAAGATTCTTGTTTTCTTCTTGTGTAAATGGTCTATCCCGACTCTCAAGAGGTAGAGTACTACGATATTCCTGAGATATTCATATATATCTATCCTGTAATTTAAACAAAGAACTCTACGAATAAGAATGTAATATATACAAGGAAAAGAAAAAAAATTAGTTTGGATGGAGTTCTTACATATGTCTCTTGAGCACGTGGCTCAATCCATCCTTCTTCTTCTGTGGGGTTCGTACTCTTCTTGATGTGAGTAACCTTGAACATCTCTGCTACAACTATAGACCTACCCAACTCTTTTTCCTGCAAATAACATATATATAATTTGATTTCATTAATCTCCAAAAAGTACTTATCAAAAAATAAAAAAATCATTTTACTAGATTAAGAAAGTATATCTTTCTTTCCTTCCTAGTAACCTGACTAATAGCTCCACCAGTGTGCAAAGAGCCTCCCTTTTCTGATACGCGAGCCATCTTCCCAATCTCACTCCTCTTTTTAAATTTTTCATCAGTACTCCAATGTTCTAGTAATAGAGCCCATCGATTCGGTAACATAAACTTAAGAATTCTGTTTTCTCTCCGACAGTCACAAAATGTACTAGAAAGCAACTTTGAAGCTTTAAGCTTGAAGTTCATTTGAACACCTTCCTCATGTTCGGGAGCCCATACATAATATTTCTGTAATAAAAAATAACTAAATATTTATTTTTTAAATGAATAGCGAATTTAAATGTATATGATGTGAATTTAATTGATATATATTCTTACCTTAAATTTGTTGAACATCTGCCCTTGGGTGTTAAGTGGAATCGAACTCTAATTCGGATACACACCATTGTAGTGAGTTTCGATGCACTTTAAAATAATCTTTGCCATACCCACATTCGGATGTAAGCTGAAATACAAGTTCATTGACAAAGTAGAGTAAACAAAAAATAATCAATCAATTAAAATATAAATAGATAAATGAAATATGAAACATAATTAAATCATACTTGTATCCTAATGGCTCGATGACGAGTCTTCGAAAATTGTCTCTATCGCCTGGCTGAGGACCATATGCATCTGAGTGCTGGGAGTATTAGGCTCTGAGCCATTGGATTCAAGTTAAAGATTGGAAAGTCCAATTGATCCACTATTAGTATTCAAACTATTGCACTGACTACCACTAGTTGATGGTATGGTAGACCCGCGACTAAGATGTGAATTGCCCTGCAATGTTTGGTAACCCGAACTAGGTACCATAGTGGGTGTAGATATAGTATAACCAGATTGTGAAGCCGCATGAGTAGAGACATTATGGGACTGGTGTGAGTAGTTGAAACTGAGGCTCGTTTAACTTAAGAGAGCTCATCGGATATCACTACCCTAGTGGGCCTTCTCATAGCATTGGCCTTACATTTCTTTTTTGGATTAGCGGATTTTTTTGATTTACCCTTGTCTTTATCTACCATCTATATCAATTAAATATAAAGATTAAAACAAAGTAGTACAAAATAATGTCACAATGTCCAACATATATATCAAACAAAGTTATCATAACATAAGGCTTAATCCAAATAGTCTTTCACAATTTCGAACAAACGTTAAATCTACTAAAATATAAAGTATACTCAAATATGAATAGCTAAAAATCCACCAACTAAACATACAAATTGTTATTAATCTTTTACCTGGGGCATTTCACTTTAGCTTATTGAAAACTGTTGCAATGGTGTTCAATTTACAAGTTATATTTCAGAGAAGTGGTAATATTGTCCCTAAACTCTTTTTCTCCATTTCCAGTAACATCACTCTATTTCTGCAAATTCAATGATCAATAAAGGGAATGTGTGTTCACATGTTTCAGAATATCTACATACATTATGCGTTAAAACTACTAAATAGTCTTTCACAATGTCGAACAGAAGTTAAAACTACTAAAATATAAAGTATACTCAAACATGAATAGCTAAAAATCTACCAACTAAACATACAAATTGTTATTCATCCTCTTCGAAAGTTTCTTCATCATCTATCTATTCACATGCATCATCTTCGAAAGTTTCCTCATCATCTATCCATTCATCCTCTTCGAAAGTTTCCTCCTTATCCTCCTCCATATTTGTGGGCATATCTAACTCTTCTCTATTAACTGTGATCAAAATGATCCAAATTCATTTCTAACTCAGCATCCACTACTTGATGAACACTTGATATTTCATTTTGATATGCAACATCCAATCGAAAGTAATTGTTCCATGAAAACATGACAGTCGTGACTTTTCATCCCATGTAATATTCCACGCTCAATGTCAACCGTCTTTCCAAAATTTGAGGCATGTCCATCTGGCATTTTCAAGCTTTCCACCCACTCACAAATTTTTCTCTTTTGTTCCATTGTGAATGAATAACTAGCCTTGGGCTTTAGTAACTTGTTGTTGGCAGACTCCTGTATATGCAACTCCGGTCGTCTACAATGTTCTGGTAAGTCAAGTCTAGCCTTGACATTATCTTTTGTCTTGCCAGTTACATCCATTACAATGTTGAACAGATTATTAAAAAAATTCTTTTCAATATGCATGACATCAAGATTATGTCTAAGCAAATTATCCTTACAATAAGATAACTCCCAGAATATACTCTGTTTAGTATAATTATCTACAACACCATACCCATCAAATTTGTACGGTGGTTCCTCAGTTACCTTTGGAAAATTTTGAACCCTTTCCCAAATATCATCACCCGTTAATATTGGGGGTGGACCATCTCGTTCAGTTTTACTTTTTTTAAATGCATATTTGTTTCTCCTAAACTCATGTTTAGGTGGCAAGAACCGACGGTGACAATCAAACCATGAATTTTTTCAGCCATGTTTTAATGTGAATGATTTAGTATCTTCCATACAGTAGGGACATTCTAACTTTCCAGCTCTCATCCATACAGATAGCATTCCATAGGCAGGAAAATCATTAATAGTCCACATTAAAGTAGCATGCATGTTGAAATTTTATTTACGAGAAATGTCACATGTTTCTACCCCCTCAGACCACAACAATTTTAACTCATCAATCAAAGGTTGTAAGCACACATCAATCTTGCTTTTTGGATTACTCGGACCAGGAATGACACTATTCAGAAATATATATGGACTTGTCATACACATCTCAGGTGGAAGATTATACGGTGTAATAAACACTAGCCAACAAGAATATGGTGCAGCCTCAACTGAAAAAGGGGTGAAACCATCCGCACACAAACCCAGCCTAACATTCCTTAGTTCAGAAGCAAAATTTGGATAAGTTCTATCAAAATGTTTCCAAGCCTCTCCATCAGATAGATGACACATGACACCAGGTGGCCTTCTATTTTCACGGTGCCATCTCATATGAGGAGCAGAGCTATTTGATGCATACAACCTCTTCAATCTTGGTATAAGAGGTAAATAATGCATCGCCTTAATAGCAAGCTTCTTTTCGGTAGAACCAGTCTTATAGCGAGGGTGACTACAAAACTTACAAAACTCTAAATCAACATCCTCCTTATAGTATATCATGCAACCTTTTTCATAACAATTAATTCTTATCGAGGAGAGTCCTAACTTAGACACCAATGTATTTTCTTTATAATAAGAATCAGGAATCTCTACATTGGGATCAACTAATTCCCTCATAAGATCTATCATAGAGTCCATTGCTCCTTGAGACATATTATTTTCAGATTTGATACTTAACAATCTAACTGCAACAGACAATTTAGAGTGTTGACTCCCATTGAACAAAGGACTACTACAATCACGCAATTGTTCATAAAAGATGTTTGCTTCTTCATTAGGAGCTTCTTCTATATTTTCTCCTTGTTCAAAATCAGAATGCATCCCAAAAGCATCATCAACCATATCTGACATTCTAGAACCTTGGAAATAATTATTCTCGGTATATCTACTACTTTCACCGACAACAAAGTTATTAAACATAGTGTCACTTTCAACCTCACCATGACTAGCCCAAACTGTATACCATGGTTTGAATCCATTCATCATAAGATGCATAGCAACAATCTCTGTTGTATGATATCTCACATTTTCACAATTAACACACGGACACCTAATCAATCTTGAAGTTAAAAAATCATCAAGTGTCTTTGCATGATTTATAATAAATCTAGTGACACCTTCTGTGAATTCTGGAATCATACTCGTTCGACCAGGATTGTTTCTATTATACATCCAACTACGATCAGGATCCATCTACACAAACAATAATGATAATTTTGATTCCAACAGCTAAATAACATTTGAACTTATTTAAACAACTTAATAATTTTCTAAGTCTAACTGTTTTTGACATATTTATTTTAACTTATTGAAACAACTTAGCAACTTTTTAACTTTAACTACATTAGTTTTGACTTAGTTCCAACAACTAAATTCACTAACTAAACCACATTATTTATTTAAACTTATTTAAACAACTTAACAACTTTAACTAGTTTAGTTTTGACTTAATTCCAACAACTAAATTCACTAACTTAACCAAATTATTTATTTTAACTTATTTAAATAACTTAACAACTTCAACTAGTTTAGTTTTTACTTAATTCCAACAACTAAATCCACCAACTAAACGACATTATTTATTTTAACTTATTTAAACAACTTAACAACTTTTTAACTTTAACTACATTAGTTTAGACTTAATTCCAACAACTAAATCCACCAACTAAACGACATTATTTATTTTAACTTATTGAAACAACTTAACAACTTTTTAACTTTAACTACATTAGTTTTGACTTAATTCCAACAATTAAATTCACTAACTAAACCACATTATTTATTTTAACTTATTTAAACAACTTAACAACTTTTTAACTTTAACTACATTAGTTTTGACTCAATTCCAACAACTAAATTCACTAACTAAACCACATTATTTATTTTAACTTATTTAAACAACTTAACAACTTTAACTAGCTTAGTTTTGACTTAATCCACCAACTAAACGACATTATTTATTTTAACTTATTTAAACAACTTAACAACTTTTTAACTTTAACTAGCTTAGTTTTGACTTAATTCTAACAACTAAATCCACCAACTAAACGACATTATTTATTTTAACTTATTTAAACAACTTAACAACTTTTTAACTTTAACTAGCTTAGTTTTGACTTAATTCCAACAACTAAATCCACCAACTAAATGACATTATTTATTTTAACTTATTTAAACAACTTAACAACTTTTTAACTTTAACGACATTAGTTTTGACTTAATTCCAACAACTAAATTCCTAAACTTTTTAACTTATTCCTAAATTAAAGTTAAGTGTCAACACTAGATGGACACAAATCGATCTTGCAAGAAAATAAATTTTGTCATCAATAGGATCAACTAGTGTTGGTACTTATGCTTAACTAACACATTAAATTAAAGTTAAGTGTAGCGACCCCTTTCCATTTACCATATGCACATAAATTACAAGATATATATATATATATATATATATATATATATATATTTTAATTTTTTTAAATTTTTTTAAATTTTTTTTTCCTCATGCAAGTAATTAATGATAATAAAAATTAACCACTTCCGAGTACCCAAACTAGTTGGGTTCATGCTTTATACGATCATTACAAACAAGTAGGACATATAACATATTACAAAACTTGGGCTTACACACCCCAAATAAACCAAACACGTAGCCATACTTAGATTAGAACCCATGCACATGATACGTTTGCCTTCAAAATCTAATGCAAATATACATCGCATATATCATAAATAAGTACCAAGATTTATACAAAATATATATGCCTATACGCAAATATGATCTTCTTTAAGGTTCTCAAAATTTCCATCGCCCATGGCCATCTTCATCACTCCTCTCGATCAATCCCTACGATAGAAACAACTATCGCTAAGCATAAAGCTTAGTGGTGTAAAAACTATAGGGTCGAAATCCTCAATATTCATCAAGCCACCTTTTCCAAGTCAATGAGCATCATACTTGAAACATAATAAATAAATCAAGTAACAATAGATAACAAGTATCAAGTTATATATTCAAAGGTACAACTGTCAAGAAGCTCATAGCACCATTTTCCAAGAATTTCAATAGCAAGGCTCTCCCAATAAATATACTTCATGTCATCACACCCGGCACAAGCATGTATCAAGAAGGGTCGCTGCCCTGTATCAAGAAGGACCGAAGCCCTGTATCAAGAAGGATCGAAGCCCTACATCAAAAAGGACCGAAGCCCTATATCAAGAAGGACCGAAGCCCTGTATCAAGAAGACCAAGAACCATATTAACAATGGCTTTCTAGTTCGTACTTAAAATGGATAACTTCCATTCCTAAGACGAACTACAAATCCAGAGTCAAGATGGCAAATGATCTGAATCAAGAGGCCTTCCAATAGTGACAAAGCCGCAGCCACAAGAAGGACATAGTCCCAACAAGAGTGCCAAGTGATCAAACAATCCGTACAAGTGGGCGAGTTACACAAGCATCATACCAACACGACAATGCAAAGTGACAAGAGGTAGCTGAGGTATCGAGATCAAATTTCATATATACCAGCCGTTACAAGAGTGCAAGTACAAGTTTATAAAAAAACCTCAATACTTTAGCGTAGCAATAGTCCAATAAACTTCGCAAGCTCAAACCGGAGACCAACCAACGTATCAAGTTCCTCAACTTGTTCACAAGTCTATACAACCTTAAAAATGCAATTAAATAACTTGTTTAATTCCTAATATCTCAATAATATCGAAATAAAACAGGATTATCATCATAAGTAAGCTCAACCCACACTGATACAATTTTGTTCTCAAAACAGTGATTCTGGCCAGTTTAGTACCCCATGTTGCAACTTAAATTGGAATAGGAAAACAGCAAAAAATGATTTTGTAACCTTCATGAGAGTTGTAGATACATATCTTAAGATTGCAATGCAATAAGAATCACTGAAAAATACACTTTGTACAAAAAGATATCATCGATACACTAACAGTGGTTCCTACCGGAATTCTAAACCCGAAATCTGGACAACACTTGTCCTGTGTTGCGTCCCATATTTCTCATCCATAAAAGCTAAATTAGACTTTCACATAAATATAAGAGTTGTATATACATGAATCATATTTCCAAAAAATATTTATTCACCCAAAATGGAGTTATACAGAACGAGATATTTTAACCGTAACACAACCTACTCAGCTACAACAACCGCAAAATCTGGACTCCTGTGTTGCGTCCCAGTTTTCACATCCATAACAGCTAAATCAGACTTTCACATAAACATAAGAGTTGTAGATACATGAATCATATTTCCAAAACATATTTATTCACCCAAAACAGATTTCCAGATCACATGATATACACAATTTACCAAACACTACCCAGCTCGGAAACAAATTTCAGTACTTACCAACAAGACAGTTTGTCTCTTGAATTTCCGCCAAAAGACCAAGGATTTTTCTTGTGATTCTGATGAATAAAGGGTTAATTAAAGTTCTAAAGTTTTTGTGGCTTTTAAATGGACCGAATTTCACTAGAGAAATGTCAATATATAGCCACACAAGTTATGCTTATCACTTGGGACAGCTGGCCTTCCCAAGATGCTGCCCAAATAGTTTTTGTGCTGCCCAAAAATGCATAAATGCATATTTATATGCATATACCTCATCACCATTTAGTTACCCACAATTAGGATAGAATATTATGTAAATACCCCAACACGATTCCATCCATTACGATACACTTTTTGTTAAGCAAGTTAGCAATTTTCACAACTTTAAAGTTTCCCAAAATGAGAGTAAACCATATTGAAATAGTTTAACAACGGTAAATCAATATACACGTTCTTATTAACATTTAGGGGTGTTACATTAAGTGTCAACACTAAATGGACACAAATCGATCTTGCAAGAAAATCAATTTTTTCATCAATAGGATCAACTAGTGTTGGTACTTATGCTTAAAAAACGCATTAAATTAAAGTTAAGTGTCAACACAAACAAATTATCACAAAGTTTAAACTAAGTATCAATACTAGAAGGACACAAACACATTATAAAAAGAAATTGTACTTGAACTGTAGAAATTTAGAAACAGCAAACCTTATCTCCTACTTTGATGAAAGAAGCTTGTATCAACTTTTTTTTATGTTGAGCTTCCTTAGTTGCCTAGCCCGCAAAATCAACTCTTTCAACACTAGAAAAAGATTCAATAAGCCTTAACCAACATAGACCATGTGAGCTTAACATGGAATCCGGTGTCTACTCCACACCGGAAATAGGTTGTTCTACTTGCCGAGGGTAGAACCACACTCTTAGCTTAGGTTGATCCAATAGATAAGTAACCTATGTGGGCACATAGTTATGGGATAAGGAGATTGCTTCTAGAAACTCGGACTCAACTATGGTAGAAAGTTTCCATCTCATAAGATACCTACTTTGGGAACCCGGACTCAACTAGTGTAAAAGGAACACATTTGGAAAGCCGGACTCAACTAGTGTTAAAGCTTTCAAGGGGAAGCCGGACTCAACTAGTGTAAAATCTTACATCTCATATTCATATCCACTCGGTGCTAGGCATTAAGTCTCATTGAGTTCAGATTAAGTCTTGACTTAAATTCATATTTGTGGAAGAATGTCTTGACACTCAATCCAACATAACTCATACTATAGCTCATTAGATCATGCATGAGCAAATATCACCATCCATGACCTATTTATGATGGCTCTAGAGCCTTTGATTCAATTAGGTGAGACTAGTTTTCCAACCTTAGAGTCACTACATGTGACAAACCTTTCACATTTTATCATGTTATTCATGTTTAAATGTGTATATGGAATTAAGCTTTCAACAACACTACAACTAGATCATGAGCATATTCACTTTACTCTCAAAGTGTCTCTAAATCATGTACTAAACTTCATACAACATGCAAACTATCATATCTTGCCTCTTTCTAAGGTCAAAACTCATAACAAATCAACACATCTAGAATGACTACATTAGACATGGATATATTCATAATCATATCAAATCAACATATCTAGGATGACTACATTAGACATGGATGATAACATTATTCAAATAGTTCAATCACTATAAGCATAATCTCATACTTCACCTCCTTGAGGTTCAAGCCTACTTTCAAATCTTCACACCTAGGGTTCATGCACTAAACATGGATATTTTCCTAACTTATGTGATTCTATCACTTTATGCATTCTACCATTCATGAGGTATATTACGTAGGTAAAGATCTTTCATCACAATTCTATTCATTAGTCTTCTATTCACATGTAGCTTTTTACTCTCAAAGCCTTAGCATTCCTATTTCATCAAATTGGCTTTACTTTCAAAAACCCTTGTGATCAACATTCATGGCTACAAGCCTTACACTCAAAGCTTTAATCCTTACAGTTATCATACATAGCTAGATTTCAAGATATTCTAATCACATTCTTCATTTTAGGTGATTCTAGTCATAATTCATCATTAAGGTTCAACTTCAAGCTTTACTAGTCAAGATCTATCATATTCACATTATTCGAATTCAATTCATGTCTACATGTTCATATTCTTTAACAATTACCACTCATAACATCAATTTTAGAAGATAACCTAAGAATCACCAAGTTCACCTTTCATGACATAAACCCACATAATACCAAATTCATCAATTAGGCTAGGGTTAACCATATAAATCACATAAATTCATCATAATCTCACAATTCATTAATAAATCAATCATAATTAAGTATCATCCACTTGATTGGAATCAAACTTCAACACTACCCATGATGTAGGAAGAAACCCTAGCTAGATTGGTTTTTCTTCACAATTGAGGGAAACCTAGGGGGCTCTATGGGTGGAATAACCCATAGATGAATAAGCTAACATACCTTAGGTGAAGATTCTCCACTAATTTGAGTAGCAAAGACAGACCCTTCAACCCTAGACTTCACCTTCTTCTTATTCTTCTTCTATGGAGTTTTGGAGAGAGCATTATTTGGGGGGAGAGTTAGTTATGATTTTTGGGTTAGGGATTTATGAAGTGTAAAAGGGTTAGTTAATAGCTTAATAACCCTTATATAGGTCTACTAAAACAATATAAATCGACCCTATAATAAACTAACTAAAATAGAATTTACCTAAACTAACTCACCTTTGGCCGAGCTTGAGGCAGATTGCAGACCATGACTCACACCCATGACCTACGCTCCGTACGTTGGCCTACTGGCCGTCCTGCAGGTCCGTAGGTCCATGGCCTGTAACTCTTTTCCAGGCCTTGACCCACGAGCTAGAGCTACGAGGCATGGATAGACCTACGCCCAGTAGGTCCCATCCGTAGGTCACAAATTTTTGGCAGTTTGGGCAGTTTTAGGGACTTTTGGGGGTTAGGCTTTAGGGTCCTTCTCAACAACCCTTAGTTGGTCCTTGGGGGTCGTACCTTGACGTTTAACCCCTAAACCCCTCAACCTATGTTTGAGAAACCATTTTACAACACTAACTCACACATCAAACTCTAAAACTCTCACGTAAAGCTCTAGTTTCACCTACTAGTTTTTCGGGTGTTACACCCTTGTGTATCGTGCTTGTCATATCTTATTTATGGGTTTTCAAACTTGGGTTGATCTGGTTATTTTGGATATGACTAACTTTGATATAATCTTAGGTATGAATTAGTTGTCCCCCTATTATGTTGTGCTTAATTGTAATAAGTCTGTGACTCTAGAGATCCCGAGTAAGGAAAAGTTAGAGTGGAAAGAGGTGTACAAGCCTAAGCTAGCTAAGGCATTCAGGCTAGGAAACTGGTGGGGTAGGGGTGTTTGGCATATTTGGCTCATATTTAGGATGTTGAGGTTGAGTTCCCTTCTATTGAGTCTATTCCTGTAGTTTCTGAATTTAAGGAAGTGTTTCCTATTGATTTGCCTGGTATGCCTCCGGATAGAGATATTGATTTCTACATTGATTTAGAATTGGGCACTTGCCCCATTTTTATCCCCTCGTATCACATGGCTTCGAAGAATTGAGAGTTCTTAAGGCTCAAATCTAGGAGCTTCTTAGTAAAGGGTTCATTCTTCCTAGTGTTTCTCCGTGGGGTGCTCATGTCTTGTTTGTTAAGAAAAATAATGGTAGTATAAGGATGTGAATAGACTATCGGCAGTTGAATAGGGTCACCATTCGAAATAAGTATCAGTTGCCTCAGATAGATGATCTTTTTGATCAATTGCAAGGTGCGCCAGTTTTCTCTAAGATTGATCTAAGGTCAGGTTACTATCAGTTAAAGATTAGGCCTGAAAATGTACCTAAAACGGCATTCAGGACCCGTTATGGGCATTATGAGTTTTTAGTTATGTCGTTTGGATTGACCAATGCGCTTGCAACCTTCATGAGTTTGATGAATGGTGTGTTCAAACCATTTTTGGATTATTTTTTTTATTGTCTTCATTGATGACATTTTGGTGTATTCAAAGAGTAAGGAAGAGCATGTTCACCATCTTCGCATTATTTTGGGTTCCTTGGGAAACAAAAGTTGTATGCCAAAATTTCCAAGTGTAAGTTCTGGTTGGATTTAGTTACATTTTTGGGGCATGTAGTTTCAAGGGAAGGGGTAATGGTAGATCCCCAAAAGATTGAAGCGGTTAAGAATTGGGTCCAGCCTAGCTCAAGTTAGGAGTTTTGTGGGTATTGCTAGCTACTATCGTTGATTTGTGAAGAACTTTGCTTCTATTGACACGTATTTGAAAAGGCTGACTAAAAATTAGGTGTTTTTCGAATGAACTGAAAAATGTGAAGAGAGTTTTCAAGGCTCAAGACTCTCTTGACCACAACACCGATCCTAGCACTACCGGTGGAAGGTAAAGATTTAATTATTTGTTGTGATGCTTCACATTCGGATTTGGGTGTTGTGTTGATGTAGGATAAAAACGTTATAGTGTATGCATCGCAACAGTTAAAGGTGCATTAGAGGAACTACCCGACGTATGATTGAGAGTTAGCAGTGGTAATATTTGCCCTTACGATCTGGCGGCATTACCTTTATGGTGTCAATTGTGATGTGTTTACTGATCATCATAGTCTGCAGCATGTATTCACTCAAAAGGATCTAAATCTGAGACAGCGAAAGTGGATGGAGTTACTTAAGGATTATGATGTCACCATCTAATATCATCCGGGTAAGGCTAACGTGATGGCAAACGCTTAATGATAAAATAAATATTTCATAATTAAATTATTAATTAATATAAAAATATATTATTCCTTTTTGAAATTTACTAAAGAGAAAAGTAAGTCAGATAAATTGGATAGTAACAGTAATAGTTGACAGTAGAAAATAGAGTGAATAGTAACAGTAGTGGCTGACATTAGAAAATAGAGTGAATGTATTTTTTCTTTTGCTTCTGAGTATCTTCTTTTGTCTCAATCTCTCCATATAAGTAGGTGCTTTTGCAACATCATTAAAAAGAGGGAGTAACTCAATAGAAAAAAGAGAGAGAATGAATATGGAGGTTATTGGGGATGGAAGAAGAATATGCAGAGGAAATAGTCCAGAAATAGGGAAATCACAGAGCAACAGAGTAGTATTAATGAGAGCAAGTTTTAAAAAAGTTCAAGTTGTCTATTATTTATCAAGAAATGGACAACTTGAACATCCTCATTACATTGAAGTTACTCATCTTGCTCATCAACATCTTAGATTAAAAGGTGTAAAATTTTTATTGTTTTTCTTTGTGCTGTGAAATATATAATGAAATTAATGTGGAACTGCATTTTTTGTTTTTTTGGGAACAGATGTTACTGATAGGCTTACTGTGTTGAGAGGCAGAGGCATGCCTTCGCTATATTCTTGGTCTTGTAAAAGGTATGTGTGTAAATGTCCTTTATTTTTTTATTTTTAACATTTTAGTATTGAATCAATATTTTACCTACGCTGAAATTTACAAGGCTAAGTGACATGATTGAGTATCAATTTTAATTTATTACAAGTTACAAGTTGTGTTTGTATTAATTGAAAAAAAGTTTTAAAAAATTGTGACTTGTAAAACTTATCAAAATAAGTGTAGGTGTTAGATTTGGTCATAGATTTCATTTTTTCTTTCTTTTATTTGAAATTTTTATGTAGTTGAAGATGGATGTTTGTCTGATTATAATTCTTACGAAGGAGAAAGGAGACTTTTTATTTGGAATTTATGAAGATGTAGGTGAAAATCAGGTTTGAAGCATTTTTTTTTCTAACTTTGAAATCAAACTCCAGATTGAGTTTGAAAATATTTTAACCAAACACTAATTTTGAAAAAAAGTGGGAACTATTTTGGATAATAATAAGTACTTTTTTTTGTTTCAATTCAGTCCGTATGACTTACTTTTTTTCTTTTTAGTTAGCCAGAAAAAATAATACACTTATATATAAGTAATAATTTAATTTTAAAATATTCATTTTATCCCTAAAAATGATTTATAACCACAAATATCTAACTTAATTTATAACATTAGTTTCAAAAGTTTTTATTTTTTCCTTAAATTTCATATAAAGTCAAATTAACCCATATAAAATGAGACAGAAGAAGTATATAAATAATTTTCATGACCAAATGGCTCCTTGTGTTTCATATTTAAAAACTAACCAAAAATCTTTTTAATGTAATCAAATAATATTCTTTAATCTTAACACTTGATTGATACTAATACTAATATTAATTTGTCTGTTCCTTTGGTTGGAAATTTTAAGACTATTCTTCATAAAATGCTAGTAATACACAATAATATGGTAATTTTGTAGGAGCTACAAGAATGGATATGTGTGGAATGACTTGGCTGAAAATGATTTCATCTGCCCTTCTGAAGGAGCAGAGTATGTTCTTAAAGGATCTGAAATTATTGAAGGTTCCACAGGTAATTTTTACAGGATTAAAATTTCTTTCGTTTCAAAATAAGTGATGTTTTGACCTTTTTAAATTTTGTATTTCAGAAAAATTTCAGCAAATTCATATAGCACAGAGTCCACAGTTGATGAGAAACAGCCAACAAATTCAAGAGTCCAAACGCAAATCACAAGTCTCAAAACGACACTCAGACGAGCCAGAAATTGTTGAGAACAACCATAATTACTTAGATGAAAATGATGAAGAATTATTTGAAGAGAAATTCTCAACCACACCCAATTTCACTTGCTCAAGAGGTGTAATTTGTAGTGATGAGTTAACTCGGAAGAATAATTCTACCGAGTTAACTCACACAAACTCGTTTTCTCCTCCTTCAACAACTTCCTCTTCCCTCTCAGACAAACCCAGTAACACTGAAATCACCAATACTTCCAAAAAGTTCGAAGACGGTGACCCGGTAGTTACCGAGTCATTACTGAGTCGTAACTCGGTGCTCTTCCAACTCATCTCCTGTGGCGGATCGGTGTCGTTTAGAGGGAAAAGTGCTACTACCTATCCGCCGCACATTGTGAAGCAGCAACAACAACCTCCGCCATCTCCACCGCCGTGCACGGTGGTGCCGAGGAAGAGCAGTAGTGGCTGTGCTAGTTTTCATAAAGGAGTATTGTGCAAGATGGCGAAGAATAATGTCGAAATGAATGAGGTGGAAGAGATAAAATACATGTCGGAGAATCCACGGTTTGGGAATTTGCAATCGGAGGAGAAAGAGTATTTCAGTGGGAGCATTGTTGAATCAATGACGACGGAGGAGAGAACAGCTCAAGTTGATCCACAATTGAAGAAATCATCTTCCTACAATGAAGAGAGGTGAGTTGACACAGTTCCATTATCCCTTTCTTCATTAGCTTGCCAAATTGAATTTGTTTTGAGAATTTTAAGTTAAATTTTAACTTTGTCATTCAAAGTTAAAATTGTATCGCGGTGACTTTGATCCGTCTACCCCGCGTAGAGAAAATTTGTTTTGCAACCTGCCCCGCATAAGCCTGCCCAGAACAAGAGGCAGAAGCCAACAAAAACAAACTATTTATTTGAACAAAAAACTGTGTATGAATATAAAATCAATGCATAAAGTAAAATTAACAGCTTAAAATATACCAATGATATAAAATGATCAGATTACAACATACAGGGGTTGTTGGGTTAAATGTCCAGAGTTTTTTTTTAATCATAATTGAGTTTTTCTTTTAAGGAAAAGGAAAACATATAATCTCCATATTTAGTTAGTCATATTCTTATAGAAAAAAATTTATTACTTTATAAATAAAAACTCATTTCTTCTAATATAATAACGTTCATAGCGTAGTTGTAGCGGCTTTGAGAGTTTTGTGTACGGGAAATTATGTGAGATGTGAACATCTTTGTATTTAAGTGAATTGTGCTTTGTGTGTGGTTATTCCTTTCTATGTTTTGTACTCTTTCTTATATAGTGGATTACTCATCTCTTCTAGTGGAAGAGTAGGTTGGTTGACCGAATCATGTTAAATGTTTGTATCTTATGATATATTTCTTATTTGTCTTATTTACTTATGGTTTATTGAGGTTTGCTTTGTTAGCTTTTGCATGACACCAGCTTATTTTCAGTCCTAACAATTTTCGGAACCTAGTAACTTTTGCTTAAATCTCGTATGTATATATGTAAATATTTTGATAGTATACTCGGTTATCATCATATATTTAGAAATGACATAAATAACATAGAAGTCCCACTAATTAATAATTGAAAATATCAAAAAATTATATTAAAAAAATGACAACGAAAAGATAAAGTCCTATGACAATGCAAATAGTAATTGTCCACATAAAGTGGAGTTGATGGATTACTATTTTGTCAATGTAAGGTCATTCATTTTACTAGAATAGTTTTAAAAACTTATTACATTGGTAAAAGTTTGTCTCAACTTTCTTATTTTAGTTGAAAAAAGTCTGTCTAACTTGAAGAAATGAAACAATAGACAGACTTGTCATCAGGCTTTAATATTTGAATGTGTATTTACATTACTTTAATATGTAGGAGCTCAAAGGCAGGGCTAAGAGAAGTAGCAACAGAAGAAGAAGAAAAGGAGGAATTGAAGGCTGTAAAAGGAAAATGCATCCCAAGGAAAAAGTCTTCTTCTAAACACTCCAAAAAGTGACCTTTTTTCTGCTCTTTCACCAAAAGCTCTTCTTTGGGGCTTTTAGTTGGAACTTAGTTATAAAAGTATTGTTTTAGGCTTAGGTATTAAATCTTCAAACACTTCTTTTGGTAGGGTTACTAAAACTCATCAGAATTATTCAGGAAAACTGAGGAAGTGAGATCAAAATGTTGGATTTGTTATTCATCTCTTGTTCTCTAAATCTACAACTGAAGTTTTTTTTTTGTTTTTTATTTTTTGCTTTCCCATTCGGATGTTCGGAGTCTGCATTGGAGTCTCGAATAAATTCAAATTGCGCATTGCAGGGCCCCGACATGATTTTCTCTACACTTGGGACTCTAACCTGAAACCTATAGTTAAGATTGGAGCAATCCCACCATAATATCACAATCCATGTTTGTAAAACCTAAGCTTTATTTATTAGAGGCAGCTTTATTTATTGTTTTTACAAATCACGCGAAAAAACCGTGCTAATTAAAAGAATTTTGCACTACAGTTAAACCAAGGAGGAAAAGTATCTTATACTTGAAGGTAATACCAGTTTGCTTCGTGTGACACATAGTAATGATATCTTGTGGCCACTTTAAAAGGGTCATATTTGTCATGGTACTTTTAGAAAATGGTTATAATTATCCTTAGTCATATTTTTTTGATATATATACCCTTGAAGATGACTTTGGGCACATATGAAGGTAATGCTAGCTTGCACCGTGTGATTGACCGTAATGGTATCTTGTGGCCACTTTAAAAGGGTCATATTTGTCATGGTACTCTTAGAAAATGGTTATATTTATCCTTAGTCATATTTTTTTGATATACATACCCTTGAAGATAACTTTGGGAACATATATATTCTTGGATATTTAAGTATCATGTTACTATTATTATCCTACGTGGCGTTTACATGACTCCTACATGGATATATTTTTACTATAATTAAATCTTACTTCCTATTTAATATTTTACCCAATCCACTTAGATAAAATCCAGTCCATCCAATTTGCAAACCTATTAACCCAACTCCAGAACCTATCATCTCGTATCACCTTACCCATCAAAACAATCCTTGGAAAGAACACGATAGAGATGAAACAACTGAAATTTGTTTACTAATGATAATGGTGAAAGATGAAATGTGGTTGCTAGCCCCAATTCAGATGAGATGTCAACTTCACAATACTTTCTTCTCCATTTTCACTTTGTACTCTATTTTAATTTCTCTCCAATATTATTCAAATTTGAGGACTATCCTTTTACTTAATTCTGATGATAAAGCTAAACCATTTTCATATGGAGATCTTTAATCAAATATGCCACTGTTGAGATCCGTCTTTAAAGTAACAATCTTTACACAATTTCAATTAAATTCCTCTCCACAACTCCAATTCATACCAAATTTAAGTTGCCTACAGAAGATCGAATATGAAGATAAAAAAAAATAAGTCTTTTTTGACATATCATAAACCCATTTCCCAAGAAAACAGAAACTACAATATCAACAATCTCACACACACAAAAAAAAAAAAAAAAAAAAATAAAAAAAATGGAGGAGAGAGAGAAAGAGTGTTTATGAGAGATGCTTGAAGATGAGGTAGACGATGAGAGCAATATTGAGGCATTAATGGCTAGCAACTACTGCAACTACTGTTAAATTAGGTCTTAGGCCTAACTTACACCCCAAAAGCTAACTCAAAGGGAGGAGGATTGTCGAAGCCTTATAAGGAGTCCATCCATCTCATTAACCACAAATGTGGGACTTTCTGTCATTCTTTAACACCCCACCTCACGCCCAGTGCTTAGCATCTGGTGCGTGGGCAATTTTTGATTTTTGGGGGCCCCAAGATCAGGTGAGATAGACCCTGCTCTGATACCATGTTAAATTAGGTCTTAGGCTTAACTCACACCCCAAAAGCTAGCTCAAATGAAGGAGGATTGTCCAAGCCTTGTAAGGAGTCCATCCATCTCATTAACCACCAATGTGAGACTTTTTGTCATTCTTTAACAACTACATTTCATCTCTCACCATTAGTAAGAAAATTTCAGTTGTTTCATCTCTATCATGCTCTTTCTACAGATGTTTTGATGGATAAAGTGATACGAGATTATAGATTTTGGAGTTGGGTTTAATGGGTTTTCAAATTGAGTGGATCGAATTTTATTTAAGTAGGTTGGATAAAATCTTAAATAGGAAGTAAAATTTTAATTATATTAAAAATATATACAAGTAGGAGCCATGTAAGCGTCACATAAGATAATAAAAGTGTTGACTTAACTTATATGTGCCAAAAGTTGAATGACAATGACATATATATATATATATATAAAAAATGACTAAGGATAAGGTGAATATGACCCTTTTCCGTTAACTAAATATAAGAAAATAAAATATTCAAATCTCTTATAAAATGACATAAATTTGTAAGAAGACTACAAAATTAAATCTATGGTAAAATAAATTAATTCAATATTTCTTAGTCGTGATAACTTGTATAATTGCAAGTTTGCAACCTTTTAATTGCGTAGATTTTAAAAGACATTTGTGGATGGAGAAATCTTACTTTTTGTTAATAGTTTGCAAAAACTCCCAAAGGTGAACCTTTCAAATGGTATACATTGAAATTAGGGGTAAATTTATCTTTAATAATAATGTATCAAATTTAAAGTAACTAACAATAGGAAAAGATAGAAATTTAAAATAAAGAAATAGATATTAAGTGAACTGATATATTTGAAATATCTTGATATTAATGTATAAGTTGAATACATTGATACAAAGGTGAAAAGCATATCAACGAATAAATACATTTGATTACATTGGTACAAGAAGTACAATAGTGGATTGATACTCCTAAATATATTGATACAAATATCTAAAAATGAACAAATACACAAAATTACTTGTTTAGTTGTTTTTGTGCTTCCCTTTACTTCCTCCACTGAATGGTCGTTCAAAAATCTTTGTTATACTGATACACTCAATGAGTAATATGTCATATACATAAATTTGTACTTACAATATCTTCCTTAGATATGGAGGTCCTCATACATTCTCCATGACTCTTTCACAAGAACATCTCCTCTAGAAGGAGGTCTTGATACATTCTCCATGATCCTTTCACGTTGGAATGTATCAACACTCTATATAGATTAATGTATCATTATCTGAAACATATACTACATCAATTGCGAACTTCATCATTATTTTGAAGTTAAAAATAATGTATTTAAAACAATTAGAAATGTATCAATATTTAAAGCTGAAAATGAATGAGTGACACAATGTATCAATTTATTTTGAGTTACTTTGATTTGTATTTGATACATTAAATTAAATCAAATGTATCAGAAACTTACCTCTACTGCCTCATGTTCCTAGACATGTGTTTGTTCTTCGCCATTACTAAAGGATCATGAAGTTTTTTAGATCTATTTTCAGCCCAACCAATATCTTCATAATAAAAACCACAACCAATGGTAGGTTTGTTTAATTGTGTCAAATCAAGATTAAAAGATGTTGCATCTTCCATATTTATCAGCGATTTGAAGAAGAAAGAAAATTGAAAAACAATGAATGAACAAACAGTTGGAGAACAAGAGAAAGGTACTTATTTCACGTTAAAATCGTTTTGACAGGATCTTCCATATTTATCAGCGATTTGAAGAAGAAAGAAGATTGAAAAACAATGAATGAACAATTAGTTGGAGAAGAAGATAAAGATACCTATTTCACGTTGAGATTGTTTTGACAGGAAAGAGAATAATTTCAAATTTCAAACTAATGGAACAATTAACTGAAAAGATCATGGGAACAAAGAATGAGAGAGATTTGTGGAGTGAAATCAAGAAGGGGTAAACATGAGTTTGGGGAGTGGGAGTTATGTATCGTGAAGTTTGGAACAATTAACTGAAAAGATCATGGGAACAAAGAATGAGAGAGATTTGTGGAGTGAAATCAAGAAGGGGTAAACATGATTTTGGGGAATGGGAGTTATGTATCGTGAAGTTTTGAAGGAGCGCTCAAAATAAGGGAAGGGATTTTGGAAAATTTTAGAACTGATAGGGAATGATGAGAATTATGAAAAAAAAAACGTATATAGTTTATTTTTCTTAAATTAAAAGCTAGAAAAAGTCTAAAATGAAGTTACGAAATTTCATCCGCGTAAATAAGTTTTGGGCTTTTGGGTTGTTGTTATTTGAGTTTTGTAAATGACCGCTTCTGTCCTCCATTTGGTGAGATTATCGGAGGAGAAATTTATTCGGAAAAACTACATAATTAAACATATTTAACTATCATATATACATATTTTATTTATAGTTTAAAAATATGACTCATAATACCACTTTTTAATAATTATACCATATATTTTAAAAAATTAAATCAGATATACAAATCCCTTAAATATGATATTACATAATTATCTTTTTTAATACCAAAAAACCATACAGATTAAAAGAATTTTCCACTACAGTTAAACCAAAGAGGAAAAGTATCTTGTACTTGAGGTAATACTAGCTTGCACCTGTGATAGATCTTAATGGTATCTTATGGCCACTTATTAATTAAAGGGAAAAGACATAAGTTTCTCCCTCAATTTATCTCGAAAAATCGGTTACACGCTTAAATTATTGTGATGACCTATTACACACCTAATCTTATTTAAAGTGATATTAATACCTCCTTAGAAGGTGACATGACACAAAAAGTGTCTTCACCTTCCTTAAGGTGCGTGAGAAGAAAAAAATTTATGTTAAAATTCAAGTTTAAACATGTAGTGCTATTTTATTGATCATTATTTAATTAAGTATTATAATTTTTAATATATTAATTATATCATGTTTTTTCTATTTTTTCTTTTTATTGGTGACCCCAATTTCTTTAAAGCTTCTACATTTAATTTTTTTTTTTTAAAGTTCTTCTTCTTTACAAATTCTTTGTTACCCTTGATGGTTTCTTCAAATATCCACCACTCTATCTTAAAAAGGAACTCTAAATAGAAGTAAAAAATAGTGGGGAGGATGTTGATTTCCACCGAAAAGTTAATAATTTTAATTTAAGTTTCATGATTTATATTTGAACTTGCCAAAGGATTCACCGGAAAAAATTATGAGAAAGATAATGGCTTCTATTTAAAATCCTATGACATTTATGCAAAAAATTCATGTTTCATTGCCTACATTTTTCAAAAATTCATGGAAGAAAATAATTTTTTATCTTTGTCTTCTTTATTCTCGCAGAAGCACCACCCACAACCATCACAATGTTATTTTTGTCTTCAGCCATAAATAGCATATTTGATTTTTTACACACAAAGAATACTAATGAAAAGCTTGATTTTCATTCATAATTATCAAGATTTCAAAAGAACTTTTACAGGTTTGAAAGTTTTTATTTGTTTCGCCGGCAACAAAGGCGTTGCCCACCGCCTATTGCCACCACCAACATCACTAAACTTCATAATCGTCTTATTGTCTCATGTTCTCTCTTCAACTTTCTTGTTTTCCCTTCAATTTATGAATAATGAAGAAGAAAGAAGAAATGAATTTTAAGAAGAAAGAAATGTAAGGTGGGAGGAGCAAGAAAGCCTAGGTTTCTACTTTTTGCAAAAGTCAAAGAAAATATCAAGCAAAAATGGTCTAAAAAAATTTTAAAAATCTTATTTACGTGTCAAAACACGTGTATAACACATTTTCACACAAAAACTAGTATCGTCTTCGAAAGGGGTATTAATTTCACTTTAAACAAGATTGAGTGTGTAATAGATCGTCATGATAGTTTAAGCGTGTAACTAACTTTTCGGTACAAGTTCAGGGGGAAATTTATGTCTTTTCTCTTAATTAAACAAAAAAGGTTTATATTTGCCCTTGTACTCTATTTACTCTTAGTCACACTCTTTTGATATATTTGCTCTTATAGATAACATTGGGCACATGTTTGTCCTTGGATAGTTAAGTATCATGTCACCACTTTTATTATCCTACGTGGCGTTTACATGATATATTTTTAATATAATTACAATAGTTCTGAAGCATAGAGACAACACAGCTAGTGTCAAAATCCCAACAGTCTATGCTAGATGTAGTGCTCTGGAGCGGTTGAAATTGTGGGAAGACCTTGAGGAGATTGCAAACAATGCACATGGTCATTGGATGGTAGGAGGAGACTTCAATACCATAATAGACGAGTCAGAGAAGCTTGGGGGGTTGCCAGTCTCTTAACTTGAAGTGGAGGATTTTGTCTAATGTATAAATTCTTGTTCTTTGAATGAAATAAAATTTTCAGGAAGTAGATACACTTGATGGAATGGAAGGCTAAAGTCTGAATGTATTTTCAAAAGACTAGATAGAGTCTTTGGGAATAATGAGTTCATGAATGAGTTGCAACACACTGAAGTTTATCATCTGATTATGAAGGATTCCGATCATGACTCATTACATGTTATTTGCAACACATCACCTGAGCAGGTGCTCAAGCCTTTTAGGTTTCTTAATTTTTAAACAAAGCACCATAGCTTTCAACAAACAGTGGCATATGGAAGATAGAGGTAACCGGTTCCCCATTCACAGTGGTGCAAACTAAGATGAAAAGGGTGAAATCAGCTTTAGTTCAATGGAGCAAGACAACCTTTGGTAACATTTTCCAACAGATTGCAATATTAGAAGATGTAGTCAAGTTTAAAAAAATTTAGCTGGAAATCAATCATACAAAAGATAATAGGTCTACACTAAAGAAAGTTGAAGCAAAACTTAAGAGATATTTGCATATTGAGGAAGAGTACTGGAAGCAGAAGACAAGGATAAGATGGTTTCAAGAAGGAGATAACAACACTAAATTTTTTCATGCTTATGTGAAGGGAAGAAGAAGAAGGTTACAGATCCCAAAGATAAAAATCAGACAAGGGGATGTAATCACCACCACACATAACATTGGGGAAGAAGCAGTGAATGTGTACAAGGAACAATTCATGGAGACCAATACACCTACAGATTTCTCTATGCTAGACATCACTCCTAAAGTGATAGCAGAGTAACAAAATACAGAGATGGAAAATGTATCTACAGAGGAGGAAGTTAGAGAAATGGTATTTGCATTGAATGGAGATAGTGCAAGTGGTACAGATGGTTTCTCAGGACAATTTTTCCAAAGTTGTTGGAATATTGTTAAAAGAGAAAATGGTCTAACCCCCCCCCCCCAACCTATACCCGAAATTCTAACTACACACTCCAATTTTACGTATGTCCTATTACCCACCTGAACTTTATATTTCTCTATTTTATACACACCGAAGTGCTGACTTGTCATGGAAGGTGTTCTCACCTTCTCTAGGCGCGTTAGAGGGTTAATTTTGACGAAAAATTCCTCCTCCATCAAGAACTTTGCCCCAAAAATCTTTCAAATCAAAGCAAAATTCAAGCTTGAATATGCTTAATATTGTGAAACTCAACTAATTTTCTTTAATAAATTGTAATACTAAGAATATTTCTAATCCTATATTCAATACCCAACATATCTACGGAATAAAATTTCAACTGATTTTAATAACTGGTCAAATTTCTGCAAATCTGAAAATGCAGCGCCATTTCTCCATCTTCTTCATCCCGTTGCTCTGAATAATTGAAGCAAAATCATCTTAAAACTTCTTTAAATCACGCTAAATTTTAGATATAAGCTTTTCTTGACATTTCGATTTTTTTGATAACTTAACATTTAGATATAAGCAACCAACAATGTCATCAAATAGTTTCAAATTTGAAGATCAAAATACATCCATAAACTTTGATGTTATGACCTTAAACTATTTAAAACAATAAATAAAAAAGGAGAAAATTTTTTTTAAAAAAAGTTTTTAATAATATTCCATGTGTCAAATGCGTGACTTTCACCCAGCAACATATATGTGGTTGTGGCATTTTAGGTGTGTATAAAATAGAGAAATATAAAGTTCAGATGGGTAATAGGACACCCGTAAAGTTGGAGTGTGTAGTTGGAATTTCGGGTATAGGTTGGGGGGTTTTAGATCATTTTCTCTTGTTAAAATGGACATAGTAAACATGGTCAAAGCCTTTTTCTGTGGTCAGGAGCTCCCTAGATACATAACTCACAGTAATCTAGTCCTTATCCCTAAAAAATAAGTGATTGATAATTTTGGTGATCTGAGACCTATCAGCCTTAGCACTTTCATTAATAAAGTCATATCTAAGATGTTGCATTAAAGGTTAGTAAAAGTACTTCCTAACATTATTTCCCAGAATCAAGGAGGATTTGTGAAAGGGAGGAGTATTACAGAAAATGTTCTAGCTCAGGAAAATATAAGAGACATCAATAAAAGAAATAAGTTACACAATGTAGTGGTGAAATTGGATATGACTAAAGCATATGACAGAGTGTCATGGATTTACCTCACTAAGGTGCTAAGGAGATTTGGATTCTTAGAAAGGATTATTGACATTGTGGTAAAATTGTTAGCAAACAATTGGTACTCATTGATTGTAAATGGAAAGTCTTTTGGTTTCTTCCAATCCTTAAGAGGATTGAAACATGAAGATCCACTCTCCCCAATATTGTTTATCATAGCAGCAGAGGTCTTGGCTAGAAATCTGAATTAACTTTACAAAGATCAGAAGTTCAAGGGATTTGGGCTACCAAAATGGAGCCAAGAGATTAATTATTTGAGTTATGTTGATGATACTATACTGTTCTGTTTAGGACAACCATACTCAAAGAAGAAAATGATGAATGTGTTGAAAGATTATAAAGTGGTGTCTGGACAGATGATTAATCTAGACAAGAGTCTAGTGTATTTGCATGAAAAGGTACCTATTGGAGTCTGTAATTTAATTAAAAAAAACACAGGTATTAAGCAAGGATCATTTCCTTTCACTTATCTGGGGCGCCCCATTTTCTATGGGAGGAAGTATAAAGCTCACTTTGAGGTGCTGATCAAGAAGGTTATAACAATATTAAGTTGCTGGCAGAACATGTTACTCTCTTTTAGTGGAAGGTATGTACTAATAGCCCATGTTCTTCAATCTATACCTATCTATGTTCTATCTGCTATAAATCCACTAAAAGGTGTAATTAAACAGCTTCACAGAATCTTTGCAAAGTTTTATTGGTCTAATACAGCTGGGCTAAGAACAAGCAATAGGTGGCTTGGGACAAAATGTGATATCCCAAAAAGGAAGGGGGACTGGGATGAAGGTCAGTACATGATGGTTTAAAGGCTTTTTTTGCTAAACGGTGGTGGAAGATTGGAATTTATACAGACTCTTTGTGGGCTTCCTTCATGTGGAAAAACATCATCTAATTATTGTCCAGGAGTATGGGGTATCTCATGTTTGGAGAAAAATGATATCAGTAAGGGAAGAAGTGGAGCATGAAATATGGTGGCAACTTAAGGCTGGCAACTCTAGTATCTGGTTTGACAATTGGACCAAATAGGGTGCACTATATCATATAAAAGTAAATACCAAGGAAGAAGAGGTGGAAGTGAACGAATTCATTACAGAAGAAGGATGGGACAGGGTGAAGTTATTGCAGAATATCACTACAGAAATGGCTAAGTACATAATGGAGAACATATCACCTCTAATCTCACATATTGATAATGATGTGGCTTGGTGGATGGCAAACACACAAGGAAGATTTAGTGTCAAAAGACCTCCTGGGATTTGATGAGGAGGAAACAAGAACCAAGAAGAGATTTTGAGCTAATATGGCATAAGGGGTTGCTATTTAAGCTTAATTTTTTTCTTTGAAGGGTCTGAAAAAGGAGGATTGCCACTGATGATAACCTCAAGAAGATGAAAATTCATATTGTTTTCAAATGTTGGTGTTATGAAAGGAAAAAGGAGGAGACACTGTCTCATTTATTTCTAACAGCCCCTATAACTTTCAAGCTATTGAGGTTATTTGTTTATTTTTGCAGGAATCAACATAGAATGAATGCATTTGAAATAACTAATAATAACTTAGTGAAAACAAGAGTCAGCCCCAAAGCTGGATAACATATACAGGGCAATGCCATCTATTATTATGTGGAGCTTATGGAAGAGGAGAAATGCCATAAAACATGGCAGTGGCATTAGCTGGGAAGAAATGGTTAACATGACAATGGGATTGGTAAGGCAGTTAGTGAAGACTCAATTTCCATGGATAAAAAAATTGAGTTGGTCCTGGCATGAGGTGATTCACATGATCAATTGATATAAACCAGAGTTACATGGAGACCTCCTAAAGATCAACAAGTAAAGTGCAACACCGATGGAGCATGTAGAGGAAATCCTGGTTGGAACCTAATTGGGTTTTGTATAAGAGATATTAGAGGGGACCTAATCCATGCTAAAGCAAAAGTTATTGTCATTGCAACAAATATTGAAGCAGAAACTATTGCCATTCTTTTTGCTCTTAGAGAGGGTAAGATGAGAAGAATTCAAGATGTAATTATTGAGACTGACTCATTCAGTCTCAAGAAGATCATACAAAAAACATGGAGAATACCATGGGAGTTAGTAGAAAAAGTTGAAGAGATAAGAGAGATTATGCAGATAACTAGCGCAAAAATCACACATACCTTCAGAAAAGATAATTGTTTGGCTGACTCTTTGGCTAACATAGCCATAGAATCACAAACGGAACATCAATATCATAGTTTCCAGGAGTTGCCACTGACAGAAAGAAGAATCCTAAATGCAGAAAAAGCACAAATTCCTACACTAAGAATTAGGACCCGTAAAATCATTCCACAATGAGCAATAAGTAGAGTAGAGCATACAAGGTAAACCAGGCGCACACATGCAAAATCCAGCAAAAACAAAGCAGGTACAAAAAGCAAAACAAGCATCTACAAATACAGAGAATTATATATAGGAGCATGTTCATATTCATCATACAAGCTAAACAATAACTAATTAGAAAGGGATAATACAAAAAAGGTGCAATCTTAAGGATTCATGAGAGGACAATAAGGATACAAAAAGAACATGGGACAGGGTTCTAACTTAACTACGGAGTAGATGCGACGATTCACCACGAGCCAACTCCTTCGTCATTGCAGAAGAAAGATAGATCGGAACACCTAGAAAGAGGAAGACATCATTTGAGAGAACGGATGAATCAAGAAATCAAATGAAGAAGAACTTACCTTGCAGGGAAATGGACAACAAAGCAACGCTGAGGTAAAATAAAATGAAGAGGTGAGGTAGAAGAAGCTATCTCTCCGACAAGTCAACGGCAAAAAAGGGCTCTGTCATTTCACTTTCCAAATGTGGAAATTGCCCTAAGCTAAAAACATCTCAGAAGTGTTGGGTCAGATCTTTAAGATGCTCCATTATTTAGCTTTTGTTATTCGACCTACCAAATTTGAAAACTCGTTAACCCAACTCCAGAACCTATCATCTCGTATCACCTTACCCATCAAAAGCATCCATGGAAAGAACATGATAGAGATGAAACAACTGAAATTTGTTTACTAATGGTGAAAGATGAAATGTCCTTGCTAGCCTCAATTCAAATGAGATGTTAACTTCACTATACTTTCTTCTCTACTTTCATTCTGTAGTCTATTATAATTTCTCTCCAATACCGTTCAAATTAAATTGAAAACTATCTTTTTTCTTAATTTAGATGATAAAGCTAAATCATTTTCATATGGATCATCTTTAATCAAATATGCCATTGTTGGCACCCGTCTTTAAAGTAACAATTTTTACACAATTCCAATTAAATTCCTCTCCACAACTCCAATTCATACCAAATTTAAGTTGCTTACACAAGATTGAATATGAAAATATAAAAAAACAATTTTCTTTGACGTATCATAAAACCCATTTTCCCCAATGCAAATATTTTCCAAGAAAACAAAAGCTCGAATATCAACAATCACACACATGAAAAAAAAAAAATATAAGAGAGAGAAAGAGTGTTTATGAGAGATGCTTGAAGACGAGTAGACTATGAGAGCAATATTGAGGCATTAATGGCTAGCAACGACATTTCATCTCTCAAATTTCAATTGTTTCACCTTTATCATGTTCCCTCTATAGATGTTTTGATGGATAAAGTGATACGAGATTATAGGTTCTAGAGTTGGGTTTAATGGGTTTTCAGATTGGGTGGGCCGAATTTTATTTAAGTGGTTTGGGTGAAATATTAAATAGGAGTAAAATTTTAATTATACTAAAATGTATCACCCCGAATTCTAGTAGGCTAGACTAGGGCTAAGTGTGAGGTGTGAGGGGGTAGCTAGCCATGGAAGAGGGCAAGGGCTTAAACTACCTTGGGAAGAGTGAAGGAAAACATTTTTTTCCCTTGATCCACTTGGAGGGGGGCAGTACCATCGCCAAAGTGACTTGGCAATTGGCCAAGTGGAGCCACCATCGCTTAGTAGGCAACCCCCCTTGTCCTAGCTGCTGTAAAATTAGGCAAGCCAAGTTGGGGCTCGCCGATGGGTTGGTGCATCGCAAAAAGGGCTCCCCCATCGCAAGTGGGCTTGCTCTTTGGTGTGAGCTACTGTAATTTTAGGCGAGCCAAGGGTCCACTTGGTGAGTCGCTGAGTGCCCTTGGCGAGCTTTAGCGTGCAACAACCCTGAAGGTAAGTAGGGTCTTTAATGGCATTTTCTATTTCACCTAATTTGAAACTAAGTTGTTCTATTCCTTAAATATATAAGCTTTTTAAACTCAAATTCCCCCAATTAAGTCATTCTCCCTAGAATCTAAAGAAAATACAAAACTTCATCCTCTCCAAAGAAAATTTTCTTTTTAGAACTTCAAAGAAGAAGAAGAAGGAAGAAGGTGGAGCTAGGGTTCAAGAATCAAGTTCTTCTCACCAATTTCATTGAGATTCATAGCTAAGGTATGGTAGTTCTTCATCCATGGATAGCCTTCAAAACCCCCAATTTCAAAGTTAGAAATCCCAAAAGTTAGGGTTTGACTTCAATCTCATGGATTCCTTTCAAATTCGTTTTTAATGATTGAATTATGTTTTATTATGACTATATTGATGATTTTATATTGTTTTATGATGAATCCCCCAAGAATCCATGAATTCCCCTATTTCCCCAAATTGAATCTCAAAGAGTGGGTATTGATTGATGCAAGTAGAATATTATAGAATTATGAATGTAGTGAATGAGTTATTTGAATCATGTTATTATCCAAGTCTAATGTAGTAATTCTAGATGTGGTTGATTGAATGTGATCTTTGATCCTTGAAGAGTAAAGTATGAGAATTATGTATGATTATGAAATCTATGTATATGCTTTATGAACACTTTGAGAGTCGTGATAACTTGTATAATTGCAACCTTTTCATTGCGTAGCTTTTAAAAGACGTTTGTGAATGGAGAAATCTTAATTTTTGTAAATAGTTTGCAAAAACTCCCAAAGGTCAGAACGTTTAAAATGGTATACATTGAAATTAGGGGTAAATTTCAATGTATAATATGATAATATATCTTTAACAATAATGTATCAAATTTAAAGCAACTAACAATAGAGAAAGACAGAAATTAAAACAAAGAAATAGATATTAAGTGAATTGATATATTTGAATATCTTGATATGTATGTATAAGATGAAAACACTGATACAAAAGTATATCAACTAATAAATACATTTGATTACATTGGTACAAAAAGTACAATAGTGAATTGGTACCCTTAATTATACTGATACAAATATCTAAAAATGAACTAATACACAAAATTACTTGTTCAATTGTTTTGGTGCTTCCCTTTACTTCATCCACCTGATCAATGGTTGTTCAAAAAACTTTGTTAAACAGATACACTCAATGAGTAATATGTCATATACATAAACTTGTACTCGCAATATCTTCCTTAGATATGGAGGTCCTCATACATTCTCCATGACTCTTTCACATGAACATCTCTTGTGGATGGAGGTCCTGATACATTCTCCATGACCCTTTCAAGTTTGAATGTATCAACACTCTATATAGATTAATGTATCATACAATTAATAATGTATTATCTGAAACATATACTACATCAATTTTGATCATCATTATTTTGAAGTTAAAAATAATGTATCTAAAACAATTAGGAATATATCAATATTTAAAGCTGAAAATGGATGATTGACACAATGCATCAATTAATTGTGAGTTACTTTGATTTGTATTTGATACATTAAATTAAATCAAATGTATCAGAAACTTACCTCTACCGCCTCATGTTCCTGGACATGTGTTTGTTCTTCGCCATTACTAAAGGATCACGAAGATTTTTAGATCTATTTTCAGCCCAACCAATGTCTTCATAACCAAAAACAATATATTTTTTAAAAAATTGTACTTTTTATCATAAATAATCAATTTTTTATATAAAAATTTTAACACATAATTTATTCTTAATAAAAATTTAAGGCCCCCGAAATCTGGGGGCCCAAGGCAAAAGCCTTATTTCCCAAAGCATAGGGCCGGCCCTGCAAAGAAGCAAGCATATACTTTCACAATTAGCATCAAGAAATTAATATTAGATCTATGTTCCCCTGACCTCCAAATATAAATTTAAGTCTCAAATTTTAGATTTAATAGTTAAAAGATAATTAATTCACTCGATGAAATAATATATAGATTGAATATCAATCACGTTTCGGGGTGTGGCAATCACCCATTCACTTAGCCGTGTATACTACGATTGTTTTGTCCATGGGAGTCACAACTATCTAAAGTTTATCAAAATAATTACAATAATGTTTAATAATTAGGGTCATCAGTTAAATCCTCAATGCTTAAGTCAACCGCAATCCACTGCACACTTTTGGTCATCAGTTAAAATAATTTCTGATGCATGAAGTTAGCTATTGCACATGTAGCTGTTTAATTAGATCGACACTGTTCCCACTTCACATCTTACAACTTGTAAAACTTTGACTAAATAAAAGACTTTAATTATATAGAGGGAATTCATGAGATTTTAATACTTTATGTTATTTTTCTCATTCAATATTAATTTAACGTATTTCAAGAATTTGCTTCATTGTTGTATCATATTGTATTTTCTTGATGATGCTAATTAACTTTAGGAATATTATAGTGTCAAGCATATGGGATTGTAAATTGGAATCAACTAGTTGATTGTACACTTGTAGTGTTACTAAGAATTACTCCGTTAAGAAGGGAAATACTTCATCTGTCCCTAATTACTTATCCATTTTTCCTTTTATAGTTGTTCCTAATTACTTATCTATTTTGACAAATCAAGAAAAGACAAACTTTTTTTTACCTATTATACCCTCAATTAAATGACTAATTATTTTGAAAAATGTAGAACTTTTCATTTACTTAATAATTAATAGGGGTAAAATGGTAAACTCACTATGTCATTAATTATTTTCTTAATAGGTGTGTCAATTCAAAAGTGGACAAGTAATTAAGGACATATGGAGTAGGTAAAGCAAATTATATATAGAAAAACTATATTGTTAATACATGATTAATTTATTTATTTTTATGTATATATAGTAGATACTGAGAACCTCTTCGACTTCTTTATATGCTTATTTATTTATATTTTGAAATCTTTTAGTAAAATTCTTTCTCTACCACTTGAAGACTAAACAACCACATATTACTTGCTAGTATTTTATGAAACATTGACCAGCTAAAAAGTTCATTAAAGACGCAATGGAATTGATAAATTTATTCCATAAACTACACACTAATCCCGTATAGTCAGTTTGTTTATTTATGTATTGTAGCGTTCTCAAGAAATTCATTTTTGTCCATGAAATGAGCAAAGGAAGGTTCTCCTTTCTTTTCTTTATTTTGTTTTCTTACCTCCATATCTGCGATGAAGAACGGTTACATTCAAATTCAGATTAAAAAATTTCACATTAAAAAATAAACTGCTTCCTAATATAAAAACGACTTCATACTCTAGAAAAAGTTGTCCCAGAAGTAATTGCTTTTATGTGGCGTTATGTTAAATAAAAGTGGGGTCTGCGCCATAATTTTGAATGATTATAGTGCCTAATCTGGCAACGCTATCAGTAAAGAAAATTAATGCAAAAGACGAACAAAAATAACTAGGCGGGCCACCACCACAACTTTTTCTTTATTATACGTTAAGGATTTGGAAGAGGAACACTTGGATCTTATTGTTTCCTATTTTGACAAACTCATTGCAAAAAATGTTACGTAAAACCAATTTCACTTCTTCTTCCGATTCACACACAATTCCTTGGCAATAAAAGTTTCCAACATTGGAACATAAACATTTACAAATTACAATATATTGTTTCGTAGGATGTATTAAAAAATTCAATTATGCTATTACTTAATTTTGTTGGTCAAATGGAGTAGTAGTAATGATTAGTGAGTAGGACTTTTCAAAATCGAATCAAAATTAATAATTTAAATATATTTTTTAAATTAATTTATCAGTAATATACTATTGAATTAGCTGTTTTAAATAACGATTTTGATATTTTTTTCATATTAAATTATCATTTTTTAATGATTTGAATTTTTTTTTAATGATTTAACCGATAATCCTGATAATATTAGATGTTTTGAATTAGACTTTAATATTTTTAGTCAAATTATCAATTTTTAACTACTTGAGATTTTTTCTTTAACGATACAATCGATAATCACGATCGTAGAAGTAACTGAAAAATTTAACAGATCTCCCGCGTAAGGAGAAAAGGAAAGGGGGCAGATGGAACCCACGCACCGAAATTGATGAAATTTCGATTGGCAATGCCAGTTGAGTAAAAAAAAATATTGGCGCAAGACGCGCTTAGTATATACCAGCTTTCTTAATTACTTCAACTGTCCCATGTGACACTTTCTGTTGGTCGGAGTCAAATAGTCTAATTTTGATCATAAATTTAAATATAAAATATTTAAATAAAATTTATATATTTAAAAATTATGTATTGAATAAGTCATGCTGTTGGTTAATTTTAAAATATATTGTTTGAATCTCGAAATATTAAAGGTAGCACATAAATTAGGATTCCCGAAGCTCCATGTGACTTTACTACCGTCTGCCAGCCCATCCACCGACGCCTTAACCCATTATATTCCAACTTTCCCTTCTTTCTCCATTTCTATCTATCCCCTTCAACAACAACAAGAAGCAAAAAGTAGAGAGTTTTGAGATTTCTTCTTCACAAAATGGCAAGATTGGTTGCATTTGTTGCTCTTTGCATACTCTCTGTTTCTTTGGCTACTGCCACTTCCAACCCTTTCCTTGTCAAGGGTAAATGTTATTGTGATACTTGCCGATGTGGATTTGAGACCCCTGCTACTAAGTATCTTGCTGGTAAACACTAAAAACCCCTCTTTTCTAATTCATTCTGCATTTTCCACTGTTCATATTTCAAGATCTGTTCTAATTTCTGTCATTTTTTGACTGCCCATTTGCAGATCTACTCTATAGACTTACTAGATTGAATTGTATAGTGTTTAAGTGAGGAAATGTTGCCTGATTTAGTATGCAGTGATGTAGTTTATCATCAAATTGATACGCAAAATTGGATTGTTTCATGTCGTACTGTGAACTGTTTTTGTTGCCAGAGGCGGATTTAGCCTTCCGATAGCGAGTTCATAGGAATCTAGTACTTTTGACGAGGAACATAAATTTTGGGGAAAAATCTAATAAAATTGCGAGTAATAGTAGATATGTACCTTTAACTTGTAACAACTTCAAAAATTGAACTCATATAAAGTTTAAATCCTAATTCCGCTGTCTTTTTTGCTGCTAGTTTACGGTAGGATTAACAACAATTGTGGTATGATGGACAGGATCTAAGGTTAAAGTTGAGTGCAAAAACAGGGTGACCAACGAAATCACATACAGAATTGATGGTGTGACAAACTCACAGGGTGAATACAACATCTTAGTTAAACGTGACTGTGGTGATGATGTCTGTGATGTTGTGCTCGTCGAGAGCGGTGATAAAACATGTAACATCCCCAATGCTGGTCGTGATCGTGCCCGTGTTGCTCTCACCCGCAACAATGGCATGACCTCGGATGTTCGTTATGCTAACAACATGGGTTTCCTCTCCAATGAACCTCTTGCTGCCTGCACTCAGATCCTCCAGCAATACCAATTGACTGAGGATCAATATTGAAGGAACAAGAACAACAAATGATTTGTTATGAATCTTTGTTTGATGTGTTTAGGGCTCATTTATTATTATTATGTTGATGATTATGATGCTTTAGGCATCAAACGTGATACTTCTATTCTCTTTGTTATTGTTTTCTGGATGTTCCAACTTCCAAGTTATATGTTTCCTTTTAGTAGTATATGAGGAAAATTTAATGGCTCATTAAAATTATTACTAATGCTTAAATTGTGGCTTGATTGATTTTCTTGCTGCTAGTCAATAGTTATGCATAGTCTTATACTTCAAGTTTGTACTAGAAGAGTAATTTGTTGGAGCTTTGATGGTACTTAGGGGTCGTTTTGTTTGAATACAACTTATTTGAATATAAGTTATGCTGGGATAAGTTATGTTCAAATAAGTTATGCTGGGATAAGTTATGTCGGGATTAGTTATTCTGGCATTATTTCTAATTGATTGTTTGGTTTGTTGTATTAAAAATAATAACCATTGCATACATCCTAAAAATAAGTGGTTTGATAAAAATACCCTCTTATTTAACTTTTTGTATATATTTTTGGTAAAGTTTTAGTTAAAACCAAATTTAACTACTCCATCCATCCATCCAACAAAGAAAATTCCCTTGTTACCCATTTTAAAACTAAATTCAACCTATCCGCATAAAATTTCTGCACACATTATGGAAGGCAATGGGTCATATTAAGAGACAATGTCATTAGTTTGACTTAATAGGCATTTGTGTTAACTCATAACCAAATGAGATTATATGAAAGTTACATTCTTAAAATTTTATGCGTCAAAGTACTTGTAGTAAGAAGGTGACTCCCTTGTAATTGTTAACTTGCTTTTAAGGACATGTACGAACACCATGAAATATTTTAGAGCTTGTTTAGGAAGCATTAAATAAGTGCACTATAAAGTCTTATCTCAACTTTGGAAAATAAATGAGACACAAAAAATAGAATTTTCATAGCCAAAATTGTTAAACCAGTAAGCATTGGAGGACCGCAAACACTAGAATTATGTCTAGGACGTAGACGATTATAGACATATATAATAAAAATAATTGAAACCAAAGAGTACAAAATCAGATAAGCAACATCTGCCTTATGATGATCCAAAAGCTCGTCGAATCAGACCTAAAATAGAATAACATAAATAGATGGTAACTCTTAATGGGTTAACGATTAAATCCATAAGAGGTCTTGTAATAGACAAAGAGAAAGGTAAGCTGGTTAAAGCAGACAGATTTGGATATATAAAGAGGGCAATGCATGGAACAAGAATACTTTCAACTCGAGAAGTGAGGTATGGCTTGGGCTTTTGCGTCTACTTGTCAGCTCAAAATATTGATCCATATAACCGTACTTTTAGCAAAAATCATCCACAAAACGTTGCTTTGCAAATTGGGAAATAGAAGCTTAAAATCTATTTGCTTCATGTAAATCTTTGGTTGATTGGTGCAGACTGCACTATGCAGCCAAAAGTTTTATTTGCTCCATGAAAATTTGAATGAATGTTCTACATATTTATGTGCTCTGGAAAATTGGGTAATGTTTTGGTTAGTGTCTCATATTTTCTATTTTTGACACCAGCAAGATATACTTCTGTTTGGAGAACCCTATAATTGTGCAAGTTCTCTAAACAACTATGTTTAATAAGTAGAAATACTCTAAAAACGTTCAACTCGTGAAGTAAGAGAACTATTACAAGTTGCCTGACTAAATTGGATTTGTGCTCGAAAAGTTCTACTTTTGAAAATAAAGTGCTTTCTATCAAAAATGATTCCATAACAAAGCTTGTATAAATTTACGAATGAGGGAAGACATGATAAGTTCAAAAAGCTAGGCTAAGGGATATAAGTTACATATCTACCCCGAATGGGTATGTACATCACAATCTCTTCGCAGACTCGTACTATATTGAAATTTCCTCTTCAAAACCTCAAGGAGTACTTTTTTCACCAATTACAGAAAGCCCTTCATCAAAGCAACAGAAAAAACTTGTATCTTCATAGTAACAGAGAAATTTGACCAAAATTGCAGCAATCTCTACAGCACACCAATCAAAACTACAACTAAAACAATAGCTAAAGCGAGAGTAAAATTTCAGAAACTATTCACCAAAATATTTGTTAAAATTGAAATAGAAGTCCTGCATCAAAGCAACATAAAAAACTAGCTCATTTGGCAAAGAAACAATCGGCCTAGACTAATAGAAACTTGTATCTTCATACTAACCGAGAAACTTGATCAAAATTGCAGCAATCCCTACAGCAAACCAATCAAAACTACAACTAAAACAACAGCTAAAGCGAAAGTAAAATTTCAGAAAATATTCATTAAAACATTTGTCAAAACTGAAACAAAAGTCATGCTTCAAAGTAACAGAAAAAAACTAGCTCATCTAGCAAATGACCAACAGGCCTAGACTAACAAAAACTCGTATTCATACTAACCGAGAAACTTAACCAAAATTGCAGCATACAGCAAATCAACCAACACTACTACTAAAACAACAGCTAAAACGAGAGTAAAATTTCAGTAAATATTCACCAAAACACCTATCAAAACTGAAACAAAAGCTCTACATCAAAGCAACAGAAAAAAAAAAAAAGATCAAAAACTGGTCTACCATAGTAGAAAAAATGAGACCAAAATTGTAGGGAAGCAACATAAGCAACTGCACAAAAATTGATACCTAGTAACAAACTTACAATAAACTTAACTTTTACATGAGAGTTAATCTATTTAATAGATTTTACATATACAAAAGATTCTAGCATCCCCATGACCTACATTAGTCATACACAAAAGAGTGGGAACATAACTAGAGGATCAAAAAATGGCACTCCAATCAAAGTTTTGATTTGAAACTGTTTAGTTGAGCAAAAACTATCACACTAGTGCCACCATTTATATACATAAGCTTATCATACTTCAAAGTTTATCATTGACGACCATGAACATCATTGTCTGGCGCTCAAGCTCACTCATACGTAAAAAGATTTTCATATTTTTGACATCTTCACATGTAACCTTTTTAGCTTTGATACGTTGCTCTATGGTGTACAAATCAAATGTAGGAGGTTCAATGATGGAATAAATTTGACCATGCCTATCAGAGTGGTCACGATTTCCAATCCTGTCGATCAAGAAACCAATTCTTTTATCTTGGCTTTCAGTAAAGTTTTTCATAAATTCCGCTATACTCTTGAGAAATGTTTCATTAACATCTTCCACAACCCTCTTTCTTTTCTTGCCTTTTTCGTTTTCATTGACACTAGAAGAAGATGTTTTAGAATACTCGCCTTGCTTTTCAAATGGTCCAGTATGTTCACGAGGAGATCCTTCAGCATATTCATTTTCAATTGTTCGAGTAAAATTATGTCTTGTATCCGTATATGCAGCTTCTTGAGTAGGTGCATTAGGTCCATAACTAGATTCATCTTCATATTCATCCTCATCAACATTGATAAGAAATCCTAAACTCATATCAATAGAAAATTTTGATGTTCGACTCTTTAAGATATCCTTAACAACATCCAGTGGCCCTTCTGCATGTTCTCCAGTTGCCCTATCTTTTTCAAAAAATTTCCTCCCAATCCGCAAACAGTGGCCATTTTTTAGTAGTCATATTGCTTGCACCAGGTTCATCCATCACTATATTGAAATCCCAAACCACTCCTACCTTTTAGTAAACTTAAGCTTGCATAACTTCTCTTCCAAAATTTTAATTTAGAATTGACATGTGGTTCGCCTTTCAAGCCACTTTCAGGATGACATTCACGTAAATAATGCTCCAACTCCATCAGATATCCTGGCCTAAAAGTTCCATTATCAGCTCTCCAACCATTAACACATAACTTTTTCAAACCATTTATAAGAGTACTTTCTTCTGTAGGAGTCCATGTCCTTCAAGTTGACGGTGTTGATCGTCTTCGTCTTGATCTTTTTGATGGTTACATTGAAGATTTCTGAATTTCCATTTGTCTGAATAATTTTGTGAAACAATCATTGTTAGTATTAGTTACTATCATAAAAAGTGAAAGTATCTCCAAATCATTTATCTCCAAATCATTTATCTCCAAATCATTACTTAGCATCACAAAAAAAAAAATCATACACTTCAATGTACAAAAGCATACAAACACATCACAAAAAAGAAATAAATTAAACACATTATAAATTAATGTAAGTAATTGTTTCTTATATCATAAAAAGCTAAAAGTTGATGCATCTTACAAGAATATCAAAAACTAAAGGGAATAATAATTAAAATGCAGCATAAAACATATAACAAGCACAAAATAATGGAAAGATCAATTGTTTAAGTTAGCACTCCACATTGATTGAGTCAACTCATCCCTCTATGTGGTCCACTCCTGAGATGATTCAACAACATCAATGCTATCTTGTTGATATTCTACTTGTTCTTCCACATCGATCTCTAAGGGATCCACTTCCATCTCTCTACGAATAAAGTTGTGTATCAAACAACAAGCACTAATAATCCTATTATGCATCTTAACCGAGTACCAAGAAGGGCTTCTAAGAATTTCCCAACGTCCTTTCAAGAGACTAAATGTCCTTTCAATAACATTACGAGCTCTAGCATGCTTCATATTGAAAAGCTCTTCTCGACATTGGGGTGGTGGATTTTCACCTTGCCAATCCCTTAACCATTATCTATATCTTCGGTAAGGTGAAAGAAAACCATTTAAATTGGTATATCCTCCGTTGCACAAATAATAATTACCTATAATATAAATAAGAAACTAGTTGCTTTTATATAGCATTATTTTTGTGATATACTTTTAATGTGAGCATATGTATAGAATTAACCTCGGGAATTTTCAAACCATTCGTTCAAGTTATAGCATTTCGTAATACACGACCATTAGTCGCTGATCCTTCCCAACCAGGTAATACATAAGTAAAATTAAGATTTTTATCACAAACTCCTAATACATTAGTTGTTATTTCTCCCTTTCTTGTCCTATATCTTGGTTTGTGCTTAGATGGAACTCTAATCTGAATGTAAGTACCATCCAATGCACCTAGACATTCCTATGAAAAATTTATAACACTATCTCAAACAACAAAAATTTCTTCGTAAAATTATATTTATTTTACTTTTACATAAATTAATAGATACCCAATTGAAAGTGCATATACCTTAAACCATCTCCATCGATTGTCAAGCTCATCTTCAAGCACCGATTTAGGGTTAACGAGTAACAGTAGAGCTAGTTTTAGAATAACTTTCAAGCATTCATTGAAAGCTTGACTTACGCTCCAGCCCGATCTAATATAATCAACCTTAATGGATCTATTCTTCTCATGATGAGCCAAAATATTTAAAAACACTGCTAACTTTTCACGACTTGACATATATTTGCTATCAGTCAGACCTCCAACTTCATTAGTTAAGAGAACTAAAGTGTGAAAAGAATTTCTATCCATCCTTAACTTATCAATACATGTTGTGTCACTATCTTGTACAATACAATTTAAATGAGATATAATTTTAGGAACTCGACTACTCATAAGGTACCTAATCACATGCCTATTTCTTTTTATAGAAATACGATGAATAACCATGAAAAGAAAAATAAACATAACAAGAAATTGTTGGCACAATATCTCCTCAAGTATGATAATACATTCAATATCGGACTATAGTTGATGATCCATAAGAAACCCTATTTTTTCATTAAAAAATGAAAAGAGTTAATACACAAAAAATTAAAAACAATTAAGAAGAATCAATGAGGGAAACTTTATAATGAGGACAACTTGAAATTGTTTGCAAATATTTCAAGCACATAAAAAGAACAAACTTTTTTCAAAATTTACAAAAACTCTAAAACATAACATTCCAGATTTTTTTTTTTAATTTCTTCCATTAAGTAGAAAAGATGAGTGTATCCAAATTATTATGCAAAAGATCAGAGAATTATTAATGATGACAAAGAAAGAAAAGAGAAACAAATTTTGAAAAAAAAATTAGCCTTGTTAGAAACTTGAAAGTTGAAGGTTATTGGTAAAGAAGTTCTTCAATCACCCATCTATGGCTTCAATCGAAAATGAAAAGTTGAGTGTACCCAAATGAAAGAGTGATTCTTACAGCAATGAAGAAGAGAAGAAACCTGGAAGCTAAGACCATAAGCGGCGCTTGTGAAAGCTTATCAACTAAAGGATTTGAAGGGTAGTTTTGTCATTTAATAAGTTTATCCCATCACAAATTGTGATGGGATTACTATACCATCCTTTTGGAGGGATAACTTATCCTGGTACTATTTATTAATCCAAGGATAAGTTATCCCAAACTTCCCAACCAAACACTAAATTAAGTGTCACTAAATATTTTTACCAGGACTATTTGTACCTATCCTTCACACCGAACGACCCCTTACTATTGCTTCATAACAAAGCATAATGATGTCTAAGTACTTCCATATGTAACATGATATTACTTGTGGGATTCATAATGGAATCAATGTTAACTCCGATGAGAAGCAAGCAAGGAAAATAGATAATATATACACATTTTCGTTCTATCCTTACACTTGAGGCCTGAAGTTTGAAATGATAGAAATTAATACCAATAAGATGAATGTAATTTGCAAGTGAAAGTGTTCTATGTTGAACAACATGGGTGATCCTTAACCAGAGGTCTCGGGTTCGAGCCTGTATGGAAAAATTCTATTGGGAGCGCCACCTCTGAATGAGCTTTGCAGTGCGCCATCTAAATTTAGTTGAAACTCCTATGTGGACTCCGGACACTGGGTGGGAAACCAAGAAAAAAAGTAAGTGTTCTATGCTGATTCTTCAAAATATGTTGTTATAAGAGTTTTAACTGGAAAATTAGCAAATAAAAGAACATGTTTATTCTCCAAAAAAAACTGAATCTAAAAACTAATTGCACTAGTCTCCTAGCCTTAAGACTAGGAAATAACTTATTGACTTCTACGACGAGTGCAACAAACACTATGTTGTCAAGCTTTCAAACTCCTTTAAACTGAAATATTTTATAGTTTAATTTGCAAACACCAAGCTGATCACCTATTTTTAGAGAGGACACTGATTTTAGAGGCTTTGTAAATATATTTGCAACCTGTTTTTCACTTCAGCAATGAATAAGACTAATCTTTGTATTCTTAGTTAGATCACATAAGAAGTGATACTTCACATCTATATGCTTATTTCGTTTCTATTCAACTGCAGTCTTTGAAAGATTAATCGCCTGTCACAATAAATGGCATTGATTTTTCCTACGTAAAATGAAGTTCTTCAATAACATTCTTCAGTCAAATAGCTTGACAAGCACATGATGTTGCAGTGATATACTCCGCCACAATAGTTGAGAAAGTAACGATAGATTTTTTTTTTTTGAAGATGAAGAAATAACTATAAAGCCCAACATAAAAACATATCTTGGTATATTTTTGTCTTAAAGATTTTCAATATAGTCATTATTGTTAACAGAACTACTTTAATTGAAGAACAAGAGGCAAGAGTTATATTACAATATAATAGAATTCATCTCAATACAAAAAGAATAGGAAGACTATATATAAGCATCCATTAAGTAAACATAACCTAATAGGAATCCATTAACTAAACCTAAACATAGTAACATATGGACTAACATCTCCCCCAAACTCACAATGCAACGGCAATAAGCATTGAGAGTTTGTCACACAAAAATCGAAATCGAGACACTGACTGTGCCTTCGTATAAAGATTAGCAATCTGGAACATACTTCATCTGAGCATCATGTGCAGCCTCCACAGTTTGGTTTGAGTTCCCGAACACAATACATCTCTCTGGTATGAATTGTAGAAGTTGTGATGCATAGACAAACATCTCCGGATCAGGCTTCCCTTTGTGAATATTGGCACCTTGTAGTGCATCAGGGTACTGACAAACTCCTATGATCCAGGTTTAGTAACAATATATATGGTAACCTTAGAAGTAGAACCATCAAAAGTTTATGCTTCAATGCTATAAAGAAATGACAAAATATTTGGATGCCTAACAGTGCGAAGTCGCTTAACTCCATTTCTACCAGCAGCTAGATGTCCATCATTTGCATTACTCCCTGTAAGCGCAAATATTGAGACAGGAGCACCATCATCCTTGGAAGTGCCACGGTAGTGAACCCAAGATCCCTAAGCAGTGGAATAAGGTTCGTCGATGTTGTAAGGCAGATCCTTGAGTCCCATCCCAGATCTACCGACGACGCCTTTCAAGAACTTGAACGAACATCCACTAACTTTCGATAAAACGGACTGATCTTCGATCTCCGATCTCCCAACAACACCAAATCTTTAACTTCAAAGAATCAAACTTTCCACCACAGAACCTCTCAAATCACCCCAACTTAACACAATCTCAACAAACCCCACAAACCCAATTGAACTTTCAAATTTTCAAACTCCCCCAAATCACCACATAACTAAAGGGGCAAAAGGGAACAAATAAAGCAACCCTTTTAACAATAAAGATTCAAAATTTACTCAATACCCATCATTAAACAACACAATACAACCCAAATTTCGTCAAGCAAACAGAGCAAGACACGAACAATTTCAAAACAAAAATTAAACTACCTTAAATTGAACCCCTAGTTCGAACAAATCAAAAAACCGAACCCTAGTTTGAACAAATCAAAAAACGAACCCTAAATAAAAAACCGAACCAAACAAATCAAAAATCGAACCGAACAAATCAAAAACCGAACCAAACAAATCCAAAACCGAACTGAACAAATCAAAAACCAAACTGAACAAATCAAAAATAAAACCGAACAAATCAAAAACCAAACCGAACAAATCAAAAACCGAACCGAACAAATCAAAAACCAAACCGAACAAACAGGTGACCGCTACCAGATCTTCAACCAACAAATCAAAGAGCATGGATCGATTTACGGCGACCCAACTTTTGCAAACATAATCATTGGCCAGACGGGCAGCATATATGGGTGCCACCCGCCAACAGCGGAAGCTCTTTGATTGTTTACCAAGATCGTAGAGGCTCTGATACCATGTTAACAGAACTACTTTAATTGAAGAACAAGAGGCAAGAGTTATATTACAATATAATAGAATACGTCTCAATACAAAAAGAATAGGAAGGCTATATATAAGCATCCATTAACTAAACCTAACCTAATAGGAATCCATAACTAAACCTACACATAGTAACATATGGACTAACAATTATTAGTGTAGCCAAGCAAATTTCCAGCTGCTTTCATTTTATAAAAATATTCAAAGTTACTAGTAGCATTTAAGTACCGCAAAAGTCCTCTTGACAACTTGGAGATGCATTTCTTTTTGACTCTTCATGAGCTTGTTAACGAGACTTAGGTCCGTTTGGCCATGTAATATGGTATCATGATATGAAATTATGATATGATATCATAATATGAAATTATGGGATGAAATTAAAGTTTTGTTTGGATACGCAATATGAAATTTTTGTGTTATATATTTTCTCATATATATAAGAATCCCATAAGTTGTAAAACTATTAAAATAGCCCAATTGTTTAGTCAATCTTATCAAATAAACAAAAAATTATAAAATCATATAATAAATTATTACAAAGCTATTTGTTCTCCACTTAAGTAATTACTTCATCTAACTTTAATTCATCAAACTTTAATTCAATAAAAAAATTGAACAAAAAGTGTAGTGTACAAGTCTTTAATATAATCCTCCCACATAGTACAGACAATTTTCTCACGTTGAACTTACATTTCTTGATCATGTGACCAAGAAGATGAACCAATATTGTTACTTTGAGTTGTAATAAATACAAAACGGTAGAAGTAATAAATTAGGTGTTGGAGTAAATAAAGAGAACAAATTTAATACTCAACAATCGGTTGGTGTGAGTTAAAGTGACTATATGTTGGTGAGAATAATAGTTTTTATAAAGTAATGATGTGATTATAAATTTTATTTATATATGAAATAAATGGTTTGTAGATATAAATGTGGGGTTGTTTTTAACAAAATATAAACTTGTGGATCAATTTTTATATTAAAAATATCTCAAATCATGATATGGAATTCCCATATCATGGTTTTTGGAGAATATGGAATCACATCTCATGATATGAAATCATGAGATGAAATCAACGTAAAATCACATGTTCAAACGCTGATTCCATCTCACGATTCCATATCGTAATATGGTATCGCATGGTCAAACGCCTACTTAGGTATGTTTAAATATAGCCAAGTTGAGTAGATATAATAACTATGTTTGCTTCGATAGGTAAGGCAAAAAGGTCTGAAAAATATTTCAACTTTGGCCGAAATTGTTGTTATAATACCAAACTTTATGGAGGACATTTTACCTCCTACACTATTTAATAGTGTATTTTAAAGGTATATATGTGCCCATGTAGACACGTTACTATTTATAATTATGCAATATTTATGATGTCCACGTGAACACATATATACCTTTAAAATAAACTATTAAATAGTGCAGGGGTAAAAGGTCTTTTCCAAAGTTTGATATTGTTACAACAATTTCGGTCAAAGTTTAAATATATTTCAGACTTTTTTCCCAATAGATAATTTTTTTGCTTTTCATATTTTACTCGTAGCATTTCAAATAATTTTTGAAGTCCTTTAAAGACTATACGCCAATTAGTATGAGTATCATGATAAAATTTGGTGAAAGTTCAACGCTAAGATTTTTTATTAGGGAAATATACAATCTACATTTAACATTATATAGTTGATCAAAATAATACTTAGTCAACAAATATTTAATTTTTGGGAAAAGGGTCTGAAAAATACTCTAATTTTGACCGAAATTGTTGTTACGATACCAAATTTTATGGAGGGCTTTTTCCCCTGCACTATTTAATAGTGTATTTTAAAGGTATATACGTGCACACGTGGACACATTACTATTTATAATGATGTAATATTTATGATGTCCACGTGGGCACATATATACCTTTAACATACACTATTAAATAGTGCAGAAGGGTAAAAGGTCCTTTCAAAGTTCGGTATCGTAACAGTAATTTCGATCAAAGTTCGGATATATTTCAGACCTTTTTCCCTTAATTTTTATAGAAAAAAGGACAAATATACTTCAAAATAACATAAATGATATCTAAATACCCTTCGTTATACTTTTAGAACACCGATGACCTTGCCATCTAAATTTTGGGATGTATATACCCTTTGATCTAACGGAGAGACACGTGTTATATCGTAACGGTCTACACAAATTTTTTTATTTTTATCCATGATTAAAAAGCCCAGCTAAAAACCCACCCAGATATTTATAACCACAAAAAAAAAAAACCCAAAAAGACCCAATCCCAAATAAACTCCATTTTTATTTTCTTCATTGTTCCACCAACCAACTGCAACCAATTAACACCCCACTAGACCCACGCCGGAACTTCACAACACCGCCGCGACTCATCTTCTTCGACGAAGCTCCACAAATCAAATCACCTCTAATTGCTACTAAACTCAACCTCCCTTGCTCCGGCTAATCAGCGATGCAGCGACCCTTCGGCCACCATGAAACTTGACAATCATGAATCATTGTCTCCTTCATTGTTGTCGTAGTAGCACCAATGAATAGAACCAACAAACTTCAAATGGATTTATAATTGCAAAAGTTATAAATTTGTTTTTTGCTTTAGTGAATTTCGAATTTATAAATATTTGGGTGTTGTCGAATTTTAGTAGTTGATGATGATTTCTCAATCAAAACCTCTCACTAATATTTTACAAGTTCAAAATAAATCGATAAGTCTGTTTGTCCTTTCTCCCATATCCTTCTCGAAATCAAACATATTGTTATTGTCTCACTTTTGTGCTACCTTCATTAGGTTTATCAATTACACTAGAGAATAACATATAAATTTTGGGTTTTTGTTGGTTATAATGTGGGTGTGGGTCGTTTTGTTTGTGGAGCTTTCGCTGGAGAAGATGAAGTCGCAGCGGTGTGGTGGAGTTTTAGTGTCATCTATTTCATGGGGTGTTTGGATGGTGGAACAATGAAGAAAGGGAAAATGGATTTATTTGGGTGTGGATCTTTTTGGGTTTCTTTTTGGGTTATACTTATCCGGGTGGGTTTTTGGGTGGACTTTAAAATACGGATAATAAATTAATAAATTTTGGATAGGCCGTTAAGATTATGACACGTGTCTCTCTGTTAATTCAAAGGATATATACAACCCAAAATTTGGACGCTAAGGTCATCAGTGTCCTAAAAGTATAACGAAGGATATTTAAATACTAATTACGATAATTCGGAAATATATTTGTCATTTTTCCTATTTCTACATATTATTATATTATATATATAAAAAATATATTTTTGATACAAAATATTTTTTAGTTTTTGATACATTTGGCTAGTAATTATTTTGATTGATCATCCAAGTATAACTTGTCCTTTTGTGTTTTGGGTTCTCATTGTTACAAATCCGTTGTATCAATTGTATTCATGATACAATTATCTATCAAATATATAATTATCAATCAGATATACAAATCAATTGTATCTCTCTCTCCCAAATTTCGCTTGCCTCTCTCATTCCTCTCCCAATCTCACTCTTCTCTCTCCTCCTTTTTAGTAGCTTGTTTAGTTATACAAATCAATTGTATTCATCATACAATTAGATCAATTGTATTTATGATACAATTAGATTAATTGTATCCATGGTACAATTAGATCAATAGTATCTCCCTCCCTGTTCATGCTTGACTCTCTCCCCTTTATCTCAATCTTGCTCGCGTCTCTCCTTCTTATAACATGTATCTACAAATCATAATTAAGAAAACAATAGATAACTAAGAAGCCTGATTGTGTTTCTATCCTTAGCAGTTTTTGAAATTTCCTTCTTTTATTATTGGTTCATTGTTAGAATTAGTTAAATAGGCTACATTCCTAAAGGGCTGTAATAGTGGCAAGCGGAACGGCTACTCAAGTAAAAGATCATATTTGTGAAAAATTAGCCTAATCGAAGCCCAACTTGAACAAAGCCCTTGAGGTATGAAACGGCGTCGCATCTGACTGTGACAGACTGACAGCAACCTCCGGCAGCCATTCTTTGAGATCTCCGCGTTCACATGTATGAGCTTCTTCTGTGTCTGCATTCGTTTGATTACACAGTTGTTGAAAGGTGAAGTTTGATCACAAAGAGGTAAAGACCATGTTTTTGTCAACTCTCATTTAAAATCAAGATTCCATCTTTTTCTCCTCTTTTAATCCATCTGTTTAAGGTTCTGCTTAATACCCTTAAATAGGAAATGTCTCTACTCCATGTAGCATCATGTGCCCTTTGAGCACATTCTTGATTTGGAATGATTATAGTTGATGTTGAGGTCCTGTGTATATTACACCCTTGTGGTTCGGCCCTGAACCAGTGCATAGCGGGGACCTTTAGCCCTTTTTTTCTTAGTTACATGAATGTGAACATGTATGATCAGCTTGATAGAATTTATGATAACATATTTCTGATGTAAAATTATTTTTTGAAAAGTTTATTGTTAGCTATCCATGAAATTGTTTGTACTAGTTTATCATAAACTTATAAGAATAGTTTTTCCTTTTTTAAAATGGTCTATTAACTTATTCGACAATTTAATTATCAGTATGTATGATATGCAGTTCTTTCTTTGTTAATGAAATTTTGCTGAACACTGTGGGGATGTCTATTCAGTTTCCTTTTGTTTTCTTTTATGGTGCTTAGTTGGGATAACTTTATACTCAATATGGTTGCTGCTGCATATCACCAAGCAATATGCTTCATTGCCAACGAGGGTGCTAGGGACTTCCTGGTCACATCTTCATCTGGGAGTCTTAAAATGAAACCAGTGTTTAGAAAAGAGAGATGCAGTTTGAGGCAGTATGTAAACTGTGTGAAGTATTCATCAGAGTCATCTTTATGTGCTATTAAGCCCATTTTCTCCTCATTATCAAGTACCAATGATTCGCGGAGAACAGTACGTGAGTACACTCCTTCCCAGTAATTCTTGTTATCATCTATCAAAAAGTGAGTGTTCTCATTATTCGTTTTGGTATCTGGATTCTAGTGTGTGATCTTGTCCTATTTAAGGCTTTATTCCCTGCAGCTGAATCATACTTGATCTTAATACGGCATGGAGAATCGATGTGGAATGAAAAGAACCTGTTCACTGGTTGTGTAGATGTGCCACTCACCAGTAAAGGCGTTGACGAAGCAATTGAAGCCGGTAAGAGAATTAGACACTTACCCATTGATGTTGTCTACATCTCTGCATTGATTCGTTCTCAGATGACGGCCATGCTTGCCCTAACAGAGAACCACTGTAAGAAGGTACTTCTGCATTTTGGTCTTCGAAAAAACTTGTCTTTTTGAAGCATGGTCCTGCTAACTAGTGCAATTCTTTGAAATGACTCAGGGTAGCACTAAAAATATTCTTGAATTTACTCTTTGGTTTGAATAACTTCATGTACGGTTGGAACAATTACAGCTGCCCTTGTGCTGTCTGCTCTTATGCTATGTCAAGTCCCGTTATGATCTGTCATATGTATATCAAAACTTGTCCTTTTCTTGGCGAACCATTCTGGAGAAAGTTCCCCTTATCAATTGTTAAATTTGTTTGCTAATTATTTCCAATCATTTGGCCTGCTTTATGTTAATTCCTGATTCATAAATCAGTATTCATGAGGAGAGGTTTAAAAAAGCATAGACACAGCATGAATTAGCAATGTGAAATAAGACTATCCTGAGCTTCATAAACAAATAAGCCTTTCTGTTTGTTGCGTTGCAAGAAATGTTCTTCCTGCTTCCTGGATAATGTTATCCTATCTAGAAAAGTCTCGTTCTTGGTTATCCGTTATCTATGGCTTATTGTTACCTTTCTATGCTTTTTTTTCATGTTGTAAGACATGGATGACGATCAAACAGGATTAGCATCCAAAATAAACAATTCAGGAAACAAAAAATGCATCTTTATTGCAAAAATTACATTAAATCTTTCCATGAGATTCAAGAAATTGAGGCTCCCTCCTGATTGTAGTGTAAATTGTCTCCATATTACTGGAAGGTTGGTATACCAAAGATTGCATGCTCTTTTGTTCGTATGTCACCGATATAATGTGCAGAAGATATCAAATTTATCTAAGAAAAGGCCACTGTATATAAGCACTTATCCTTCTTGAATTTTCAGGTGCCCATTATTGTACACGATGAGACTGAACAAGCCAAGGTATGGAGTCAAATTTATAGTGAAGGCACCGAGATGCAGTCTGTTCCTGTTATTAAAGCATGGCAACTGAATGAAAGAATGTAATTTAACAGCTCTCATTTTGTTTCTATCCCAATATGATGTCATCCCAGATTCAGTAGGATGTTATTATTTTATAGGTATGGGGAACTTCAAGGGTTTAATAAGCTGGAAACAGCTGAAAGATGCGGAAAAGAGCAAGTCTATAAATGGCGTCGAAGCTATGATGCTCGGCCACCCAACGGTGAGAGCTTAGAAATGTGCTTGCGAAGGGCTGTTACCTTTTTTAAAGAGCAAGTAAGCTGCTGTGACTTATAAAAAGCATATAGAGGAGACTAGTTTCTATTGATGCAGGGCTTGATATCTTGTTCTCTCATTACTGAGCATTTACTTGCAGATTGAACCCCAACTTTCCAGTGGAAAGAATGTAATGGTAGTAGCTCATGCAAATTCATTGAGGTCCATCCTAATGTATCTCGATAAATTGACTGCTGAGGAGGTAATGAGAATTGTCATTTTCCTGTTAGTATCACACATTTTCAGTGCATGTATGTTAGTTGGTTATGCATAGGTCTTTGGTAACAGGTCATCCACTTAGAACTCTCAACTGGAGTGCCAATGCTTTACATATATAGGGAAAATCAATTCATCAGGAGAGGAAGTCCCTTGGGATCTACAGAGGATGGAGTTTATGCTTATACAGAGGTAAAGTCTTTTTTCCCGCTTAGTTAATGTATGTTATTCTATAGGAAATAGTTGGTAGATAGCTCTTGTTTATTTCTGTATCCTGAAGTACTTCAGATGTCAGACTAAAAATAACAAGTAAGTTGATAGAAAGTTAAGCTTAAGCTGATGTTATGTTATTGAGATGCCACTTTGATGATGCCAAGGGTACAATAGCTTTATGAAAAGTTCAAAAAAGAAGAACAAGATGATCTCAATTGACCATAACGCTAAATTAAATGGAGTATAATTACAATAGTCCCTTGTGGTCCGGCCCTTCCCCGGACCCTTTGCATAGTGGGAGCTTTAGTGCACGGGGCTGCCCTTCTAATATGAAAATTATAATAGGAGGTTGTCAAGGTAGTTCAACAGTCAATGTTATTGATAGTTATCAAAGACAAAGAGTAGAAAATGCCAACGTTTGCTGAGTCTCTAAGCTTAAAGTGCAACTAAAGCGTGGATTTGAGTGAATAAAGACTCGATGAAGAAGAAAGGGTAATTCAAGAAAAGGTAACTAAAAACACAAAAAAAAATTGGTTGAAGAACAGATATAGAATAATACAATTAACAGAAATATATGAAGTAAAAAGCTTTTCAATCAAAATGTTACTTTAATTTCTGATCGAAATATAAAAATGTAACTTTAATTTTTTATTTTGGGTTGGTGACAAATTTTCATATGCTAAATTCCTAATTTTTAATCCTTAATCACTAACATATTCATTCATAACGTTCTTTTAACAATTAATGTCACTTTCCCTGCTATATTCGTTGTTTAGTCTCCGCCCTACTAAAGGGATCCTGAGAGGCATTGAAGTTCCGCCTAAGCGACTGCACTTTGCCTACACCAGGGAGTTACAAAATGTGACTTCTGAGCATCAAATGGAGCAGTTAGTTAAGTGTAATGTCCTTTAGTATACTTGTTCTACACTCATCAAAAGAATTATATTAACTCATTCCGCAACATTATAGCAAACGATAAAGGCTTTTAAGAAAATGACAAATATAAAAGGCATTGTTCAAAACATTGCTGCAGGTGATGTGATATGTAGCGATATGTTACCTTAACATTTATGTCTCTAGTTGCCACCTATCATATCAAAAATCTCTTCGTAAAAGATAGAAAGCCATCTCTCCCTCTGTACAAGTTATCAAAAGAAAAAGCAGAAAATTAGGAATTAGAGTCCCGGTGTTGTTTAGATACTGTTCAAAGTGAAAATAATTAGGGATGGCAGGCGGGGCAAGGCAGGTTCAGATATACACAGTTGTGGTGCGGATCGAAAATTCTTTTTAAGAAATAGTGCGGTGTGGGTGTGGTGCATCATCTCTGTTTGTCGCTGTTGGACTTTCAACAATCATACCTTCAAAACAATACCAATCTTTTTCACTTTTCTGCTAGATGCACATCTGATATGCTGCATGAAACCTCGTAGAGCTGTTGAAATTTATGTAGTCTATTATCACTTTCTGCAGAATTTGGCCTTATACAAGCAAAATCTGTTAGATGAAGTGCTAGATGAAGTGTCTTTATAAACTTTTGCTCCTGAAAAGAAAAAGCTATCATGCAAGCTTAAATATGTTCATGTTGTTGGAAGTTCATTGAGGTATCTTGAGTCGTCAATAATCCTGAGAAACACAAGAGGCATGACGGAAGAAAGCTTTTGTAGCTACGTGCTGTAACAGTCAATTTCTAGTGTTTCTCAACGCAAATTGAGCCCCTCGTTATGGTCAAGTTAATACGCCAGTGGAGATCTGGCAACACAGTATGAGAACTTCTTGCAGAACAGGGGATATCTCAGATCAAAAGCTGATTTCTACTTGCCTGTTTTCTGCTATGGTCATATGAGGAACTATGTGAATTCATTTTTATGTTCCTTTAACCAGGGTTTCTCCCATTTACATTAAATATAACTGTCCATTTCTTTGGTCGTGGAAGATTATTTCTATATGTTTATTAATGATCTTTTTTCTGTTTTGTCATGTATGTTGGTTTGGTTGTCTTTTGATCTGCTTCTATATCATTTGTCTTTAGGACAAGCTTAGCTTGTCTAATCTCAAATTCCATGGTAGATGGGTCCAAGAATGTGGCTATTCTTAGTTGTACAACCCAAATTCTCTATCATAGCAGCAGTACAGGGAGGAGGATGTATGCAAAAAGTTACTACTGCAACAATTATTAAATTTTGAACTTGTCTGGTTGTCCGTTTATATTGATAGCCATCTGTAGTTTCTTGTCTTTTTATTTCTTTTAGTATAATTTGGCGGGATGTATTAGAGAAAAAATAATGTATATATTAGTTTTGCTATTATCTTAGGTAGGTATAATTAATACATATTAAATCATGATGTTACTAATATAAGAGTTTTCGATACATGTATAAGTATGATTAAAAATATAATTGCTGTTGACAGTGTATAAAGTTAAAGAATGTGGAGAATATTTTCATAAACAAAGTAATAATTTTAGTAATTATGCAATGCATATTTTTATTTCCATACACCAAATCAAATAGGAATAGTAGATAAGAAAATAATGTTTTATTCAATTAATCTCCACATTACTAATTTTAGTATTATTTACATTAATTATATTTAATATTATTCTCATATAATATACCAAAAGTTCTGTAGTAGAGTGAGAATGACATTACAAATTAAACAAGAGATAATAAGTCATTGAATTAATCAAGATGTATGTAGAGTGATCAAACACCAACACGAATTTAAAAAAATTAAGTAAACTTGATGAAATCAATATTTCACACTTTTTTACCATTGAATTTATTGCATTTTTGAGATCAAGATTTACAATTAAAAAAAAAAAGTAAAATCATAATTTAGAATCCCAATTTTTTTTTTCTAAAAAATTAAATTAAAATCATAATCCCAAATTACATGTCCAAACACTAATTTAACATACTAATTGAAAATCATAATTTCATTTCCAAACACTAGTTTTAATTAAACATGTTTGTTAATCAAAAGGAAATAAATAAATAAGATTTAGAGAGACAGATGTTGATAATGACTGTCACCATGATGCATTAACCGCTTAATCACCATTTGCCCCAAAATCTCCTAAAGATATGGCGCCAAACTCTCATCCCATCTAACTTTTTTTCTTTCTTTTTTTTACGTAAAGTAAATAACTATTTTCTAATTAAAAAAATAAAACCCTAAAAGTACAAAAAAAAAAGGGGCATTTTAATTACATTTAAGAATAAAAATTATTTTATAGAAACAAAAAAAAAAAACTTAAAGCTTAGGAAATACAAAGTCAAACACAAAGCACATAACAAAAAAGAACACAGAAATTTAGGTAGACAACAAGAAAGGAATCAATAAAAGTTTCTTGTATTTTTACCTTTGGTGTTCTGTGCATTAATAGATTATAATTCAAATTAATTAGTAGTATTAATCTTTTAGAAGAAAATAGATTTGACTCCAATTTTGGAATTTTATTAATTTAATCCAACATTATATAATCTTGAATGTCGTCTCCAACAAGATGTTGTAAATCTGATGGTAGCATCCACATGATTAAGGCGGACGCCGCCGCTGCCATCGTCAAAACCACCGCAAGCGGCGGCGTTACCACCACCCTTGACACAATTGTCAAGAGTCATGAAAAGAACAAGGTACAATTTATTTATTTTAAGATTTTTTTTTTATTAAAATAAATTTTTTGATTTTTTTTTTAAATGATTTTGAATAAAAAGTCTGGCATATCAAAGCTTATTAATTCAAAAGGCATTGGAGGAAGTTTTGAAGAGGATGTAACACAATCAGAAAAAAATGATCAAGGTTTGATTTACAATTATTATTTTATTTTTTGAATTTTATGTATATATTTTATATTGTAATTGATTTGATATTTTTTTTTAAGTGGATTGGAAGATTATATCAAGGAGAAAAGTTTTATTTGAAACGCCTCCTACAGTGTATGGAAGTTTTACAGGTAGGAATTATCATCACCAACTAGTTTTTAATATTAAATCGCATGAGTAGTAATTATATTTTTTAATGAACTTTTCTTGTGCATGATGGAATCGTATTATTTAAATTTATCCATTGTACATATGTTCATGTTAAAGAAACATATCTAGATAAAGTTTTATATTTGTGCTTTTGAAGATTCTACAACTCTTTTTTAATCTTCGTCGTTATGGGAGGAAAAATAATTAATAAAATACTTAAGGTGTGGTTTAGTGGTCAATGAAATAGTTGAGAATTCGTAACAAAGCCAAAAAAAAACACTAGGTTAATTATTCTTTCCATTTATTCGAGTCTTGGTGAGCAAAGTTATCTAGTACCTATTACTAGTGGAAGGTGATAGTTATCTCGTGGAATTAATCGACATGTACTAAAATAAAATTAACAATATCGTAGAAAGTTTTTTTAATTTGAATCTGTATGTATTATGGTGAGTTAGCACTACTTTCTTCGTCACCTTTCACCTATCATTTACAGATTTAACTAAGGTTATCAATATCAAGCTATAGCTGATGGCGCATTTAGTCTTACACATCGCTTTAAGGTTATAATTAAATATTGAACTTATTATGTTCTTAAAATAATGGCTCAAATTTACTACTTTGTTCCAATTTTAGTAAGTTTTGTACACATGAAATTTGTGTTATATGTTGAAAGTATTAAATTTGGATGAATCTGATACTGCAATATTGAGAGAGTGTATGTCACTTAATCATGGTTATATGTTGATTTGATATAAATATAATTGGGGAACAAAGTATATTAATATATTCAATTGTGTAATGTGTGTTAGCCACGTACACTTGGGTATCTTCTCCACATTGGTAGCTCACCTAACAGAAGACTAAAATTTATTTTGATAATTAGGAAATGCTATTTCTTTTCATTGTACTGTTGTAAAATGAAAATAACGTGGAAGTATGTTTTTTTTCTTGTGTAGAAATTTGATCTCTGAGGACTTTGCCCACTGAAAAAAGTTATATATATCTAGGGATGGATATTACAGCTCCAAACACTTCCGCCAACTAATTTGTAAAAGTACATATAGATTGTGTATATACATATAATATACATAATCAGTATATGTTGATAAATAAGTTTGGCCCAACTGTACCTATAGATATAAAATCCATACCTTTTAATTTCAAACCGAAGATTGTAAGAAAATCCAAATCACAACCACCATGGTACTAATTTTTTGTCTACTCTCAGCAAGGCATAATAGTGCAAGGATTGAAGGCCTAAATCTTTCCAATTTTGATCAGTCAACACAACCTGCTACTATGATTAAAAATATCAGGTATGATTTTTCTTTATTTATAAATAAATTTTATAACTTATTAGAATTAATTAACTAGGATATGTATATATATATGTGTGTGTGTGTGACTGGAAAATTTTAGGGTTTTTGCTGGGACATGGAATGTAGGAGGAAAAACTCCTAATCATGGACTTAATCTTGAAGATTTCTTGCAAGTGGAAGGTTCTGCAGACATATATGTTTTGGGGTATGATAAATTCAACATCTATTACTTCGTCCTCCATTTCGATTTATTTGTCTTATTTTTCTTTTTAGTCCATCTCAACGGGAATGTCTCCCTTTCTTTTGACAACTCTTTCATTTCAACTTTTCACGCATGGCATGTCTAAGACCAGAAAATTAAAAAATATTTTGACACCGTCTGCATATCTTTAATTTAAAATCATAAGATTCAAAAGTTGACAAACAAATTGAAACGGAGTGAGTATTAATTTAGGGTCTTACAAGATGTGGCATGCCTTATTTTTCAGGTTTCAAGAAATTGTACCCTTAAATGCAGGAAATGTATTAGTGAGTGAAGATAGTGAACCAGCAGCAAGATGGCTAGCACTTATAAGCCACGCACTTAACAAATCATCATATGATCATGATGATTCAAGCAGTGCAAAATCCAACAGTTTATTCAATAAACATTCTCTTAAAGTTGTTAAAAAGAGTTTAAAGGCAAATAGTAACCTTCTCAAGACATGTAATTGTCCTTCAACAACAAGACGTTTGAGAAAGCTTAGTGATCCTTCTTGTTCTCTCTTGACACATTTTCGCGAAGACGATTTACAGTCGATTGCTCAGAAATTTCCTTCTACTAATTATGGTTTGAGTTACCATCTTATATCAAGCAAGCAAATGGTTGGGATTTTTCTTTCAGTTTGGGCACGAAAAGAGTTAGCACAGCATATTGGACATCTCAGAGTATCTTCTCTCGGTAGAGGTATCATGGGTTGTCTTGGAAATAAGGTTAGTGAAAGATAATATTTGATTATTATCCTTTTTTTTTTTCAATTTGAATATGGTAGGTTATATATAGTAGACTAGAATATTTAATAGGATAGAAAAGAGCTTTCGTGTTACCAACGTTGCTTGTTAAGAAGCACATTTCTTGGGGAAAGAGTTTTCGTGAATTCAGTAATTTTTGCAGACATCTTATGCATATAGTAGTATAATTTTTTTTTGTGTGTGCCTCCGCCCCTATCTTATATATGTACTTATTAAATACTAAAATTTGTAAATATTTGATTGTAAATAGAAGTATTAGTGGTGCTCCACTTATGTCTATACAACATGGGTATGTGATCTGTATTAGGGTCTAGTCAACTGATTTGGGTGCTTTGACCAAATTGATAAATGGAGAAATTTGGGACAAATATAATGATTTCTGTAACCGAAACAGATGCTAAGGCAAAATTGAAGAAAATGAAATATCGTGTATACAAAAATTTCTAGTTTGTTATTCTCCTTCAAGAATTTCTTGATCGGTATTTTCTCCTCGGAATACCTTGTTAGTTTTCCACATATTTTAGACAAGTAACTCTAGTTTTAAATATTTGAATTATTTTTAGTCGAATCCCTGTACCCATATTCGTACCTGAACCCATAGATTTTGTAATTTAATATGCAGGGGTGTATAGCAATAAGCATGTCACTGTATCGGACGAGCTTTTGCTTTGTGTGCAGTCACTTAGCTTCTGGGGAGAAAGAAGGAGATGAGCTAAGAAGAAATGCAGATGTTGCTGAGATTCTTAAAAGCATACAATTTCCCAGAATTTGTAGGAATCCCGATAGAGGAATCGCAGAAAAAATTACTGATCACCAGTAAGTTATTTTTCCAATAAATATACTTTGTGTTTGTTATATTATAACTATGAGCTATCTAGAGAATTACTACTTATTTGTTAGGTTTGCAATACCAAGAGGGACATGAAAGTTTTTGTCCAGCGAATTTAATTGAACTCAATATTTATGACAAGCATTATATATAGTTTAAAACAAGTCATAGATATTTGTGTAACTATAACTTTATTCAATGTGTGATTGTAATTTAAGATTCAAACATCAATTGAGATTATGTGATTTTATTCCCCTCTTTTTAGTTGGCCCTAAGTTAGTAGTAGTAATATTAATAAATTTCAGGCGTGCAATATGGCTTGGAGACTTGAATTACCGAGTGTCTTTGAGCTATGAAGAAACAAGGCTTCTTTTAGAGGATAATGACTGGGACTCTCTTTTAGAAACGGATCAGGTTTGGTGCCTTTTCTCTTCTTGTTTTTTTAATATTTGTGAAGTGCTTAATTATTGATCGAGAAAAGTAAAAAGTAGAATTTTTTTCTTTTTCTGATTAACATAAAGTCAACAAGACACCGTTTTAAAGTGAGTGCAATATTGTATACAGTTGAATGTGGAGAGAGAAGCAGGAAGAGTGTTTAGTGGGTGGAAAGAAGGGAAGATCCTTTTCGCCCCAACATATAAGTATTCTCATAATTCTGATTCCTATGCCGGAGAGACAACCAAGTCTAAGAAGAAACGAAGAACCCCTGCATGGTATATATATATATTCCTCCGTCTCTCTCTTTTACCTTTTCATTTCTTAATTTTATCTTATCCTCCTTGTACTAATTTCAGGTGTGATAGAATATTATGGCGAGGCGATGGCATTGAACAATTATCTTATATTCGAGGGGAATCAAGATTTTCGGATCATAGACCAGTTTGTTCTGTATTTGCGGTCGATGTAGAGGTGGAGGCAGAGCTAGTGAAGAAGAATAACTCCAAATTTACAAAGGGTTTTTCTTGCATTGCTAATAGAATGGATCAGTATGACGATTTTATACCCCAGAGACACAGCTTTTATGATTATTGAAATACACCACTATAAATAACTTCTTCTGTTTCTCTAACTTGAGCTAACTAGCTAGGGACAATATCGGAAATTGACAACCTCATTAGGTAGTACGGAATTTCAATGGGTGGGTATGTTGTATGTTGTAACTTGAGGGACAAAGATGGATTATTTCCCCCTATTATCCCATCAAGTTACACTACCTTTTGTAAAGCATGATAACATCAAAGGGGTAAAATTGAAAAATGAGAAAATAAGAAAAGATAATGACACTATAGTACGTAGTTTATTTATTTATATATATATATATATGATAAACCGTGTCTAAAACATGAAATGCGAGTAATCTAGGGAAAAACACACGCGAATTATTTGTTTTAGCTATAGCTAGCTTTATTCCGTGTGTCCTCATATGCCAAATCCCAAACAGAGAGGGGAGATTGATGATGTTCATTTTCTTTTGGTGTATCATTCAAGTTCACGTTGTCATAATAATGAAGTTGTTCAAGGATATTATTATTGTCTCCCCAAAATCCTTCGAAATTCTCCTCAATTGATCCTCCATTAGCCTTTTGTGCAATATGGTAGTTGTTGATGCTCCTTTTTATCTCCATGTTCATCCAATCATATTCACCATGTTTATCATCACCAACCATTATTTCTTCGTGTGGTATAGGCAAGCTAGTAAAATTGTTCATGAACATATTAAGTGGCTCGTCCTCTCCCCTGACACTTTGTTGTTCAATCATAGTTTGCTTTCCGCGATAAAAACAACCTGTCTCATTGTCCATTCTTGAATTCTTGTATGGAAATCCAACCCCTAACTCACTTTGCGCGCAATTTAAGTTTTGATATAACATATCCTCATCGCTCTCAAACACACCCTTCCTTTTCTCGTTTCTCCTCAAAGCAAGATATTGACCATCTTCCTGTATTCCCTCAACATTTTCTTCATCCTCTTTTGATATTGAAATCCTGAGAGATTTTTCGGTCATCTTGACAAGGACTTCTTCTTGATTAACCACTTTAGACCAAGTAGCTGTTTCTTTAGCCGTCATCTTGTTTTGCAAGCTCTTTGATTGCTTCACCAACCTCCGCATTTTGTCGAAATCGGTTGACATATGTTTGATAATTCCAGCCAAAACACTAACCTTCCATGCTTTTTTCAAGTCATGAGGCTTCTTATATGGTGGTGGTCCTTGTTCTTGTGAAAACCCTTGATCACCCCACCATAGTTCCTTCCCTGTAGGCCACCATGGTGGGGCTAACCCTTTATCCAAAGGGAACCTCCTTTGTGGAGGAATACAATGTTGCATAAGAGATGAAAGGAGTGAACCCAAAGTAGTATCTTGAAAGTCATTTAGAAGATCCATGCATGAATTAGGATCCAACAACACATTTTCTTCAACTAGTTTAGGCAAGAATGTAGCAATAGCATTTGGGGCATTTTTCTCAAACCTCACTTTGTCCTTCCACCACTCTCTTAAACTATCCGATGATCCGGTCACGGGCTTCCCCTTTTCGGGTACTATCCCATAGACGAATCCTTGACCTTTACAAATCTCCATAATTTTGACCATGTACTTAAGGACGGAGTCTTGAGCTCTAGACATCTTCTTACGGCGAGATTGTTCTTGCTTAGCCTGTGACTCCTCCTGATCAAGTGACAATTCTTCGCTAGTCTTGATGATCATGTCATGATCCCTCTTGTTAGCCTTGAGTATTTGCATTCGCATGCGATCCTTCCACATACGACGTTTGAGATCATCGTAGTTGATTTCTTCATCGTCGATCTCTTCATTTTCTTCACTGTTTATCGGGCTCAAGGGCGGCTCGATAATTTCTTCAAATTCCACCATTATGTATGTATGTATGTTTAATTAATTTCAAATCTTTAGATGATACCATATATATAAGAATACACGGTGGGACTTAATAATAAAAATAACATGCTTTTATATTGGTGAAATGTGGCGGTGTGAATATTGGATATTGAATAAAATTCTTTAGATGATACGATATATATATATATAAGAATATATGGTGGGACTTAATAATAAAAATAACATGCTTTTATATTGGTGAAATGTGGCGGTGTGAATATTGGATATTGAATAAAATATAAATGATGATATTGGAGGAGACAAAATGTGGCCTTTCACAAGAGTGAAGGCTAATTTTGGAGGAAAATAGGGGAGTGGGGACTTAAGAGAAGAAACTGATGAAATTTAGGAAATTGTTGCATTGATGTTATAAAAACATCTTGGAGTGACGCAAGGAATTGACACTACTACACGAAACATGAAATTTATCAGAAATTGCTAGTTAATTCATTGTTTGAACTCTCTTAGCTAATTATAGTAAATTTTTTAATAATATATCGTTAATTCGTAGCTAAATGAAATTAGTTATTGTTTAGCTATAAAATTTTGTCTGTCACTAATTTTTTATTGCGCCTAGTGATAGACAGTGGTGTAGCCACATGGTGGTAAGGGTGTCCAATTCCTTCGTCAGGAAAAAAATATCATATATACTAGTAAAATGATATACGAAATGATTAAATAATATATTTTGACACCCTTAATATAGCAAGCTGTTATTTTTGGACTCCCTTTGTAAAATTCCTGGCTACGTGACCAGTGATAGACCGATTTGTCATATGTGCATTAGTGGTTGATCCTCAGCTTTGCATGTATGCATATGAAAACGTATGGTTTTCATGCTTACTCACGACCAATTGCCAATGAATTAAAATCTTTATTTTATAAGGAAGTCTATTGTACACCATCCATATCAATTTCTGTAGGGATCGATGATACGTTTGAGTATACAAATATTAGATATTTATACGGTTATGAATAGTTACGTTCAAGATAAGAAGAGAAAATTTAAAATTAAATTATATATCTTTTAATTAAAAAATAATATTTATTTAAAACTTATTAAAATAGAGTATTTTATTTTTTTCAATTTATTCATCTTACTTTCTTTTTAGTCCATTTTAAAAAAATATTTCTTTCCTATGACATTTTTTAATCTCAACTTCCTTATGACATGTTTAAGATCACAATACTACACATCTTTGATTTAAGATCACAAAAGTTTAAAATCTTCTTTATTTTCTTAAATTCCGTATCAAATCAAAATCAACTTAAAAAATTAAAAAAAGGATATACTACTAATAGTATAACCACAAAAACGGCTTACCTAATGCATGAAGTGTATTTAAAAATAAAAAATAAAAAAATCATGAAGTGCCTTTCAATTTAGCTAGAGCTTCCTCTTGTAAGAATGATGAAGTGAAGAAATTAAAGAAGTAAACAAATGCTACCGAATTTCATTGCATAATTTCGTAGCATCTTTTTTATGTTATATATAACATACTTCCTATGTCCCTAATTACTTGTTCACTTTTGAATTAACATACATGTTAAGAAAATAATGATTGACATGGTAAGTTTACCATTTACCCCTATTAATTATGAAGGTAGTGAACTAAAAATACTTAAAATTTTCAAGAAGTTCTATCTTTTTCAAAATAATTAATTGAGGAAATAATAGGTAAATGAAATTGTCCTTTTGTGATTTGTTAAAATGAACAAGTAATTAAGGACAACTAAAAAAGGAAAAGTGAACAAGTAATCAGGACAAAGAAACTATTGTTTATGGCAAGAGTTATAGTCGAGCCATAAGTATTTTTTTGTTTTAACCAAAATTTTCGTGTTCAAACCTTAATGGATACAAAGTCATCTTAGTTAGGACATTTTATTCTCATTATGAGATTTGAAATATCAAAAATCGAACAAAGAAAACCAAAAAAAAAAAAAAAACTTTTTCATTCCCTTTGAAAGAGGGTGGGGGTCTTAAAATTGAACACTCTTGACAATTTTACCCTTGAGTTTGCGTAACTTTGAAGCTATACAATTATTACTATTTCTAGAAAGAAGGATTGCACTTCTAAAGCTTAACTGTCTAACAATAATTGTCCACTATATTAAAAGTAGTTGTACAATAATATTTGTCCAGTTTAAAAAGTTAAGAGATAATTTATCGTTGGTGTCTAGTTTACCCTTACTATTAAATATACTAATTATCATCTACTCCCTCCATTTCATATTAATTGAATTGTTGAGGTATTTCACACCCTTTAAAAAAAAGATTAAGACATTAATTAAGTATAAGTTTCTATTTTTACGCTTATTAATTATTGTCAAATTTATGATTAAAATAACTAAACATTAATTAATAACTAATTTCAATACTAACTAATGAAGCGTAAAATTGGAAGAACATTTTAAAAGTAGTCTAGAAAATTGAACAATTAAGTTAATTTGAAAAATGAAAAATGTCTCAACAATTCAATTGATATGAAATGGAGGGAGTAACACATTTCTCAAAGCATTAAATTTAATAAAGTCAAAGGATAAAATAATAATATTATCCCTATTATTTATTGTTTCTTAAGGGATGTGTCAAACCAACAGTGGACAACTATTATTAGACAAAGGGAGTATCAATTACCATACCTCTTCCGCTAACTGTAATATCATTTGATCAAGTATAAATTTAAGAAAAAATAAAGATTTTTTTTAGATTTATATTTTAAATAAATTAAAATATTTGTACGGATATAAATTATTTCATTAAAAACAATAACATATTTTAAAAATTAACATTTTTCTAATTATAAAGATATAATATTTTTTTAAAAAAAAAAAAAGTGTATTTAGAATGACTACGAATTTAGGGGGATCTCTTTGTCTTTGAATTCTAAGTTTTGATTCATGCAAAATTTAAGTTTAATAGATTTTTGGGAAAAGGGTTAAAAATGTCCTTAAACTATGTGAAAGAAATAAAAACGTCATTCGTTTATAGTTTGGCTCAAAAATGTCTTTGCAGTCAATAATTTGATTCAAAAATGCCCCATAGTTACAAAATGAGTCAAAAATGCTCTTTTCCGAATAAATATTTTTTTTCTTTTTAAACACATCTTCTTCCTAATTAATATATTATTAAAGAATAGTATTCTTGTTTTCTTTCTTCTAAAATCACTTTAACAAATAAAAATGTAGGAAATATTTTTTCTTCTTCTTAATCTCATTTTATCAATTAAAATAGAATAACTTTATGTACTTTTTCGACAAATAATATATACATATGTCATATATATACGATCATAGTATATCCATCATTAATTTCTATATATATAAAGATAAAAAATAATGATAATAATAAGAAATATTTTCATTTTTATTTTTTTTTGAATTGAAGTAAGATAAACATTTGCTAATTTTTAAAAAAATATTATTAGAAAAAGAATGTGTTAAAAAAGTATATTTATTCGGAAAATGGGTATTTTTGACCCATTAAATAACAATAAGGGCATTTTTGGACCAAAGTATTGGGTATTTTTGTTCCTTTCACATAGTTTAAGGACATTTCTGAACCAAAGTATTGACGGTGAGGACATTTTTGAGCCAAACTATAAACATATGACATTTTTATTCATTTCACATAGTTTAAGGATATTTTTGACTATTTTCCTTAGATTTAAAAAAAAAAATGATAAGCACTACACTCTTTGTTGCGTGTGGTGCATTGATTTAATCTATTTAAAAATATTTAAAAATAATTTAATTTTAAACTTCAGTTGATTCGACCGTACCAATATTTATGATTTATTTAGCCCATAACTGTTTTTAAAATATTTTTATTTCTTAAACTTCATATTCAATCTAAATAGATATATATTAGGTCAAAGGATATATAAATTAATAACTTGATATATAAAATAATATAATATCGTGTGTCAATTTGATTGTCTGATTTAACATAATATAAAGGTTAAGAAAATAAAAATGACTTTTAAATCTTGTGGTTCAAATTAAATATAATATATCAAAATGTCCTTTAAACTTACTTGTGGTCTTAAATATGACATGTAGAAAATTGAAATTAAAGACTTATTCAAGAAAAAGTGACATTCTTTAAGTAAATATTTACGATTAAATGTTCTTTTATAAATAAATATTTGCTATTAAATATTATTACAAATTTTCAAACGCCCATAATTTTATAAAGTTCACTAGTCAACAACAATAATAACTAGTTATTTTTTAATATAATATTTTCACATGTTACGGATAAAAAAAAATTATAAGAGTAAAATTATAAAAAAAAAATTGGTAAAATTTTGAATTTCCCTTCCCATGATCGCAAATCCCGCTTATAATTTGTTTTTTTTAAAAAAATATATATATAGACTCTAAAAACAATTCTTGCAACGGGAAATGTTGAAAAATTGTGAGTTTGTGATGAGCCACCAATATTAGGGAAGCACATACGTCAGCTTCACGTCCTTCCAATTTTTCAATCATTAAATTAAATTAATTATGTTTATTAAAAAAATAAAAAGAAAACAAAAAGAAAATATATATTTTAATGTCAAATTTTCTCTGATTATTCAGGTTTTTTTTCGGTTTTTTCTCTACCTCCATCTTGAAATTATGAATTCGAATCGTGAAGATGAGAAAAATTATGAAAGCTAAATGAGGTAAACAAAAAACAAGAGAGTTTCATTGCGGAGGACAAAGAACTTTTCGGCATAAAACTTGCGGTTCTGTGCTTAGCATGATTGTCCACTTCTACCTGTTATTTTATTATTATTATTATTATATATTTATTGCATATAAATGACAGATTAATGATAAAATTTTGTAAGATGCCTAAATTCCATAAACTCTAACATTATAGTGTTGGGAATTGTCCACTTTCATAGTCACGACTCACGAGTCTTGACTTCAATTTTTCGAAGACAAATTTAACATAATACAGTCACAAAGGCAGCAAATTAACAACATTCTTAATAGTGGTAGTAACAAAGTTAGAAATTTCGTTATGAATATTTAAGATTTATTATATATATATATATATATATATATGTGTGTGTGTGTGTGTGTGTGTGTGTGGAAGTTAATTTTGAGCTGTATAATTTTTTATATGTATATTAGTATAATTTTTTGACAAAGGGTGGCCGGAGCAGGGCTTGGCTGGTATCTTTGCACTTTGCACTTGTTTCTGTGCTATAAATTTTCAAAGATTTCTCCTCATTTTTCAGACACTAAAACAAATAGAAAACTCTTCTTCTTCTCATCAATAGTAAAAATAAGTATTGTGTGATATGTTTCATTTGTTGAGTTGCTGAACTTTTAGAATTTCTATTGTCAATATTGCAGAACACTGTTACATATTGTGAGAGAATTAATCTAAAATCTTGAACAATCATGAGGGGATTAAAGAAACACAATCTTTTATTGGACTTGGAACTTAATTACTATTCTAACTTTTATATTTTGTTTACATTTCCAGTATAATTTTGAACACTAATTAATTAATAACATTGAACGGAGTGATAACATGCTTTAAATTTTCATTTTACTCTTATCTAAACTAGCACTCCCTAACATGAATGACATGATATGTCAAAGATTACTATATTTTTAGTAAACATTGAAGCAGCATAACATTTGGACATGGGAACAAAAACAAAAAACACATACTCTGCTTAATTCAAGTGGTGTAATTGACAAAAAGTGTACACAATTTTCATTCTCAAGACCTTTTTGCTTTTCCTGACTTGCTTATTGGACGATGAAGGTCAAGGGGAAGAGATACAGGTATTCGTGTTTCACGGTTAAAGCCTCTCAGACATACATATCCTGCAATACTTGAGAAAAGTGAATTCAGTTGCATATGTAATACGTACATTAGTGTCAATCAGAAAATTACACTGTTTAGCTAGGTTAAATTTTTTGTTTTATTTACATATAGACAATGTAAGATCTTAATTATTTACATACTAAGTATTATATATGTACCTCTTTGCCATATATGTTGTTATAAACACAAGATCATGTCTCTTAGTATATGATCTATATTTTCAGTTTTTAGTTAAATTTGTTGGTAAGTACCGTTAGTTCTCATAAGAATGTTGACTATTAATGAAAAAGATATACTAACATTTATCAGGATGGAAATTGTGGCAAATAATCGATGCAATTATATATGAAAGAAATCAGTTCATACCTCTCCAAAAGCAATTCTGTACTTCTTTTGTGGACATCCCTGAATACACAAAAGACACTTTATTAGTGGCGGAGTTAGGAATTTGAGGAAGGGCGTGCAAACTTTCTTCTCAGTTGTGTTGAGGGTGTGCAAAATTAAATATACACACATAATAACTAACATTTCACCTCTGTACAACACAATTTGTCGGAGTAGGGTATGCACCGGACCACCCTTCACCTAAGGTGGCTCCGCCCATGTACTTTATAATATAGAATTATCCAATTTATGGCATTTTCGGCTATTTAATTAAACAGCTATTGTGTCTTTACCTCTAAATATTGCTCTGATGGAGGTACCACAGTAGAGGGTCTTTCTTGGCAAATTCCATATCCATGTCCTTGGAACTTCAATTGGTTGTTGAGTAGACTCTTCATCTGCAAAAACCTGCGTAAATCACATTATTAGTATTTCTCGAACAAACTAATTAAAGACTTAGATGTGAAATGGTTGCATGACTGAATATATTAGCATGAAATGAAGAATAGAAAGTAAAATTCACCTCATTTACTTGGAAGTATGTTCCATTGAGTGGAAATTTTCCCTTATTTTCTGTTTGACACGGAATCTGAAGATGATCTTATGAGTTAGTTTCTACTGGATAAATAACTATCCAAATAAATTAGAATGTGAAAAGTTTTACAAACACGAGATATCTGATATCCCAATCCAGGAGAAATCATTAAGTCCTAAAAAAAATTCTCACCAAAAGTGCCCCTCTAACAGTCTCAATATTGTTTCCTGTGCCTACATTTGATTCATTGATCTTGTTTTGAGTTTCATCACAGTTACAGGATTCACACTTCTCTTTTGTAGGTTCTTCTGAAGCTGCATTTCATGTACGGTACAGAAGGTGGAGTTCACTGTGATTATCCTGCATAGACCACATTTTTGTGCTCTTTTTTTATAGAAATTTAGTCCATTCAAGTATATAACTTTTTGGGAAGCAATGACCTGGTGTCCTTATAGCAAGTAGATATGGGCAAGGGTCTTCCGGTTCTCATTTCTCTAGCTGCATTCATATGCTTTAGTCAACTTCACCAAATCAAAAGGCATGATAAATAAATCATTTCATTCATGTTGGTAACCTGACTTACCCCTTCTAACAGAGGATGTGAATCTGGAAGTTCATAGAAGAAATAAATGTTAATGAGCAATTATTTAAACACTTCACCGTTTTCTTCGCAATCTTCTAGAATGTGTTTCCCCTTTGTTGCACGAAACTTCTTCCAATATAACATTATTGCAGAAATACTTTCTTATATCCATTTTTCAGCTCAATAATAAGATTCTTAATGTGCCCACACAGACTTCCCAAGTAATGCCATTTAAATGGTGAAAATAAATGAAACGTATTACAAAACTTACACTTGGTGCTCCGTCCTTAATCGACCCATATGCTTCAATTTAGGCAGTGGTGCTTCTTGAGTGGCGATGACCAAAGCTTTAGACAAATCAGTGTCTTTTGTTGAGAGATCATTCTAATCTATGTAACTTAACAAATTTTCCATGAATGCCTGGCTATCAAATGTGATGGTAGGTATGTTACTGGCACAATAATCTTCAATATCTGTTTCTCCAATACATTCAAGTGCTGGATAGGTTATGAGCTCATTCTGGTGATCTCCCGTTGAATGTTGCGAATTCGAGGCTTCCCCGAAAGAAGAAACAAGCTGTGCTTGAGAACTGTCTGCACATGAGCCTGCACTGTCTACTGGTACTAAAGCAGTATCGACGTTTGCAGAGCTGTTTTCCCCTGGCCCCGGGGGAAGTCTTGCACTGCATTAATATTCAATAGGTTTACTTAGGAAGAGAATATAGTACTGTTTCTACATATTTCTATCAGCATGATTATATTTCTGAATGTTCCAGAAGAAGATCATTGCAATGATTTCAAAGAGAACGAAGAACTATTATTAAGTTTGTCTGGAAGTATATACTTAGAAGCATCAACTGTAGAAAGATGTAATATATGGGTAATGATCAAGGTAATTTCAGCAAGAGAAAACCTTGTAAAAGCACTTGCAAAGTGTCTACATTCTGCTTTCATTGGACATGCAATACAATTTGGGCTTGATTTTGTACAGAATACCTGTGTGCAAACAAATTACAGTCCCAAAATATCAAGAAAAGCAATTTAATATTAATGAAAACTAACAAACCTTTCCGAAGGTAATCATCTGATGATGAAATTCATATCTACAAGCAACCACAAAGGAATACAGAATGATTGTCACTAATATTCTGTCAGAATAATCAACTATTAAATTAAGAGTATATATCATTAAGTCTGAAGGTGAGGTTTTCTCAAGTCAATCCTTATAGTGTTAGGTAATTGAGTGTGCATAACCGTGGCCAGAGATACTTGTGAACATCTTTGACATCCGGGTACCTAAAGTATGACATTCAGGATCATGGATAAAAACTTGCAAAATGAAAATTTGACAGCATCAGCTGATAAATCCAAATTCTTACATATTCAAAAGATGCATCTCTTGTCCTCTTGGAAGTGGTTGAATAGGTATCCAACTCAGTCGTACGAGTACTCGTCCTACATTTGTATCAACCTAATGAAATAATGACTGTTAATGATAAAGCTCAGAGACCACATTAACACGTTTTTATGATATAAACTTACTGGGAAGGCTTGGTGTTGGAGAGTTAGCAACCTTATTCATTCCACACTTTTCACTCCCAAACCATAAATGCTCAGTAAGTACTCCCTGCAAGAAACAGATTTCTCGATCAACTACACTGTCAAATCTCAGTTAACTTATGTGTTTCCTATCTCACCAACTATCTAAATATTTCGAATTAATACAAAAAGAAAGTGCAGACATTACTTAGCCTTTTCTGGTTCAACTTCTCGTAGCCATTGTAGATCCACATTCCCTTGTTCCAGGATCAGGCGGTTGATAAAATTCTCCATGTAGTGAGCAGTTAGTTTATTACAATGCTGATTGATTGCCAAGTAATTCTTAGCCAAACTTTGTTAACCTTAATTCTTAGTGCAAGCTTTTTGTCCATTGCCCTTTGCATGATAGCTTTCGATACTTGATCCGTTGTTGCAGCGTGGACTGCATGACAATCTATGGCATCTAACGTGCTATCATTTCTCTCTTTGGGATTAACAAATGAAGATGACTTCCTCATATTTTCCCATTCAATGGCTTCACTTTCCAAGTCTGCATTTTGACTTTTCCTTCTTAAGATTGGTTCAGATTGCTGATTTCTTGTCTCCTTTTTCTTCACCCCCCTTTTCGGATTTGTTCTTCGGATTATCCCCTGGTTTTTAATATTAGAACTTCCTTTTGAAGATTTCTCCAGCTTCGTCCCATTTCCGTTGTGGAATGTTGATTTGAATCTGACTTCATTACAAGGATATTGAGCAGCAAGGGACATGAAAGCAGAGCTGCAAATGCATCAGCATAGAAAAATTGAGATTACTATTCAGATTCTTAATGAACACATTAATAGTCAGTTGTGAAAAGTTCCTTGCATACAATCTTCAATACCTCGATAAGTTGTCTGCGACATTTTGAGACAGGAAAACCCCAGTAACAGAATCTACAATTGAGTCTTTCCACTGAGAGAACTGTCTATTACCTGTCAATATATAATCTGCCCCCAGTTATATCTTCGTGAAGACACCGACTAAACATATTCTCCTTACATGATAATGAAAGAAAATGAAATGTTTGCTCATCATTATCTTACTTATGCTGATAAAGAAGTATTCTCGTTGCAGATACCATTCTTTAACATCTACAAATTACATTTACCTGGTTCTTGTCATATTTTATTCATAGGGAAACACTAAAAGCCGGAAAAGATTATAATCAGAGCCTTAGTTAGACTTTCACTAAGAGAAATTTCCAAGAAACATGTGAACTTGTGGAGTGGTGGTCATATCAAGTGATGCATAAACAGGCATTTTGATACTTCAAAAGATGAGTCTTTAATGAGTAACAGTGTTTTCATCTTTGGAGATACAGTTTTGCTTTGACGATGTTTTCGATGAATTCTTTGTGCAAGGTGTAAGTTACAAACAGTTGGCAGTAGTTTCTCTGCTTGCATTTGGTATGCTAGAGTAATCTTTCTATAATGCTCTAAAGTTTTCTGGTGGCTTCACTTTATGACCATGTGTTAGTTTGTCAAACTTCTATGATATTTCTGTTTTCTTGAATTGATGGAGTTACATATTTGCTATTGTGTTCATATGCTATGTACATTTATTACTTTCAGAGTTGCATACAAGAAAATAATTAGATCATAGTTTGATACTGAGTTTAATGAAGGAAAGAGTCATAGAAAATCTTAATTAAAATACAATAATAAAATGATACCTTGAATAAGATGCATGTGAGAAATGAATGATATCACCCGTCCATGGAACAATGTCCTCTTGATTTCCCATCTTTCATCACACTTTTCACATTTGCAGCCTTCGCGTTCCAGTTTTTCCATCAGAAATTTCCATTATCGTATCATCTCCTCATCAAGGATTACTTCTGTTCTCAAGATCATTTTGTCTGTGTCACTAGGTGTTTCATTGGTTGGAACTTGTGCATCTTTCTTCTTGTGATTGATTTGAGAATTCTTATTATGTTTCACTATGAGTCCACTTTTACAGCTAGATTCTTGAAGCCTTGGTTTCTTTTGAATGGAAAGGCTGGCTGCCTTCCCTGGACTATCCTTTAAACCTTTAAAAAGATACATCAAAGGAAATATATAATTTCTTGTTAAATGTTATGTCACATTATAAATCCAAGTAAGTTGTATAACCACGCAAATCACTGTCTTCATTACCTTCGGTAGTAGAAACTGTTGATGTTTTCCGCTTCTTGTCCTGCCCTTCCTGAAAGGATGGCTCAACTGTTTTGCACTTGTTATATCTCTGGTTCTTCTTAAATCATTGATTGTACACCTGCAGCGGATAGTTAGTGGCATAGTTTGGATTAGAAACAGAGAAGATGACAGTGGAACAACATTTGTAGTAGAATCATTTGCCTGGACAGGCCTGTTATGCCCTTCAATGAATGATTGAACTTTCTCGCACTTGTTACGTCTTCTATGGTACACCTGCAATGGAGAGTAATATCATACGACAGTGAAACAAATGAACATTTGCAGGATCCACAGTGATGAATAGGGGAAAACTTATACTTGGAGAGTCTTGGAAGGAACTGATAATGAACCAAGCTTTTTTGATGAGCATTTTTTCGAGCCTTTGTATCTGTGTTTTTCTTCATTATCTGGTGGAAAATAATTCAATAATATTCTCCAACAGGAATGATTATATATATATGTCGATATTAGGAACAAGCTCAATGTTGAGATACTAGATCATCAAGCACAAAATCTAATTTACAAGTTGACTTGGTTCATTAAGCAAATCACAATTGAAGTCATTACGTGCACCCAAGCTAAGCCTTTCCTTTACTATTTTCCGTTGACGAAGAAAGTAACTTTTAACTGTCAAAATGCTCTTAATTAGTAAAGCAGAATAACATAATCCCAACGATAGTACAGAACCTCACCTGCTTCCGAACTAAATATCTCCTTTCCTTTCCTTGGTCGAAGCCAATAACTATTATCTGTGGAAAAAAAGACATTTACTATGTATATACACAATGAACAGATGAAACACCAAAAGAAAACAACAACGTATCTCTTGATCGCATGACAACAATGCTACAACCAACCAATCAAGAATTCATCAATGACATAACACATAAATAGACATTCAAACTTGGCCACAGCTGGCAAGTAATATAAGTATTCCCACTTTGAAAGTACACATTTAGACATCTCAACTTGGTCTCAACTCAACTGGCAACTAAACACTCTAATTTGTCCTCAATGTGTCCATGGACACCTAACCCTAACGTGGCACATAAATTATGGAGGTATTCAGATAATCATTTTGTAAGTTGGAGTGTTCAACTAGCACTGACACAATGGAGACAAGTTGATGTGTCTAAATGTGAATACTCAAAATTGGGGTGCTTACTTATCAGTTAAGGCCAAGTTTTGTTTGTTTATGTATTTTGTCTTTAATCAACTAAAACACTCATTACATTTGATGCATGTGATTTGAAACAATTAAAGTTGAGAAGTAATAGTATTTTCTATACAACAACATGACAGGGGAATTGAAAACTAATTAATTCCATGAAGCCTCAAATTAATTAACATCAAAGATAATAATGTGCTTACTGTGTTGAAAGTGGGATTCAGCCTCTAGCTTTACTGGGGTCTTGCTTACCCTTAACCCATCTTCTTCTGAATCTTTTCCGATTTGAAATATCTTTCTCTGAGTTTTAACTTAAAAGAGAAGAAAAAAAAAGCTTTGTGCCATTAGAAGTGATACATGCAATATACATAAACAAGAGAAATTCATCCATTTGCAATATTTGTATAGAGACTTTAGCCAAAACAAGCATGCATGAGGATAGATGATGATCATTCAATTGAAGCAGAAAAGGAATGAGAAAAAGAATACCAGCTAACTGCACAAGGAAACTGGAGGTGATGTACTCTTTACTAAGTCTTGAAAAAGAGGAGTTAATAACTTATATAGGAACTCAACTTTGAATAGTTCACTTAAAAAGTCACTCAATTTTGAATTATTAAATTTAGAAAGTCACTCAACTTTGTTTTATAACTCAAAATCACTCAACTATTAGTGTTTCACTTAGAAAATCACCCAACAATGTATATTTCACTTAGAAGTCACTCAATCAATTTAAAAAAAAAAATTCATTAAATTTCATTTTAAGCTATTTTTAAAGAAATAGTAAGAGATCTATTTTAATTATCTTATTGATCCACTCCAATTGTTTAATTATAATTTTTCTGAAAAAAAGTACAGTAGCAATTGACCCCCCAAAAAACTTTTCCGTTCTAGTAATGGTAAAAAAATAATTAAATTGTTAAAAAATTATCAAAAAAAAAGTTGCAATTGATAAGAGGAAATTAAAATAAACGGACAGTAGCAATCTTCTAATATTTTTTTTAAAAGAAAAGGTAAAAACAAAAAATTATATTTCAATAAAATAAGCATTTTATTTTTTATTTTTTTTAAATCGTTTAATTATTTTTTGTATTTTTACAAGATTTAATGAAAAACTATTTAAATTGATTGAGTGACTTTCTATGTGAAATATAAATAATTGGGTGAAATACAAGATTGAGTTGTAACTTATGGATTATTACACCATGATTTGATAAGACACCCGTTGTTTTAATTTATTTGTCTCGTTTTGATTTGTTAGGATAAGAAAATATTTTTGAATTTTATGAACTTAAACAAAAAATATGTAGAATGTATTAAAATGTCATTTAATCTTGTGGTTTTAAATATGTCAGGTGAAAAATTAAAATTTAAAAGTTGTCAAAAAAATATTTTAAACATGTCTTAATTTTGACTTGCAAAGAGTTTAAGAAAATAAATAAATATTTTTGAATCTTGTGGGAGATAAGAGTCAAAAACAAACATAAACTAATCTTTCTTTTTTTTAGTTTCATACCTAAACTGTTGAGAGTATGAGTTTCATACTTAAATTATTACTTATTAGTTTGAAAAACACATATCTCTTTTATTATACTCTCATTATGGTGTCTGTAATACACTATCTCTTTTATTTAAAAAAATTGTCAAATCACACTCCACATGGATAAAACATTTCATCTCGATAAAAAGTAAATAAATTATTAGTATTAGTTAAACTTAAAGATTAAAGTAGAGTAAATTTTAGGTTTAGCAAATGAAAAATCATATTTGTATGTTATAGCTACAATTGTATAATTACACTCCATAGCAAATTTTATGTTTGCTATGGAGCATCAAATTTGTATAATTGCAGGCAACATTTCGTTTTGTATAAAAGTATATCGATTGTATACGTATATCGGTTAGATAATTGAATATATGTTACTACTATGTATATGTATCAATGATTGTGTTTGTATATCTGCATAAAATTTGAATTTGTATATAATTGAAACGAAATAAAAAATTTGTATATCAAATCTTTATCTCGCTTTATACAACACAAATTGTACATTATAATTTGTATAATTTGTGTTTGTATAAAGTGAGAAAGAGAGAAAGGCAAAAGAGAACTAGTAGGGAAAAATATGTATTTGTATGATTATAAGTGTATAAGATGAAAATATATGTATTTGTATATACAATTTTTTCTCGCTTTATACAAACAGAAACACAATTTATACATTTGTGTTTGTATAAAGTGAGAGAGGCGAGGGAGATTGGCTAGCGAGATCTGGGAGAGTGGCGAGCGAAATTTATGGGGAGAGAGGCGATGGCAAAGTGTATGCTACGGATTAGAATTAAATGAAATTGTGGTTATAACATTTACTTTGAATTAATAGTTTGCTATTTTATTCAATTATCCCATTAAAGTATTACTATTCCCTCAAAAAGAATTATAAAATAAAATATAAAATATTTTTTTTATCCCACTCCATCACTTCCTCTCACCGTACTTCATCCCCTCCTGATGATAGTATTTTATTTTTAAAAAAAAAATCTGCCCCACCCCACATAACCCCCACTTCCAAATTGTTTTCTCGTTCCTTGTTTTATATATATATATATATAATACCAAATATATAAGCGTTTAGATATATAATAATATTTCAATAGTAGTAGAGGTATTAAATATAACGAGATAAATATAATAAACCTAAGTATTTGAATAAAGCAGATGTAAATTGATGTTGTAAATCCTAATCAGTACTCCCTCTCTCTTTTAGATTTATCACGTTTAATTATGATGTAAAACCCTAATTTCCCCATATATATATATATATATATATATATATATATTTATCTTACCTAGTTCATTTCTTCCTCTTAACCTATATTCTTAAAAACTTCATCTTTAGCCACACCCCGGATATTTATCTGGCAACAACTACGTTCTTTATCAAGCGGACTATCAAGGCCAAGAATCCTAGGAATTTACATGTTAATCCATAGTCGTTGTTTAAGAAATTAAGAAGCTAACCACATACTAAGGGTAATCTTTTATTACATGTACATTAATTTACATTAAAGCTAAAACTTAAAATAACATGGAAAATAGTAAAAGATAATATGGAAATTAACATATTTTTTGGGGAAATTTTAGAGAATAAACATCGTAAAAACTCACATGATAAACGAAGAGAGGTTTCCCTTTCGGGAACCCCGGAAAAGCTTTTTGAAAACTTAAAAACTTAAACACATAAACACACTTATTATTATTTCACCAAACTTTATACAATGGAAAGTTGTAGGGACAAGGTAATATACATAAAGGTAGTAGGGAATTAGGAGGAGTTTTGGTAGGTAGTTAAGTTTTTTCTCACTCTTGTGTTTCAACTCTTTTTCTCACTCTTCGTTCTCTCCACTCCCTACTCTTATTTTCTGCCTTCTTATATAGGCAAATAAAACTGACTCCACCGTTCTAAACTTGCTACGTGGCCTTAATTATTAGTAGCCGACAACTTGATAGGATTTCTTTAATAATGCAAGTCGGGTACTCGTTGGGCCCCATCGTCACGTGCATCATTAAGTTCATCTTGTTGGACTTATATTACAGACTGACACAGTTATTGGACTCGTGTTATGTCAACAGTTTTTCCCTCTTTTGGAGGATAGTGATAAAGTAGCAACACACTCTTTTTTACAGGACACGTAGTGGGCATCCCCACCTACTAATAAATATTACAAGACACGTAGGCATCCCCACCTAACATTCTTAATATATATATGTATATATATTTTTTGTCTTTTATCTCATGCTTTGCTTTGATGAATAACACCACCTATATTTTTGTCTTTTTGTAGCATTTATTTCCTTGTCTTCTATGCTACTTTTCTATTCGTGTCTTTTTAGTCACTTTTCCTTTCTTGAATTTTTCTTAGCCATCCATTCTTGACTTACTATTCACATGCCATTTATTTTGCCCATAACATTTTGTCACTTTTGTCTTGTTGCAATTTATTATTTGTCTATCTTGTGACTTTAGTTTTCGTTGAAGTCTTGAAGTCTAAAAAAGAATATAGTTAAGTGTCTAAGTTGTGTAATGCAATGGTATCAAAACTCATGTCTGAGTCATCATCTTCATAATTATCTTAAGAGTCTTGAATATTATTTATCTGTTCTTCGTCTGATAGTGAAGGACTATGAATATTGTCTTCTGAACCATTACTGGGAATGTCTTTGATAATATGTTTGTCTTGGCTTTTGTCTTGGAAAATTTTTTCTAAAGTCTGCTTAATTATTTTTTCTAATTTTTCATTTTTTTTCTTTTTTAATAATTCATTTTTTCTTAATATATCTGTCTGAAAATATTTAGGTAATCTCCTTCATGAGGAAGAAGACTCCTCTTCTTCACTTTTTGGCAAAGTGACAGCCTTTAACGGATTTGATAAGTCTTTATCGGTCACCGTTTGAACCGGACTAGCTGTATCATGCTCCGATACAGTAGAGTTCTTAGCATTCAGAGGGAAATGCACACCTGTCTCATTCATTTTTAAAAGAGATGGAGAACTCAATTCTTGCGTCTGAGTACTGTCAGTTCTTGGAACATATTTATTCTGAAAAGTCTCGAGCTGTTTCATAAGTCTCATATTTTCTTGAATAAGGATTTCGTTTTTTGCATTGAGTCTTTTGAAACCCTCAGTCAATGATGAACAGTGATCACATAATATTATTTTGTCCGAGTCTTTTTGGATATTGTATTGAGGTATTTGGTTTGGGCTTTGTCTGAGAGCTGGTGAAATGTAATAATTAGGCTCAAGTATTTCTCTCGCATAGTCTAAGGCTTTGGTGAAATTATTAAAACCTTTAAAAAGTGGATTTTTAACCTCATTTATAGAATCTACTACTTCTATCTAAGTTTGAAAAACACCTTTTGTCTTGCCATGAAAAACACCTTTTGTTGACATAAAGCATTAGAAGCTGCTATAAAATATTTAGTATCTTGTTTATTGTATGTCATCCATAAATTATCTACTAAACATTGTTGAGCCTTGTCTATATTACAGTCTAGATTTACCCTAAATGATAAATTACACTTAGGATATGAAATTAAATTATACTTACCGAAATAAATTCGTTTCATTAAATTGTCTGTTGTATTTAATGGTCTGAAATTTTGTCTGCCTAATAAAGTCTGAGCATAAGTGTCTTGCTGGGCCATGCCCTTGCCTCTGTCTGCTGGTTGTTAACCAGTTGGTCGCATGCTTGGTCTCATACTGAAATATAAATTAGCTAGTCTTTAATTGTAATCTACTTAATTTAACTGCTAGGTCATTATATTTTCCTTTAACATATTCAAAAATAATATTATTATATATAGATATTATATCCATAAAATTTAACCATCTTCTTTTACTGCTAGCCTTACTATTTATTTTTTTCGTGAAATTTTACTATTGCTTCACAGTCTGTTATTACTAAGACTTCATTTTTATTTAAAATATATAGTTTAAAACTATTAAGACGATATATTACTGCTAATACTTCAGCGTCTATACTACTCATATTATCTTTTTCTTTATATTTTCCACTTTGGTATGCACAAATTTTTTCTTCATTGTTTGAACTATATTTATTAGGTCGGGATTTTAAAATAGCTCTCCATCCTAATTTACTTCCATCAGTTTGAACTATTAAATAATCTGATTCTAAGGGTATTTGTAGGTATGGTATATTTTTAATTTTATCTTTAATTTGTTGTACTAATTTTATATCTTCTATGTTAAAATGTTTTTGTCTTTTACTACATGTCTTAGCATACAAAGGTCCTGCTATTTTTCCTAAGTCTTGAATAAAGTTTCTAACATAATTTACTAATCCTAAGAATTTTTGTAGTTCTTTAGTATTATCTAATTTATCTGGCATTTCTAGTACTTTTTTAGCTATATGTGGTTGTAATTTTACCTTTCCTTCTCCTAGAGTTACTCCTAAAAAAATTATATGTATCTTACACAATTTCATTTTCTTTTTACTTATTATTCTTCCATACTTAACAAATAATTTAAATACCGTTTGTAAATGTCCTAAGTGTTCTTGTATATCTTTGCTAAATACTAAAATATCATTTACATATACTAGTACAAAATTCGTATAGTCTCCAAACATTTCATCCATCTTTCTTTGAAATATGGGAGGAGCTATCTTTAACCCAAAAGGCATAGCTAGCCATTCAAAATGTCCTTCTGGACAAGTAAAAACTGTCTATTCTATGCTTTCAGGGTGTATTTTAACTTGCCAGTATCCTGACTTACAATCAAACTTACTAAAAATCTTTTTACCCTGTATTCTATTAATTAGCTCACTTCTATCGGGTAATTTATATGCATTTGTTCTAGTAATATCATTTAATCTTTTATAATTTATTACCATGCGAGCTTTTCCTCACACTCGTTCACTATGGTTTCTAACCATAAATGTTGTTAATCTATGTCTAGATGTAAATCTTCTTATTACTTCTAGTTTTAGTAACTTTTTTATTTGTTTATTAAATTCTTCCATATCTTCATTATTAGCTTCTATTGTTGCGGTTTTTATAGTATACTCGGGATTGATTATATCTAATTTACACATAATTTAATTACTTTCCCAATGTATTAAGGCTTTTTCCCCTATTATTTCCATTTAGTCTAATATTGCTACTATATTTTCTAAGTCTCTAGGATTTTTTATTTTTCCTATAGTATTTATCCCTTTTTGAAAATTGTAAAATTTTGTTTCTATATTGATTAAAGTATAATATTTTTCTATGTCTTCTAGGTACATATTGTCTGAATAATTTTCTTCTTGTTTTTCTTCATATAGGTTGTTTGAACATCAACTGCCCTTATCTTTACAATCATCACAACATGGAATTATATTTTTTATTTTATTATCTTTATTTAATTTCTTAGTTGGAATTTTTCTAGTTTGTACTGGAGTATATGTTGTATTCCTAAACATCATTATTCCATCTCTAGAAATTAAACAACTTATGTTATTTTGTATAAGGAATTGTAAATCTAAGACTAAGTTAGTTTTAATATTAAGATCTCTTACTAATATCTTATGCATATTATATGTTGGTTTATAGAATTCACTACATGTATTTATAAAGCTTATTTGCGCTTTTTCTATATATTGGTCATATAGCTTATAAGTTTCATCCATTTGTATTGCTTGTATAGGTTCCTTAAAATTTTTAAGTGTTGACAACAAATTATGTGGCAGTATCTTTTTATTAAGTAGGCAGCTAGTACAACCTGTGTCTACTAATGCTAATTTTCTATTTCTATGTCTTTTATTTTTATTCTTACTAATATTTTTATTATTTCCAAATTTTTTATCTTCTTGCATATAAAACTAGTATTATTTTCTTCTATATTCATTAATTCACTTTCTTCAATTTGATCTAAATGTATTGTATCTTGTGATTGTGTAGTATCTATGTCTATTTTTTGTTTACCTTTTTCTAACTTAATTATTCTTTGTTCTAGGCCTTTTATTCTTGTTTCTAAAGTTATTAATCTTAGATTAATAGTCTGGTCTTTTATATGGATTTTTTCTTCATTTTGATTTACTTTTTGATTTAATTTACTTTCTATACAACTAATACAAGCTTCCATATAACAATTTTTATATTTGGCTCTATTTATTTTACTAGGATACCATTTACATATATTACATTGGTTACTATCTATTCCTTTTAATCTTTCGAACTCATGTCTACATTCTTGAGAAATATTCATCATAGTATTTATTAATATGTTGTCTAGGTAATCTTCATTTCTTTTTATTCCTATTTCATTAATTAAATTATCATTTTCTGAATCAGATGAGTCTGATTGATTTCTTTCTTCTATTATATTCATACTAACAACTGAGTATATACTTTCCGTGACTAACATATATTCATCTACATTTAATAGGGTTTCTTGAAAGTCTTTTATTAACTGAGAATTTCTAGTTTTCACATTATTTCTTTTCGGGCATATACTTGCTAAGTGTTCTATACTTCCACAAGTATAGCATTCTAACTTATTTTTGTAATTTCTATCATTTCTATATTTTCTAACATGTCTATCTCTATTTAAATATGGTTTTCTAGCTGAAGAATTTCTTAAAAAATATTTTTTACGCCTATAAGGTCTTTGATTATTTCGGTTCTTCTTTTATATTTTCTCATTTTACTAGGTTCTTTGTCATAACTTTGTAGTATATATCATTGTTTTACAAAAGTTCATTTCATTATTTTGCTTTAACTGCTTTTGTATTTGTATATTTGTACATTTTTCTGTTAGTATTTCCATTATGTGATTTATTTTTTGTCCTATAGGCCATGAGAGTGTGGGGCTTTGCACCACTCCTTCTCTTTTATACCATCTTTCTTCTATTTCTCTTCCTAAAGCTCCTGGTAGTTTATTAAATAATTTTTTACCTAATTCTTCATTAAATGTATTTCTACTAATGGTACAATAGTAAAAATAGTCTTTAAGAAAATTCTTTATGTGCATCCAATTAGATATACTTAATTGTTCTAGTTTAATCACAGCATTTCTTTGTAGTGTTACTAAGCCACTATTAGGGTCTTCTCCTGTTAATAATATATGTATTTTATTTGTAAAATTATATGGGTTTGGTCCTAATTCAATTAGTGCTTGGAATTCTTGAGGGAAAGTCTGTTTGTATGATTCTCATACTGCTTTACAAGATTTTCCTAAAAAAGTTTCTAAGTATCTATACATAATTTCTGCATCAGTTTTCTGATAATTTTTAATAAAGTCTGCTACTACTATTCCTTTCCATAAATCTAGTACTGTATTCCACATTTGTGGATCATGTGCAGCTATATTTAATATTTTTCCTTTACTTCCTCCTTTTTGTAGTCTAATAGGTTCTTCTATAGGCATTCTTTTTTCTGCTGGTCTAATATTATCTTTTATTTATTGATCAAGTCTTATCCACGATTTTCTAGGTAGATTACCTGTACTATAATTAATATTCGGTGTTGCACTAGTTCTTTGAAAAGGACTAGCACTGTGTGAACTAGTTGCTTCTTCCATTAGTTTCGTATAACTAGTTATGGATAAAGTGTCCATTTTTTCTTCATTTATGTCCTCTAGTTCATCCATTCTATATGCTAAATTATCATCTCTTTCTTGACATATTCTAAAATGTTCTATTGTTTCCATTTTACCCTTTTTACATCCTTTACACTTAAAAACTATCATATTATTTTCTTGATAGTCTTTTTGCTTCTTCTATGGCTTTTTCTACTTCATACCCTTCTTGTATTAATCCTATGTTCATAAATTCTTCTTGTTCTGTTTGTATTGTACTTTCTGTTTCATTGTCATCTAAATCTCTTTGACTAGTATAATTATAGTCTGTAAATCTAATTGATGTTTCTCCTTTAGAACTAGTATACATTAAATGTTGCTCGGGAGTAAACACCTTGGGCTTACTTAATTTATCTAAGTTCCATTCTAAGCCTGCATATTCTTCTGAGTTTACTTTTATTGGTTTGATTAATTTTATACCTTTATTTCTCATTATTTCTACCACATCATTTACTTGAAGTTTAAATTTTGTATTACTACTCAAAGTCATTTTTCCAATAAAACCTACACACATTAATAAATTATTTCCATTATCCATTTCTTCATATTCTTTAGTTTGGATTCCTATTTTAATATGTTTTCCAAATTCTTTTAAATTTATTAAAAAGTCTGGACTAATATAAAATATTCCACCATTATTAGTCATATCTACTTCCGTTAGTCCTATAATAGACTTCTTTAAGTCTGACCATCTGTCGTCGTATAATACTATTAGTACTTTAGATCCTAAATTTTTTCTAGTTAAACCTTTTATTCCTATAACTATTAATCCCATATGTATTAACATTATATTGGCATTTTTTATCTTCTTTGTGAAGGCTTGGTTTACTAATTCTAAAATCGCAAAGTTGTCTCCTATTGTTGATATTTGTTCTTCCCTATAGTGTCTATATAATTAATTATTTTTAGATAAATATTTTACATTGTATAAAGTTTTTGGATTTAATAGTTTTAGTTGATTTTGTTTAAAAATTTGTAAATCTCTATCTATGTCTATTATTTCATTTAATTCTTGATGTTCTTCTATAGTTGATGATTTCCTAGATAATATTCGTGAAATTAAATTATTTTCTATTATATTTTCTAAGAAACTTGGTCTGCTTTCTTGGGTTGTTCGGTTATTTGAAAGAAAGTCCATTTTTGAGATTTTTTAATTAACTTTGGTTTTTCTTGTTTAGGTGTTATTTCTACTTTCTTAAGTTGAGTTATTAATTCATCTATTTCTGTACTTTTATGAATTTGTTCAAGTTGTTTTTCTTTTACTATTTTATCTATTTTTATGTTTAATTCTATTAGTAATGCTATTATTGTATTGTTTTGTTTTAGAATTACTTTATCTGTTTGGCCAGAGGGAACGTGACTAAAATATCCTACTACTTCTTGATGAAATTTTATTGTATATTCTAATGTTTTTTTTATAATTTATATCTTCTTCACTCATGAAAATGATATCCGTTCAAGTCTTATAATTATTTTCTTTAGATGACTAATTTCAGTAGTTATTTTTTCTACTTGTTCTATGATTTTTGTTACTACTTGAGTATTTTTAATTTCTAATTCTTTAGGTTTTTCTATTATAGTTTTTACCAGTTTTTCTATTTCTATTTTTATAGGTATTTTTTCTAGATTAAATTTTGTATTTAAGTATTGGATTTTTCTATCTATTTCTAGTTCTTGTACTTTTAAAAAATCAAGATTCTTTTCTAATTTATCTAAAATCTTATATTGTTTATTTTGTACTACTTCTATTGCTTCTAATAATTTTATTATTATTTTATCTTGTTGTTGAATTTTTTTGCTAAGATTTATTGTTAAGTCTATTAAGGTATTACATTGCTTGTCTTCAGAGTGTAGTATATGTTCTCCTTCACTAAAATTACACTTTAAAATATTATTTTTATATAAGGATCTATATTTTTTCTCCGGGTGTATTTTTAAGTCTAAGTATTCTAAATGTCTTAAAGAATCTATGTTTTTATCCTAAAGTACTTTTAATTTAACAAATCCTTATATAATATTCTATCCTATTAGTAGTATATTTTATATCTAATTTGATGTTATTTATTTCGTTAATAAGGTTCTTTTTATATTCTACCATTGAATCTATAAGATCTTTATTTTCTATTACTGAGTCTACAATATATATATCTTCTATTAATGATTTATCTAACTGTTCTTGTGTCCAATTTAAATAATCTATTAATACTTTTAAAGTGTTTTTAAGTTCAAATCTATATTGTACTTCGTCGTATAGCCAACTATATCTTAGTCTAATTCTTTTAATATATTCTAGAGGCATGTATTTTATCCAAAGTGTATATAGTCAAGTGCATTTTTATATCTTTTTATGTGTAATTTAGAGATATCTATTTGTCTTATAATGTAATCTAATCTTCTATTAAGATATTTTATATTATGTTCTGATTCTTCCGTGTTTAATTGTTTTTCTATCACTAATTGTTGTTTAAGATCTTTTTTTGTAGTACCTAGTACGTCTTTATGAATTATTTCGTCTTGAAGCCACTGTGAAAATTGTTTATATCTTTTAATTAAAGCTTGCATTTACTATCCTAATAAAATTGCTTCCTTTTTAAATTTTTATATATCCAATCTATTCTATTATTACACCAATTTATGTCACTATAGTAACCTAGTATTTCCCACCTTATATTATTAATAAATTCTGGATCTAATATTTTATCTAAATCTTCCGTAGTTTTAATAGTATATTTATTTTCTATCTGTCTTTTACTAGCTACAGCTACTCTTTTAAGGTTATATTCTCTATATAAATTTCAGTATATAAATCTTATACTTCTAAAAGAAGGATGTCTTTTCATGTATTATTATGTACTAATATGATCTCAAAAACTTCTCTCTCTGATACCAAATATATATATATATCTAAATTTTACTTGCCGCAAGACTTTTTTTAAAAATAATTTTTTTACTTCTGCTATATTCAGTACACAAATAGAAAAAAAAATCTTAAAAATATATGTACATATCTAACACAAAATGAAAAAAATATAAAAAAAAAAAATAAAAATAAATTAGGAGCTTGAGGTTAGATGGGTGGAGTAGAATTATTTTTTTTTAAATAATATCAAATTATTTTTAGGAAGGGGTTGCGGAGGGGTAAGGTCTAATTTTTTTTAAAAATATTTTACAAAAGAAATTTTAAAAAATAAAGAACTAGAGGTTTGTCGGGGTGGGAAGGAGGTGGTGGAGTAAGGTGAGAAAAATATTTTAAATTTTATTTTTTAAAAAATAATTTCCTTTTTATTTTGGGATAGGAATACTTTCATTTTTAACTTTTAACTAATATTAATAGTTTATTAAATTTTTGACAAGGTGAAATATTTTATCCATGTGAAATGTCACATGTCAAGATTTTTGCAAATAAAAAAAGAAAATGCATCACACACACCATTGATGTGTGTTTCTCAAACTAACAAGTGATGGTTTAGGTATGAAACTCACTCTCTCAATAGTTTAGGTATGAAACTAAAAAAAGGGAAATAGTTTAGGTGTGTTTGACACTTATCTCAAACTTGTGGATTTAAATAAGCGCAACTTTCACATATAGCAAACATAAAAATCATATTTCTATGTTATAGCTATAGTTTGCATAATTGTGCTCCATAGCAAATTTTGTGTTTGCTATGGAGCTTTTGATTTTTATAATTCGCTAGATGCTTCCAATTTTATACAAATTGTTCAGTTTTGTATAAATTCATTTATACATTGTAATTTATATAATAAAATCTGTATTTGTATAAATATAAGTATATAGGACAAAAATATATGTATTTGTATTTGTATATACACTTTTCTCTCGTTTTATACAAACACAAACGCATTTTATACATTTTAAACATTTGTATACCGAATGGCTAATTGTATATCGAAAATGGCTAATTGTATACCGAATCAAATGGCAAAAAAATGCGATGTTTGCTGCGAATTACAAATAAAATAAATTATGGCTATAGCATTTAATTTGAATTAATAGTTTGCTATTCTATACAATTTTCCCTTTAAACTAATGTATCGACATGTTATTTAATCTTGTGGTCTTAAATATATCAAGTGGCAAAGTGAAATCAAAGAGTTAGACAAAAAAGAAAAAAGTTCATTCAGCAAAAAGCATAAATTTTCTAACTATTAATGAATTATGACTAGATTTATAGTGACTTTGATTTATAGTTATAAAACTCCGTTTGAATTCTTGATCTGAGCTTTAATTCTCAATTTATCAAAAATGGATTCATATAAGTTTTAAATTTTGGAAAAAATGAATTGTGTATTATTAAGTAAATGTTAAATCGGTTTGTTAACATTTATATAAATAAATTGATGAATAAAGTTTGTTCTTTATGATACATGAAATTTATGTTTCAAATTTGAGTTAATTTCAAATATGTATCAATGAAAATTATCAATGATCTTTAAACTCTTCAAACTTACACAAGTCAAATATAATATATTGATAAATAAGATTTTAAAGAATGTGCGAGGAATAAGAAAAACCTTATGAATAAAATTCATTTCATATTGTGTCAATAATATCATTGTTTACAAAGATAATAATGCCTAATATAGTAGCATCAACTAACTCAAAACGAACTACTTAACTAGTTAGTTATGACAAACTAGGTAGAAAAATTGAAGTACCTTTTTTTTTTAATCTAAACAACCTTTATCTCTCAACACTTCTCTACAAGTTAGATGGTGCAAAGTAGAGGTGTACAATGAGTAAGATAAAAAGTTATTTATCTAAACAAAACAATGAGTAAGATAGATAAAAAGTAATTTCAATTACTCATATTGATATTAATTAGTTTTCACTAATAAGCAAAGAAGATGATATACGGAAGATGTGCATGTCACCATATAAATATTAAACAAAAAAATTTGTCACTAGTTTTACATACATTCCCAGATCAATATTGATTCAACTTACTAAAAAAATATATTTAAACACATTTATTATTTTGAAACTTTTATTCAACTTAATTATTAAAAAATGATCATACACAATTATTTTACCAAGTATAATACCTCTAGGTTCAACATAATGGCAAATCAATGCTGAACAGAGAAGTCATTGACAGTATTAGCTAGGAAGCCTTGGAATTGAACTTAAACCTGCTATTGAAATATTTACAGAATGAAGAGAGATATTAGGAGGTTATATGGTGAATTAAGTTGTTAGTATATCATCACTTATTATTTGATTATATTATGACAAAAGATTACAGAAGAATTACTTGTTATAGTCCGAACTCAATCACAAAAACGAAAACACTAGGTAAGTTGAGAGATTTGATGTGTACTGAAATGAAATGACTAAACCTAATTTGAATGTTCGTCAAACATCTTGTGTAGGGACTATATAAGTAATAAGAATTTTCATTTTTCTTTTTATAATGTTAACCATTTGATGCGATATAATACCTTTGTTCTTGTTCTCAAAAATCTTATTGCTATAAATTTAGTTTTAAGTAAGTTAATTCAAAATTTTAGAATATGACACAAAGTTCACTTTCATTTAACTAAAAACTTATAAATTTGAAAATAAAATTTACTATATTCTTAATGTCATGACTATAAAAGGAAATAATTAATTAGTGTAAATCTTAATTATAACTTTGTAATGCATGCATATAGTAATAATTTTTTAGTGTTTCGCGCGGTATAATAATAATTTAAAATATTTTTTTTATAAATTACCTCTTCATGAAATATATTTTACAATACTTCAAATTTATATGAGCTTTTTCTTTTTGTCGAAATCCTTAAATTCATAGGTTATAATAGTATGGTAGTTTAATTTTTTTTTAATATATTTGAAATGATATTTCATTAGACTACTCTATTTTAATAATTTTTCATTCTTTAACGAGAAATAAAATATTTGACTGATAAATATTTATGCCTTTAAATTTATAATAAATAATAGAAATAAGTGGAGTTAATAAAGTTTGAGATGTTTAAATTCTTAAAATAAATAATAGAAATTAATGAAGGGAATAATAATTGATACATTTTTTAATAGTAATAATAAATAGAAATATAGTGAAAACTACAATAATAAAAAAATCGGAGAAGGGTCTAAAATGCCCCTCAAGTATTTGATTTGGGACAAAATTACCCTCCATCAACCTATCAGCCCTAAAATACCCCTAACGTCCACCTTTCGGCTCAAAAATACCCTTGATGTTAATCCTTTGACTCATATTTGCCCTTATTTTTAATAGTTCCCTTAAAGTAAAATTATTAAATATTTATTTATTATATTGCTCAATGTGATCGGTCCAAATTTAAACCCTTCTCAAATAAATGATAAAAATAATATTTTTAAAAATTCTAATTTTCTATAAAAACCACTTATGATTCATATTTTGACCCGATATACTTGAAAAAAATATTAAAAAATAATTAACTTCATGATATCTTCCTATTGGTCTATCTTAAATCGATCCCAATTTATTATAACGTAACCCAACTCATAAATGGGAATCCAACTAAAATCCATACTTACCCCGACTGATTGTCCATCTAAAAAAATTATTATTTTCATTGATATAAATTTTTCTCCCAATTATTCAAATGTCTTGTTCATTTTCTCTTTTATTCCTTTTTGTAATCTCTTATTCTTAATTAGAATATCTGGGACTCAAATTTGAAATGAACTCACATATTTATATTCTTTTAATTAGTATTATTATCATGATGGGATGAGGGTGGGGATAAGAGAAATGATTGTTTTTATTAATTTATTTTTAATTTTGGGTACACACAAAAGAATAATGTAATATTTGTATATATTTGCTTAATTGAGTCATCTTTTATTGAAATAATTATTTCTATATGAATGCATTGTTATGTTCCTCCTGTTTTTCTCTCTTGTTTGTCATAATTTTTTTAAAAAAAAATTAAAATGGTGGACAAGATCCAAATAGAATTTTTTTTGGAAGAGATAGGAAGTGAAGGGCTAGGGAGGGAGGAGTAGAGAGTAGATGCCTAACCTTTTTATAATTTTTAATTTACTATGAAATTCAAAATAAAGTCAATCACGTGAGCTTATATATTAAGTAATTTCAAATTATTTTAACGGAAAAGGGTCTAAAATGCCCGTAAACTATGAGGTTTGGTACAATATTAATCTCTATCCACCTAATGAGTATGATCCGTTAGACATAAGGGTATTTTTGAACCGAAAGGTGGACGTTAGGGGTATTTTAGAGCCGATAGGTGGATGAAGGTTGATTTAGTACCAATTCAAATATTTGAGGGGCATTTTAGGCCATTCTCCGTAAAAATAAATAAATAGGATTATTGGCCAAAAAGAGGTGTCAAATCACTTTTTTAATATTTAATTTTATATAATATATAGATAGATATAGATTTCATTCTTCATGAAGAAATGAAAGGTTGGAGTTAAATATTTAGGCCTTTAAATTTTCAATAAAGAATAGGAATAAGTGGAATAATAAATTTTGAGACATTTAAGTTTTTACAATAAATAATAGAAATGAATGGAGAGAGTAGTAATTGACACTTTTTAATAATAATAATAAATTAAAATGTAGTGAAATTTATCAAAAGAATAAGAAAAAATAAATAGGATCTCTTTTTTTTTTTTCTTAAAACGAAAGTATTTTTTTTCCATAAGAATTATACAAATACTCAGGTTTGTTGTTAATTTTTTTAATTCATTGCTTGAATAGCGTTTTTTTTTTTTTGGAAGTTATCAAATTTTCACTCTTTAAAATTTGACATTTAGAGTTGATATAACCTTCGTTATGAAAGTGATTTGTATATACTCTTACTGTTATACAAAATGACTCATATATACCCCTACCGTTACAAAAGAAACTCATATATTCCCTTTATCTAACGGAAGTAAAAAAGTTAGTTTTAAATTTATATTTTTTACTTTTAATTTTTTTTTAAAATCATGTACGGTCATATATGAATCCTTCTAGTAAAGTACCATGTATACTTTTCATACATAAATTGTTTTTTGACTTCTTTGATTATCATTATTTGAGTTTCTTATTCTTCTTTTATTTTTTTCTTTCATTATTTAGTGTAAAGAAAATAAAATTTAAACTAATTTCTTTCGGCTATTTTATAATTAAAACTATTTTTCCGCTATATTGTAAATTAGTTTTTCTATTTGTAAAAACAAATGACACTTGTTTTTTTCATTCTTTACTATCTCTTTTGGACCCGTATCAATTACAACAACAATATTGATCACAAAATAGGCTATTTGTTAAAATGAATTATACACTCACGTGGATTGACTGAGTTGGTTCGATGATCAATTTTCGTCACTAGCAGTCTTCTCAGTTAGAGTTTGTGTAATTCACATTAGTATTTAATTTATAATTTGCGAGTTATTATGCATGAATGGATTTATTCAATATGCACGTTCGAATAGCATTGTGAATTTCTCCAAAGTTTCAAAAAAAGGAACTATACAATCATATTTTGATGTGATGGATGAAGTTACTCTTCCTCTAACAGAAATTTCAATTTCAAATTTTGAGTGTGAAAAAAACTGTAATAGAAAACAGTACCTCCAAATGAGCTCACCCAATGTAAATTCAAATTGGTCCAATCTTAATATTAATATCAAATACATAATTAAAAAACAAAATAAGATATACAAAGGGGCAAAAAGGATAAAAGGGACTCCAAAAAGAGAAGGAAAAAGGGGAAGAAAGAAACAAAAAAATAAAGTAATTTGCACGAGGGAAGAGGCGCCCATTTTCGCTTTTTGTTTTGCGCAGAATCCGCAAAAAATTCGCCCTGCTCCTAAACGCTTTTTTTATGAAAAAATATTTATTTTATTCCTTTTCATATTAATCGGAGTGAAAAGGATTAAATCTATCCTTCAATTTTTTTCTTTGAAAAAAGCAGTAAGGAGTAAGGAGATTAAACTTTTGGATGAGACTAAGCAGCTATCGACTGTTCCGACGCGCCCTTAACCTATTTTGATTAAGACCAAAAACCTATCTCTAAAATGGAGCCTAGTTTAATTCAAAATGAGTTAGTTTTATTTTTTACTCAAAAGTATCTTTCAACTAACAAAATGTAAAAAAAATAGCCTTTTTTAACCGTTATTTCAAAACCAAAAAAATGTTACTTTGGTAAAAGTTGAGGGGATAATTGATATATCCATGAACTTTAAGGTACTTAAGTGTATAGTACCTAACCATTTAATGAAACAAAATGGAAAAAAATAGCCTTTTTTAACCGTTATTTCAAAACCAAAAAAAAATGTAACTTTGGTAAAAGTTGTGGGGATAATTGATATATCCATGAACTTTAAGGTACTTAAGTGTATATTACCTAACCATTTAATGAGCATAAGACAAATTAAAAAGGTGATTTACCTGCTTAATAACGCCATTATGAACCAATTAATTGGTCCTGACATGTAAGATTCTCTCAAAATTACATTATTATACACATAAGAATCTATAAAAACATTGAAGTACTCTGTTAAATAAAGGGACAAAAGGATCAGATTGCATAGAAATATATTCTCAAGGGCTAAAAAAGTAAGATTCAGATCTTCAGTATGACCAGAAAGAAATACTTTAATAAGAAAATTAAGTGGAATATTCTATATTAAACTAAAATAAATAAATAAATTTTAAAAAAACAAACTTGATAATTTTTAAAGTGTAAGGAATATACACTAATGTGTATTCAATTGCACTTCTTTTTCTGTGTAAAAAATATACGACCTCACGTAGTGGGGGCTCTACCCCACTAAGACTTGTCTCCTCTACGTAATTACCTTCTTCTATTAGGCAAATTTACTGGTCTACTTTGGTGGTATATTTTCAAAAAAATTATAATATTTACATATTTATGATTGTCATTAATCCACGTCGAAAGTTTATGAGCTTAAATATAAAGGTTTAATTATAATATCCAAGTACTTTTATATAGAGATAAAAATGTTTTGGGTGTGACCTTCATTTTCACTAAAAATGAATTTGTTTTTCATATAAATTAGAATGAAAAAATAAGTGATATTTCCCTTTCGATTAATTTTTCTGAATTAACCAAAAATAATAATGTGAAGGTAAAAGTAAATAAAACTGAAGCAAAAGACAGTAGAGTGAAAAGAAAAGGAGCCGTTGGAGTGGGGATAGTTTAGTCATAGAATCACACTTACCAATGCAATTAATTAGTCATTAAATTGACTGACACAGATTGTATCAAAAAGAATGCTTGTTGCCAATATGTGCAAAGGTTTTTTCTGTTCTAAAGATATCGCCCGTACAAATACTCTCCGTTTTATATTAATTAATCAATTTCTATTTTGCTTGATTTTAAAAAATCATTAATAGGAAAATAATTTTATTAATTCAACTCTTAAAAATCTTTAGCTAATTTACAAATAAATGTGAACACTTTCATAAAAAAAAAATAACAAGAATAATATAAAAAAATTAGTACTTAATATTTTTTTTAATTTAATAAAATGATCAACTATTATAAGACAGAAACAAAACAAAAATCCATTGCTTTTCACACTGTGGAGCCTTGTGAATGTGTAATCTTGTAATGAATCATTTTATTTGTTGTTTCTCATTAGTCATTCTTTTCTAATCTATTGGTTAAACACAATACTAATTTGATTCACAAATATTATTGCTAAGTACAAAGATTATGTTGGAGTTATAATTCCTTAACCACTTTCTTTCAATTATTATCCCAACTACTATTCAATAGCTTATTTCATGAAATATAATACTCTATGTTCTAATTTACACAATTTACTTTATTTGTAATATGTTTAAAAAGAATGAGAGATTTTATGTTTAATAGTAGTAATTTAATTTTAAAATGTCATATTACCCTTAATGATACAAATTATACTCACACACGTATCTTGACTTATTTTAAATCATAAATTTTACAAGTTTTTTTTTCTTAAATTTTATATCAAATCAAACTACATCACATAAATAGAGATGAAAGAAATATTATACTTTCTTAAAAAATGTGGTCTAACATAAGTCATTTATATAAAATAATCATAAATTTATGTATGACTATAATTTTATAAATAATCTGATTAAATATAAAATATAAATTTTATTACATAAATTGAAATGGAGAAAAGAAATAAATTCTTTCATTTTAAAAAATTATGAAAAAAATTGTAGTAATCTTTTTTCACCATAAAGTTTTGAACCAAATAAACGAGTATTGTTCAACCCCTGTTAAATCTTCGTTTTCTTATGAATAAAGAGGAAATGAACGTAAAGTAGCATTCAAGCACACTTCCCGAGGCCAATGCATCAACACTGTACAAGATTCCCTCCTTTCTTCTTCTTCTTCTTCTACCTATTTTCTCATCATTTCAGTAATGGTCCCTTTGCTTAAAAAGTTGAACTGAATACTCTGTTTTCATTGAATGGTTTCCACTTCATTGTCCAATCGATTTAGGTTACCTTTTTATGGGCTTAAAGATTACTATTTTGTTCGCTTTTCACTCTCTCCTCTGTTTTAGAGCTTTTCTTCAGCTTCATTTGGGTTTCATTTCTTCGACTGCAGAGGTCTGATTTACGACTGTTTCTTTTTCTTTTTGCATTTTTTTACATGGGTGTGAGCCCCTTTTTTCTATTTTATCTGTTTTGATGAAAAAAGGGTTTTGGGTTTGGTGTTAGGGTTTTAGTGTTTTTTGGGGGGAAAATCAGTGTTAACGGTGGAAATGTTCAATTCAGGGAAGTGGGTGGTTTGATTTGATTGACTTTTTTACTCTGTGTAAATGGGTGCGGCAAGCTCGAAATCTGAGAGGAGTGAAGCTCTGAGATTGTGTAAAGAAAGGAAAAGATTTATAAAACAAGCAGTTGATTCTAGGTATGCATTAGCAGCTGCTCATGTTTCGTATGTTGAATCTTTGAGAAATATAGGCATTGCTCTTAGGAGATATGCAGAGGCAGAAGTTTTGATAGAATCATCTCTATCAACTTCAGCTACTGAGCTTGATAAAACTCCGTCACATTCGTCGTATCCATCACCTTCACCATCTCACGTTGGTGGGGTTTCAGATTCTCCTGTTCTAAATGGAAGCCCCCTTTCACCTCCTATCGCTGCTAGGTTGAGTTACATGAGGACTGCTGGACCTACTGCTGTCACTGTTAAGGTGAGTCCACCTTCAACCAATATGTATGTAGATGATGTTGATTTCTCAACCCCATTACCCCCACCCCCACCTCCAGATTCAGGGTCTTGGGATTTTTTTGACCCTACAGATGATGAAAGCTTTAGGTTTGTTACACACAATGGTAGGCAACTGAACTTTGATGAACATGGTGAAAAAGATAATGAGGGTGACAATGGAATTCAAGAAGAGTTCTTGACACCTAAATCTGAACCTAGAAGTTATGGTTATGGTAAATTGGAATTTCATGATTCTAGTTCAGTTATGCCTAAGAGGGCTGAGAATAATAGTCAGCAAGTAGCTGATGGTGAGGGTAATAATGTGAGCAGTGAGCCGAAAGCAAATGGTTCAGTTGGGACTATGATTGGGAAATCTGCCTTGCAAGTATCTGGTTCAAAGGGAGACAAGCCTTTAGTGGATGAAAGAGAAGATCCTTCAGAGTTTATAACTCATAGAGCCAAAGATTTTCTTTCTAGCATAAAGGACATTGAACATCGATTCTTTAGAGCATCTGAATCTGGAAAAGAGATTTCAAGAATGCTCGAAGCTAGCAAAATCAGAGTTGGGTTTTCTGAGGCCAAAGGTATAACTGTCTCTTAGAGACATTAAAAAATGCTCTTTTATTACTTACTTTGGTTTTTGCATCATTTTACCTACTGAAATTCACATGTTTTTTGTTATCTATGGTTAAGTGCTAATACATTGCTTCTTCAGGAAAATCTTCGGTATCCTCCTATTTGTCTTCTATGGGCTCTGGTTGCTGCAGAAGAGTGGGTGAGAACATGTCTGGTGGTAAGTTCATTGAACAAATTAATAAATTACGTCTTCATATAAAAGTTGCCAATTTGGTTATTTAATTAAACATTATATAAACAACCTCAAAAGAGGAAACATAAATCTAAATTCAAGCTTTAGATTGCAGAATTTGCGATTTTACTTAATTGTGTTACTCCACTGGTAGTAAACTTGGGGTTTATTCATGAAGGCTGTGTGCTAATGAGATAATCACATCAACATGTAATTTCTAGAGCTGTCAGGATTGGATATTTTAGGCTTTTCCCTTCAAAACAGTTGCTTTTACTATGAACAAAATAGTTAAATTATTATCAACATTTTGAGCTTACTTGAAACAAAAGGTTGATCTTAAACTTTTGGAGCACTTTAAACCTTAATATTGATGAAGTGGGCGTTTAAGTCAGAATGTTGACAGATTTAGCAAAGAGGCCCGTTGAGAAACTTTGCAGCACTTGCATCCTCGACAATTGTTTTGAAAGTGGCTCTTTGGTCTTTCGTGGTCATTTTAATTCATATCTGAGTCGTTTTCCTACATAATTCTTGTCCTTCTTTGAGCTAGTTGGGGCTTTGGGTAGGTGGAGGAGTGTGAGCATTGTTGAGTATGGGCGAGAAAGCTGGTGGTGACTGCAAGTGGCTGTGGCAGATGGACGGGTTGATGCCATGTTGATGGTGGTAATGGCTATAGTAATTGGGTTGTAGTTTTGGTGCTAAGCGGTGTTGTATAGCATATTGAAAAAAGAAAGGGATGTAGAAAATTCAATAGAAAGAAAAGAAAAAGAAAGGAAGCAAGAGAAATGTGTGACTGCAGGATAAGAGAGGTTAGAAGAGAGAACAAAAGTTGAGTGAAAAAATACAGTGAAGGCTTTGGTGAGGGTATGCAAGAGTTGTGAGTGGATGGGGGAGCTTGGGGATACAGAGGTAGTTACCTTTGTTAAACTTTTGGTTTACTCCGAGAAGATCACTGAGGTGTCCTAAGTTATTGGCCAAGGGTGTGGCCTAGTGATCAATGAAGTGTGTTGAGACCATGATGTCTTAGGTTAAATTCCAGTGGAGACAAAAGCATTAGGTTATTTCTTCCCGTTTGTCCAAGCCTTGGTGGGTAGAGCCGTAGAGGTACCCAGTACTTGTGCTGGCTAGAAGGTAACCTGTGAAATTAGTTAAGGTGCGCCCAAGTTGGGCCGAACACCATGATTATCCAAAAAAGAATTTATAGCTTGTGATGGTGTACAAAGTTTTAAGATGTTAATTTGATATGTGAACTCTAAGAACTCGTGAGTGTTTTAAAAGATATTATTTATAGAACGGTTTCAAATAATTATGGGCATCACAAATCGGAAAGACTTCATATAAATTTGAGTTTGAGACAGGGAGAGAGTATTTACTTCTTACGTCCATCCAAGGCGAGGCTGAACTGCCCACGATTCAAGAAATTCTAGTCCTAATGTGCTCCAACGAATATAGGGATTTATTATCTAAAAAAACACAACACAAATATAGGGATTTAAATCACAACTACCCATTAACAGAACTAAAAGCATAATTAACTATCAAACTTGTTCGGAGTAATGTTGGGCAAACTTGATTATGGAGTTAACTTTGTACCTCGACTAATTCCACGAGATACTTCCAACTCCCGCCAATAATAGGTACCAAGTAACTCTGTCAACCAAGGCCAGGACATATGGGAAGAAATCACCTAGTATTTAGAAATATGTAATTCAAGTTTGGTTGTAAGTTTATAAATTTGCTAGCACAGTAGCACTAAGAATTAGAACTATCCCCAGATGTGTGACGAATGAATAAAGAGGTATCACAGGCACTGCCACGGAACCCCTTTAGAGCACAATATAGTGCTGAAACAAATGAAAAAAGCTCTGGGAGCTTGCTTTAGGTCTTTCACAAATCATTTACGTTTTATTTTTAGTTGATCAAAGCATTTCTACTCTTTTTTCCTGTTCATTGCTGTTATAATACTCTAGTGCTATGCAGAAGCAGACCATGTAACAAAGGTGATTATCTGGAAGAGGACCACATCCTCAAGATCATCTTCATCGAGGAATCCTCTTAATGGTAAGGATGACAATGATGATAGTGGAAGTGATTTTGTTGAAGATTTTTGTATGATAGCTGGAAGCCACTCATCCACCCTTGACAGAGTATATGCATGGGAGAGGAAACTTTATGATGAAGTGAAGGTACTGACCTAGAAAGTTGAGTGTCGTGATTATTTTAAATTATTATATTGGTGTAGGATTAGCTCAGGGAGCTTGAAATTACAGTTCAAGTAATTCAAATATAAATGAGAGCTGAATCTTCAGATATTAATAAGCAGACTCCCAATAAATGGTTGTTAAATATGGTTTATAGAGTAAAATTCACTTTTCTTTTTTCAAAAAATGGTTTAGAGTAAAATACTGCAGAATTTGAGAATTAAGGAAAATTTTAGTAGCCTTGATCATACTAGGATAATTTTAGTAGCTAAATGACACATTAAACAAAGAGTATACTGAGAAACATGTGGTGAAATGACCCTTCAATTGATTATTGCGATGTTCGGGCCAGCTTGTGTGCACTTAAACTAATTAAATGTGTTCGTGCTACCTCCTATCAGCACAAGTATTGGGTAGCTCTGTCCACCAATACTTGGACAGATGAGTAGAAATCACCTGGTGTTTTTATTTCTGCTGGAATTTGAACCTGAGACCTCATGTTTCTCAACCCACATCGTTGACTTGTAGGCCACAAGTTGGGTGGTGTTCATCCTAAACTACACAATGTGTTGCCTATTGACTGCCCCTAGGGGTATTATGTAGGCTTATAGCTGCCTTGCTCTATAACCAGAGATCTGGAAATACTAAGTTAATGAAATCTGTCGGACTTTTCCACCCTTATTTTCTGTCCTCTTGGTGGACCACAGAACTTCACGTGGGGCCTTCTGTATTACTCATTCACATTATATACATGAAAACACCCTGTCTTCCAACTTTTCCTTTTTTGACAAAATTCTATTCTGCTTGAGGTGTCTGAGCACATTTCATTTATCCAGTCTCCTAACCTCAACCATCATAATGATTAAATTATATTCATTATCATTGAGCTTCACTTTCATAGAAGTACATCATTTGTTATCCTCTTTGATGATGTCAAAATGTATCTTTCTGCTGGTGCAGTAGTTGCTATGGAATTGCTCTTTCATAAGAATCCCTATTTGTTTGATAAAGACAGAATCTGGTTGACAACAAGAACGTTTAGCAAGTTATATTTATACCCATAAAAAGGTTGTTTAACAAGTTATGTTTATTAAGTATTTGGTTATTAGGTCATGTTTTACTGCAGTACTCCAAACTACCAATCTGTCCTGTCAGTTTCAGTTGCTTTAGACTGGAAAATCCTTCTTTTAGAAGCTGTTCTGGATGATCAGGAGCTCCATTTACTCTAGTTCTCGCTAGTGTCAATAGATAACAGCCAATCGATGAATGTTTCTTTTCTGCAGAATGGATGTTCAGAAAATTTGTATATATGGAGATAACCATGTGGAAAACAAGACAGGAATTCAAAAATTTCTTTTAGTATAGATGCTAATATTGATAAGATGCATTTTCATTTTGGTTTCTAGACCTTCCATAGCTTTATGTATTCCACACCTCATCACTGTTCTTGAATTGAAACTTGAGGAAATGAAGATGAACTATACAGCCTTTCACAGGCATGTCATTGTTGTGGTAATTTTAGAAGATAATCTCTCCTTTTTTGTGTGTATTTCAAAGCTCATTTGCTTATCGTCCTCTTTAATTTGTAGACAATTGAGTCAATCAGGAGAGATTATGATCGGAAGTGTAACCAACTTAGGCATCAATTTGCCAAAGATGTTAGCGCCCAAATAATTGACAAAACACGGTCAGTGGTGAAGGATCTCCATTCACGCATCAAGGTGGCTCTATATTCAGTTGACTCAATATCAAAGCGGATAGAAAAAATGAGGGATGAAGAGTTGTTGCCTCAAATTTTGGAACTTATCCAAGGGTAAGGATAACAATTCTTTCTCTTCCTGCTATTGAGCATATTTAATTTGAGGAACTATGCTATTTAAACCTCATTTTTAGGGTCATCTGTCCATGCACATGCCTTTTATGTTTGCTATTATATTTTCTATTAGATTTGTAATATCTGGGCTCCATGCAGATTGATCAGAATGTGGAGAGCGATGCTTGAATGCCATCATGCTCAGTATATAACCATTTCTCTAGCATACCATGCCAAAGCTTCGGCTTCTAGTCCCCAGGGTGAAACTCAAAAGCTGATTATGAGTCAGCTGCAGGATGAAGTAGAGTGCTTTGGCTTGAGTTTCGCCAACTGGATTAACAGCCATACTTCATATGTGGAAGCTCTTAACAGCTGGCTGCAAAATTGCATCCTGCAACCACGTGAGCGAACCAAAGGCAGAAGAGCATTTTCCCCTAGACGAGTTCTGGCCCCACCAATATTTGTGCTTTGTCGCGACTGGTCTACTGGGATTAAATCTCTGCCTTCTGAAGAGCTTAGTGATGCCATCAAGGACTTCTTGTATGACCTGCGGCATTCAGTTGGACACCACTCCGAGGAACTACAAAAGAAAGAAACTACTCCTGAACCAGGGAATGAGGAATTGGAAGCAAAAGATGAAGAGAAGAATGATGAGAAGTCATCAAATTTGAATTGCATTCACTCGAGTCTAACAAGGGTTCTGGACCGTCTGACCAAGTTCTCGGAGGCTTCTTTAAAGATGTGTGAAGATATCAGGCAGAAATGTGATACAGCTCGAAATGCGTATCTGAACTATCGACCAGCACCAAGATCCTTTAGTATATGATTGCATTATGAAAATATGTTATTGTAAATCAAAAGTGGCTTTAAAGATTATGCCTTCTCTTCAGTCAGTTTAATGATTAAATATTCCATTTTACTTGCGAGTTGCATCATGCATGAGCTTTCAAAACTACGTAGTGAAGGCAGCAACATTTCATCTTTTGTTAACTCTCTTCCTCACTGTTGTCTCAGTATTATGTTTTAACATATTTCTTATCAAAGTAAACATTATTGCTCTTATCAAGGTCAAAGTTACTAGCAACGCAGCTGCTGCTGCATCATGTGGAGATAAATTTGTGTTCCAAATTCTGAAAAATGAGATAGGTGTGGGACTTGCTGTACTTGGGCCAACTGAGTCTCTTTACACCCATAAGATAAAGGGTAAGATCTGCTCACATTTTACTCTTTTGGGACTCCAATTATGAAATTATACGCCTAAAGTAGGTGTGGGCTGTGAACCATTTCAACTGGTCCTGCAGTGGAAAATATAATAAGCTCAAATGGTCAATGCTAAAATAAATGGTCTGCTGTTTTGGGGGCTGACATATCTGTCCAGAATAGAATTTAAGAAGCTTATAAATATCTTATGTTTCGCTTAACTACCCTCCATCTCAAATTATCTGGTGTAATTCTATTTTCGGTGTAGTAATTAAAAAGAATTTTAACTATTTATTCTTATTTATATCTTACTATATAGTCTTTCTTCACTAAATATTTACTCTATTTATATGCCTTCATCCCTTAATTGAAGTGTTTTCCTCCATTCCAAATTATTTTCAGTATTTGTATTTTACACCTCCCTTAAAAAACACTAATTAAGAAAATTTCTAACTATCTTATTTTTATTTTTGTTTTAAGACATAATCTTTCTTACATGAATATTTAAGAAAGATTTAGAGCCTGTTTGGATTGACTTAAAAAAATAATTTTTTAGTCAAAAATAAAAAGTCAAACTGAAACGACTTTTAAGTCAAAAAAATAAAAAGTAGGGGAAGACCTATTTTTGGTTTCTAACTTATTTTAAGTTATTTTTTTTATATTTGTCAAACATTTTCAGAAATCAAAAACTAACTTAAAAGTAGATTTAACCAACTTTTATGCCAATCCAAACATAACTATATTTATAACTATATTACTACTAAGGGTAAAAATGAAGAAATAACTATATTTAGAAACCACCATAAATAATACAAATGCTTGATGTAATAGCACCCCTTCAGATCTGATTTCATATATAATGTTAAGACAAATACATCAATTTCACCTATTAGAACTTGTTGACAAGAAGTGAATACAACAAGAATTCCCCAAGCTTGCTTTACCAAAGATAAAAGTGACACAGGAAGCTTGACATCAGGATAAATAATGGGATACAAAGTATACTTACAAGGGCCATGGGGAACTTCTTGAACTATGAAAATCAGAGAAAACATATAACTTTGCCCACTTCTGTTAGAAACTAGAACCCGACATTCTGGGTATACTGTGTATAAGCTTCTGATGGAGTCTGCACACCAATTGGAGCACGCGTAACATAATCTGGAAGATCAAAGGCATCAACAAGCTCCCTTGCGATATTCTTAACTTGGAAGCATAGATAATCTGCTAGCTTGTGAATTGCCTGTGAAATTAAAAGTGGATGGTCAGGCATAGAAGAGAGTCAACCTGGCTAGAGAGTGATAACTACGAAGATTTATAACTTGCTCATTTAACTTCTAAGATAACCATATTTGCCAAGAGTCATTTACTTTATATGGTTATCTAGATTCTTTATGAGAACAAAACTACTAAACGTCATAATATCTATTATGAAAGGGGTCATCAAGATAGAATAATCCTTAAGAACCATATCAACTGCAAAGCTGCAATTAGATTCTGATGTCGCGTACTATACTCTTGAATGGTTTAATTTGCATTTAGTGTTAAATTCAAGATATAAAGATGAAGTACAGTGACTAAATATCCAGCTAATTTTCTCTAGATTCATACCTTAGCTTTGTTAGGGGCCACGTAGTCCACATTGCGGTAAGTTCCTATATCATTCCAGATTCTATCCAAGGCATATAGATCGCACACGAGTTTTAGGGCAGCACGAGAGTTTTCATCAGGACAACTGCAAATGAAAGAGAGAATTAGATAAACACTAGTTGAAGGAAAGAACAAGTTTCTCAAACTGTGATTAGGAAAGTACTTTTTAACTGCTTCAATGAACTTTTCAAGAATGAACGATTCAATATGAGACTCTGCAAGTGTCAACAGGTGATTTAAACATCTATTCCAAGCACCAAATCCTCCAAGAGTCTTGGAGTGCTTCTGAAGCCGGATAGCTACACTTTGAAGCAACCTTGACGTACGATACTGGAAAAGGAGCAGTTACAACATTAGTTAAATATACAATGCTGTTGTATGCCAATATGTACTGTCGTCAGATTGACCACAAAATACTCACCCTAAAAGCATCCAACTGGAAGTTAGGATTGCGCAAGTGATCTTCACTTTCCCATCTAGCAGTTACCGGGTTAGGCTGAGCAAGGTAAGAATTCATGGATTGTCTTAGGTAGTTCCATGTAACAGTGAGCGTCCCACCTTGGAATTTCTCCCTGTACTGCTTCAACAGAAGACCGGCTACCTGGATCATAAGAACAGCCATTATACCCTGTCCCTTTATCATATTTTGCTTAAAATAATTAAGAAACAGAACAGTTCTTTTTGTATGCAAGAGGAAATGGACTTGAAATCTCAAATCTCAACCTGCTGCAGAAGAACAGTATTGTCTCCCTCAAATGTCTGAAATATGTCATGATCATTCCTCAAACTTCCAAACCTATTGACAGCGGCATAACCATGGCCACCGCAAGCTTCTCTACATGTGCTCAATGACTTTGCTGTGTAAGAAGTGATATAGGCCTTAAGCCCTGCAGAAAGTGTATGTACGTCCCCTATCAGTTCCTCATCATGAGACTTCTTCATTTCAGAATATTTTTCCACCAGATGAAGTGTGGCAAAATGGAATGCGTAGGTTGAAGCCAACATCGGCATAAGCTTGTGCTGCTGAGATTGATAGTCAAGTATACTAACTTCCGGTTCTTTAGGAGGACCGAATTGCTGGCGCAGAAGAGAATATCTTGTTGCAATAACAACAGCAATCTTGAGAACACCCACAGATGAATACGCAAGGCCAACTCTACCACCAACAAGTTCTCCAAGTGTGGCAGCAAATCTTTTGCTAATTGTAGGCAGGCTGCTGGTGTATCTCCCATCCCGTGAAACATCTCCAAATCGATTAAGAAGGTTATCTCGTGGAATTCTTACTGAACGGAATCTCAACGCACCATTATCTACTCCATTCAAGCCAACTTTATGGCCACAATCATGTATTTCAACCCCTGGCAGTGTTTTGTGGGTTTTCATATCCCTTATCGGAACAATAAATGCATGAACACCCATGTCAGTAACACCTTTTGTATCATGAGTTGGTAACATCAATCTTGCAAAAACTGTTGCAAACTTCCCATGAACGGCTGCATTACCAATCCACCATTTAATAGCCCCATCATTTGGCGTGTCAATTATGAATTCATCTGTGAGTGGATCAAAGGTTGCAACTGTCTGAAGACCTTGGACATTTGAACCTGGTGAGCAAAAGGATCAAACTAGATTAGACTGAATCCAAGTGTCCTAATTATCAAAATAACAGCACTATATGGTAATGGTTTTGATTCAATTAAGTGGCATTCTTATGGATGTTAATTGATATATACTTCATCAACTGCCTGGGCTATACTAACCACATTCTGCAATTTTCAGATATCCCAGTTATATTCCGTAATATTCCTTTAGAAAAAGAGGACGAAAAAATGATCTGAATGTTTCTTTGGAACATAATGCTGTAAATAAGTCAAGGATACAAACACGTACAGAACAACCTAATCTTGCAAATTCCTACCAACGTTTGTTATATGCATTGAGCCAATGTGTAAAGTATTTATCACTACTTTAGCTAGTATGTTATACGCAAACATCATCTCCCTTAACTCAATTGCTAAAAAAACTGTATGTGTAGTGCACACGACCAAAGAACATATAAACATCATAGACATTGACCAGGGAGTACAAAATGGAAGTTGATAGTGAAACGATAACAATAAAAGTAGTAGTCCAAAACATTTTACCATGATGAAGCTCCGTCATTGCAAAGCATCCCGGGTAGTCCACATTGTCTATACCGTCAAAGTATTTGTCTCTGTGCTTTTTAGTTCCCAAGTTGATAACAGAACCTCCCCATAGACTATATTGAAAGTCCAATCCGTTAAGAATTCGTTATTACCTCTATTAATGAGAAACTCAAAACATAAGATACCATCATAGTTGCTATAGCAATCGAGATTCAGGAAAAGATGCAACTAGAACAGAAAATACACCATGTTGACATCATTTGATAGAATCATACAGTAACAAAGGGAGGATTAGAAAAGAAGACCCTATGGTATGTAAGTTTTACTAGGGTACTCTTGATCACCAACAACCTTAAGGTTTGGAAATGATGCACTCTGAGAAGCATCAAATTCTAGCTTTCGCATACTTGCATAGATGATAAGTTGGCAATTAGGAGCAACACGGCCATAAGTTCTACTAGGAACTTAAATCATTTGTACATAATATCAATAAAGAAGGAAACTCTATAGTTAGTCTGATCCGGATTAGACCTGAGATATGGTATACTAAAGTGGAGTGGCAACATTGTCTATGCCTTATATAGAAGATGTTTCGTCAATAAACATCAAATAGCAAATCAAGGCCTTGAATAGAATCCTATGAAATATCTTCTTTGAGAATATACGAATCCAATTGGTCCATACAATCTTATTCAAAAGGAAGCTTTTCTATCTTGTTTCTACGCATGCTCTTGAACTCAAATAAAGCTATAGAACCCAAATAGGATCTACAGAAACTTCATCAAATACCTTCTGCAAGGAAGAAACATTTTGCATATTGGCATATTTCTTACTGGTATATACTTATACCTCAATTCTCCGATCTTTCTGGTAAATAATCAGCACAAAGAAAAATCCAATAAATGATTTTTCACATAGCATCAAACTGTTTCATACCAACTACACCTAAGTGGCTAAATTCCACAGACCTCTAACTCAACCCGAAAAAGAGAAACTATAAATACAAAAAAAAAAAAAAAAAAAAAACAGAGGCTAGCAAAAGCCCAAAATCAGCATTATGAATACATATATAAATACCAGTGCTCCTCTAAAATCAAATTACAGATATAACTGTTACTCCGGGCCTCAACAATGTAAACAACAACAACAACATACCCACCAGTGTGATTCCACAAGAAAAATGTTTTCACAAACAAATTTGACCTCAATAGTGAAAATATGTCAAAATTAAAGTCAAAGCGGTGAGGAGAATTTATTGTTTTACCTGTACTGAACACCCATTTTGATGCCAAGTGACATGTCAACGCTTCCCACAGCTTCAGCAATCGCAAAATACTTAGCCGGATCGTCAACCACATACCTAAATGGCCTAATTCCACCTTCCCTTACCAAACCCACAAGCTGTTTCATGCACAATTCCCTATGTTCATCTTTCGATATCTCAATCGGAGTTTGAAGTTCCGGTCTTGAATTAAAGTAAGCAAATACTTCTTCCTGTATATCCCTATGCTTCCCTCTCATGTACTCCGACAGCGTCTCCGTGCTCACGTTAATCGCCTTCATCTTCCCCGCGCATCTTAGCAGCTCCAATTCCTGAACCGGGTTGTCCTGAACCGGGTTCAAATGCAACGTCAGCAGATTGATTCGCCGGTTCACTAGTTCCGCCGTTTCTTCAGTGTTTCGACGACCCTTTGAGCTGATCTTTTGAAGCTCCATGGAATCTTGAAACAAAAACGATAAATCAGTAAATGTATAGATACAGAGTTGTGTATGTATAGGTAGAGAGAGAAAGAAGACGTGTTATGGTTATGGAGGTTGGAAAATGGAAATGTTGAGAGGAGGTTAGGAGAAGAATTGAAATAGTTTATACGGAACGTTAGTGTGACGTGGAGTCACGTAGGGCATGCCACGTGGAGTTTGTCATTGGAGGAAAAAGTGAGGTAAGTTGATATATTTGGCGCGCCTTTCGATGTAGATCAAGATAGGGATGGGTGAATCATGAATGTGAGATTTGGATGAGATTGGTTGTCAATCAAGACTAATATTTTTTGGCCATTTTCTTGGTAGATTTGTTTTATTTTTTAACTTGGAAAGGAGAAACTCTTTGTTTTTCTTTATTGGGTTTGAATATTTATCCAATATTAGTTTAATAGCTTAGCTTACTTGTAGGTAAAGGACTTTTTGTTTTGACTTTAAATAATATGCAAGTTCCGCGATACGCTAAATCACTTGACGATTCGTTGACTTGATAGGTGTTATTGTTAAATTATTCATTTTGAATATGTTTCAGTAAAACAATCATAACTTCATATTTTAAACTTGAATTAACGAGCAATTGGTGGTGTTGGAAAGAAAACTCATACACCTTTAATTGATAGATGAGTTACATAACTCTTTATATTCCATGAGATATGGTCGTTTGAAGTTTATCCTTTCATCATTTCATGATAAAACTTAATTGATAGAAAAACTTTAAACTCGACTTAATGTTAGATGTTCTTTGTGACTCTAATTCAGGAATTGATCTTAACACATATAAATAAATTAGAAATCATCGAAATCGGATTTATACGCATATGGAAAATGATTTGGACCTTTGCTAAGAGTTACAGATGTTACAACAAACATCTAGGACACTAGGGAGGATTGTTGATAGTAAATTTACATTTATATATAGTAGTTTCTTATAAAATTTAATAATATATTTTTAATTTGTCGGAAATCTTATGAAAAATATTTTTTGACTAATATTATAGGAAATTTTCATAATATAAAACTAGGAACACACAAACTGACAAAAATTTAATCCAAAGAAAACTCGACAATAAAATTTAGAAGGAAGCATCATTTCTTTTGGCATGTTCTCACTTATATTTTTCAATCGGAAAAGACTTCTATATTTATAGATCAAAAAAATCACTTCACCTTCTAATGCGTTAAGACTCCAATGGATATATCCAAAAATGTTAAAGAATTGATGACTCATTATCATCATGAAGAATAAAGTCTATGTCATAATTGTAATAGAGCCATTAATAATTTATTTGGAGTAATAACTAATTAAGGCTATTTAAGGAATAAATAATTTAGGACATAAATTTATATTTTCTTTCAAATAAAATAAGAGATATAATAATTATTTTTGAGATATATATACATACATACATATATATATATATATATATATATATTTTTTTTTTTTTTTTAATTTTTTTTTTTTTTTTATTTTTAATTATTATTTTTTTATATATATATTTTTCAACATAATTATCTTTTTCAGTGTGCACTATATCTCCACTGACAATAGAAAATTTGTTAATGTAATTTTGGACGATCATGTTCTTGAGGCAAGCGTGAAAATAACATGAGTTGGTATCCCTAATTTCTAAATAAAATCCTTTCGTTTGTAAGCAAAAAAATAAATAAAATGTAATTTGCGTTCATATGTTATCCACTATTTGATCAATTTGATGTTACACTAAAATTATTTATTATTTCTTGCTTTGTATTTTTGATGATCTTTTATTAATTTGTATACAACTTCATACTCCATCTGTTCAATAATAGTTGTCTACTATTGACTTTGCACACTTGTTAAGAAACTATAGATAAAAGGGGAATTTTACTATTTCACCTTTTGAATATAATAAATACAATATTTTGATAAAAATATAATAAGGAAATGACTATAATTAATAATAAGAGTAAATTAGGAACTTAGTGTGAAATTATCCATTAATTTCATAAAATAGACAAGTATTGTTGAACATTCCAAAATAGTATAATAGGCAATTATTGTTGGACGGATGGATATTTATTATCTATTATAGCAGGTAATTTTACAATATTATATCAAATCATAATTATAATAGACGATTGACCCCATTTTTTGAGATTATAAATTAAATATTTATTTATAAATGCCTTTTAAATGATATAATATGATAACAAAATATTAGGAATTTATATTAATTAAACTCTCAATTAAGTAATTTAAAGCATACATGAATTGTTTCTTTTACCTATGAGGTTACAAATTTGAATTGAGTGATCCTTTTGGTGATCAAATTTTAATTTTATTTTGTTCTAAAAAATAGTAAATTAAAATTATTTATTTAATAATGAGGTATTTTTTATACAATTCATATTACTAAAAGAAGTCGTAAAATTAAAAATATTAAAATTAAAATTCATGGGTGGATTTCTAATACTATGGAGGCTCCATAAGGCGTTTTTATACGATTCATATTGTTGCATATCGTGTTTCTGCACACTTACACTAACAACATTATTGTTGAGTTTCCTTAATCATTTACACAGATTGTAAAGGTTTATTTACCATTCAATTTAATATTTTTTATTGTATAAAAGACTGGAAAACTTAATTTTATTTTAATAAATAAAAAATTGACTTAATCAACAAAGAATTTCAAGGTAATGTATTGTAGCTAATCAAAAATAATTTTTCAGTACGTTAGTGCAACAATTCACCTTAAAGAGGTCTCCCACTGTATTTATATTATTCATTAGATGCTAGTTATAATCATTTATCATGTTCATATGTATTAACTATGACCAAATACATTGTATATATCGTGTTATATATATTCATTAGAAAACTAGTCCGCGCTTTGCGCGGTATAACAATAATTTAAAATGAATTTTTTATAAATTAAATAAAAATAAAGAGATAAATTTCCTTTTGGTTATAGTTAAGACTCGTTTTTCTTATTTATTTTTCTTTTAATTTTAACATTTATCTGCTATAGTTACATATAGTTACCTATCGTAAATATACTGAACATTATCTTTTACCTTATCTTCTTCAATAGTTTTTTAATACAATAAATAAATGGAAGAAAATATATAAAAAAAAAAAAGAAAGAAATAAATAAAAATATTGACCGTAAAAAGGTATCACATCAGATTTTTGATTCTTTAGCTGATTTTTTCTTATTAATAATGGATTAGATTCTTTAAAATAATTAAATGAAAATAATAGTGAAAGATGCAATAGAAAATACGAACAAAAGTTATGAATAGTTGTTATAGAAAAGTATCATATCGTCTTGTATATGCTTTATTTTATGTGTATATACGATATAGATAATAAAAAAATATAAGAAAATAAAAATAATTGATGGAACATCTATTAATAATATTGAGTTATCTATTATATTGAATAAATATAAAATTGAATACTTTCACTTTCATGGATAATGCATTTTTTTCGTTCTTTTTTTCCAAACAAAAGGTATTATATACATTTATAAGCTCATGATAACATATATATATATATATATGATGAATTAACCAACTTCTAACTACCATTAATATACAAAGAAGTTACTAATTTACTTGAATGATATCTTTATTAAGAAAAAATAAAAAAATACCGTTACTTAGTGAGTAGTTTGACTCTTGCAATGATATCTTTATTAATAAAAATTTAAAAATTATAGTTACTTAGTGAATAGTTTGACTCTTGCACTACTCATAACAATTGTTTCAAATGCATTATACATATATAATGTATAATGCATGTTATTAATTTTATGAACAAATATAAATGACTTATTTTTAATAGTAGACTTCTTTAAGAAAATTAATTTTTGCCTATATTTTTGAGTCATAAACTTCAAAATAGTTTTCAAAGTTGCACCAATATCAATCATTAATCATATTATTGAACAAAGTTAATCTAAAAAAATTATATATCATAAAAGAAATTGAAATAAAATAGGAGCAAAATTTATTTTTATGAATTTAAAATTGAGTGCACAAAATCACCTTAGCATAAATCTATTGTATGTACCAAGCTTCTCAATATAGATGACATAGCATGAATCATTAAAATTTAGCAAATGTTGAGCAAAAAATAGTAATGAAGCAAAAACATAAAAATTTCAACCAATAAGATGAGAAATCTTAGCCTATGAAGAAATTTTACAAAGAATATGACACATATAGTAAGTGTAATTAAGATAAATATTCATCAATACATGATCTCATTAGATAAATTGCTACTACTCCAAAAAATAAATTGAAATACATTGAAAATTATGTTGAAGCATTTCCTAAGAAAAACTAAAACTAATATAAATTCATGCATGCATAGTTTGATAGTGAAAGGTATATATAAAAGGGATAATTTTTGTCTTTTAATCTCCCATCTTTTAATGCATTATTACTCCACATTAATAAAATTAATTAAAAAATATAAAATCAAAGGTGGATGAATCATATAAAATCTCTAATTAAGAAGGTAGTTATAGTGAGAGGTGAAAAGTCGATTGAATTGAATAAATATTTTTTTTAATTATATAAAATAAAATAAATAAATTTATCTCCCATCTTTTAACATGTTATGACTCCACATCAATAAAATTTAATTAAGAATTATAAAAATTTAAGGTGGAAGAATACATGAATATATATTATAAACTCTAATAAAGAAGACAATAATAGTGGGGGTACATATACCTAAAAAAAAAATTCTATTAAAATGATTTTAAGATGTAACAAATTTGTACATCAAATAATTGAAAGTTAATGAATATGAAAAGTTCGAAAGTTATGATTTTATTTATTAAGGAACTATGAGTTAAGGGGATGCTTTTACAAAATAAAATAATTGAAGAAAAAAAAAAGTCAAAAAAAAAGGAGATAAAAGATAAATAAGAATGGAGATCATAGAGAGGTGCCACATCACCTTGTCTATGTTTCTCATATATATATATACTAGATATGTGGTGCCCGTGCAAGGCACGGGCGACGGGCCTATAACTGTTATTATTCTTTGTATTATGAGTACTTCACAAAATTGACAAAAAGAAATTCAATATGAAAATACTAAAAGAGAAAGCGTATCATGTATACAACATATTAACACTTCACAATATTTACTTGGATTGAGGAACAAAGTTTACAGAAAATATTCAAACGATTATGAAGTGTGAAAAGTTGTTTGTAATAATTCTAACAAACATATTCCAACTTTCAAACCTCTAGAGATGATGATATTTTTCCTCAAGCTCTGAGAGATCCATATTTCATTCAATCTGGCTATGGACGTATAAGTAAGACACTTTCGAACCTCCAAAAATTTCCACAAGCTCTAAAACATGTATCTTTCATCCAACCTGTCTGAAAATTTGCACAAGCTCACACTTACTATAAAAGAAGAGAAATATAAGTAGAACAAACATGGAGAAAATGCTTTCATAATAATCATTTAATACCTATATAGGAACCGAATCCTAGTAGCTACCCGATATAATTATATTACCACCTGAGAGCATACCTTTACAAAGCACAATTGAGAACTCGAGATCCTTCACCTTTTCTATTTCTCCTTCAGCTCTAAGAAAAGTAGAACGACAACAAATTCTGAATGATAAGTGGAAGTCCCAAGTAAGTTACTTATTCCAAAAAAATAGTGAAAGACCAAAATTAGTTTTTATGATAATAAGCATAATACAAAATGCTTCTATAATAACCATTAAAATAGACGAAGATATAGTAAGTCTAGAAGAGGAAGATGACACGGTAAAAAAGGTTGCAGGAACTTTTAAAGGAACATAGGAACAGTCCATAAGCAAAACTCGGTTTTACATGTACACCAGAAACACAGAAGGATATTTCAATTAGAGTAGGTTCCAATTCTTTACATGAAAAAGTGGTGAGGTTCAGTAAACTTAAATTCATGATTTCCTCACAATCTCTATACAAATAAATGAAGGCAAGATTACAATAATAACTACGTGTTATTCCTAAATAAGTTATAATTGAGTGAAAAATATACCTTGTGTGAGGAGAAATCTTCCTAGTGTTAATTGTAGAGGTAGAGGAAATGGTCGGAAAGTGCTAGCTACTTGGTACTCGGTAGAAAGATAAACGGAAAATAAAGGCACTTTCAGCTAACGACATATCACAATATATTTTACATCGTTTGGTATGCTTTTCATAAGCCTCTTCCATTGTGCGGGGATGTTCTTGTTTGTTCAGGTGGTATATAAAAGCGTTAGAACTCCAATCAGTTCAACAACTCAATGTAATCGGTTCAACAGCTCAATGTTGCAATAATCTGGAAGAGTCACTGAGACAATCACTTGTTACAATATTTGTAAATTGCAGAATCAAGATACTTTAAGAATGAGTTGAAAAATTTTCATCATGGAAAATAAATACAACGGAGAGCAATTACACTAAGCTATGAACAAATATTTATATGTGATCTTCTAATTTCAGAAAGTGGAAGAAGAACTTTATACTTGACAAATTTTTGCAGGTAAAATGAGCGAAGTTATCTCAGACAATTACTTTGTTCCATGTTCAGCTCTGTCTGCATTCCTATTTAAATTTATATGTTTTGTAATGGACATAGGTTTGGGTACACTTTTCCCTATGCAAATCCCACCTATGTGTATTGTTATTGTTATAGTGAGCAGAATTATGTTCAATTTATTTATGAGGGTAATTAAGCATCTAATTTGATAGAATAAAGATAAATATCCCCCTTTATTAAAATTGGAGATACACAATCTCTACTGGAAAATCTTACTCCAAGTAAGCTAAGGAAAATAGATTGGAAATAAGAACAACCGTCATATGTAAAATCAATCAATTAGTGACATGAATGTACAAAATTGAGCTGGAAACAAGCTGAAAGAACAATAAAACCAAAAGTCTCTCTTCAAATTCTAATAACCTTGAAGCTTAAATGGTTAGTTTTGAAATAAAAACGAACATCCGAAATCCCCAAAAGCAAGAGCAGGGAAAATAATTTAGAGGGATGAGCGACAAAAGAGACTTACCAATATTTTGAGTCCTCGTTTTGTTGAAGAAATATATGTTGCAAAGAACCTTACCAAATGATTTAGTTCTTTCAGGCATGTCATCGAACACCTTCGGTTCATCAATTTTCACCCAAAATTATTAGAACTGGATCAAAAGAAATAATACATGCATATAGAAAATGTAGAAAAATATTATGCAGAACTATGTCTATTATCAAATTCAAAAAGAAAAAAACAAAGAGAAAGAAGTAGCAAAGCAAAGAAGGAAGCACAAAGGGAAAAAGTAGTGCCATGTTTCCTCATTGGTAATTGTTAGTGGGATGAAAGCTCTTCATTTGCAAAAGCTTGCAATAGCAGTGGAAATAGGGAAAGGACGGACTAATCACTCATTGAAGTATCTATTTCTAGATATGCTTGTCTAGATTAGATTTTAAAAAATGGAAAATTTGCTCAAAATCAAGTAGAATAAGAAAAGTTAGGTGAAAAAAACACTTACCACAACTGAGAGCTCAGACATGAAACAAATTAACCACAAAATGTATGAACTTCATAAGAAATCCAATATTAGAAACATGGATACAGAGAGAGATCAGAGAACAAGGTGAATGAGAGAGAGAACACTGCGACAAAGTGAAGCAAAAAGGAGGAAGTAGTGTAGCAGCCTGTAATAATAGTGAAAAGCCACGTATTAGTTACGTGTTAAACCTGGAGAATGTTAAGAAGTAAAATTACGGGAATACCCTCCGAATGTCTGACGAAACATTCTCTTATTAAGAATGATATATATATATATATATATATATATATATATATATATATATATATATATATATATATATATATATATATGTGATTTATTGTATTTTGATATACATAATTAATACTCATATGTTTAAACTAATAGATTATTGTGTATATAACAAATTTTGCTTATCTCCCTCGCCTCTCGTTCACCACTCTTCTATATATTTGGTATTTCATATATATGTGAATCACATCAGATACATACAAATACATGTATCTAATGTGATTCACATGTATTTGGGATATATAACGAATCTCGTTTGCCTCCCTTCATATTTTAGTGTATCTGGTATCAAAAATACATGTTTCTAAATGTATCTTCCTCAATGTATGATAGAAAACTCTTAATTAATGGTCAGTTACATAATATTTTAAAAATATAGTCAATAATACAATATATGATAATAATGAAGTATGTCTAATTATGTAGTTTCTCTATAAATATTTAATGCCAACATTACAAAGTTAGACAATTTTATGCCAATTAAGTCTGTAATATAAGGATAAACTACCTTATTAGATATACATTACTATCATATATACTAATCTTTTCTTACTATCAAACAATTTCATATATTACTATTTTTAATATTTTATACCATATATTATTAAAGATACAATTAGATACTCACGTCCCTTAAAATTAAAATTGATTAATTATCTTTCCATTTAAATTCCACAATTAACATTTTATTAACAATCAAATATTTTTCTCCCTTATCAACTTCCCTCAATCTCCAACCTTATCAGTATCTCTCCCTCCACTAATTAACGAATAGTCAACCATTTTACTCCAAAGAACCAAGTATAGTTCATATATTTTATTGCAAAGAGGATGGCTTTAATGGAATTTTATGCTATGTTCTAGTTGTTTATTTGTATTTTTTTTTTCTTGCCAAATTACAGTCATGGTTTCTCTCTAACAGTTCCCTGTTGATTCAAATTTCATCCCCGACACTTGAGGGCCTTCTTCAAATCTTCATTAGTCGGAGGGACGAAAAAGCGGAAGTTTCGATGGATTTGACGGAGGTCCGTTGGATTTAAGCACAATGAGCAACATATGATACGACGGATACTCTACCATCGTATGCACAACCAGCAACATATGAACGTATACTCTACATCTATGAGAAAAAAAGTCAGATGCTAAAAAAAAAGAAGGAAGATTTTTGAATTTTTCTACCTTTTTGGAATTAATGATACGACATATACTCTATTGTTGTGATGTATTCCTAAATTCATGCGTTTCAGTTACTTTTCATATATAAATATGCATAATTAGATGTATATACTTACTATGCATTCGAGATACATGTTTTTGAAAATAACGTATGAAATTAATACTTGATACATCAAACTAATACTAGATACATATAAATAGGTACATAAAATTAATACAATATACAAATAACAAATACACAAAATTAGTACTAGATAATTTTATTAATGAATTTATTATTTCAAAGAATAATAAAATGAAATTAATTAAACATAGATACACTCATTGATTTCCGCCTTATATTAAAAGATTTGATTAATTTAAATTTCTAGAATTAATTGTACATGTATTATGAAAATCCTCAATTACTCCTCTTAATAAAGAAATTAGTTACAACCTATTAATTTGAATAAATAAAATATGTATTTCGGTTTTAAAATTTGGCAAATACATGTATCTCGTAGATTTAGATTCATGTATCAAAAACACAAAATATGATAAATGAAGTAATATTTGAGACTATCGAGAATCTTAGCAATTAGGACCTAAAATAGTGAGATTTACGTAGTTTGCCCGTAATATAATACATGTTGCCAAACTCTCAAGTCTCAACAAATAGTGGTAAATTAGGTCCATTTTATGCTATGTATTCAGCCATATCGCTATATGATTCAATTGAATTTCCAGCCCATCAAATGTGGGCTATACTATAGTAATGGCCCAATCATTTTCCCTCCAAGTAAGAAAGTCGCGCCCATAGTTAATAGGTTTTGAACAAACAAGGCGGGCCAAAAACTTTAAGACCCTTAATTTTACCAAAATTCAATTTCCCGCCCCACAAATTTGCTGAAACTTAATTTTTACTTCCACCATTTTCATTTGTGTGTAGCAAATCCACTGTAACCAAAGAGCAAAAGAACCCACCTTTATCAATGGAGATGCTTTAACATAATTCAAGATTCAATTTTTTTATTTCAAACCTGTACATTGGGTTGTTTCAATCTTTCTGGATTTTGTGTTAAATCCCTTTCTCAAGGTTAGTATCCAAGAACCTGATTGATGATTGGTACATTATAATTTCAATTAAAGTTTGTTAATTTTGTTGTTCTTCTGAGTTTTGTTATTTGCCCAAAATTTCTCTAGGGTTTTAATGTTTTAATTTGTACAGTAGTTGCTGCTTCTGTGATTAGTATTGATTAGATGTGTTGAGGTTATCGAGTTTTCATTTTTATTGTTGGTCTGTATCAAATATAAGATTTTTTCATCAACTGTAGTAGATTTGAGAATTGGGTCATTGAAATTTATGTGTTTTAGGGCTAAAGATTGTTTTTTTGTTGGTAGGGTTCATGTTGGATTAGTGATTTCAGGATGGATGAAGATAATGCTGTTGAAAGGTGTCATAAAAGTCGTCCTGTTTTGGGAAATATAACAAATCAGCTTGGAAACAAGAGACCATTTTCTTCACTTTTGGGCAATTCAAGTCTAAAGTGTGTAGATAAGGGAAATGAAACTCTAGAGGGTAAATTTGTGTTGGTAGATGACGGAGATAATGCAAAACGTGTTTGTGTTGGTCCTCGGCCTTGTAGCAAGATTAAGTCATCAAAGGTGGATGTTGTATCAGGGATTTCAAATATACCAAATGACAATCAGGATCCCATTTTGTTGCGAGTTGATTCAACTATTGCTATCTGCCAAAGTACAATTGGAGATAACGAGATCAATGATGCTTGTGGGAGTGCTATTGAAATTGTCAATGATAGGGAAATAATTCCAAAGAAAAATTCTGAAGTTATAAATGATATGGATGGTTTGGTAACTGGGGTGCCAGTGCCAGCATTGTCTGGCACTGATGACCATGATGCTGTTCGGAGTTGTGAAATTAATGAGGATAGTGAGGGCACTGAAAGTGAGGATATGTTTCCGAATGGCCCTGATGAACAAGGTCTTGATAATCTGGTTATGAGTCAGTCTGGGTCAGTAGACTTGGCAAGATTGCCAGATTCACAGGAGTCAAGAGTTAAACTTGAGACATGTACAGGAACACAAACTTGTGAGGATAATTCAGGTTTAAGTGCTACCATTGAGTCAATTAAAGCTTGCTCTTGTACCTTTTGCACCAAAGGTAAAAATATCTTGCAGACCATTGTATTGATTAATGTTCTTCTGAGCTTATAACCTGTCTTGTTTCAGTTCATATTAATGGAGTATTAATTTAGTTGTCTTTGTTCTGTGATAATCAGCTGCTTATATATGGTTAGACCTACATTACCAGGATACCAAGGGTCGGATAAGTGGTGAGTCAGCTTAATAATATTATAGTTAATGAAACTTAAGATCCTCTTTTTTTTTTTTTTTTTCCTCCTTGGGTTTTCACTCAATTGCTGTTTTCAAACACCTAGTCATAAAGAAGAGTCAGAGAGAAGCAAGTCTTTTAGTTGAAAGAAGTGGCAAGGGTAAAGAGCTTCAGAAGGAGGGTCCAGAAAAGAATACTGAAGCTGCAAATCTTGAGTCAAGTTTAATGGGTCACTGGAAGTCACTCTTTCAACACATGGAGCACATTTTTCAACGGGAAGCTGACCAGCTAGTAAGTTTGCTAACTATCCTGTTCAGTTTCTGTGTTGGTGTAGATACTCAATTCAACTTTTACATATAGTAACCGAGAGTTGTGAAGCTGTCAAACTGATGGATGTTCTCCGTTGACCATCAAGCTGAAAGTTTTTCTTTATCAAAGTTAACTCCCATTGTTAGAGCTTTTGGTGTGGTGCATTGTATTTTTATACTAGTTGGATCATTCACGTCGAGGACACTTACTTGTTCCATCAGTATGCCTTTTGATGGGAACATGGTTCACAGATTATAAGATTGTCATCTTAGTAATCTTCAAATATTTGCCAAATTTTGAAGATTTTTGTTTTCATTCTAAAAAAGTAATCTTCAAACTTTGACAAATGGGCTGAGAAAATGTTTTGCCTTTTGATTGGAATATGGTTCATAGATTAGAAGATTGTTATCTTATAGTAATCTTCAAACATTTGCCGAAGTTTGGAGATTATTTTTTTTTTTCATTCTCAAAAAGTAATCTTCAAACTTTGACAAATGTGCAGAGCAAATGTTTTATCTAAGTTCAATCTTCAATCTTCAATCTGAAAATCATGTTGTCTTGTTACTACTCCCTCCATGTCATATTAATTGAATTGTTAATACATTTTTCATTTTTTCAAATTAACTTAATTGTTCAATTTTCATGACTACTTTTAGAATGTTTTTCCAATTTTACCCTTCATTAGTTAGTATTGGAATTAGTTATTAATTAATATTTAGTGATTTTAATCATAATTTTGATAATAATTAATAAGGGTAAAAATGGAAAGTTATGCCTAATTTATGTCTTAATCATCTTTCCTTAAAGGGTGTGAAACACCTCAACAATTCAATTAATACGAAATGGAGGGAGTAATAGACAAGACGCAGTGGCTCTTTACCTCTTTACTGAATAATAGAACACTCCCAATCTGTCAATTGCCCAGGAAGGAATTGGGGGATTGACACTACTTGCAAGTTACAACCATATGAATTGGCCATGTTGTAATTCATAGCAGTCTCTTTGTTAATTTACTGTCCTGGTGGAGTTTGTCAGGACCAATAGCCAGAGATTACTTGTTAGAACATCAATAAGCATATCAGTGTTTGGTGAAACTACGTTCTTTCCATTTCTCTGAAAGCTTTGTTCTGTCAATAAATAGTGAATTAGAGATGTAGTTGCACTTGTGAACTGCCGACTAGAGAGAAATATTAGAAAGTCCATTCAATTAACGTTCTGTTACTTATTTGCTTTTAGTCACCACCCTGATTTATGCTTCTTAGATACATAGATATAATGAATTCAATGAAAGAAAAAAATAATTTGAAAAAGAATGAAAGAAGTTATATAAATATCACATTTATAATACATGAGTATCACTTCACCATTGAATGTTTGATTCACCGTTCTGTTTCTTATTTTCTGTTCTTTTGCTATTTGGCTCCATCATTTGTATATATTCATAGCCCTAAACAATTTGGTCTTGCCCTCAAAAGAAACATACCTGCTTAAGACATGTCAATATGTCATGTTTTGGGAGTGAAGTAATAAAAACCTTGTCTAATTCCTGATTTTTAATTTCTTTGAACCATCGTTAATGCAAATATCAGTTGATGGAAGCTACTCCATGATAAACTAGAGTAGTTGGTCATGATCTTGCCTTATTGACCTTGCTCTTCAGGCAAGCACTTTATCTGTAAATGATGCTTATTTGCATCATGTTTACTTTCTGCATAAACACTTTCCCACTCATGCGAACCCCAATTCTCTCTCCACCCCCACTCCCAGCTCAATTAAACAGCGCTAGTATGAACCTGATGATGTATTTATTTTTCTGTTACAGGAAGGTAGTTTAGTTACTCTGACCGACCTCAAAGACAGATGCAAGACAGAACTGGATTCGTCCAATGGGACCTCAGGGAACTGCTAGTTGGTTCCAAATCTTCTGTTTGAGGTTCATTTTCTAGAAGTGTTTTGGTTGCTCATGTTTTAACATGATCTATTGTACTTGTGAAATCTTGTATAACAGTCTGGTTGATGCAAAATAGTTAGAAAATGGTGTAACATTCCTGGTGATCATACATTACAACAGAATGAGTTTCATTAGATGAGTGCTGCAGTTTTTATTATAGTTTGAGGCTACATATCAATTGCTTTCAAAGCTACCATAGTGAATTGTTGAGCATAGCTGGTTGAGCAAATGACCCCTTGACATAGATTGGTCATTTTGTGAAGGGAAAATATTCAAATTTTGCCATTTGTTCATAGTTGAGGCCAAATATACCCTTGTTATAAGATTGGTCCAAATATGCCTTTATGTATCAGCAGAGGAGGCTTTTCAACATATAGGACTTTTGTACAAGGAAAACTATCAAATTTTCCTTGAATTATGTCAAGTGGTCTAGATTTGCCTATGAATTTTATGAAATTTTGCTGAGGTTTTTTCTCAACCTTACCAATCATCTCTCCAAATCAATAACCATCATTTTAATTGATCTTCTCAACTCTGAAAAGCATTATTTTTACCATTTTTCCATATAAGTACTATTTTACTTGTCCTAACACAGCCTGCCCTGGACCGCTGTAACCCTTCTTTGATCACCACAATATTACTGCAAATGATTTAGAAACTAGATATTCTGTTTGGAGGTTTGCTTTAATATTAGGAGGGTGATGTAGAACTCTGGCATCACTATTAATGATGATCTAAGAATGAATGGTGATGGAGTTGTGCTGACAGAGCTTCGACAAATATGAAAACTTTGTGGTGCAATTGTTCAATATTGGAGTTTTATTCCGAATGATTTGAGGTTTGAGAGTGGTCAATTTTAGTTTTGGGGATATAGAGACCTTGCCATTGGAGGTGTTGAGTGTTGAAGAAGTTGATGTTACTGCCATCAAAACAATGATCCCCTTCTTCCAACATTCAAGGTCAAATTTGGATGATCCAACATAGTGTAAAGGCAGAATTGACCTTTTTCATAAGTAATGAAAGTCCATGGTACTGAAAACTGAAAAGTTATTGTTGTTAATGAATCGGGGTATATTTAGACCAATCTTGTAAAGGTATCTGTATATTGTGTCACGATTCAAAAGAAAGCTATAGAAAGGATCACTGAGCAGCAATATCAAATTTTGTTAAAATGGAGTTCTTTTCACTAAAATTTATGTTGCACATATATTGAACAAGAGCAACATCTTCATTCTTGTCCCATATAATATACACTTTTTCTCAAGATGATATGATAATGATGGAGATATTATAGTGAAAGAGGTGAAATCGACATGCACAATGTGAATTATTGGGGTGATAAATTTCAAAGTTAATTAATGAAATACATGCAAGTGGTTTGTTGTCCTTTTGCAACTTAGGTCTTAACAAGTTTCTTGATATTGTTTATGAAAATTGACTTTGATGTGACAACATAAGGATGAATATGATTTGTGTGGTTATCTCACTCAACTAGATTTGATAATGGCAACTACTAAGCAAAGAGCAAACTGCAATAAACCTTTTTGCTGATGCTTTTCATTTTACAAATTTTTAGCTTACGGTAATTAATTAATTTTCAAACTGATAAGTGATAAATGCTAGGGTATTTTTGAAGAGTACTTGTCTTCAAAGTAGAAACATATCATTTCTTAAATGTCTTTGTGGGTGTACAAAGAAAATTCATAAATTGAAAATTCAAGTCTAATTGAGAAAAAAAAAAAATTGACTAGTGATTTGATTTGTTTTGATATTGAAAAAAAGAATTCGATCATAATTGATTTGATTTGATTTTAACTAAAAAAAAGAATAAGAAGTCAAACTGAATCAAATCAATCCAATATTATATGTATACAATTTTTAAAGAGTAATATTGTATCCAAAAAAAATATTTAATTTAATTTATAATTTTTTTAGAATTTTTTAAAGAAAAAATTATCTAAATACACAATTTATTTTATCATATTCCCTAAAATTTCCTATCATTTGAAAAAAATTATAAAAAATCCTACTCTAATCTATTCTCGAATATCGGTGGGATACATCACTGTACGTACACGATGTATCAGGACGTATCCGATGTGTCGGGACATTGAGTGATATATTCGAAACTGAGACACAATGTATTGATACGTTGAACGACGTATTCAAAATCGGGACACACACGATGTATTGGGACGTTTTGCGATGTATCCGAATTCCACCAAATTTAAGAGATTTTTTGTCACGACCCAGACTGTCGTGATTGACACCCACACTAACACTCCAGTGGGAGAATCATTGCTACAACCCAACCAAGCAAACAATCTAAAAACTAAGACATTTAAATCAAACATTAAGGAAATAAAAATAGAGTTCCCATAAACTCTAACAAAAGTCTAACAATAATAACTAACAATGCAGAAGAATAACCTAGAACTTGAAAGTCAATGTACCAAAACATCTAATAATGAACCAAGTCTAAACAAGAAGGGATACAACCCCATACTAATGAACTAACTAAAACAAAGGTCTAAGTCCAGAAATGGTGGACATAGACGAAAGACAATCCCATGGCAGCCCGGAGGAATTGACTCACCCTTGAATTCGAATGATCACTGATCTCCTAAGCGAGGTCTGTCAATAGCCGCTTAAAGATGCCCTATACTCAACAAAATAAGAGTAAGTGCAGTATCATTACACAACCATAGCGTACTGGTAGGATCACGCGGTTATCCCACTAGTGCAACATAAACAAGTCAAACAACATTATAATCACATGCATATATATCAACATATACAATATTATCAATATTTACGAACAACGAACAACTTCACATTTTATGTCAAATCATTGATCCTCTCATGAAACCCAAACCCAACAGTTAGCATGTCGGAACGTGGCAACCGATCCCACATTTATGCCGGAACGTGGCAACGGATCCTATAGTTATGCCGAAACATGGCAACCGATCTCATTCATACACCACAATCACAAGCACAAGTATATCATAAAGATCATACATTGAAGTCATGAAATGCATTCATCAGTTCTCTATCTCATTTACAACAAGTGTGATCAACATTGCAACATATATATATATACAAGTATCATAATAAAGCAAGAACAAGTATACATCACACAATCATAGAATCACAACCATCATTTACCTCGAAACAAGCTTGAAACCCTAAGAAACTTGATCCTTCCCCTTTTCGGATTCGTTCCACTTGTTTTTGGTCTACAAACAATCAATATAATACGGGAATCAATAAACAATCATTAATTACCCGAATTACTAACAATTCTATGAACTCTAGATCAAACCCATGATCTCAATTATCCAAATTAGAGTTGTTTCCACCAAAGAATCTATAATAAAACCTTCCCCCCATCAATATCCACCCACTTTATTATGTTCTATGGATCAAAAAACGGATTCGGGGAGTGAAAAACTTACCTTTAACCTCAAGAATGGTGAAAAATGAGTAGGAATCGCCTGTGAGTCGTTCCTTAGCTCAAAAAGTCAAAAAGTGCATAATGAGGTCGTTTAGGGGTTTATTAACGACTTTAATTCGCGTCGGGCTCGCCACAACGACCACTACCCACCATAGCGGCCCCGCCAAAGCAGTAAAACCCAGTGCCAAAGCGGCATTCTCGACACAGAGAGTTATTTCAAGAATTTCAAAATTTCCACTTCACAACACACCTCTAACCCATGGACGCTCAGTAAATACCCTTTACGCTAAGACCAATTTCGAAAGTTCTACTCACCCAAATTCAATTCCGTAAATTCATACAGATTCCTTAATGAGTTATCTAACTACTCATGTAATCAAAATCATTAATGATTCACCTGATTGTTACCAGATTTCCCTACACCTCAATGTCTTCGATTTCATTCAAATTTGGACAAGGTTAGGAAAATTCAAATACTACAAAAAAGTTTTCCGGCCCCAAATTTTCCCCCGTTGACTTTTCTATAACAACGAGAATAAGTCATTACAATAGATACCAATTTACTCATCACTCGTCCTCGAGTGACAAAACTTAGGAAAATAGGCTAAGAAAGGAATGAAGTAGTTCCTGAATCGACAAACAATTGGGGATACTTCTCTCGCATGTCCCTCTCGGTCTCCCAAGTAGCTTCCTTAACTGGACGATGCTTCCATTGAACTTTCATGGACTTAATCTCCTTGGTCCTCAACTTGCGCATATCACGATCAAGGATTACAATCGGTTCCTCCTCATATTGGAGGTCCTTGTCTAACACATTGAGTCTCACTTAATGATATAATCCCCGTCACCATGATATCTATTCAGCATAGACACATAAAATATCGAATGAACACTTGATAAATTAGGATACGCCACCGATCCCACACATTCAAGAATTTCAAATGGACTAATGTATCTAGGACTTAGCTTACCCTTCTTACCAAATCTTATCATCCCTTTCATGGGTGATACCCTAAGAAGAACATTTTCATCAGATTAAAACGCCATGTCTCTTACCTTATAATCCGCATACTTCTTTTGTCTACTCTGGGCTGCTAGAAGCTTAACTTGAATACTCCTAACCTTATCTTCAGCATCATTCACTAAATCAACCCCTAATGGTTTCATATCTCCAGTCTCAAACTATTCTATGGGTGATCTATATCCCTTCCCATAGAGTGCCTCAAATGGTGCCATATTAATGCCGGAGTGATAACTATTATTATAGGAGAATTCACACAAAGATAAGAACTTATCCCAATGCCCTCCAAAATCAATCACACATGCCCTCAACATGTCTTCCAACACTTGAATAGTCCTCTCTAACTGTCCGTCTATCTGTGGATGGAAGGTTGTACTAAAAATAAGTTGTGTGCCCAATTCATCATGTAATTTCCTCCAAAACTTGGATGTGAATTGGATACCACGGTCTGAGATGATAGAGAGGGGCACTCCATGCAACCTTACTATCTCTTTCACATAAACTTTAGCCAATTGTTCAGCATTATAATCTATTTTTACTGAAATAAAATAGGCTGACTTGGTCAATCTATCAACCACTACCCAAATAGAATCAAACTTCCCCAAAGTCTTGGGAAGATTAAAAAAAAAATCCATGGCTATTCTTTCCCACTTCCATTCCGGAATTGACATTCTTAGAAGTAAACGTGCATGCCTTTAATGTTCATACTTCATTTGTTGACAATTTTGACACTTCGCCACAAACTCCACTATGTCTTTCTTCATGCCCGACCACTAATAAATTTGTTTCAAATCTCTATACATCTTGGTCACACCCAGATGAATAGAATATCACGAACCATGAGACTCCACCAACAATTTCTCAATCAAGTCATATACTCTAGGAACACAGATTCTCTCTTTAAAATTGAGCACACCATCCGCATCAAGAGTGGTCTCTTGGCTTACCAATCGCAGTCTTCTTCTAAGTTCCTCTAAATTCTCATCTTCAAATTATTTGGCTTTGATCTCTTCAATGAAAGTGGCCCTTACCTCAATACTAGCTAGCACCTCACCTTTTTCTGAGATGCTCAATTGCATGAACTTAGACTCTAAGGTCTAAATTTCTTTAGCTAAAGGTCGTTTGGCTACATCAAGCAAGCTAAATTACCCATACTCATCGCTTTTCGACTTAAAGAGTCTGCCACCACATTAGCCTTTCCCGGATGATATTGAATGGTCACGCCATAATCTTTAAGTAACTCCATCCACCTTCGTTGTCTCAAATTCAGATCTTTTTGAGTGAACACGTGCTGCAAACTACGATAATCAGTAAATACCTCACATTTAACACCATAAAGGTAATGCCGCCATATCTTAAGAGCAAACACTACCGCCGCCAACTCTAAATCATATGTTGGATAATTCCTCTCATGCACCTTCAATTGACGCGAGACATAAGCTATAACATTCTTACCTTGTATCAACACAACACCCAATCAAGAATGAGAAGCATCACAATAAACTTTAAAATCCTTACCATTCACCGCTAATGCTAGAATAGGTGCGGTAGTAAAAAAAGTCTTGAGCTTTTGAAAGCTCTTCTCACATTTTTCAGTCCATTCAAATGGTATCTCCTTTTTGGTCAAATTAGTCAAATGCGTGGCGATAAAAGCAAATTTTTTCACAAATTGACGATAATAGCTAGCGAGCCCAACAAAACTCCTAACTTCCGTCAGAGCTAGGCCTAACCCAATTCTTAAAAGCCTCAATATTTTGGGGATCTACCATTACCCCTTCTTTTGAAACTACATGCCCAAAAAGTGCAATCGATTTCAACCAAAATTCACACTTAGAAAATTTAGCATATAGCTTTTGCTTCCCAAGAACACCCAAAACAGTACGAAGATAGTGGCATGCTCTTCCTTACTTTTCGAATAGACCAAAATATCATCAATAAATACTATAACAAACGAATCAAGAAATGGTTTGAACACCATTCATTAAACTCATAAAAGCTATCAGCGCATTTGTCAAACCAAAAGACATAACCAAAAACTCATAGTGCCCATAGCGAGTTCTAAACACCGTCTTGGGCACATCTTCAGGCCTAATTTTGAATTGATGATAGTCGAATCTTAGATCAATCTTAGAGATTACTGATGCACCTTGTCATTGGTCAAAAAAATCATCTATTCAAGGCAAGGGATTCTTATTTTGAATAGTGACGCTATTCAATTGCCGATTATCCATACACATTCTCATACACCTTTCTTTTTCTTAACAAATAAAACTGGAGCACCCCATGGGAAAGCACTAGGGCGAATAAATCCTTTATCAAGAAGCTCTTGGTTTTGAGCCTTAAGCTCTCTTAATTTTGTCGGAGCCATGCGATATGGAGGGATAGAAATGGAGCGTGTACCAGGCTCTAAATCAATGCAAAAATCTATATCTCTATCCAGATGCATACCAGGCAAGTCATTAGGAAACACTTCACTAAATTCTGACACCACAGGAATAGACTCAATGGATGGAACCTCAATCTCAACATCCTTAATATGAGCCAAATAAGACAAACAACCTTGCTCTACCAGTTTACTTGCCCGAATGAAGAATATAATCTTAACTTGCTTAGGTTTGTACACCCCTTCCCACTCTAATTTTTCCTTTTTCGAAATTTCTAGAGTTACAGAGTTAGTATTACACAACATAATAGGGGGATAACCAAGTCATGCCTAAGATTATGTCAAAGTCAATCATATCCAAAATCACTAAATCAACCCAAGTCTGAAACCCCATAAACAAAATAGGACAAACACGATAGACATGGGTAACTATGACTGACTCTCCAACTGAGGTAGAAACACGAATAGAGGCATCAAGAATATCACAAATCATATCAAAATCTGAGGAAAATCTCATGGATACATATAAATAAGTAGAACCCGAAACAAACAACATATTAGCTATCCAGTTACTGACAAGAATAGTACCTGTGATCACTGCATCAGACGCCTCTGCTTTATTCTTGCCCAAAAAAGCATAACATTAAGCTCTATTATCATGACGAGCCACTTACCTGCCTGGTTACGTGTTACCCCTACCTCCGTTAACATCACCATTTCCTCTACCTCCACGACCTCACTGATTACCTCTTCACCCACCTTGTGGATGCCCTCGACCATTATTATCATTCCCCGCGGATACCACTGCTCTAGACTGTTGCTACGCAGAATCTAACACACGTAGGTGGGGGCAATCTCTCTTCATATGCCAAGGTTCTCCACAGTTGTAACAAGTATGATCAAAAGATGGTTTGCCTCCCGTCGAAAGCGCGATTTCCTAGCTATCCTGAAAATTATGAAATGGAATTTTCGAGTAACTACCTGTAGAGGCGGGCATAACGAATTGAATTGGCTTAGCTGCAAGCGTTGGCCTTCCAGACCCCTTGGAATAAGAACCTTGAAAGTTATCCGAGTTCTTGACCCTTTTTGCCCATGCCTTAGCATGACTGTCTCGCCTCACCCCCTCCACTTTCTTAACATAATCTGTCACTTCGTTAAAGCTTCTCCCTGCAGAAGTCATATTAACAGATAATACTTGCAACTCATAATTTAATTCCCTAATAAATAACCGAATTCTCTCTTCCTCAGTAATCACCAATTGAGTAGCATATCTAGAGAAAACATGAAACTTAGCTTCATAAGCAGCCACAGTCATACCCCCTTGCTCCAAAGCCATAAACTCATATTTCTTGCGATCCCTCAAAGTCTTAGGCACATACTTCTCTAGAAACAGAGCATGAAATTGGGTCCAAGTAAGTGGAGGTAAAGTAGAAGATCTGCACTCCATATAAGCTATCTACCACTGCTTGGCCTCACCTTGAAGTTGAAATGACACAAACTCAATCTCATGTTGATGAACAATACCCAATTTATGCAGCCTCTCATAGCAATTCAGAATGAACTCATACGCATCATCACTCTCAGAACTAAGAAATACCGGAGGCTTAAGCTTCATAAACTTAGTCAAATTGTCATGCTCATTACTAGTCATAACAGAACCCAACAAAGGACGAAATAAAGCATCGGTACCCACGTTTCCACCCGTCTTGGGTGCAGTGCTAGCAACAGGAGGATTAGTAGGAGTTTGAGTTGCTTGAACAGATGGAAACACTCTAGGACCAACCAATCCTTTCATGAACGACATGATTTGTTGAGCTAACATCGGATCGATGGGAAGAATACCTATAGCCTTAGCCTGCACCTCTTCCTCTTATCCAACTTCCTCAACATTCTCAACCTTAACCTCTTCTTCCATTTCCATGAGAGGGTTCTCATTCACAGGAGCATTCTCAACAAAAGCTCTATTTCCAGCAAGCGTTACTCTTTCACGACCTCTACCCCTAGCTCTTCTTCTACCTCTGCCTTGACCGCGACCTCTCGTTGTAGATTCTTCAGCTAAAGTATTAACGGGAGCTACGGGCCTGACGCCATTATACCTAGTATTAACCATCTGCGAACAGAAGAGTGAAGGAAGTTGGAGACCAATTTGAATCGCTAGATACCAGTTGGAATCAAGTCATAGCACGAAAGGAGACAAGAGAAAATAGACAGATTTCCTAAAGTCCTATAGCCTCTCGAAGAAAAGTAAAGACGTCCCCGTACCATTCCACGAGACTCTACTAGACTCGTTTTGGTACATCGAGATCAACGAACCTAGGTTCTGATACCAACTTTGTCACGACCCAGAACGTCTGATTGACACCCACACTAACATGATTTAGTACTTTTAGATTATGATGATTTTCAGTATGACTTATTTTATGTCATTTTATTATATATTTTTTTGTCATAACTTGTCTCCTGTTTTATGTTATTTTTCAATTTAAAAAATCCAAAATTGAAAAATCGACGTTATTAGTTTGGTTTATAATTTTTAAGACCTAACATAATTGATTTAGTTTGATATTCAAGAAAATTTCAACTAACCTGGCCTATACACCCCTACTTTCATATATGTTTATTGAACTTTATTCAACATGACAGTAACTATAGTTAATTAAACGACTTTCTTGGCACATCAGTCATCACGTAACAGAACTTACCTACAACAACAATTATACTGACTGTAATGATAAAGCCATAAAACTATTTTGTTTCACATTTACAGTAACTATACTTTATTCATTATAATAAAATAGTCAAGTCATTCAACTTTATCAATTATAATGACAAAATCTATCTATCAAGATAACTTGATCGGTGTAATTGACAAAGTATTATCATCATCTTCTTCTTCTTTTTTCTGAAAAATTTATTTTGTTTGCAATTGTATATTCATCAATGGATAAAATAATTCAATTTTTTTAACTTTAATATAATATTGGTGAAGTCAAGTTATTTTAATTGGACAAAAATAGTTTTCTTGACTTTACTTTTATAGTCAGAAAATTAAGAACTAGTTAGTTATATATATGTTTATGTAACATAAAAACATATAGAGTTTGGTAACTTTATTGTTATAGTGAAAAAAAAGTTTAGTAGGAGTGAATTAACCCTTGTCAATATCAATTTATGTATGAATTCACAATTTTCTAATCCACATTGAGTAAAAAAATTGGACTATGATTGATGGTCTTAGGTTGACAAATTTTACCTATAACTGCAGATCATGAATTTTCACAAGAATGCACAAAATGAGAATTATTTTTTCTTAAATAAGCTTGCATTACCAATGTAAATTAAAGGGAAGTACTAAATAATCGATCCCTTCTAATATGTACATCCAAGCAAGATAGAAAATGTCTAGTTCAAATCTCACCAAAAGTTTTACATCTTCTTCTTTCTCATTTTTTTTCTTTGTTTTCTTTTTTGTGAGTGGGGGTGGGGGTAGGGTGTTGAAGTGTGTGACCACCTCTGCCCCCTTCACGTGTGAGCCTAGCTAATTTATTTTTATGAAACATATGAAAATTCTTTCTAATATGGGTGAAGGTGAGATTCAATTTCATAACGTTTGTCTGCTCTAATATCGTGTTGAAGTGTATAACCATTTCATCTAAAAAGTTGAGTTGTGATATTCTTAACATAGGGTAGGGTTGACTCTTTCCCTTATTTATTTAATTTTGGTAGAAAGAGTGAAGGGTTGACTTTGGAAGTCTTATTTAAAGGATATGGAGTCATCTAAGGCACTATAGATGAAGGAAAACTAGCTGGATCTAAGGGGCTGTTTGGTAGGAAGAGAAATGCTCTTTTAGAATTTTTTTTGTTTTTATTTTGTGTGTTTGATATATAAATAAAATAAATATTATCCTAAAAGATTGGTATATTAATCTATGTGAATAGACTCTTGGGTGCTGACCTTTATATCTGACTTTGTTATTGCTTTTGCTAATTTTAAAAGCAATAATGGAAGTGTTTTGTGCTTCCCTCACCTTGCCCCCCCCCCCCCCCCCCCCCTTGGGCCTCTTTTTGAGGTCAAATGAACTAATTAATGTAGATTTGAAGCAATAATTGTTTAATTGTAATATTTTTCAAATCATGTGGTTTACCGATAGACATGTACAAGCTTGATTTGTAGTTGGAGATTGAACGATTCCAAGAAAACTGAGACTAGATTAGTATAAATTTTGTTAAATTATTAATTAATCCCCAATTAATATATCTTTAAACTCATATTTAACGTTGCTGATAAAACTCTATGTGACAATTAGTTGCACAAAACATCGTCTCACATTCATACCTAATTCAGAAAAGGATCGCATCCAAAAAGTGACGAGGTTATTATTATAAGTTTATATATATAACTATGTATTGAATTTTGAAAGTTTACAATTGGAATAGTAAATGAAATTTGGACATAATTAATGTATAGTACAAAACAGTCGTGGTCTCGTAGAGTTCATATTGTAATCAAGATGTTATGTCCACTATTTTAGATTGGTTAAATTGCATTATTAAAAATGCCACATGTCATATTTACATGCATCAATTAACTCTTTTATTTCTTTGCAATTATTATACATAGTGGAAGTCTATCCGTTAGCCATAACGATTAGGACTTACGAGTTCTAATTTATTAATTAAACGTTTTGAAAAATTCTTTTTTTCTTGAGTAGTGGCACAGTTCAACTTCTCTCAAAGCCATTTTATTTTCTTGATAAGCTTTAAAAGTCTTAATTTGTTTGTGTTGGCATCCACTTTTGTCAACTTCTATGCTACTAATATCATAAAGTTTTGTTTAATTTAATTAGTGCTCTTATTATCTTTATAAAATATAAAATGTCCAATATATATATATATATATATATGATCACTAATGAACAAAAAAATTAAAATAATAAACGTGCATGTTTGTGTTCATATAAAGGTCAACTAGTAGGATGGCACGCAGGGGTGGAGCGAGGGGTGTCGAGCGACGCCCCTTTGCGGTTTCATCGAAAAATTATATTGTATATAGAGATCAAATTTTTGTTTGATAAATATATATATACAAGTATTGACTTCTTGACACAAATTGATGGTTTAATTTAGTGATTAAGATGTTGCGAAAGTTTCTTGAGGTCAATATAATACAAAAACATTTAGGGTTGACATTAAAGAAAGTCAACCAAAATAATTTGGTCAGAATAATGAGTCATGCTGGCAATAATATTTCTTAATGCCCCATAAAAGCATCAATAATGCAAATTATTGTTCTTTAAAAAGCCAATCAGAGTTTATGGATGAATATAGAGTGGCAAAATAAAAGAAAGAAAAGATTTAATATTAGGTGATTATTAAGTGTATCAAAGTGCAATTCCTATAAGATGAAAAAGAAGGTCAAAGCACTGAGAAATGCTTTGGAGTATTAATCTTAATCATAGGTTTACCAATTTTGGCATCACTAAGGTCTGAGTTATTTCAGTATAAGATTTGAAATTAAAATTTATGTATTTAATTTAGGGTATTACCTAGAATTTAGAAAAATTTGATCAATAATATTACAATCATAGAATTATCTATCTAATTATATAAAAGGTTGATTATAATCGCATGAGAATATAGGTGAAATAGTCGAAATGGGCAAAGTGGAAAAATCACAATCCCATGCAATAAACATGTATTATGTTCAAGGTTTGAAACATATAATTTGTTGAGCATCTCTCAAATGTGTACTGATAAAGAAAATAATATGCTAAGTAGAGGGACGTATCAAGAATTTCGGCAAGATGGGTGCACGATTACGAAAAAATACATCTTATATATAAATTTGACTTGGTTGTTAATATGAACCATTAAATTTTAAATATTATAGGTCCAAATTATATAATACTACTAGTTTTAAATTTTAATATACACATTTAATTTAATTCTATAATTTTACAGTGTTAAATTTTTTAAAAGATTTCACTACTCAATGGACATAAGCTCCTTGGGCATCCACTGGTGCCACATCTGCTCCACCAACTACTATCACACAAACTGATAGTACCATCTCAAATCCTGAATATGAGATATGGTTTTGCCAAGACCAACTAATTCAACAGGCAATGCTAGCATCCGTTGACCACACCATTGCTCCCACTGTTGCAACTGCCTTTTCGACAAAAATAGCATGGAAACTCCTTCATACATCGTACGCAAATAGGAGTCACAATCGCATTTTCAGCTTGCGAGATTAGTTGCAAAACGTGAAAAGGGCCTCCAAGACAGTTGCTAGTTACCTACAGGAGATAAGATCAATTGCCGATGCCTCAAAGTAGCAGACTCTCCGGTGGCTGATGATGAACTAGTAGTCAAGATCTTGAGTAGCCTAGGTCATGAGTACCGTGGAATCACTGTCGCTATAAGAGCGCACGACACAGCCCTAAGCTTTGAGGAACTATTTCAGAAACTCACAGACCATGAACTTTTTCTCAAATATCAAGATATTAACATGTCATTCTTCATCATCATGGCTGCCGTTGCACAAAGGACCAACTTTTAGCCTCAACATCAGAAAAATAATCATCGCTTCCCCAATCAATCTTCGCAACCACATACTCCACGACAAGCAGTTCTTGGAAATTAACAAAATGGGAGACAATCCAGGCAAGTAGTGAAATGCCAATTCTGCCACAAGATCGGTCACACAACTGATGTGTGTCGCTCAAAATCGCACAACCACTTTGAAGTCAAGGTAAATTTTGTGTCTAATCATCCAACAGATGCAAATCCTTGGATCCGTGATTCTGGAGCAACCTATCATGTCACAACAAATTCAGATAATCTTGAAGAATACACTGGCAATGAAGAAGTGTCCATGGATGACGGTAAAACTATTCCCATTACTCACACTGGTTTCACTTAAATTAAGGCTTGTAACTCCACTTTCATGCTCTTTAACACTCTTTGTGCTCCAACTATCAAAAAGAACTTTATTTCTATTGCTAACTTTTGCACTGACAATCTAACCACAATCAAATTTTTTCCACACTCTTTTCTTGTGAAGGATCTCAAAACTCGGAGACTACTGGTACAAGGCCGGAATAAACATGGACTCTATGAGTGGCCCCAGAGGGATCCTATGTCACCTTCCGCCCACTTCACCTCCACCAAAGTTTCTCGTCAACTATGGCACCATCGCTTGGGTCACCATTATCTAAAAATCCTAGACTTAGTACTAAATAAATTTTTCCTTCCCTTTTCCACCAACGAAAAATTTCAATTTTGTAATTCTTGCTCATCAAATAAAACTCATCGTTTTCCATTTCAATGACTCACTTTAATTAGTAATGCCCCACTTCAAACTTTGTTTAGTGATTTATGGGGTCCATCACCCATTTTATCCATTGATAAAAAGTTGTATTACTGCATTTTTGTTGATCATTACACCAAATATACTTGGTTGTATACAATAAAACACAAAAGTGAAGTCGCTTCAATTTTTGCACAATTTCATCCTTTAGTGGAAAACTTTTTTAAACACAAAATTGTCTCATTTAATATTGATAGAGGGGGTGAATTCACCGGTCTTAAACACTACCTACAATGTAATGGCATTGAACATTTAATCTCCCCACCCTACATATCCCAACGAGTTGCCATAGCTGAACGACGATATCGTCACATTATCGAAACAGCTCGAACTCTTCTCAATGAAGCCGCCCTACCATCTGAATTATGGTCCTCTGCCTGTCACCATGTTGTCTATCTCATAAATAGACTCCCTATACCTGGCCTAAAAAATGAGTCTCCTTATAAAAAATTATTTGGCGAACCTCCAAAATACACTTCACTAAAAATTTTGGGTTGCCTTTGTTATCCATGGCTTAAACCATATACACATAATAAATTTCAGACTAGATCTACACCGTGTGTCTACTTAGGAATTTCTATTGTTCATCAGGCACACCTCTGTTTTGATCCAGTGCATTCAAAAATATTTGTCAATCACGATGTTTAATTTTGTGAAGATATTTTTCCTTTTACTCAAATGTTCTCACACTTGAAAAATAAGTTTTCCACGTTAAAATGGGAAATCATCGAGTCCCAAGTCTGTAAGGATACTCATCCAGAAGTCCAATACAACTTGGACTCCAATCTTATTCCAATTCTTCCGCCACCTATCCCCATTCCCCTAACAGTTCCCTCTAGTTCAAACACTCAAGAGTCCATAACTGAAAGGCAACTACCAGCAGTCTACACTTCATCAGGTATGATTCCTATAGCTTCTCAACCTTCTTCCCTATATAACGATACATCCCCCAACATTTCTTCCCCATTACCTGATTCTAGTTTTCCCCCATCAATATTGAACCAGCAGTAGCCACCGAATCCTCCACCCTTCGGTGTGGTCACAAGGTCTAAAAATAATATATTCACACCAAAGAAACACTTCAGTATTTTGGCTCGCCTTTCTCCCACTCCAACTACCATTAAGCAAGCCGTCAAGCACATTGAATGGCAGAATGCCATGGATCTGGAATACGAAGCCTTAATGAAAAACCACACTTGGGAACTAGTATCTAGAGACCCGATGAATAATGTTATTGATTGTAAATGGTTATTTCGAATTAAAAGAAAAGCTGATGGTTCTATTGACAGGTACAAGGTGCGATTAGTAGCAAAAGATTTCACACAATGTCCAGGATTGGACTTTCACGAAACTTTCAATCCGGCTATCAAACTAACCACTATTCGAATTGTTTTTTCCATTGCAATTCAAAATAACTAGAATGTTCAGCAGCTTGACGTGAACAATGCATTCTTGCAAGGTAACTTACAAGAGCATGTATTCATGACTCAGTCGAAAGGCCGTGTCAACTCTGATTTTTCCAATCATGCATGCCGTCTTAGCAAGGCTATTTATGGCCTAAAACAAGCTCCATGTGCATGGTATGAAGCTCTCAAATCTCACTTGACTAAAAATTGGATTTGTTAAGTTTGAATCAGATGCTTCTCTGTTTATCTTTATATCTGAAGCTGTCACAATGTATATTCTAGTGTATGTTGATGATATCCTCATTACTGGGAATTACCTAACCTTGGTCGCACATGCAATCAATTCTCTGGCCTATAAGTTCTCCCTGAAGAACCTTGGTGAACTCAACTATTTTTTGGGGATCGAAGTCAAACATGTTCCAAATGGGATTATCTTATCACAGTCCAGCTACATACTTGAGATTCTCTCAGATGTGGATATGACTGACTGTAAAGGAGTTACGACACCCATGTGCTCAAGTTCATCACCCAAAGCAAACAATGGTTCCCCTCTTGCCGATGCAACCTTGTATCGACGCACTCTTGGTAAGTTGCAATACTTATCATTCACGCGTCCTGATATTGCATTTGCAGTTAACAAACTATCCTAGTTTATGCAATCTCCAAGTCTGGAGCACTGGAAAGCAGTAAAAAGGGTTCTTCGATATCTCAAGGCATCATCAACATTGTGTCTGCAAATCTCTCGCTACTCTGATAATAATCTATATATGTACGCCGATACTAATTGGGCAGGTGATCCCTGTGACAGAATCTCTACATCTGGTTACATACTCTTTTTGGGACCAAATCCTATCTGTTGGTCCTCGAAGAAGCAACAATCAGTTGCTCGATCTTCTACTGAAGCAAAATACAAATCGGTAGCCAATGCCATCTCTGAAATTACTTGGGTCCACAACCTGTTGAATGAGTTATGATATCCAATCTCGCAAACGCCAAGCATTTTTTGCGATAACATTGGTGTTTCATATCTCAACAAAAACCCGGTCTTCCACACTAAGATGAAGCACATTGCAGTAGACTTTCATTACCTCCGCAACAGTGTGAACTCCGGTAGAGTGATCGTCAAATATCTTTCTGCCGTGGATCAAATTGCAGACACTCTCACAAAGCCGCTGCCCAAACCTGCTTTCCTTTGGTGTTTATCCAAGTTAGGCGTTGTTGCACCTCACCTAACTTGAGGGGGTGTATTGAGATAATCAATAATCGGTTATCAATTCTTATCAAGTTGTTAGAGTAGTTTCTTAGATTTAGTCAAGTTAGTTACATATTAAGTTGTTAGAGTAGTTCCTTAGATTTAGTCAAGTTACTTACATCTTATTGTATTTAAGTTGATGTTACGATTGAATAAAATAATCTGAGAAGTTTGCTTTGATTCTCAATCTCTTTAGAGAGGTGCACTCAATCATTATCATATTATTATATGATACTTTGAACGTGGGTTCACACATCTATATTTAAATATTTATAAAAATATAACACTACTATATATGATATAAAAATGGAAGCATGAGTTCACGTAAATCCATGACGCCGCCATCTACATAGGCCTTTGGCTAAGTAAGCCTTCACTAAGTAAGCCTCAAGTGGTGTATCGATGATAGGTCCTTCTCAATGTGCATAGTACGTTTCCATCAAAGTCATTGAATTAAGGGGGAACCCATCGGTGACCCCTTAACTTGGCACGAAATTTCACTTAGACACCTCAACTGGACAATGTTCATTTTAGACACCTCAGGTAGGATTCCGTTGTGTCATTTTGACACTTTTCGCTGACATGACATGGTAAGTGTAGTCCACCCAAAATCAGTGCGTGAAGCGACTCTTTTTCAGGCCAAAAAAATAATATTTAAAAGGTTTTTACTATTCTTCTTCCTCATTCTCTCCTCCACCACACACCATCCATTTACCACCGCTGCCACCATCGCTATTAATACAATCAAATTAATTTTTTTATTTATTCAGTTTCAAAAATCACTACAACCATCGTCATCTTCTCATTCTTATTCTTTAGAAAATAGCACAAAAGAGATATAGAGTGTATGAAAAAAGACGATTTTTGGTTCCACCTTTTTCTTCGAAAAAAATGAATATGAACACTCATATTTAATAATTTTTCTTTCTTTCTCTCCTTGTCTCCGTCCTCCTCCTCTCTTTTTCTCTCAAAACAACAGTAAGATAGAAAGGAAAAAAAGAATCTAAAATAATTTTAAAGAGCAAATTAAGAAAACAAATTAAGAAAATTGTTGGGTATAGTAGAGAAGACAACTACCATTGGGGGCAAGGGTGGAGGGGAGGGGTTAAATTGATTTTTTTTAGAATAATATTTTTATTTTAATTACTACATATATTTTAAAATAATTTTTAACTTAAAATAACACGTGTAATCATGTAATTCGTTGTTTGCCACGTCATCAACGAGTGTATTACACTCTCCTTCAGCTTTTTTCTTATTGTAAAAAAAGTATCAAAAAAATATAACGGAACCCTACATGAGGTGTCTACAATGAACATCGCATAATTGAGGTGTCTAAATGAAATTTCGTGTCAAGTTTAGGAGACCACCAATGAATTCCCCTTTGAATTAATCAAAGCTGCACAGTATGTGCCATTAATATATTTGTCTAAATAGTCAAACCTTGGTACAGCTAGCTTTCAACATATGCATTAACGAAAGGCACTTATCACATATGGCATGAAAATTATTTAACAGGACACCTTATCAAGTGAAAATTATTCATAAAATAATCAAGAGAAATAGAGTATACCTTTGTAATGATCAGGTAGGGGTCTGCCTAACCACCACTACTAGGTGGCTTAAGAAAGTATATATTATATTCATAAGGTAAAAGGTGAATAAATAAAATTATCATTTTATTTATTACTTTTTAAAGATATGTTAAGTCAATACTGAATAAATAAAAATACATGGAGGAAATATTATTTATTTCCCAACATTTAGATATAATATAGTTAGGAGTGATATAATATATTTTTTTTAATTTATTGTTTCTCAAGAAGTGATTCAAATAAACATGAACAGAGAGCGCATATATATGTCTTTACTTCTAAGGAGGTGCTGTATACCTGATACATCGATTTAGCTTTGAATTACATATTTTGTAAGCCTGATAACACTTTCTTTTGTTTTTTTTAACATTTATTTTATGCAAATGATTCGAACTTATGTATGTAATATAAGGTCTTCATTTAATTATGTTTTTATTAATTACTTTATAATATTATTATTACATATCTTATGCTTTGAATCAACTTTGTAGATTTTCTACCTCATTGAAGTATATTTTTATTCTTTTGTATTCTATATAATTTATTGATTCTGTTCACCGTAAGAATCATATTTTCTTTATCAAATTCACATTTATATAGGAAGTCGTAAATTGCATAAATAAGTAGCTCAAGAAGTTACTCCCCCATTTCATTTTTTATCTGTACTTGTTATTATATCAAATATAGATATTTTATTTTATTTTTATAGAAAAAGATCTGATATCAATGACGGAGTTAGAAATTTTAAATAAGAAAGTTGAAAATAAATAGACGAATAATTGAAGAAGATTCGATATCTATATATCATGGCTCCGTTCCTGAAAAATGTATCCCTCAATTTTATTATATAGAGTTAATATACTTTTCGTTAAAAAGTAGCTCACATAAACGTTTTATTTTTCTTTTTCGAGAAATATGTGTTACGTTCAAAAGAAGAGAAGCATAAGAAGAACATATTGGCATTATCTGCGTGTAAATGCATTTTTTTTCTTCTTTTTGAATAGATGTGAATAAATAACGGCTGCTATTTCAACGTGGCAAGGAAGTGCTATCCACGTAAGAAACGACGTCGGATAGTATATGCAAAGGGACCCACTTACTTTCCCATCACAAATAAGGGAATAAGAGGGCCCACATTATATAGTTTCATTCTCACGCAACTTGGGATGATCATGTGAACCCATGCGAGTATCTCCAAAAAGGCCCATAACCCATAGTTAATCATGTTCTCTTCTTTTTCTTATTTTTGGTTTTTTATTTGGTATCTGTATTGGATTCAACTAGATTAAATTTAAGGAAAATTATATGAAATAGTAAATTACTAATTTAAATTAATTGTTATAGTCATAGTTTATTTTAATTGTAATTTGCAGCAAATATTTCCTTTTTTTGTCATCTGATTCGATATACAATTAGTCATTTTATACATTTCAGTATAAAATGTATAAAATGCGTTTGTATTTGTATAGAGCGAGAGAAAAGTGTATATACAAATACAAATACAAATATATATATATTTTCATCTTATATACTTATAATTATATAAATACAAATCTTATTATACAAATTACAATGTATAAATGAATTTATACAAACTGAATAATTTGTATAAAATTATATGTTTATAGCGAATTATACAAATTAAAAGTTTCATAGCAAACATAAAATTTGCTATGAAGCGTAATTATGCAAACTATAACTATAACATACAAATATAATTTTTATGTTTGTTATATGTGAAAATTGCTCTTAAATTTATGCATTATATTGTTCATTTGCTATCAATAAAAGAAGGGGGAACCCATCGGTGGCCCCCTAAACTTGGCACCAATTTTCACTTAGACACCTCAAGTAGGGGTCCGGCGTATAATTTTGACACTTTTTGTATTTTCAAAATCGCATATTAAGTGCGTACATCCATACGCTCTTATGTGGAAAAATAAACGAATTGATATGCGACACGTGGAAATTTTAATTATTTTTTAAAGACTCAATTTTACTTTCTTTTTTCCTTTATTCCAAATCCCAAACCCCATGACCTCACCTCTTTTCTTCTTCTTCTTGCGTCTGGATGTACGCACTTAATATGCGATTTTGAAAATACAAAAAGTGTCAAAATTATACAACAGACCCCTACTTGAGGTGTTTAAAATGAACAAAGCCTACTTGAGGTGTCTAAATGAAAATTGGTGCCAAGTTTAGGGGGCCACCGATGGGTTCCCCCATAAAAGAATATCGAACTTGACACATCTCATTAATGATGAAAAGATTATACATCATCCCATTATTGGTTTAATCATGTCTTCGTTTCACCTATGGAAGACAATTGAAATAAACTATCAATAAGAAAAATAACCATGGTTAAGTATAATCATAACTATTTTTCTATACTGGATAAAGTTCTTTAAAATTGTTGTCATTTGAAATGAAAGAAAATTTGAACCAATCAAAATTTAAATTAAAGTTGAAATTCATGATTAATATTGATGATTGCGATAAAATACACATTAATCAATTATAATTAAGTGATATAGTGTATGAAAAGACAAATTTTATCTACTTCTTGTAGTTGTGCATGGTGTAAGATATGACATTTAACTTAATTTTACCTTAAAAACTTATTTAGGAAGGAAAAATTGTTCAAATTTATGTAAAATAGTTAGATAAAATAAAACATGTTTACCGCTTTCTTTGATTACTTTCATTTTTGGCCTTATCATGCTTCAATCAATTGATTAAGTTCTAATGTATATTGTTTGATGTTGGGTGCGAGAAAAAAAAAAGGTAATAATTTTCACCAATATGTACTGGAGTGAGTTATTTGAAGAGTAATTCATTTCTCAATTAATGTAATACTTTAATTTATTCTAACACCAGTTTTCACGCTCAGATTCAATTTAAGTGTGGATCTAGAATTCAAATAGAAATGAATTTTGAATTTAACTCAAATTTAAAAGTTAACTCATGAAAGAAAAATATTCAAAGATTATATAAATTGAAAGTCATCGGTAAAAGAAAAAAGAGTTTAGTATCTGATGGTCACTCAATTATGCACTCTTCTCTCAAAAAATCACTTAACTTTTAATTTTAACTCGAAAGTCACTCAACTATGCACACTCTAGTCTCAACTTTCAATTTTAACTCAAAAGTCACTCAAATATCCATTCGTCTCTAATATATTAACCGAAGAAAAAAAGAATGAAGGAAATATCATCCATGAAATATTATATTTCCCCGGTTTCAAAAATAATGACCTAGTTTTTTTTTAGTTTGTTTAAAAAAGAATAACCCTTCCTTATTTTGGCAAGATTAAAGAGCATTTTGACACATTTAATATAACTTTAATTTAAAATCACAAGATTAAAAAAAAAAAATTTCTTTTCTTAAAGAGTTAAATCTCGTTTCTAGTCAAACTAGGTGATTACTTTTTTAAATGGAGTGAGTACCAAAATGAACCATGGTTAAGGACGTGAATCAGAGTATAAGAAAGTAGGATTAGAAAGACGAAATTGCCCCTACACAGAATTCTAGATTGTACATCCAATGGGCGCCGCAATCGACGATAAATTGTCTTTGTCTTCTCCTGCCCACATGATTATGTTCTTCACTCCACTCTCCACATTCACTTCTTTTATGGACTACTTTTTTAATTTTCTAAATAAAAAACTATTTACTTTCCTTCTACGCCGGTACTTTGACTTATTCCCTATCCACCACCTAATTAATTTATTTTAAAAAATCTCATATTAATAAAATAAAAATTTATATTTTAAAGTGTTGATTAAACTTTATAATTTGATTTTCATAAAACGAAATGCTACAAGCGGATAAAGTTTCCTAATTAATCATATACTCCATGTGTGTTTCCTTTTATATTGATGATTCATGTTCGACACTAATTAATATTTTAGTGATAAGAATAATAATGTTAAAAATATTTTATTATTTGTTAAAATGACAAGTAATAAAAAGAAAATTTTATTTTTAATATAATAATTAAGTAAAATAAAATGGAGAAGTATTCACTAATTACCTCATTATCATGGTAAATATTTTTTGTCAAATCTGTTTAGATATTTGTTCTTTATTAATGTGCAATCATGTGAGTTTGACATAAGATTTACTATCACTTAATTATAATTAATTATTTTATCTTAATTTGTCACTAAACCATTTCATTATTAAATTCATTTTCCAAAAGTTATTATTATTATTATTATTTAAAAAAAGGATAAACCTGGCCTTGGAATTTAAATTTTAAATTTTCGTGTTTAACTTTTACTAGGTTCAATTTTGTGACAAAGAGCTGAATTATTTAAAAAATATTTATGTGTCATTATTACCACATTTGTCATCCTTGTAAGATGTCCATTTTAATGACGGAATTAGATAGGAGTGTGCATTTGGTTAGATGGGAGTTGGTATGAATTGAGAATGATATCAAAAGAAAACTTTGTCTTTTGTTGTGGCCAAGTTACAAAGGGGAATAAACGACTCTCTAGATATTCAAGAGCTACCTTTATATACTCTTATTTCTTTATTTTATTTTATTTTATCTAGTACGTATTAGTAGTAAATATATACTCATCTATTGACTAAACTCATTGATATTTGGACTTCTTAACATTTTTATAGCTTTAGAAAAATAGTTTATACAATAGCTTTTTGGCCTTTCAAAATTAGTTTATCTTTAACAAGTGTTTGGTGCATCGGAGAAAAACTTTTAAAACAAATACTCTCTTCATTTTGGTCGGGAGAAATGATTTGTTAGTCTTTTAAAAATTTTTTTTTATTAGTTTATGTTCTTTTTATTAGAAATTTTTATTTGTATACTTTCGTTTAGTTGCTGATTAAAGTATTAAGGATTGTTTGATGGCTAAATTATAGAGAAGCTATCCATATATAAGTAGAATTAATTTAGCTTTATATATTGTTTGATTGCAAAAATAAGAAAAATAATTTAGTCATAGAATCTAATCTAGCGTAAATTATATACAATTAATATTTTTTTGATTTTTTTAATTTTATATACAATATGAATTTCTCAGTGTAGATTTCTGAAAGATTGATTTTGAACAATTTCATGAGAGACAGATGTAGACTGGAGAAGTATTTAGAGAAGTGCAGTGGCGTAGCCACGTGGTGGTTAGGGTGTCTAATTGGACACCCTTCGTCGGAAAAAAATGTCATGTAACATGTAAAATGATACACGAAATGATTAAATAACATATTTTAAAAATTCTTAATATAATAAGCTATTGTAGCTTAGTGATTTTACTTCCTTGAAATGAAGTAGTGCTCGTGTGTTTGAATCTCACTACTCACTAGTTTTACTTTTTGAAAAGAGCTTTTATTTTGTTATTTTTGGACACCCTTTAGATGACATAAATTGAGATAGAAGATTAGTAGGCAATAAAATGATAATGCATTGTCTTGTTTTCTATTCATATTATTAATCTTAAATATTACATTCATTATTATTTCTTTTATTTTTGTAACTTTTTAAAACTAATTTGATTTTTTTTTTAAATCGAAAGTCTATCAACAATAACTTGTTTACCTCTGAGATATATGGGTAAAGTTTACTCAACTCTATTCTTTTAAACCTTAAGGATATGTTTGGTGTGAGGAATTAAAAATAATAGTGATGGGATAAAAAAAAATTATGTTGTTTGGTTGGCAAGTCCGGGATAACTTATCTCGAGATTAATAATTAGTACCCGAATAAGTTAACCCTCCCCATGGGTGGTATAGTAATCCCGGGATAACTTATCTCGGGGTAAAATAGGTAAATGACAAATATGTCCCTTTAAATCCTTTTTATACATCATTTTTCACATTTACGTATATTTACATTTTTTTAATATCATGTAAAATAATATTTACTACTCCTTATTTTTATGATGATTATACATATTTTTCTATTAAAAAAATTATATTATATAAATATAATTTTTATTTATGAATTTATTTGACTAATTCTTATGTTTATTTTATTTTGATTTCTCATAAATTTTCTTCTCTTTAATAAACTTAAGAGGAAAATTCTATTTTAAAACTAAATAAGAAAAAAGTTATATTTTTAAATACACATGGTACTTATCGTGGGAATACATAAATAAAAATATTTAAGTTATAAAAATTTTATTTTAAAAAATGAATAACTAAAGCTCACAAAGAAGAATTTAAAAAGTTTAAATAAAGTGAAGGGTAATTTTATAAACAAATAATTTGTTTTTAAAATTTATCAATATATATTATTTTGAATATAACAAACCAAACACTCAATAAGAAATAATCTCAAGACAACTTATTCCATCATAACTAATCTCAATATAATTTATCTCAATATAACTTATCTCATCATAATTCATATTCAAATCAAACGATTCCTAAATATATTAATATACTTTATATGATAGATTTCAAAACTGTTTTAGAGGAATAAGAAAGTGTGTTACATCAATTATAATGTTTCACGACTCATTGTCAAAGTTGTAAAGATGCGTTGAAATGCGTGATATTTTAGCCAATGTGGCGCTGAAACGTCAGGATAAGGAAAACGCGTTTTACACTGACAGGTGGAGGTTGGTTCGGCGCATTAACACGAGGCAACTCATTAGTGGTTGTAGCCGATAAAGTTGACTGGTTATTACCGGTCACTTTCTACTTTATTAAGACCCAGTGCCAACTAGATGTGACAAGGAATGCTTAATTTTTAACGGTAGCTTTGCCTCAAACTTACTCCACCAATATTCATCTAATTTTACATCTGATCGTATTTTTTTGTTTCATATTAATTGATATTTTTTTAGATAAATTAATTTATCTTTTAAGATTTTTATAAAAATAATTAATTACAAGAATAATATAAATTAAATAATTTATAGTTTTTTAATTTAATAAGATAAATAATTATTTTAATATAATGATTAACTAATATGAAAAAGAGGGGAGTAATTTTTTAAATATCAATTTAGCAACAAGAAAATTTTACCTCTTCGTCGACAATAATATAAATGCTTTAAAAAGATTTCCTCTCTCTCTCTGAAATTCAAGACTTAATTTTCTTTTCTGGCATAACAAATATTCCATCTTATTAACTTTTAAGTATACAGTAGTTTTAGTAGCTAAAAATTTCAATTAAAAGACAAGTTTTTCATGTATCAAAAATGTCCATTTTGGTAGTTTATGATATTTTAGTGCAACTTGAGCTTGATATGCTGGTAAGATTTTCTTCAAATTTCAAAATAAAGAGGATAGTTCGTATGAAATGTTGCCATACATTTCAAAGTTTGCCTTTTGTAAAAGAAGCATCATCATTTTAAATTTACCAAAAAAAAGACTCATGTTTAATGTATAAATAATGTTCATACCATATAAAAAAATAATACTAAATAATAATAAGTTATTATTATTGATTAGTGATTTTTAGTAAAATTATTTGTATTTAATGATGCCTTAAAATATTCTGATGCTTATATACTATAAAGTATAAACTATAATTTGTTCATTTGATATTTTGTAAGAATTAAGAAAATTTTAATAATTTTCACAATTTGTGAAGTTTTTATTTTTATGATAAGAACATACGATACAATAAATTCAAATTGCATATTCAAACCAAAATTTTAACTTCATATCAATTTATTTTCATACTGCATGTCAAAATTGGCCATAAAAAAATGTTTTTATTCAACAAATAAAAATTATAATATAAATACACTATTTAATGACGAATTAAAATGCTGTAATCAGAAAATAACTTTCAAATTTTTTATGTCTAAAAAAAATTTATAAAATTTAAAAGTTTCACAAAATATACCACCCCAGATAGAAGGAATATTGTCCCACTAACTTTAAAGGTAGGGGGCTGGTAAAGATATATCTCAGGTAGTCCAGATGGACCATATTCTCTCCGTCTTGTATTAGTTTATCACTTTTTTTTTTATACATATACTAAAAAATTATAAATAGAAAGATGATTTTATTAATTTTTAAATAAATATGAACACTTTTAAAAAAAATCAATTATAAAAGTAATATATGAAAATTTTAATTTAATAAGGTGAATAATTATTTTAACAAGATGATCAACTAGGGGAATATAATATTTAAAAAAAAAATAAAATTGAAAGGAGAGAGAGAGAAAGAGGGACATAGCGGGTCTTTAAATTGAGAGGCCATCTTCAACATTTCTCAGAGTGAAAAAAAATCAGCGAGGCTACCTAAAATATTGTGTGTATTTACATTTTCTTTTTCCCCTTCTCTAACATCCCGCTTCTTTAGATCCCTTTCTGTTGTCGTCTGTCTTTCGAAAGAGATTTTCAATTTCAATCTTTCAGAAAGTTTATAGAAAATTCAAACTCCCTTTTGGGTGTTTTGTTTTTGAAAGCCAGGTGATCCAGAACAGAGATCAAGGTTCTCTTTTTTTAATATTGTTTTCTTTGTTCAAACAACCAGAAGGGTCTGTTTTTGAATCCCTAAGGTTGGTTTTTCGTTCTTTGATTTGTAGAAAGCTTTTTTTGTTTTATAAATCTCTACCTGTTCTGTAGCTTTGATATTAGAAACAGGTAATTTTAGCTTACTTTTTGTGAATTTTTGTGTGTTTTGATATTAACCATGGCAGCAGCTATAGATATATACAGCAGCAGTAACTTCTCAGATCCTTTAACAGAAGAACTTATGAAAGCACTTGAACCTTTTATGAAAGGTGCTTCTTGTTCTTCTTTTTCTTCATCTTCACCTTCAACGTCAACTTCTTCTTCTTCTTCTTCTTCTTTCTATACTTTTGGTGAGCCTAATTTGTATACTGATTTCTGTGCGATCCCATCAACGGCTACCCAAATGTTTTCTCAGGGGTATTCGTGTTTTAACAATATGGGTGTAGCTGAAACAGGTTCAATTGGGCTTAACCATCTAACCGCTTCTCAGATCTTGCAAATCCAAGCTCAGATCCAATTCCAGAATCAACAGCAACAACTACAACTACTACAACTACATCAACAACAACAGAGCTTAGGTTTGTTAACACCTACTTCAACATATTCTAAGAATCTGAATTCTAAAAACTTTCTTGGTATGAAACCAGTCCCGATGAAGCAAACTGGTGGTGCTTCTTCACAGAAGTCTACTAAGCTTTATCGTGGAGTTAGACAACGCCATTGGGGCAAATGGGTTGCTGAAATTAGACTTCCTAAGAACAGAACTAGGCTTTGGTTAGGCACTTTTGATACAGCTGAAGAAGCTGCTTTGGCTTATGACAAAGCTGCTTATAAGCTAAGAGGAGAGTTTGCTAGACTTAATTTTCCACATCTAAGACATCAATTAAATAATGAATTCTCTGATTTCAAGCCTTTACATTCCTCCGTTGATGCTAAACTTCAAGCCATTTGCCAAAGCTTGGCTAATCCCAAATCAGATGACTTGTGTTCTAAATCTAATTCCAAGCCAAGAAAGTCCAAAACCGCAGCAGCAGCAGTTCCAGTGGATTCAAATTCAGCTCAAGAATCTTCATCAAAGTCCGAAATCACCATAGATGATTCATTGAAAGGAGAATTCAGCTATCCAGAAAATGCTAATATCAAGATTGAGGCATCATCATCATCCCCTGAACCATCTGAGGAATCATCATCTTCGCCTGAGTCTGATATTACTTTCTTGGATTTCGCTGAACCATCTTTCGATGAATCAGAAAACTTCTTCTTACCCAAGTACCCTTCGGTGGAGATTGATTGGGCAGCTCTTTGAAACTTGTTTGTAGTATTACTTGTTTTTTTTTTAAAAAAAATATATCATGTATGGTGTCGGGTATGGCCTCCTGCAATGGTTTTTTAGACATTTGCAGAGGTTGGTCTAGTAGTTAAGAGTCATGTAGAGAGTCATGTGAGTATGTAATAGTAAAGGTCACTCACTTTCCATCTTGTTCATGCTGTGTTTTTTGTATATGCATGAACCAAAAGGGAGAGACTTTGTATGTGTCTTGTTGATTTCTTAGCTTAATATAATCATATCGAATGTTTAGTATGTTTCTAGTCTAGAGCTCTTATTATATCATACCACCAATCTTTCATTATTCCAAAAAATTCACTTAGCTAGTCAAGTAAAATAAGGTTCAAACATGAATATTGTTGAAGAGAAAATATTGAAATCCCTGCAAGTTTAACTAAATTATGAGTTTCGTTTATAGTCTTAAAAATATTTTTTTTATTTAATTTAAATGTATCTTTGATCTGTTTCATGACCTATCAAAGGATTTCCAACTCTTCACGAGACTCCTAATAAAAAGTCAAAAAAAGTATTGAAATGACATAATAAGTACTCCCTATAAGAGTTAGAAATTATTTTTCTGTTTCATAAAGAATTATCTTTTTTCTTTTTTAGTTTGTTTTAAGAAAAATGATTTTTTTTTGTAATATTTTAATTTTAATTTTTTATATGACATATTTTAGACCACAAAATTAAGAATATAGCATATTTTTAATTTAAAATTATATGATTTAATTTTTTTTTATTGTTTTTAAATTATATTTTAAATTTAAATTAAATTATTTTTTATGAAACCGAGGAAATTGAGAGTAGTGTTTTTTCTTCCACATGGGTTGAATGTGTGCTCTGTACGAATAGTTGTTGTAGATTAAAATTTGTCAGGTAAGGCCAAGGAGCATTTAAGTTGCCTTTTGTCTTTTGTGGAATTCAGTTGCAAATAAAAAATTAATCAACCGGCAACTTTCTGGCCTTGGATGCTATTCCATTCCATGTGACTTTAAAGTCTCAATTTGCTTGAAGTGAGATTCGAGGAGCATAGCATATATTTAGATTTTTTTTTTCAATAGAGAAATTATTTTTAATAAAATTTGATTAAGAAAGTGTAATTAAAATATCATTGAAAGAAAAATTATAGTAAGAGTAAATAAAGTAGTGACAAATAATAGAAAAAAATTTGAAGAATAAGATTTCATGACTACTTATACGTAATATTATTAGGAGTCATTTCGTGGAGAATAAATTATTTTGAGATAATTAATTTCGAAATAAGTTATTTCATCATATATATGAAATAACTCATCTCATCACTATGCAAATGGTGAAATTATTATACCTAATACATTACACCAAACAAGTGTTTCTTCCACATAAAAATATGATAATACTTGACATCATGCTATTCTTTTATCACAATCCTTAATATTTATATCTTTCTATTGAGAATCATGTCCACGTTATATATGTTGAAGTTGTGTCATGTCCTATTTAATCACTTTCTTTGATTCTTCTTCGGTTTACCTCTAACTTTCCTAGAATCTACTATAGCAAAAATCTCTCATACCTCCTTTTGGTGCATCCACGTACCCCTTTTCACATTCACATGTCCGAACCATCTTAGTCTTATTTCACTTATCTTGTTGCCACAAAGGATATTGTCACCTTGTCCTGTGTAACTTCATTCCTAATATTATTTCTTATAGTATGTCCGTACATTCATCTAAGCATGCTCATTTTTACTATATTCATCTTTTAAACATATGCGCTCTTAACTCATTAATACTCTACTTCATACAACGTGGCAGGCCTAACCATCCCAAAAATTTACCTTTAAAACTTTAGTGACATAGTCTTATCACACAATATTAATCGTACCAAAAGATCTATGACATTACTTGAAGATTTATCTTAATTCCATGAACTGCCTTGGTGCTAGCTGGAGTACGGTGGGGGTATGTTGGATCCATTTTGTGCACGTTATTGGTCTATTATCTAAATCAAGTTTGTATGTGTTTGAGTTTGGGACTGTAGAGGTTTATTTCTTGTCATTAGTTAAAGTTTGTTTGCATTAGTTGTGAATTTTATTGATGACAATGTGTCACTCAGGTATGAGACGACGTTGTAATATTCATGGACATTGACTAATAAATTGTATTTAGTTCACGTTTGCTCATCAAATGCAACGTGATTTACCGGAGCTATTTTTCATTAAATGGGCCCTCATTTAGGCTATTATTGTTGATAATTTAGCATTTGCACGCAAAATTAAATGAATGACTTTAGAACAATCTAGAGACTTTGAAACTTATCAAGTGCCTGAGAAACATAGATACTAGATGAATAATTAGTTAACCGGCGGGACAATACATATACTACCAATTAGTCTAAAACATATTTTTGTTCATTATGTCAATTGAGAAATGTAGATACATAAATGAGTTTAACTTTTATACATTGACCGTATATTATTTCTATGGATCTTTCATTATGAAAAATCAGAGTCAAATTAATTAGTTCCAATTTGCAAGAGATACGAATTTGGTCGAACTTAGCAACTTTTATTCAAATAATGTATTTGTATTAAGAAGTTTATTAAATATGCACAAATTGAATTTAGAATCCAATTATTTATGATACTTGAAATAATCTATATAAAATTCAAAACTCATAAAATTAAAAATATCGCAACCTTAGAAAGTAAAAATGCATTATCTCACAAAGCTAATCAAAGCCAAGAGATAAGGAATTGGAAGGCCACTCTCACTTTCAACCCCACAAAATATACATTATAATTATTCTTTATCTCTACGCATGCCAAGACAAGTCTCACAATGCCAAAAACTAAGGAAAATGATAGAAAGTGACTCTGAAAAAAGCCTCTTATTCTGGGCCATTATCAAGAAAGAATCCTTCCAAGCTTTTCACAAGAAGGATTCTCTGCACATATTGAGATGAGAGTCAGAATTTGAAGTTTATAAGTTCAAAAATCTAATTCTTTTTGTGTTACTAGGTTCATTTTTACATATTCAATAAATTTCTTACTGAATTAGGGCGTAATCATCACACTCTTTTCAATTTATTCTTTTAACTTTTTCTCTCAATATTATATAAATTGAGTGTTGTTTTCATTTCCAAAGGAATAGCCTTGAGCCACAGAATAGGGGGCCAAAAAAGGAAGTGTGAACGAATGGGTATAAAAACTCTTTCATTATCTATAAAGTATATTATTCGTTAGATATTAACAAGGGTCAAGCTGTTCTTTAGCCTTCACAGGCTTTGATGAGGTGTCCTATGCCTCTTTTTTATATGTGAAAATCATTTATGCTCCTCAATTTTGTTTTAAAAATTAAATTAAGTGACTTTTCTGTTAGAAATAAACAAACATAATTTTATTAAGTAATTTTGAATAATTGAGTGATCATATGAGTAATAGATTCAAACATACCATCTATCCATATTTAGTGCTTGCAAGACACGGACAAAGCAGAGTTCAATTAAGTGAATTTGGTGCAAAATATCATCATATATAAACGCCTTCTTTAATGTGTTACAATCCAAAAAAACAGGCGTGATGACACTTGTCTATTCCCATCAAGATAAGTTAGTCTCAATCCAATGAAAACGAAAGAAATGCGGATAACAATAAAGCAAGAACAAGATAAAGGTGGAAAAGTTATTCATTCTATTAAAATTCCAAAATCTGATTGTCATGTGTACAAACCACTAATGAAAATATAGAATTCGAGATAAATACAAGTCTTAAATGTCTTTGCTTCTCAAGTAGAACAAAACATAATAAAAGGAAAAGAGGGTCTGCCGAGATGATAAGCAGCTACCTCTTAAGTCCTTCGACGAGCCTCCAATGTCAGGAGGAGAAGAAGAAGATCACACGGGTCCGGACTCGGAACCTACACAAGTGTAAAAGCAAGGGGTGATTACCAACAATACGGTACCAAGATGGTAACCTAATAAACAAGGCACCTAGATAGAAATCGAGTACCCCTTACACTCCAATGGAACCTCCTCAATCTACAACCTGCACATAAATCAACCAAACCTAGCAATTCTATAATAAACAGCTCACAAGGCTCAATATTCGCAGTTCAATCTTTACAATTCAACAATCAAACTAATCAAATAAGTCATTCTCGAAGTCAAGTAGTTCAGTCACTCGCAAAAAGTACATAAATCACAATTAGCAAGCAAGTCACGCATAAACATCAAATGCATCAACTCACACTACAAAAAAACGCTTAAATAGCGGGGGTTAATTTTAAGGTTTGTGGGGGTTTAAAACCCCCGCAATATAGTATTGCGGCAGTTGTAAAAACTCCCACAATAAGAGTTGTCGCAAGCAATTTGCGGCAGTTTTTCTTTGACCTCCGCAATCAATTAGCGGGGGTTACTTTGCAGAGGTCGACCCACACTAATTTAAAATTAAATCTTTTGATATTATTTTTCAGTTACAAATAACAGGGGTTTAAAACCTCCACAATTTTTGCAATTGTTTATATTGAAAGATCTGGGCAATCGCATAAGCTCTACAATTGATTCAATATACTTTTATTCATATATTATTAATAGAATCACTAATTAAGCTATAAATCATAATCAAATCCAAAAAATGTCTCGAGGTCAAGAAATATATATTCTTTAACGACATATCATAAAGTCACAAAAATATTGTATTATCATTAGTCGCTAAAATGATATTGTCAACATCAAATATCTTCGTCAAAATCAAACACAAAATCTAAACACAAAATATCTAATCCAACATATTAACATCCCCTCCAATCACACAATCTTGTCATCAAATTAATTAGCTAAGAATATAGGTGGAGTTGGTTCACTACAGTATAATCAACGACTGTCATGGCTAGGATTATTATCACCACCACATGATCTTCTTGTGTGCATAGGAGGAATTGGTTCACTAGCACCATCACTTGGCTGCATAAAAAAATAAGTATAAAATTAATTAAGTGATATGAAAAAATGTAAAATTCTTGGCAAATATTATGTTTCAAACTATACTTATCATCAGTTAATATATGTCAACAAAAAATGCATTAAAGAAAGGAGAAGCAATATACAAATCAAATGAAAATAGAAATGTAAGAACATTACTTACAGTTGTTGTAGAAGAATTTGTCTAAGGAGAAGCAAAGAACCCTGCAAATTGTTCTGGTATCATCCCTTCTTTCATTATCATATATGCCTTAAAAGCATTCATCGTTTGATTATGAGCATTCATCATTTGATTGTGGTTCTCTTGGAATTGGGACGAACATGAGCCTTCACTACTTGAAGCACTTGCACCACCAAAACACGGTCTTACTTGTTTAAAAACTTTACTGGGGACAACTCCTAATCCCAAACATCTAACCCTTCCAGAGTGCTCTTTTCCTAAAACCTTACCAACAACATCATTTGGTGAAATTTGAGACTCATCCATGGTACTTTGACTCAAAGTTAGCTCAATTTTTTCCTATACATACAAAATCAATGCCGCAAATAAACAAGTAGTAATATTGGAATCTTCTTAGTAAAGATAGAAAGATAAAAACTACTTATATGTACACGTAAGAACATGAGTAGTTAGAGGTATGGGACCACAAGCCATCATAATACAATTAAATAGCAAGTAATTGAGTCTATATAACTTCTATCAATTAATCAACTAGTTCATAACTATTGCCCTATCTTTTTTTTTAATCTTGTTGAAATACAATTAGAATTCAAGAAGAAACTTACACATATTTCTTTTGCAACTTCATTAACATATACTCCATCTTTATTTTTATGAGTAGCAATATATATTTGTGCTCGTCCAGGTCTTTGTCCTATTTCAGCTATCTACAAATAAAAAATCCAAATAAGAATAATTTACTACTCAAAAATGAATACATAATAAGTTAATTTACTAATCACCATTTTTGCGCTTCTCGTAGCATTTGCTTTGGAGCCACCTGTGGAATTGTCTTTTTTTTTCGATTTTCAGTATTTCTTCTACGCATTTCCTTATAAAAAATATATGAAACTTAATTAAAAGATCAAATAGTTACATAATTAAAAAAATCAAATAGTTACATGATAATAAAGACTAGTAAAAACAGTAACATAAGTACCTTTGTTGAATCTTTATATTGGTAATCAACAAAAGAAATCCATTGATCTCGTGGAATTCCATCTGGAACATTATCAATAATATCAACTTTACTTTTAAGTGGGTCTTCGACTAACTTCCACAAGTTGTTCTTATTTGCAGCCCACTTCTTTCCAATAGATTTATAAATATGTTGTCCCGCATTTGACTCTGTTGTCTTAAAAGAGAACTTGGGCTTTAAGAAAAAAAATACTAGTTAGCTTATCCATCTGCTGTAAATATAATATTGAAATTACCAATTATCTTTCTCACCGAAAAGTAAAATAGAGCAAGAGTCTAGTTGTAAGCTTATACCTTTATAATTTGATCGAAGACGCGATTTAATTATGACATAGGCACACTCGACCATTTCTCAAAGTTGATTGGAAATAAAGAGCAATCACATGCTAAAATTCCACAAAAGCCTGAAAGAAGGCTACGAGCCTCTCCAAATGGTTCATTCAGGTAATCAAAATTAACCACAATAAGTTCATCACCTAATAAATTAAGCACATATGTTTTTCTTGCTTTGAGCCTTTTGACATTGTTTTCTGAATCTATAATAAAAACAAAGATAAGTTGAAGTATGAGAGAAACAAATAGTGGCTATTGAATAAGCGCTGATACTCAAAATTATTTACCTATTGCTTCTATAGTCCAATATGACTGTGATTCACGCCCAATACGCTTTTTGAATGGAGCTTGAACTATTGGAACTTGTTGTGATGAGTCTTGTTCTGTTGAAGCCGGATGTGATGTCGAGTGAACTAAATGAGATGGTTGTGATGTAGGTTAAGCTGTTGAAGATGAATGTGATGCCGAGTCAACTGATTGAGATGACTGTGAGACAGGCTGAAATATTGGGGGAGCCTGCAATATCGGCTGAAATAGTGGGACTGAATGTGTTGTGGCCAGAAATGATGTGGTCTGATGTGGTGGCAGACTTGATGTTGATTGGAGAAATGAATGTGTTGATTCTGCACCTTGAGAATCAGATGCTAATTGATCTAAGTTTTTTTTTTTTCTGTAAATGCTTGAACTTTGGCATGTTGGCAATTCAATATTCCAAATCCTGTAGCATGAATCAATTAATTTCATAATAAGTTAAAAAAGATTTAGCCAAAAACATCTGATAACCTCCAAATACTACATCTTAACCATAAAAATAAGCACCTGAAAATAAAAAAACAACAACAAAAAATCTACAGAAACAGCAGCTTAAAACGCACAAAATCAGCAACTAAAAATTGAAAAAACAGTAGATAAATAACAGTAGAAACAACAACTTAAACACAAAAATTCAGCACCTAAAAGCAACAAAATAGTAGCCAAAACTGCAAAAACAATAGCTTAAATTGCCAAAAAACAACAACTAATAACCTACAAATACTTCATCTTAATCACCTGAAACTAAAAGAATAGCAACAAAAAATTTGCTGAAACAGCAACTTAAAACACACAAAATCAGCAATTAAAAATTGAAAAAACAATAGATAAAACACAGTAGAAACAACAACTTAAAACACAAAAATTCAGAACCTAAAAGCAACAAAATAGTAGCCAAAACTGCAAAAACAACAGCTTAAAATGCCAAAAAACAGCAACTAATAACCTACAAATACTTCATGATCTTAATCACCTAAAACTTAAAAAACAGCAACTAAAAATCTGCTGAAACAGCAGCTTAAAACTCACAAAATCAGCAATTAAAAATTGAAAAAATAGTAGCCAAAAACTGTAGACACTATAGTTTCAAACACAAAACAACAACAGCTAAAAGTAGAAAACACAGCTACTAAAATATTGCAGAAATTGCAGCGTCAAACACAAAATACAAGAAACTAAAAAGAAAAGAGCCAACAACTAAAAACTTCTAAAAAAATAGCTCAAAATGCAAAATATTGTCCAAATCTTTGCTATTTCATTCATTCATATTCTCCTCTATTGCTATTTGGATATTCTCGTAGTCATCATAAAAAAATTGTCTAAATTCTTGTTGTTGGTATGACTCATTCTCGTACAGATCCTGTTCATCAACCTCTCCCATTTCCAACAAATCTCTTGGCTTTAGATGTACAACGACACTCCATTCTTTATCAGTCTCATCATCAATATAATAGACCATATTTGCTTGTGATGCTTCAATATATGGATCATGATCCTCACGATCACCAGTGTGAATCAATTTAGAAAAATTGACATTGTTAAACTTCCAAGCATCTATTTTGTACCCTCTATTTCGAGTAGTATCAGCCCATAGACACTTGAAAAGAATAATTTTGAACTTGCCTTAATAATTAAGCTCGATAATATTTTCTAACTTTCCATAATATAGCAGGTTTGCTTGTCTTGCACACCTATCTACACTAGACGCAATACAAGAAGTGTCAGAGATGAAAAAAACTCCATTATTTTGAGTTTTTGATCCTTGTTCTCTAGATAAAGTTCGAAATTTGAATCTACTAATGTTATAAGCACTAAATCTTTTTGAGTAACACATATCGATGAGCTGTAGTTTTCTCTAAAGTAGTCAATGGTTCTGTTGTGGATCCTCCAATAGATTTACCTTGTTGTGGAAACATAAATGACTTTCCAGAAGCTTTTTTATGATTTGGTTCATCATTTACGCGTTTAGGTCGATTTAACCTTGACTCAATTTCATCAAAATAACGATAGCAAAGAGTTAGAACTTCTTCAACCTTATGCCCCTCAGCTATTGAGCCTTCTGATTGAGATTTGTTCCGTACGAAAGACTTAAAATGACCTAACAATCTATGATGAGGATAATGAAGTGTTAGAAAACTTATTTATATTTAAATTCTATTCCAGATTCAATTCAATAATTTTGAATAAGAAATTTTTTACCTTTCAACAAAATACATCCAGCGATAATGTACAGGCCCATCTTGTTTTACTTCATCAACTAGATGGACAATCAAATGAATCATTATTGTAAAAAATGAAGGGGGAAACAATATCTCTAGATGACTCAAGGTTTCTACTGTTGACACCCAATTTTGGACCTCTACAATATAGATTAAGCACTGAGCTTCTTAATTTACAAACTATTTGAAATAATTGACTTTATAAAATTCAAAATATTTTAAACAGTTTTTGTCGCCTTTTATAATTTTAAACAATAAATATGTTTTATATATAATTATATATGTAATTAGTATATTTTATGAATATTTGAAAGTCATCTCAAATGATTTTACATTTTAGTTGAATATCTTATTAATTTAGTTTAGCTTAAATTATGGTTATAACTTTAAATTAACTATTTTATAATCCAATTAATTATTTATTTTGTTAAAATTGAGAAGCTCGTTAGTTAATTATATTAATTTGTCTTATTTACAATTTAGCCGATCCGGCCAATTACGATTCGATTTGGCTGAATTAGTAGTCTATTTAGCCATATTAAAGGACCAATTTTGGGCCAAATTCAAGCTCTTTCAGTAGCCCATAATAATCCAGACATCCTAATTTAATTCCCATTTTTCTCCAATTTCCAGCCCAGTCTCATGATTTCAAAACCCAACCCAACAATTAAATACAACATCACATACCAAAAGAAAAGACCCATCAATTCTTTCAACCAACAGTACGTACATCAGCCCAAACAAAATGACCCTGTACTGTTCTTCTTCCTTAGACAGCGATCAAAGTGACAATTTCAACATTAAGAGACGACATCAATCACGTCTGCCCTAAACGACAACCCATAACAACAACCAATGACGCCAATTCCAACAGTTTTACGCGTTAATATATACGGCAGACAAACGACAATTTCACGCTGGGCTCACGTACAACAGAAGACAACAACTTCGTTGTCTTCTTCCTCAACGTCTCTCTCAACTCGTACAACAGAAGCAGTCCGCGTTGTTTGTCCTCCCTAGCGTGAGATTAAGCCGCGTGGCATGAAGAGGACGATGGAGTCAATTCGGAGCGTTGAGTTGCCCTTTCTTTTTCTGGAATGAGGTCGAGTCTTCAGGAAAAGGATGTATGCCCTAAATGGTGAAAGATTTTTGGATAGAATTTGAATTTGAATTCCAAAATGGGCCCTTGTTTATCCAAAATTTTCAGCCTTTTTCCCCCATTTCGAATCATAGTTATTATCTATAAATACTCTCTTCTCAATTCATTGTACGGGGGGTGATACTTGAGGGACAGAGAGAATCATAGCTTAAAAAGAGAAAGAAATTTTAAGTTTGCAAATAGAGAGTCGATACTTGGACATAAATATTCCCAAATAGCTTCAAAAGGATTGAGTTTCTTCGAGTCTCATTTCTCCTTTCTCGCCTCGTCGAATTTCGCCTGAAGTCTTGTAATCTCGCTGTGGTTGTGGAAAGTTCTGTTCAGCTTGCTCGATCCAAAAAAGGTAATATCTACTTCTTTGTTTACTTTTCATTTCGATTTCGAGTATTGTGAGATGAGTCTTTCTCTGTTGGTTTTTTTTTCTTGGCTTCGTTCTGAATTGGTTTGATTATGAATATTCATTGTCTTTACTGTTGAATTTCTGGCCGATTATTGTGTTATTCGTGTCTCGTTTTAATTAAAAGCTCAAATCAGGCTGTTGTTGTTTTACGTTCTAGGTTTTTTTTACCCGTGTTATTGTGAATCATATGCTCTTCTCACCTTGATTTTTTTATGTCTTTCATATGTTGATATTTGGAGCACTGATCCATTTTTAGTTTCTCTAAAAGTCGGTCGATCCCTTGTCTCTCTTGTCGAAATAGTTTGGATGTTCATGTGGTTTATACTTGAAAGACGTTGATCATGATGTTCTGTCTTCTTTACAACCTCATTGTGCTCTTGTTCATCTTTTTTTGTTGTCTCCGTTCATTGTTATAGATTTCTAGTAAGTTTAGTCTAATCTTGTATGGTTCATCCCTATTTTCTTGAATATTTTGAGTAGTACCTATATGGCTTTGGTTTCTATTCATGACATTATGTTCACATCTCATGCTATCGTAATGCACCAGTTTAGCTAAGGTCATTCTTATCTTTTAAATAAAATAAGCTTCCTATCCTTTGCTAAAATCTAAAAATATTTATTCTAATTTTGGCTTACTGATTATCTTAGCCATGCACTTGATGTCACTGCTTTTATTGTTTTTATTTACTAAAACTATTGTAAATTTCCTTAAAGTGGGGTGTTTCATTTATGACTTAGTGTTCTGTTTAGTGTTTATAAGCTAATTTCCTCGTGTCAAGATACTTAAGTTCGAACTGTATGAAGGTTGAATTTATTTCGATGTTGCCTGCTAGTTAGGATCATGGAAATCGCAAGATATTGTATTTCTCCTTCAGTCTTTAGGCATGTTTTTTTTTTTTTTTTTTTTTAACATATTATTTTAAAATTTCCTTTTCTAACCTTTTAAATTCTAATGCTCATAAGCACATGTATATGTTGCTGTTATTTTTCTAAGTTTGTTGTTTGTTAATTCTTGTCACTTGTTAAGTTTATTATGTCTTTCTTAAAGTAGTTTGTTATTTTTAGTCTAATAGTTAGGTTTCTATAGCATTTTGATTTTGAAGCGCCTGAATAACTTCTAATTTTAATTAAGTTATGTCTTAATTGTTTTCTTCACCTCAAGTATTAATTCTATTCTCTTTTGTTTGTTGTGTGATCGCCTTCCGAGTTCGTTGCGGACTTGCCTTCATCGCATTCCCGAGTTTAGCCATAAAGGCTCCATTTGTGTTTTCTTCATGTTTAAGTCGACCAAATCATTAGAAACAAGAGCTACTGGCCTCCAAAAAGTCCAAAAATGGACTGTATACATTGGGTATACACGGGTACACTTATGCAGGAGAAAATTGTAAGAATACAGGTTGAAGGGCAAAATACAGGAAAAGGAGAAAATGTGCAGGATATTAAAAAAAATAATTTTGGGCTGAGATATGACTTAAAATAATTATACACAGTATGATACATTTTGTGTATACATAACATGCTCAGGCGAAAAATGGGCCAAAAGGTCCAAAAGAACAGCCCAGCTGCAAAATTTGATTTAATAGGCCCAAGATCATGTTGGTAATTTTTTTTAGAGTAGGACAGGTTCAACAGATTTGGGGAATTTGGGCCAAAGGCGCAAACCCAATATTCCTCTCCTTTACTTTTATCTATCTGTTATCGTATTCGACTAACTTGTTTATTTTATGGTTTTAATTTAATTAAATTCCCAAAGATAGCCATTTCATTTTTTTTCTTTTTATATATACTTAAATTAGATTTATACTTAGCTTTAATTTTGTTATTCGTCTTGTCACTTAATTTATTTTCCTTTCAGAAAAATTCCTCTTTATTTCATTTCTACTGAAGGTAATTAAAATGACAATAATAATAATAATAATAATAATAATAATAATAGTAATAATAATAATAATAATAATAATAATAATAATAATAATAATAATAATAATAATAATAATAATAAATAAGTAAATAAATAAATAAAAAATGAGTTTCTTTTACTTAGTTAACATTTTTTCAAAGTTAGTCAAAATCATTTTTTTTAGTCAAATCGTTGGTCAACCGCGAGTTAGCGGACATTTCGAGGGCCTAACACCTTCTCGAAATGTACATTGAACTTCGAACCCTCTTTATTTTCAATTGATCTTATCTGTTTGGGTCTTTTTAAAATCTTTAAGTTTTTCTGGATCCTTACTAAAAATTAAGTAGCGACTCTGTTCTTTTGAAAATTTGATTTCTCTGAAACCATAAGTTTAATCGATTTTACAAAACTTAGTCATTTTTTCCTTTATTTATATTTTTGAATAAAACAGAAATGGAACTCCGCTGGGGAGTTAATTAAGTTCTAACCATAGGATTTGACTTGTTTGGCTAATTATTATTAATTGTTAAATTGTTTGGTTGTGCTAAACGTGTTTAAATTTTTATTAACTGTCATAGTGCATTCATGGCATTTCCAATATGTATGTATAAGGTTTTGCAGAACCGCAACCGGACTTTTTTATACCCAATCTTTCTTCGAAATGATCGATAATTTATTGGTTCTTTATGCGTCCAATGGTTGTCGTGAATTCCAGCCTATGTTGTCCACTTAGGTTCCCGGTCTTCAAAGCCACTCTTAGTCAACTAATGTAGAGCGAAACGAAATCCCGATACTTTAGCGCATTTTGAACTAAGTCGACCCAACATTCAAGGTGTGTTGGGCCCATTAGAAGCCCACCTTGCGTCGATTTGACCAATTTTTTGTCAATAAAAGACGATCATGCTTATGTGTTTAGTTGAAGGATGCATATGCCTTTTTAAATAAATTAATTATCTACTGGGGTGGGGGTAACTTACTTTTGTTTGTTTTTCTCGTAGGATGAATCCAGCACATGAGCCTCTGAGAACCCGAATGGTGACCATACCTGACCCTTATCTCCAAGTTTAGTGGAAATTCATGAACAATGGAGACAAGAGAAAAGTTCAAAGACATAAAGGCAATCTCCCATCACTGATGGAAATGGTGGCTTGGCTCGGTTTAATTGGGACAATGGTAAAGTTTTGGAACAACGACAATATGGTGTTTCGGTTTGGGGAGGTGGAGATGACGCTGACTATCGAAGAAGTCTTGGCAAATTGTGAAAGTGTCAACATGTGCAACAAGAGAAAGCGTCAACCTGATACAAATCTTCTTTTCCCCAAAACATGGGATTTTGCTGAAATTAAAGAGAAACTGTCACTCGTCCAAGCCGATTGGGTGGACAAATTGCCTGGTCCAAACATTCTACTTCGAAAGCTTTACTACCAATTTGGATGTGGAAGAACCTATGAAAAGGTCAAAGAAGAATGTCTCAGAAGAGAAATGGAAAGAAACAGGTCCTCTTGCCTTTGCAATATGCCTATTTGGGACAATGGTATTTCCTTAGGGACCAAACTATACTATCCATCCAAGTGCAGTAATGGTGACTCATGCAATCTTTTATGGAGTGGACTATGGATCGGCAACGAAGTACTAAACTTTGGCGCCCATGATTTTGGCCGACATTTATAGGGCTTTGGACAAGTGTCAGAGCGGAGAACACTTCATTCAGGGATGCAACCTGATACTTCAATGGTGGATGATGAAGCACTTGATCAAAGCCCATAATCCAAAAGAACCATATCCGTTGAGACGATTAGACGAATTTGTAGGTCATGATTGGTGGATGTACCATAATCATTGCAACTAAACTGGAGGTCTAAAATTCTGGTATCTAATACTTCAAGGGCCAAGAGAAGAAAATGTGCAGTGGTTAATAGAATGTCTAAGGGTGACAAAGCAAATGGTGATTCGAGTAGAAAAGGTCCCTTACTTGATATTTGTCGGATTAGGAGGGACTAGACCATATGCTACCGGCCGAGTCCTCAGACAACTAGGAGGGAAACAGGAGATTCCCTAAATCGGAATATGAAGAAATTTGCAACCGACCATGAAGATGGTCGAATCTCCTATGTTGACATACGTAGAAAATGGAAGACTTGTAGGGTGTTGGGTGAGTCGGTACTAAACAGGTTTCGTCCCGAATATTCTAAGGATTACAAGGAATGGTTAAAGAAGAGCCTCGCCAGAACTATCAAGTTTGGTCCGAATGTTCCTTATATGATTGCAGATGTTGGGGCCAAACATCAAATTTGATTTCATCAAATCCAAGAGAAATATGACATGAATGAGTTAGATCATCAGCACCGACACTCTGAAGACGCCAGGGTCATAGGTCAGTTGAAGCAAGAGTTACGAAGGGCAAGACAATGCATATCAGAATCAGATGATAGCATGGAACAATAGATTCAGTCGGTCGAGAGGTTCAGACATCAAGAAGGGGCTCGATTGGCTAGAGATCACCAATGGGCAAACAAATATGCTATGTGGGAAGAGGTCAGCATCGCCAAGAGAACCAGACTTAGTGAAAGTTTAGGAGGAGCTTGAAGTCTATTATCATCCTCTGCGTGGGATTGCTTTCATTTGTACTTTATTTTTATTTCCTTTTTGAACTCTTCTCCCCATTTATGTTTGTCAAACATTTTTGAACACTATTAACGAATTATTTGGGGATAATGAATTGGCTTAAAAAAGACATATACATTCTTCAATTCGCTAGGCCTACTCTTGGCACAAAAGAGTCATATGCATGTTTAGGACACGATATTTGTCTGTTCACTTATGTGCTTTAACTGTTTATGTGATTTGTTGCTTTAAATGAGAATATTTTTAGCCCACTCCTTTTCGAAAGTTTTCTTAAAATTTCCACAACTCTAAGTACAAGTCATTACCAAAATGTCCGATCAAATTTTTCGAGTCTTGAGTTTCTCTACCAAAAACAAAATCTCCCTACCAAATCCTAAAACATTACTTTGTCTCCTCAGGAAAGGTGAAATTCTCGCTAAGATGGAAAAAGAAAAAAATATCGAGATGGAGCTAACTGAGGAGAATTTATGAATGAAGCTGAACAGGCTCAAACAAGGGATCCAAGAAACTAGAGAAAGGAGAATAGCAGTGGAGATCGCCACCGCGGTTGCACGAGCTACAAATGCAACACTAGACAAGGAGTTGGCAGCTAAAATGGCAAGACATGCTATCGTGAATAAAGAGACAGCCGTTATGCGGAAGGAACACGATGCCTTCAACAAAATATAACCATGAGACTTCAAAAGCTACATGGAAAATATTCTTTCTTCAACCAATAGGCCAACGTCAGTGATCTCGGAGGCGTTGGACCCGAGGCTGTTAAAAGAGAACCAGAGGAAGAATCATCTACAGGCCTCATTTCTAGGGATGTTGGAAAGAAGGGAATGAGAAAATCACTCTCAAGGCATATCTGTAAAAACATAACGTGGGAGCAAAAGTCGTCCCATGTGCTCTTATTTATGATAGTCTTCAGACTGAACGCATCCTAAAACCCCTCATGGGAACCACTTCTGGGGGTGACCTGGGAGATGTACGTAAGACATGTGTCTACCATATAGACCGAAATGGGCATACGACAAAAGAATGTGTGGAGCTCAAGGCCAAGATCTGCGTCCTAATCAGGATTGGGAAAATCCCCCATATGTGGGGTGACAACACTCTCCTTACATGTGACCAACCGGAACCTAGTATATCGGTCACAAATCATGCTGTGTTCTACTGTCACTTCTTCACGTATTTTAAGAGGTCACTGTTGGATATCTATCGTGAGTTGGTTTGAAAGAGGGTCTTGACCCCTATCAAAATGGATGATGAAACATTTGATCCCTTTGGAATTGAAATCTGAAAATCGTGCCCTTATCGTAATGCCATAGATCACAGCATTGGAATGTGTCTCGGGTTCCACTATGATCTAGGATCTCTAATCAACAAATGAAGGATCCAAGTCGAATTTCTCCCTTGATTGGCTGTGCGGTGGCCAAAGTGCTTTGACGAGTCGGAAGAAGATGCCTTTCTAAAGGCACAATCTTTATTTTAAGAGCTTTATCGTATGTTTTCTTTTCACCTTCCTTGTATTCAATCAAATGAATGAATGAAAATGAGAATTCCCTTTTTTATCCGAACTACGTAGGGCCTGAATTCTCCTTGCGAGATACTTAGGCAGCCTTTTAAAGTCGGCGCCTATCTTTTAAAAATTTTCTTTTCCCCCTTCATCTTACAAAGAAATGTCAAGTTCAGATCAACAGATGCCAGAGGACGCAATAAGAAGACCTTAACTCAGTGCGGTTTAACCTTTTTGAGTCACTAGCCTCAAAATAAAATGAGCAAATTCCTGCTTGTTAAAAAAAAAATCAGTCCTCATATTCGTGGGTTAACATGTTCTCAAACAAAGCAACTCTTATGTGTTTACATGCCCTCTATGTGATATTTTACATTATTTGTCGTGAGTTAAAACTAACAAATCTGCCTTTGAGTTGTTTCCTCTACAGGTAGTTAGAACTGATCTGTGTTGATAAGCTGACTGAACATCCCTACTTTTCAAGATCAAAAGGGCCTACAGATTCCTTCCCCAGTCAAAGTTCTCGGAGGACAAGTCAACAATGGGTGATAACGTTGAGGATGCTGGCTTAACAGATGTTGTTGTGGCTCAGTTTGTCGTTGCCAATCAGAACGAGTTAATAGTGCAGCTGGTGTAACAAATCGCTGAAATGTGGGTCGAAATGCAGAGAAGGCAAGATTTGTCTAATCTAGCTTGTACTTTCAATGCTCTAACAGATGGAAGGCCTTCATTTCACTTTCCTCTTTTAAGTTCGGAACAGGCTCAATACCCACCCTCTAGCCCCTCTCAGAATTCCTTAATCTTCGACTTATCCACCCAAAATCCCCATTACGCCTCCGCCTTTTATCGACACCGCCCCCTCCTCAAAATACTAACTTCCAAGTGCCACTTCCTCCCCAAAATGCCAACCTCCAAACTGGTCCGCCCCCTCAAACCCTAAACATTAACAACCCACAAACCTCCCTCCGTCACCAAAATCAACATACCAACCCCCAAACTTTCCCTCAAAACTACCAAGCCACCCAAAATGCCCAAAGTCCCTCTATTGCTCCGCCCCTATCCCAAAAAAACACTTTTCAAATCTCGATCCCCAATGAACATGATGTCAATGGTTCTGAGCTCGACCATTACGAGGAGCGAGAGATGGAGTGGTGGTTAAAAGAAGAGGCCGCCAAGCTGGACATGAATGAAGAGATCCGTAAAGGCATGAAGGAGTTACAGTGTATTCCTGAAGTCGCCGGTTTAAATTATGAAGACTTATGCATTCATTTGAACGTGGACCTCCCGGAAGGATTTCAGGTGCCAAAGTTCGTCATTTTCGGTGGAACAGGAAACCCTCTGGCGCATTTGAGAGACTACTGTGACCAGCTCGTGGGAGTTGGAAGAGATGAAGCTACTGATGCGGATTTTTAGCCGAAGTCTGAGTGGAGAGACTCTAGAGTGGTTCACCTCTCATGGGACGAGACAGTGGCCTAGGTGGAATGTTTTGGTTAAAGACTTCATCGAACGATTTGCCTGCAATGTGGAGATCGTTCCTGATCGTTATTCCTTAGAGAAGATGAAGCAGAAGTCAAACAAAAGTTACGGAGAATTTGCGTACAAATGGAGAAAGGTGGCAGCTAGGGTTCGGCCTCCTATGTCTGAGAAAGAAATTATTGAAGTGTTTGTGCGGGTTCAAGAGCTCGAGTATTATGACATAATTATGTTGCTCGTTGGAGCAAAGGTTGTTGAGATAGTCAAAGTTGGTGAGACTATCGAAGATGGATTAAGAATCGGGAAGATTTCCCGTGTTGCCGCCTCGCTCGGATCTTCGAGTTTGTTGAAAAAGAAAAGAGAAGATGTGTCTTCTATCTCTTATAACGGAAACAAGGCCCCAAGGAAATCTTTATCGTACCGAGGTCATTCTTGACCTTCACAGAGTTCGTACCCGGCCTATTATTCGCAGGCCGATTACCGAGATATCCCTCCCCCAAGTTATCAAAATACCCCTCCTCCCAGTTATCAAAATACTCCCCTTCCCAGCTATCAAATTTCCCCTCCTATCTATCAAACTCTCCCTCCAGTTTACCAAACTTCACCTCATTACTACCGGAATGTCGCCACTAACTGTGCTAACGTTCAAGCAAATCACCAATCTTCTCTCCAACATACCAAACCCTAGCTCCACTTTACCAAAATACCCCCTTGAACTACCAAGCTCCACAGGTAAATCACCAAACTAACCCATGTCCCAGATATCAACCCCCTCGTTCTAGGGCTGGGCGTTCGGTCGGTTCGGTTCGATTTGTAAATTTCGGTTCGGTTTTTTCGATTTTCGGTTTGGCAAAATATGAAACCAAACCAAACTGAAATAAATTTGGTTTGGTTTGGTTATTACAATTTTGGTTCGGTTTATTTCGATTTGATTTTTGGTTGAACCAAATTTAATTAACGAAGCCAATGATTTGCTGCATCAATAATTTAAAACAATGAAAAGAACTAAAATGAGTCCAATTGCAATATAAGGCACGATTTGCCAAGATATGAAAATGCCTCACAAACCCCACAATAGAGGTACCTTCAAACTATTTGACATATGTTTTGGACTAGTCTGCGACCTGCAGGACAATGAGGACTGAGGAGAGTGTAGATTTTTTTTTTTTGACACACTTAAGTTTTCTGTTATTTCATTTGAAATACTCACTACTTGGACAATTCACAATGGGTATAGTACGGTGTGATACTGCAAGTTATGCAAACTCAAAAGCTATAATATATAACATAGTTGCAACTTTGGATGAAACAATTTTCACTCACAGATAACGACAACAGAAACATTTGGGATAATTGAAAGAACCACCAAGGCAAATTTTGTCAACAAAATTTCTAAACAAGAACTAGAAAACTAAAATTCAAACAAGTCTATAATATATAGTCTCCAAAAGAGCAAGAAACGAGCTCAATGTCATTTCCATCTAATACAAGCTCGTCCTTAACCATCTCAGATCGAACAACGGTTAATGAGGAGAGTGCAAAGATATAATGCAAGGTAAACAACATTGCAATTTACAGCAATGCAAGGTAAACATCATTGCGAAAAAAGAGGACTTGTTAATAATAGAGTTAGATACAAACTAAAGTGAAAAGTCCATCTGCCAATAGACAGCATTGCAATTTACAACAAGCCAGCAACCAAATTTTACCAACAAAACAATGTTGCAACTTGCAACTTCCAGACTCCAGTGCAATAGCTCTCAAGTTCCAATAAATAGCAATTAAGAAAATAACAAAACATTGATGTGTCTGCGAGAAAATAGAACTCTTTAGACAAATGATCTACATTTCATAATAAAATATATAAAACTATCAAGCAAGTTATGTAGATAAGTTCTTTACTTACCCTCACACGGGCCATTACCATGCATCACTAGTTGATAGTTGAACTTTCAAGTTGCAATTATATTTCAATAATACTAGATTCAATCCCACTACAAGCAAAATCTAAAAAAATATGAAAGAATTTGTTAGTTGTTAAGAAACATAAGTAAGAAAATTATTTTCAATATAATTAATACAAGTACCAAAATCTTACCAAGTTCAAGTTGCTCAAGATACTCTAAATCTTCCTTAATATTGATTGGAAAAGGCTCACTTCTAAGCCAATCTTGAACACAAATAAGAGATTGCACAAGTTTAGGAGTTAATGAACTCCTAAAGGGATCAAGAACACGACCTGCTGTGCTGAATGCACATTCTGATGCAACACTTGAAATGGGAATGGCTAACACATCACGAACCATCTCCGCAAGAATAGGAAATCTTAGTTCATTTACTTTCCACCACATTAATATATCAAAGCCATCATTATCTGGCTCAATATCTTCAGTAAGATATCTTTCCAATTCTGATTTACTACCTGAACTTCCAGTAACTTCTTTGTGCTTCTCAAATTGTTTTTTCGTTCTCATTCTTCCTCTATTTACAATGTTTCCAGAACCACTCACATTAGATATACTTGATGAGTTGTCAGATGAAGTGGGTGAAGATGATACATGTAAAGAGCTTTTTGAGGATTTCTCAACATAATAAACAAACAATTTGTTTATGTATTTTTTCACTTCTGAACATAGCTTGTCCCCAACTTCTTTTCCAAACATATGCACAATTGCAAATGGAACATAATCAAGCTTGTTACGGGGATCCAACACGGATGAAATAAAGATCATCTTGTTCATTTTATGTGGTTCACCCCATTACTTCTTGAACTTTTCCTTCATATTTTTTGCCATCTCTTTCAAATTACCATCTTCATTTTCCATCATCTCTTTCAAAATAAGATTAAGTTCAGCAATTTCAACAAAATGTGTATTGCTAGTGACATAATTAGAACCAAAGACCTTTAAAGTAAGTTCATAAAAAGTTTCAAGAAATTTCACCATTGACCTCACATTTTTCCAGTCAACATTTGTAAGAATATTTGCACTAGTTCCATCTTTTGCACTAGTTCCATCTTCACCTTTAGAAGAATCAGAACCAGATGTACGAAAATGATTTAAGTATCCAATATCATAAAAACTATATCTTTCAAATGTAAGCTCAAAATGTTGTGCTACATCAAGCATCAAATATGTAGAGTTCCATCTAGTAGGAACATCTAAACATAATGATTTCTTACAACTTATCAATTGATATTCACAACATTCTTTGAACTTTTGAATTCTTGCAGGAGATTGTTTAATGTATTTCACAGCTTGCCTCACTAGCTTGACAAACTTACCAATTTTCTTCAACCCATCTTGCACAATAAGATTAAGGATATGTGCCATACACCTCACATGAAGATGGTCATCATCCATAATGTTAGTTCCCCAATTACTCAATTGTTTAGACATTTCTTTCACAATAACATCATTAGAACTAGGATTATCAACTGTAATAGTAAACACATTATCCAAACCCCATTCAAGCAAACAATTAGTAATGCAAGCCGCCATATCCCCCCCCCTCCCTTATGACTAGAAATAGGACAAAAATTTATTATTCTTTTATGCATAGTCCAATTTCTATCTATAAAGTGGGCTGTCAGACACATGTAGTTGATTTTTTGTATAGAGGTCCAAGTATCTGTCGTAAGACAAACTCTTGGATATGCTTCTTTGAAAACCTTCTTCAAAAGTTGTCTTTCTTCAAGGTATAATTCATAACAATCTCTCGTCATGGTTCTACGAGAAGGAATATGAAATTGTGGACTGTAACTCTCAAGAAGTTTTTACAACCCTCTTTCTTAACAAAACTAAACGGTAGCTCGTCAACAATTATCATTTTGGCTAAAGCTCTCCTACTTTGTGCTTGGTCAAATTTCCAAGTGTTAATCACCCTTTCCTTTGCTCTCATTGAAGATGGTAGAAAATTAATTAGATTTTGACCTTTATCTATGGTGTCACGGGGAAATTTAGGACATGTTCTCATATGAGTATTCAGTGACGACGTACCATTACTTGATGTTGAAGCTGCATAAGATTTCTCACAATACTTGCATTTGGCTTTCTTAGCTCCATTTTCATCAATGAACTTGTCAAAATGCTTCCAACAAGTAGCTTTAGGTTCCATGATTTTTCTTTTCTTTGAAGTATCAACATCAAGTTCAACCTCATTCGTAGATGAGGTGTTAGGTATGTTCTCATTTGAAGCTCCACTTTCACTTACCCTACTTCCAATTTGTGTCATCTGTAAAAAAGTGAAACAAACAAGAAGAACAACAATTAAAATTCCAAAAGACACAGACACACAATACATTACAGTTCATAAATCACACAAATTATCACATAGTTACATTGAAATAAATTGACTCAAAATATGACAAATAAATTGAAATAAACAAAGTACAATATTAGAGAAAGAATAAATATTAAGGTCTACAATCTAAATATTCCACTATCCTAACTATATACGAAGCCAAAATGATCACCATTCTTTTTAGAAGCTACTGTTTGTTGAGAATCTCAGGCCCAAGCAATGAAGAGAAAGTTATCACAAAGGAAGTTGGAATGTGCAAATCCAATAACTTAATTCCATCATTTGTTTTCTTTAATTTATAATGCACTTTCTGTTAGCTTGTTGCTCATAATTTGTGAATTTGGAGAGTATATTATGACGTGAACATAGACTATTGGGATATGTCTGCTGGGAACCTGGGACCATTTTAGTAGAAATAGCAGAATTGTGAACTCTCCAAAACTATTTTATGAGTTTGGATATCACAATTTCTATGTAGGGAAATATTTCATTATAAATTGTGTTGAACATATTCAGCCAGTAACTGCAAACTTAGTAGTATGATATACTATACAAAAATATGCACCTATAAAATTTTCTAGCCTAAGTCAGTACCTGGAGTTCAAAATAAAGAACAAAACACTGATAAGTAAAACCCAGAAAGACGAGAATGAACGCTATATACGAAGAGCTGATCCAGAAAACGTTGTATTATATAATGTATATGAATAAATACCTGTAGTTCTGATGCAAGTTTGCAACCCACTGCGAGGATTGATAAATACTTTTAGCACTTTGTCACAAAGTGATCAGTGAATACGGATTACGACTTACAAGTTACGACTTACGACTTATGAGTTACAACGACGAGTGATGACTAACGAGTGATGAGAGTTGCGGCCTTGCTACTGCTGGCTGCCTGGCTTGCGGGCTGCTTAGACGACTGATGTTAGGGTTAACTCTTAGGGAATTAGGAAATCAATTTAGGGACTTTTAATTTTGAATACGGATTGGAATTTGGGCTGGGCTGCCTGGGCATGGGCTGAAATATGAATTCCTGAAAAGTTAATTAAGATTTAAGGCCTTAAGGGGGGTAAAGAATATATATAATAATTTCAGTTTTTTGGATAATCGAATTTTTTAAGCTAAAAATCGAAAACCGAACCAAAAAACTGAAATATTAAACATTGAAACCGAAATTGACCAAAATTTTAAAAAAATTGGTTCAGTCGGTTTTTTCGGTTTTAACCATATTATGCCCAGCCCTACCTTGTTCAAACGCTCCAAATTATCGTCAAATGCCTCCTCCTCAATAAGGCAATTACGATCCCCCTCGTCCTACATTTGAGAAGAAGCCCGCTAGAATTTTCACTCCGCTCATTGAAAGCTGAACAAAGCTGTTCGAGCGATTAACCGCGACAGGATATATTTATCCAGTAGGGCCCAAGACGGTTGACACTAGTTCAAAGTTTTACAGATCTGATCAGAGGTGTGCGTATCACTCCAACAGTGTTAGGCATGATACCGAGGACTGTATCAACCTAAAGCACAAGATCCAAGACTTAATTGATCAGAAAATGGTCTCTCTCCAAATAGTTGCGCCCAATGTTAATAGTAATCCTTTGTCAAATCATGGAGGCGTCACTATCAACATGATAAATACAGATGACGATTGATGCGTAACAAAGGCGATAGTTTTGATCGCTCCTAATAACTTAGAAAGGGCTGTGGCTTCGTTGAGCATTAGAGAGAAGAAAGAGTTTGTAATTCTGACACCCGAGAAGGTTTTTCCCTTGGTGCCACGAGAGACTCCTGACTGACTAAAGTTTGTGATAGAAATGGCAGTTACCCAGGGTATGACTCAATCCGACAGGTGTTACACACCAGAAGAGTTATCCAAGGGGGTGCAGAAGAAAGAACAGTCCAAGAGGCCGATTAGTGAAGCTGAAGAGGGGGAGTTCTAGAGGAAAATGCAGTTGAAAAATTATTCAATTGTGAAGAATTTCGAGAAGACACCGGCTCAGATTTCTGTATGGGCTTTGTTGATGAGTTCACAAATACATAAGTAAGCTCTAATGAGGGCTTTGAATGACACTTATGTTCCCTTGGGCACCAACAGTGACAATCTAGTAGCCATGATAAATCAGGTTATTCGAGGACATAGAATCAATTTTTGTGACGAAGAGCTGCACTTTGAAGGCAAAATGCACAACAAAGCTCTACACGTCACCTGTATGTGTCGAGACAAGATAATAAATCACGTCTTGGTTGATGACGAATTCGGTCTCAATATTTGCCCGCTATCAACTGTGAGGTAGCTCAAATTAAACCTGGAAAAACTACATCAGAACCAAGCCAATGTGAGAACTTTTGATCGAGTGCAAAGAGACACATTGGGTGCGGTAAACTTGGATATTCTGTTAGGTCCTGTGGAATTTAAGGTGAAGTTCCAGGTGTTGGATATCAACACTTGTTACAATTTGCTTCTGGGAAAAACGTTTATCCATATGGTTGGGGCTGTGTCGTCTACCCTTCACCAAATAATAAAATTCGTTTGGAAGGACCAGAAATTGGTCATTTATGATGAAGGGAGCTATTCCAACGGGTATGCTCCGATTGTTGATGATGTCTCTCGAGGTTGTGATTTCTACACGGTGGAGTTGGTAAATGCCACTGGTGATGATTTGACTCCACAACCTCCTGTGGCTCCCGTGTACAAGATGATTGCTATTGTTATGCTCTAGAGTGGTTTCAAACCAGGTTTCGAATTGGGAAAACACTTTCAAGAAATTGTCGAGCCTATCCATATTCCTGCTAAAGGAGCAAAGTTTGGTTTGGGGTATGTCCCCACAGAGGATGAAGCAAAAATGAAGAACAAGAGTGCTGATCAAGCATTGGCCAGGCCAATCCCTCATCTTTACCAGTTATTCTCAGTGTAAGAATATGTCAATGACGATGGTCTCGGCAAAGGAATCGGGGGCCTTTTTGAGGAGTAGGAAGAGGCTGGGACATCGGACATCCGTGATGCAGAACCGGAGGAGCAATTGCAAAATTGGATCTCCACACCGCTCCTGACTTCCCGTACAACTTGGTAGAAAGGACACGTGCTTTTGTTTGTTTTCTTTCAAAATCGGTGGTAGTCTGGAAGAGTCCCAAGACCCACTCTTTATACAGTTTGTACTTGCTTGAAGTTTTTGAATTCCTTGTGATGTTTAAAAAGGCAAAATGACACTCGGCCATGACTAAAGTTGTGCTTGTCTGTCATTTTAAATGAAAGCCTCTTTTATCAAAATTTGTTTACTTATCTATTTATATTTTACTAGCCTGACTTTGTTTGTTTATGATTTCAGTAAAATTAATTTAAAATCTGCCAACGTCATGTCATGTCACGAGCCGAATGAATAAAATGAGGCAGTTAATGATGAATGCGAGGTGTATGAAGATGAAAATGAGTTGCCCAAACATGTTGCCGAAGAGTTTCGATAATTTGAGAATCAACACAAATCAAATCTTGAAGAAACTGAGACTGTGAATCTCGGAGATGAGGAATGTGTCAAAGAAGTAAGAATCAGTGTCCATCTGACTGAAGCTCTAAGAAAGGACTTAGTCCGTTTACTTGCACTATACATTGATGTATTTGCCTGGTCTTACAAAGATATGCTGGGGCTGAGTACGAGTATGGTGTCCCACAAGTTGTCGATTAATCTAGAATTCAGTCTAGTAAAACAAAAGACTCATAAGTTCAAGCCTGAGTTGAGTTTAAAGATTAAAGAGGAGATTACCAAACAAACAGAGTCTCAAGTAGTGAAAGTGACGCAATATCTGACTTGGTTAGCAAACGTTGTTCCAGTGGTAGAGAAAGATGAAAAAATCAAAATTTGTGTTGACTACAGAGATCTCAACAAAGCTAGCCCGAAAGATAATTTTTTATTGCCGAACATTCACATTCTCATTGATAACTGTGCTAAGCATTAGATGCAGTCATTTGTGGTTTGTTATGTGGGCTATCACCAGATCCTGATGAATGAAAAGGATGCAGAAAAAACAGCTTTCATCACACCCTAGGGTATATATCATTATCGGGTGATGTTTTTTGGTCTCAAGAATGCTGGTGCTACTTATATGAGGGCTATGACAACCATTTTCCGTGATATGATTCATAAAGAGATGGAGGTGTATGTAGATGATGTTATAATCAAGTCACGTGAGAGTTCAGATCACTTGGCTCACTTGAGAAAATTTTTTGATCGACTGCGTCGATACAATTTGAAGTTAAATCCTGGCAAATGTGCTTTTGTAGTGCTAGCCGGCAAGCTGTTGGGATTTATAGTCAGTAGGAGGCGTATTGAGCTTGATCCTTTCAAGATCAGGGGAATTCAAGAGTTGCCTCCTCCGAAGACCAAGAAAGAGGTATTGAGTTTTTTGGGAAGGTTGAACTATATCAGTCGAATTATAGGTCAGTCCACTGTAGTGTGTGAGCTAGTATTTAAGTTGCTTAAAACAGATGGCCTGTCCAAGTGGATCGGAGATTGTCAGACTGCGTTTAATGCAATTGAGAATTATTTATCCAATCCGTCGGTATTGGTCCCTCCTCGAGAAGGAAGTCCTTTGTTGCTATATCTATCTATCTCGGATAGCACATTTGGATGCATGCTTGGGCAACATGATGAAACTGGGAAGAAGGAGCGAGCCATTTATTATCTGAACAAGAAATTTACTCCATTTGAAGCCCGTTACACTCTTCTAGAGAGAACATATTGTGCTTTGACTTGGATTGCTCAGAAATTGAGACATTATTTGTCTTCTTATATCACATAATTTTTTTTCCAGGATGGACCCGTTGAAGTATATTTTTCGAAAGTAATGCCGACTGGAAAGTTGGCTAAATGGCAAATGATTTTGAGTGAATTTGACATTATGTATGTGACTCAGAAGGCGATAAAAGCCCAAGCCTTAGTTGATCATCTTGCGGAGAATCTAGTTGATGAAGAGTATGATCCACTCAAGACTTATTTTGCCGACGAAGAAGTTGCATTTGTGGGTGAAGATATTTTTGAAGCATACCCCAGTTGGAGGGTATTCTTTGATGGAGTGGCGAATCGCCAAGGAAAAGGTATCGGAACGGTCTTAGTGTTAGAAATCGGTCAGCACTTTCCTATAGCAGCTAAACTCCGATTTAATTGCACGAACAATATGGCTAAGTATGATGCTTGCATCCTCGGTCTGAAGATGGCAATTGATATGAACGTTCATAAGTTATTTGTTATTGGAGATTCAGATTTGCTAATTCACCAAGTCCAAGGAGAATGGGCCGTGAATAATCCAAAGATCACACCCTACGTGCAGTATATACAGAAATTATGTAAAAGGTTCTGTAAGATTGAGTTCCGACACACTTCCAGGACACATAATGAGTTGGTTGATGCTCTCGCCACCATCGCATCAATGATTAAACATCCAGATACAAGTTATATTGATCCAGTGGATATAGAGGTAAAAGAGCAGCCTGTCCATTGCTCGCATGTTGAGGCAGAAGCAGATGGTTTGCGTTGGTATTTCGACATCAAGAAGTATTTAGAGACTGGGACTTATCCTGAGAATGCAGCGTCCAACCAGAAGAAGTCGATACACTGTATGGCCCTCAGTTTATTTACAAGTGGGGAAATCCTTTATAGGTGGACTCCAGATTTAGGTCTTCTCAGATGTGTTAATGCTAAGGAAGCCACAAAGCTTTTGGAATAGATACATGCAGGAGTTTGTGGTACTCACATGAATGGGCTCACTTTGGCGAGGAAAATCCTCCGATCTGGTTATTTTTGGATGACTATGGAGCATGATTGTTGCAAGTTCGTGCAGAAATGTTATAAATGTCAAGTGCATAGTGATTTGATTCGAGTGTCGCCTCATGAACTCAATGTTATGAGTTCGCCTCATCCGTTTGTAGCTTGGGGCATGAATGTCATTGGTCCAATAGAGCCAACCGCCTCTTGATGAAAGAGATATGTAAACAATTCAAGATCACTCATCGAAATTCAACCGCTTATCGTCCCCAAATGAATGGAGTTGTAGAAGCCGCCAACAAGAACATAAAGAAGATTTTAAGGAAAATAATTGTTAATCGTAGAGGTTGGCATGAGATGCTGCCATATGCTTTGTTGGGTTACAGAACGACTGTCAGAACATCAATCGGAGCCACTCCATAGTTGTTAGTATATGGAACAGAAGCAGTTATACATGCAGAAGTTGAAATACCTTCGTTGAGAATTATCCAGGATGCTGAGTTGGATGATGCTGATTGAACAGTTAACCTTGATTGATGAGAAGAGAATGGTTGCTGTTTGTCATGGTCAATTGTATCGACAGAGAACGATTCGTGCTTTTCACAAGAAAGTAAGAGCCAGAATGTTTGAGGTTGGTCAGTTGGTTCTCAAACGTATTTTCCCTCATCAGGATGAGTACAAAGGGAAACTTGCACCTAATTTGCAAGGACCCTACATTGTTCGCAAACTATTATCTGGAGGTGCCTTGGTCCTGTCGGAAATGGATGGCACCGAATGGCCAAAATCGATCAACTCAGACGCTGTCAAGAGATATTATGTGTGAAGTTTCAGTTTGTATTTATGTTATTCCCTTGCAATCGCTATATTTTCTTGTAATCACTTTGTTTAGAACTTTATCCCGTTGTAATGAACTACGTCTTACCTGAGTTCTCAAGAATGAGATATGTAGGCGGCCTATGTAGGCCTCATTCACCCCTTTTATTCCTTTTAATATTTCCTGTGTAATGAACTACGTCTGACCTGAATTTTCAAGAATGAAATATGTAGGCGGCCTATGTCGACCTGGATCACCCTTTTTAGTCCTTTTAATATTTCCTTTGTAATAAACTACGTCTGACATGAAATCTCAAGAATGAGATACGTAGGCGGCCTATGTCGGCCTCGGTCAATTTCTTTGTAATTTCTTATCTTTATTAATCCTCGAGAAGGAAAACTACGTTTGACCTGATTCCTACATCAACAGGATACGTAGGTCCCACAACGATTCGGTCATATCTCCCGTAAGATTTTTATTTTTCTTTACAATAGAAACTGGACAAATTTTTTGAGAGGAACTAAAAAATTCTCAAGAAGAAGATCTCTCTAACAAAGTCAAGACTGAAATTACATTGATATTCGCAACTGGGACAGAATTTTTGAGAGGAGCTCAAAAATTCCACAGTTTGTTGATCAACAGTTCAGACACGCCAAGCTAGTTAACTGGGATAGAAAATTTTGAGCATGACCTCAAAATTTCAATAAGGTTCAACGGTAGTTTAGAGCAACCTTGAATATTCCCCAACAAGTAATCAGATAGATCTTAAGCCTTCGAAGATGTTCGCTAAACCTCAACATGACATGACACTTGGCAGTGACTTTTCCTAATATACCTTTCTAAAAATTTAGTTTTCTTAAAAGTTTCCTTTCCTTTTCTAATCATTCTGAATAAAGATATTTTCTCTTATCTATCAAGAAACGGGAGATCAAAGAATTCAACTGGAAACAGTCAAACACGGAACAGGCAACCGAAGAGATCGACACATATCAGTTCATTGTTAAACTAACAATTTTTCTGTGGATGCAGGTCTATTGGTTTACCTCAAGATCAGCATATTCCTCCATCCAATTAGTAGGCAGAAGTTGAAGGGGCGAAGATCTCCCCAAAACTAACAATTTCTCAGTGGATGCAGGAAATATTTTATGCTTTTTATACCAAATAATTGGGAATAGAAATATTATTATTCAATTTCCAGCAATGTGAAGTCCATAATGAACGTGCAACCATGATCACAGACAGAACAAACGAAAACCATGAAGAGAGCAATATTATTACTTTTTTTCAATAACTAAAGGTACCTGGAAGACATTTATTATCAGTTATGATAATATTCTTACCCTGATGGTTATTTATATTGCATCTTCGAATGAGACGATACCACTACCCGAAGTGTCATTAATATCATATAGTCAAATAAGATGACACCACTACTCCGAGGGTTATATTTTATTTATATTGTCGATTGAGACGATATCGCCATCCAAAAGATACCTAGAAGATCACCTATGTTGCTCGGCGAAGCATTATCTTTGTTTGGCATTAGGGAGGCATCATCAAGAGATTCATACATCGCGTAAATAGAAGATTCATGCATCGCGGGAAAAGTCATGCATCGCATAAATAGAAGATTCATGCATCGCGGAAAGAGAAAATTCATGCATCGCGGGAAAAGTCATGCGCGTAAATAGAAAATTTATGCATCGCGTAAATAGAAGATTTATGTATTGCGGGAAAAAGATTCATGCATCACAGAAATAGAAGATTCATGCACCGCGGGAAAAAAGTCAGTCATCGCAGAGAGAAAAGATTCATGCATCGTGAGAAGAGAAAAAAAACATGCATTGCAAGAGAAAGAAAACATGCATTGCAAGCTAAAGAGGTTACGCATTGCAAGAGAAAGAAATCATGCATTGTAAGAGAAAGAAGTCATGCATTGCAAGAGAAGGAAATCATGCATAGTAAGGAGAAAATGTCATGCATTGCGAAAGATGGAAATCATGCATCGCGAGAAAATCAATATAGATTGCATCATTGTCATTTGTAAAAATATTTTAAGAGAACTGTCAACAACGACATCAAGAGAACTGTGAACATACTACATTAGCCTATTTTATTACCTTAATGTCATAAAAAGAGTACATTGAAGATTATATTACAAATATGAGACACAAGCTTTATTTGCTTTACGTCAAACTTGATGAAGTTGACGTCAAATGTTCAAGGAGAGAAATTAAGTGTCAACACGGTAAAAGACACTATCTCCCCATTTGAATTGCATTTTTATGCTACTCAGTTTTATCTCAGTCTTTGGTAAGAGCATCCGAGAGAATGAATTCTCAAAACAAACCACTGGTGCGGACGACATCAAAAAGGGTGCAGTACAACGTGGAACTTTTTCTTAGCAGGGAATTGGGACATAGTCCAAAGAGGAGTTCCAAACTCTTAGGACGTTAGCAGAGGAGCGACTTCCACCACAATCAAACCACACCCCTATCAGAAGGCATGTGGGTTTTTCTTTGGGTTTGTCAGTTCCAGCTGTGTATCTAAAAATTTTTGGGTTCACCGGAAACAACTTTCCATTCTGTGTGACAATGCACCAAGAGCTTTGAAAATTATATCCACGTAAGTTCTTAACTATGGGCGTGAAGTGCACCACATTCATGGCTAAGAGGTTGCAAGCCTCTTTTTCATAACTTGGCTTATTTTATCGCTTTTCCAGAACTAAAGGATATATTGCATAATAGATTTTCTTTTCAATCGATTGAGTCGAACTACAAATAGCTTGATTCCTGAGGTTTAGGAATATGTAGGCGGGCTCAATGTTGAGAACTCAACTGTATTGCGGCATTCGCTCTCAAATATTAGTCCCAAACATCTCGGTAACTTGAAAATTCGATATTGAGATAGCTTCTGAATTCTTTCATAATCGTGCGTGAACTCAAACGTATAGAACTACAAGTGGCCTAAATTCTCATATTGCTTGAGATATGTAGGAAACCCACTTTCGGAGTTCGGCCATAATTTCTAAAGTCCATACCAAATCCCTTTTTCAAAAGACGAAGAAGTGGTCGGCCAATACTGGATTAGTAAATTTCATTTGCCTCGAATTTTCTTCATCAATCCAAGTCAAACGAGGGACAGTTGTTGACATCCAATTTTGAACCTTCACATCTCATGCTATCGTAATGCGCCAGTTTAACTAAGATCATTCTTATCGTCTAAATAAAATAACCCTCCTATCTTTTGCTAAAATCTAAAAATATTTATTCTAATTTTTGCTTACTGATTATCTTAGCCATGCACTTGATGTCACTGCTTTTATTGTCTTTATTTACTAAAACTGTTGTAAATTTCCTTAAAGTGGGGTGTTTCATTTATGACTTAGTGTTCTGTTTAGTGTTTATAAGCTAATTTCCTCTTGTCAAGATACTTAAGTTCGAACTGCATGAAGGTTGAATTTATTTCGGTGTCATAAGCACATGTATATGTTGTTGTTATTTTTCTAAGCTTGTTGTTTGTTAATTCTTGTCACTTGTTAAGTTCATTATGTCTTTCCTACAGTAGTTTGTTATTTTTAGTATAATAGTTAGGTTTCTATTGCATTTTGATTGTGAAGCACCTGAATAACTTCTAATTTTAATTAAGTTATGTCTTAATTGTTTTCTTCACCTCAAGTATTAATTCTATTCTCTTTTGTTTGTTGTGTGATCGCCTTCCGAGTCCGTTGCGGACTTGCCTTCATCGCATTCTCGAGTTGAGCCATAAAGGCTCCATTTGTGTTTTCTTCATGTTTGAGTCGATCAGATCATTTGAAACAAGAGCTACTGGCCTCCAAAAAGTTCAAAAATGGACTGTATGCATTGGGTATACACAAGTATACTTATGCAGGAGAAAATTGTAAAAATACAGGTTGAAGGGCAAAATACAGGAAGAGGAGCAAACATGCAGGATATTAATAAAAAAAAATTTAGGCTGAGATATGGCTTAAAATAATTATACACAGTCTGATACATTTTGTGTATACATAACATGTCAGGCGAAAAATGGGCCAAAAGGCCCAAAAGAACGGCCCAGCTGCAGAGTTTGATTGAATAGGCCTAAGATCATGTTGGTAATTTTGTTTAGAATAGGACAGGCTCAACAGATTTGGGGAATTTGGGCCAAAGGCCCAAACCCAATATTCCTCTCCTTTACTTTTATCTATTTGTTATCGTATTCGACTAACTTGTTTACTTTATGGTTTTAATTTAATTAAATTCCCAAAGATAGCCATTTCATTTTTTTTCTTTTTATATATACTTAAATTAGATTTATACATAGCTTTAATTTTGTTATTCGTCATGCCACTTAATTTATTTTCCTTTTAGAAAAATTCCTCTTTATTTCATTTCCACTTAAGGTAATTAAAATGACAATAATAATAATAATAATAATAATAATAATAATAATAATAATAATAATAATAATAATAATAAATAAGTAAATAAATAAATAAAAAATGAGTTTCTTTTACTTAGTTGAAATTTTTTCAAAGTTAGTCAAAATCATTTTTTTTAGTCAAATCACCGGTCAACCGCGAGTTAGCGGACATTTCGAGGGCCTAACACCTTCTCGAAATGTACATTGAACTTCGAACCCTATTTATTTTCAATTGATCTTATCTATTTTGGTCTTTTGAAAATCTTTAAGTTTTTCTTGATTTTTACTAAAAATTAAGTGGCGACTCTGTTCTTTTGAAAATTCGATTTCTCTTAAACTAGAAGTTTAATCGATTTTTCAAAACTTAGTCATTTTTTCCCTTATTTATATTTTTGAATAAAACATCTACAATTCGATTTTGTAGCTTTTCTAGGTCAGAGATGGTTAAGCTCTTCATACAAAGCTGCCTAAAAAAAGAAGAAAACTCTACCAGAGTTGCAACGACCTGATTTGGAAGAACATTGTGAATTGCTATCGGTAACAACTGTTGCATGAGGATATGACAATCATGACTCTTTAATCCAAAGATTTTTTTTTAATCCAAATCAATGTAACGAGATATATTACTTGCATAACCATCTAGCACTAATATATTCTTTAAAGTCTTGAGGAAGGCCAATTTCTTCTTCTCGGAATTGTAAATGCACCAAGCCGACATTCACCATTCTCATCCGGCCATAGATCGTGCCATATACCCATGTCTTGTAGATCTTTTCGAGACTTAATATGATCCTTTGATTTTTCTTTATCATTTATCAAGGTATATATGATGTTGTCAAACACATTCTTTTCAATATGCAGAACATCTAAATTATGGAGCAACAAATTAGATTCCCAATATGGAAGATCAAAGAAGATGCTTTCTTTTCTCCATTGTTGAGTTCCACCTTCATCATCATTTCTTTGCTTGTTTCGTTTTCTTTTACGATTCAACTCTGCCGGTCTTCCAAATGTGACATTGATATCTTTTACTTGTTGAAAAATATCTGATCCTGATAACTTCTTTGGAGGGGTCCTCTCTTCCACGGTTCCATCAAAATGATGCCTTATCATTCTAAATTTGTGGTTTCTAGATAAAAATCGACAATAGCCAATAAAACACCACTTTCTACTATGAGGAAGTCGACAAGGTTCTGCGTCAAAATTACAAGAGGGACATGCAAGACCAGTATGTGTGTTCCAACCAGATAAGCTATCAATTCCGGGAAAGTCGTTAACTGTCCACATAAGAGCCACTCGCATTCTAAACATTTCATTCTTTGATGAGTCAAAAGTGTCAACACCATCACTCCACAACTCTTTCAACTCCTTAATAAGGGGTTAGAGGTATATATACGTGGACCTGGAATAATCATTGAGAGGATGAAATTTGGTTGTTTCATACACAACCATGGAGAAAGGTTGTATGGAACCAAAATAACAGGCCAAATGCTATGACTAGTACTCATTGTCCCAAAAGGATTGAAGACATCACTAGCTAGGCCTAATCGGACATTTCGAGGATCAGAAGAAAATTTAGGAAAAGTTGTATCAAACTTCTTCCACGCCTCACCATCTCTAGGATGTCGTAGGGTTCTATCGTTGTTATCATTCTCTGCATGCCATCTCATATGCTCTGCAATTTTAGAACAAATGAACAATATTTGCAACTTGGTTTTTAGGGAAAGTATCACAAAATTTTTGCAAGCATCCTCTTTTGCTTCTTCTTTTTTTTCTTATTTGCAGTCGATGTATGATCTGTATTGCTCTTCTTCTCTAGCTTCCATCTAGAAGTGTGACAATACTTATATGTCTCGGCGTTAACATCATCTTCCCAATATAACATGCAATCATTTGGACAAGCATCTATTTTGATATAATCAAGACTCAACTTATTTATGGTTTTCTTAGCCCCATAAAAAGAATCAGGGATCTTTGCAAATTTAAATGCATCCCTCAGTAGATCTAGGATCATAGTCATTCCCTTATCACTTAATCTAGACAAACACTTAATGTGATAAATCTTTAACAAAAATTCCAACTTTGAGTACTTAGAACCTTCATACAATTCTTGACTTCCATCTTTAAGCAACTCAAATAAATTTTTCTTATTTAAAGCAGGCGTATCATGTAATGTTTCTTCTTTTTCCACTATCGGTGATGGACCTACATCAACACCCTCATGCCTTATGTCACGCCCCGAGCCTACACCCCAGACGTGACCGGCACTTGAAGACCATCGCTGGCCCCCAAGCGAACCCTTGGCCTGGCTTTCTTAACTCAGCGGAAACTTAACTCAACAGGATAACTTAATGCAATGAAAGGTTATAAAACAACTCAACTGAAAGTAATTTGCCAACAAGGCATCTCGAGTCTCAAAATAGGATATTTAAATATAAACATGCATGAGAGACTCCAAACTAACTGACTGACTGTATGACTGTCTATGAAGCCTCTAAATACTGAGATGGATGTTGGGACAGACCCCGCAACATCCTAATAAAACAAAAACTAAGAACACAAAATAATTGAGTCCTCCGGAATGCAAGGAGGCTCACCACTGACTCTGGAGTGCTCAGCTGGATCAACGACGTGCAGGATGCTGATCCGGGGTACCTGTATCTGCATCATAAGACGATGCAGGCCAACTGGCATCAGTACATGGAAGGTACTAGTATGCGAGCTGGAAAACTAAGCAACAAAGGCTAGAAGGAAATTGGAAGAAACTGAAAAGTTTACCTTGTTCAACTCAACTTAACCTGACTGACTTCTTTCAATATAAGGCAATTTAAAACAAGTGTGATATAAAGAAAGACTGTTTAAAACATGCTATAAAACTCTGTGTGTATACAAGGATACAATAAGCCTGAGATGTATATAGAAATACAATTGAACTGATGTATATAAAATATAATAATTTCTGTGTATAAAAATACAATAACTGCTGTGGGAGTTTCTCTAACCGACAACCATCACATAAGAGCTAAAGTGATGATACAACGATCAACCTCACACTGCCAGAGCATCCTATACCCGGCCAAAGGTATAAGACCTGAACTGCCTAATGGATCCACTAGTCTAATATAAAAAGGATTCATCTAAAGAGTATGATCCTTTTCTACCCATGGTGGCTAACATGGTTCTATGGGGGCTGTGGGTTCTTTGAACGCTCCCCCAATTCGGTGCTCGATACTACTCCCAAAAAAATGTACTGGCTCTTATGTTTTTAAAACACATTTCTTCCTGCTGACATGAGATAATTACTCAAAAAAAAAAACTATCCCGAAGGCTCTTTGGAAATTTCAGTTTCCAACCTTGTTTAAATGTAAAGACATTTCTTTAAAACTTCTTTGGGAATACATAGTTCCCTAATAACTTTGAGAAAATGAACTCAACTTGAAACTTGAGACTCTTTACTTAGCTTGAAACTCTAAGCTCTTTGCTTGACTTGACACTTGAGTCTAAAAATAAAGTTAAAACGTTCAATAAAGACTCTTGAACAACTTTACAACTAGCTTGACTTGCTTAACTTCTAAGCTTAACTCTTAATTTCTAACTTCAATTGACTTCTAACTAACTCTCCTTGAATTGGAATTTTGGATTCAAGGTGTTTGCTCACATGTTATGGATGAGTTCTTGACTTTTAGAAGTACCTTGGAGTGTTGGAAACAACTAGGAAACATAGGTATAATACCTAGGAACAAAAATAAAATAAAATGGGGAATTAAGGTAACGGGAAGGATTGGCATCCTTGGCGCTCTAAGAGGCGCGGGGCGCCAGCCCTCAACTTCAAACAGGACTGCTGGCCACTCTGCCAGGCACCAGCCCTCAGCTTCAAAGGGGACTGCTGGCCACTTCTGCCAGGCACCAGTCCTTTTCCCAAAAAAAAAAAAAACCCGACTTTTCTCCCTCTTTTCTTCAACTCTAAACCACCCTTACTTCAATGGATTTAACCCCAAACACTAAGGATCATCCATCTCTCAACATACAATAAATTACAACTCAAATACACAACCCAATCATGTCCCACAACCAACAATAACTTCAACAACACAACTAACAACATCAACAACAACTAACAACTTCAACAACTTCAACACCAATCCAATCTTTTCTCAAATAAAAAAAAAAAGCTTGGTGTGTGGGGGAAAGGATCAAACCACATAAAGAACTCACATACCTTGATAGGGATCACCCCCGACGAAAATCCACGACTGAAACTTGTTGATCTCCTTTCTCCTCTTCTTCTCCTCTTCTTCTCATCTTCTTCTCTTCTTCACTCTCCAGAACCCTAACTCTTTCTCTTTTAAAAATAGGATAAAAATGATCCAAAATCAGCCTAACACACAATATAACCTCAAAAGAAATGGCTAGGGAAAAGACCAAAATGCCCTTAAAATTTCCAGACGGATTCCCTGCCAACTGCCCAACTTTCAATGGCCATAACTCGCTCATACGAACTTGAAGTCGAGCAATCTCAGTGGCGTTGGAAAGATCATTCCACAAGCTTCGCAACCATAACTAGAACTACTCCTAACTTATCCTGATCTAGGAGTTACGACTGCTCAAAGTTGGCCAAAAATCACTGATTTCCACACTTAGCCAAATTTTCCAGATTCTGTATTTTTTTCCAAAAATGGCTACTTCCAATTTCAAGCTTCTTCATAGCTATATCAAATTGTCGGATGTTACACCTTAAGCCCCTGAATGCTCCATTAACCAATAATTCTATTGGATTTTCAATGGGTGGTGTAGCCCGAGTGGTCTCTATGTTTCTCGAATTAGGAAACACATTCATTTCTCCATGCATAACCCAAGTGACATAATTATTTGAAAACGGCTTGTTGATCAAATGGTCAAACACTATATTTCTAGTTTGCCACTTTCCAAAACCACATTTAGGACATGAACATTTAATTTTATCTCCTATAGCTCCATTGTTAAATGCAAAATCTAGAAATTGATTCAGACCAAGCAGATACTCCGATGTTTTTTCTTGGCATTCCAATCCAAGACTTATCCATTGAAAAAAATAGATTAATGTGCAATAATATCACCTTTAAGATTTCATGAGTAAGAAAATGAGTGTCCATTAGCATCACTTGATGAGACTAAAAATTAATTAACAAAGAATACACAATCAAAGAATTCATAACAAAACTCACACTTGATGCCAAATCCTCCCTGTTAATGATGAGACATTGTCTTATAAATGTACTAAAAAAGTATAAAATCATATTCAAAATAAACTTGTAATATGACAAAAGTTTCATTCAACAAATCATTAAAATAACCAAAAGAATGAGGAACTTATAGCTTATGCAATAGATGCAATACAATAAATATGAATCTCGTAACTTTAACTACCTAATTGGCAACAAAAACACAATCAAATCTCATTGTGTGGTGGCTATGTACCAACAAAATTTATCATAATTCCTTTTTTTTTTTTTACAGCAAACAAATACAACAACCACTCGAGTTGGTTCAAACTTCAAAGTAGAATCAACACTAAGACGTTCCTCCCATAAATTATCAACATATCATATGGTAGAGCCTTCAAAACAGATTTTGAAACAAAAAGTACTTCTAGGTATAGTACTCTACAAACAACCAACACAAAAATGACTATATATAATGAGCATTTAATTCTACAATGTTATCATTCCATCTAATATCAAACCATAAAAAATAACCGAGATAAATTTTCAACTACATCAAAGTACATCAAAAAAATGAAAACTCATTTTCAATAGATCATATCACTTTCATCTAAATAAATCTTATTAGCTCAATTGATTGACTATCTAAACTTACAAAATTTCAATCAGCCATAATCAAAACATAAGGAGATAAGGTAAAAGTTACAACTCAAAAAAATCTAAGTCAATATAAGTCAAAAGAATGGTCTTAAGTTCTAAAACAATCAATAGATTAATGTACTGCAAAATCATAACAAAAAATAAGAATGAAAATCTAATCAATAGATGGGAAACCCATTTGTGAAAATAAGGAAACAAACATCTTCCACAAATGAGAACCCTTCTCAAGAACATACCGTCTCCTTCACATATTTTAAACCCATCTACCAAAACTCCAAATTCAAACGAGCACTAAATATAACTCTATCAAAATTCGAGATACTAATACCAAAATTTGAGATACCCATACAAAAATTTGAGATACCCATATCAAAATTCGAGATACCAATACCAAAATTTGAGATACCCATACAAAAATTTGAGATACCCATATAAAAATTCGAGATACCAATACCAAAATTTAAGATACCCATACAAAAATTTAAGACACGCATATAAAAATTTGAGATACTCATATGAAAATTCGAGATATCCATATAAAAATTTGAGATTCTCATATCAAAATTCGATCAAAATAAAAAAATAGCAATTATTTTGTTGAAAGATAAACATAAAGTTGTGTACCAGATTGTGTGGAAAACCTGCAAATAAGAACTCTTTGATTGTGAACTACAAAGGAGAAATAATTACTAGAAAAATCACTTATTGAACTGCAAAGGAGAAATAATCACTTGTGAACTGCAAAGTGAGATAGGTTTTTGAGATGTGAAAAGTATTTACTAGAACAACTGAGGGAAACCGAAAGAAAAGCGAGAATATTGTTGCGCGCTATTTTTTTTTGGGGATCTGTGAATGTTTTGACCGCTGCTTAATATTTATAATTACATCAGTCTAGAAAACCCCCCATTATTTAATATAATTTGCGAGGGTTGGAACTGACCTCCGTTTTTAAACTCTCGCTATTCAAGCTTTTTTTGTAGTGTCATAATAATCAATCTTTTGTCGGAACCATTTTTCATCGGCATAATATCACTAGTCAAAACCATTCCCATCGACTTTATATCAAATCACTAACTGGAACCATTTTCCATTGGATTTATGTCAAATGACTAGCCGGAACGATTTTCCATCGGCTTTTATATCAAATCACTAGCTGAAATTATTTTTCATCGACTTTATAAACACTTGATGGAAATAACCTCGGCATCACAACACTCGCTAGCAAAGAACTCGACATCATAATACTCGTCGGCATAGACCTCAACATCTTAAACCATCTCGTGTCTCATCACGATGTTCACAATCAATGCATACAAGCAATATCAGACCATATGGAAGAGACAACAATTTACACAATTCAAATCTGCATTCATGCTTTCAAGCATTTTATCAATCAATCAACAAGGGTCACAATAAGGCAATTCACATAATCATGTTCATCACATAACTCTTTTCATTTCAACCCCTTTTTATTCATTTAGATGCAATAAGTGGACAATTAACCCTTCACATTATTCTCATTACTCCCATCACACAAGCAACGAAGGAAGTACAAAAATTCTACTAGACTAAAACGTTAAGGAGATCACTTGCCTTAAATCAATCAATATTCATTCCAAGAGTTGAGTCTTTCCCTTATGAATCACTTATAAAGCCACACAATATATAATGATCAAGTATTCACAATCACTTTCTGAAAACAACAATACCTACATCAATTTTGTAGAGAAGTGGGTCAATCAACTCCAAACCCAATTCCAAATTTAAGGTTTGAATCATAAATTTAATATTTGAAAAAATTACTCAGGGTTTTAGAAACTCATTAGGGAATACCATTTCGAAAAGGGACTTAAAATCAATTCAAAATCTCTATTTTAGCGAGTTAAGAACTTGAGTTCTTGAAAAACCTCATCATTCACCAACCAAAATATCATATTTTGATGCTAAATCCCATAAATAATCAAAGGGAAATAAAACTTTAAGATTATAAAAGCTTACCCAAGTGGTTTAACACAAAAAATCCTTTCAAATATTGCCACCAAGGGTTCACAATCTCAAAAATAGAAAATGAGGCTTAAACCCCGAAATGGCAGGCCAAAAATCCTCTCTGAATATCACTTCTGAAAACAACAATACCTACATCAATTTTATAGAGAAGTGGGGTAATCAACTCCAAATCCAATTCCAAATTTAAGGTTTTAATCCAAAATTTAATACTTGGAAAAACTACTCTAGATTTTAGGTACTCATTAGGGAATATCGTTTCGAAAAGGGGCTTAAAATCAATTCAAAATCTCTATTTTAGCTAATTAAGAACTTGATTCTTGAAAAACCTCATCATTCACCAATAAAAATATCATATTTTTTAACGACCCGAACCGTCGTTAGTTAGAAAAGACAAAACGTCGGGGAAATATTGGGGCAATCATCCCACTAGAGCTGACTAGATGTCGCTAGGGCGACAATGCTCCAGCGGGATAGTTCGCGCCAGAGTGGGATAGTCGAAAACAAAACTTAAATGTCGTGAAACCTTATTTTCTCTTTTTTCCCAAAATACCAAAAAGAGGCGGGGATCAGCCCAGAAACCCTCAACAGGCTGCTCTAGGCTTGGGAAGGAAGGAGAAAGAGATTTCTAGTGTAAGGATATAGATAACTTGTGGATTTTTGGTTAAAATCCACCATCTCGTCGTCCGAAAGCTAAGACTTGAGCTACAATCCCTCCGCGACTGCTTGGCACCCAAGTAGGCTAAGTTTATTGTGTAGTTGTAAATCCGTGATTCACTGTGTAGTATCCTGATAATTGATGGTAGAATTCATGTGTAGGCTTTCGTGCACCGAAAAAAGGATAGTCGTACATGTATTTCTAGTTGTTCCATCAAAATCATACCATATGATGACGCCTAATACTGCGAACTAGGGCATGCGATGGTTTAATTTCATGTTTCTCATGGTGTATGTTGGTAATTGCTTCATTGTAATGCATGTGTATGTGAATGAAGCCTTGTTGATCAAATCTAATGAAATGACTAATATGTAGGATTGCATGCCATGGACCTAATACTTGATTGTATGATTATGAGTATGTTCATTATGGGTGTGATCGCAATGGTGATTGTGTTAACTAGATCGGGTATCACGTGCCGACATGTATACATATATTGGATCAGGTGTCACATTCCGACACACTAACATATATTGGATCAGGTGTCACGTTCTGACACCCTAACATATATTAAATCGGGTGTCACTTACCCATATATTTACATATAATGGATAGGGTGTCACGTCCCGACACATTAACATGCATTGGATTGGGTGTCATGTTTTGATACACTAACAATTTGGGGGTGGGTTCCATGAGAGGACAATTAAATTGTCAAATCTACTTGTTGTGAGAATGTGGAATTATAAGTTGTCCCTGAAATGATGACTGTATCGTATGTTCTTTATATGTATGTTTATTATGTAGTGTTTACTTGTTATTTCTCATTAATGAATGAACTGTGAATGGTCAGGCCCAAATTGGGATGTGGAATGGTAAGTGGAGACCGAGAGTCCAGATGTTACTGCGTATTACCTTAGAGAGGTCGTCTGAGCTCTTAAAAATAGAGAAGTGGAGAGGTGTTGGTGTTGTAAATGATAGGTAGCTGGGTCGTACTTGGGAAGAGGATTCGTATTGAAGCAGTTAGTAGGCCTTGATAGAATGGACTACAGAGTCAAGGATTGAGTAGTGAGGCGTAAGAAGTAAGGGTATGTCGTGAGTGGATGGCTGAGTCACCCACTTTGTAGTGGTTACATTCGAAATCTCCCCTAATGGGCAAATGGTTAAGCTATGATTAAGAACGTAGCACGTGAGGGGCTAGAGTCAGGTGTACTAGTATACTTATTTAGTATTCGAGAATGGTAAAAGTGGAGGAATGAATAGTCTCATTGCATGTTTCCTACTAGTCAAATTCTTATATTATGTGGTAGGTTTCGAGTTGACCGATGATGCTTACCAGTACGTGTGGATTGTACTGATACTACATTTGCTATGCCTTTTTGGCATAGTCTAGTTGTAGGGTCAAAGATGTTTCATAGGTGAAGACGAAAGCAATCTCCAATAGCTTCTATTTTTCCTTCAATATGGTGAGAGCTGCGTCATTTGTTATCATGTTTATACCTTATAATCTTAGAAGCTCTTGTACCTCTTTAGACTAGATCCCTAGTGGTGTTAATTACTTTACAAGTTAACTTTGAATCGTTTAAAACTCCTTATTTATAAAATTCTCATGAATTTCATTTAATTTCCAGTTTTCTTAACCTTCTGCCTATTATTAACTGTTTGTGAATGGAGGGTTCTCCTAATTAGGTGTTAGAGTAGGTGCCCATACGGCCTAGTGGGTTGGGTCGTGACAAATTGGTATTAGAGTCCAGGTTACCGGTCTCCCAGTACAAGAGCAAATGTGGACTAAACTCCTGCGGATTGGTGTCTTGACGTCCACATCTAATAATCAGGAAGCTATGAAGCATTCTAGGAAGTGTTCCCTTTTTTTTCTCTCCTTTGGTATGAGTTTTTGCTTGTGGTATGAGTTGAGTCCACTTGGTAACTCTTGATTCCAATTGGTATCGTAACAAAGTAAATTGGACGTTGTGGTCACGGCTGAAGAAACACAAGCAAGGTAAATTGAAATTGGAAAGGTTCCAATTGTCATATGGTCGTAGAGGCTGTATAGGTGCATGGATGATCAGTAATGGTCATCTATGGAACGAACTAATTAATAATTTGGGTTGTCTGTGAATTATAGCGTGAACCTGTGAATAGGTGCATATGTTGTTTGAATTAACTGTTGATATGGAAGTTGTATTGGCTTGGATGCTATGATATGATTATGTGCATAGTATTGCTTGTCCGGCTTCGATGTGTGTAAAATGCTAGCCTATTTGTTCGAAACTATGGGAGTGCTACTTGCTTGAGTCTCGTGAGCTTGTGGTCGGAAAGAGAGTCGTCACTAAGTTTGGTGTAAGGGTCTAGATAAGCTACGATATGGTTCGTAAAATGAAATCTGGATTGTGTTACGACCAACTATAACTGTGTGAGTATATGGGCATATCCTGAGGATGTGCGTGTTTGTGGTGTGAATTAATATGAATGGATTTTGGAGTGCGTACCGTGGGGATTGACTCGGGGTAGACAATGACTATCCTACCTAAGAGGATTGTCCTAATTACTTAGTTATAACCTGGGAGTCAATGAAACACCGTAGAAACTGGAAGAACCAGGAAATTATTAACCTGGGTTCTATTCCCGTCGGGGTGGAATTAATCCTGCCAGGGCGGAATTTCTCCCACCATTGTGGGACAGGGCGAGGCAGAATCTCAACCTTGTCTCCCATGTTCTTCCCTAGTCACACCTATAAACCCCGAATCGTACATGGGACAATTCCCGCAATCCTATCAGTACTCAGCAACATAGCATAAGTTATAAAGCCTAGCATTTAATTATTAGTTCAGAAAAACAGCAAAAAACCAGCATCCATGTGCTTACAAAACATAAGGAAAATCAAAAAGAGAAAAATATAGTATTGTTCATTACAGGCCCAAGGGGGTGGAAAACCAAATCAAGAACATCATTAATAAATGGAGTATTCAAGGGGATGTCAACTCCTCGGATGCAGATAGAAGGGTGAGGGTCGTCCCAGCGAATGACAGGTAAGATGACATAGAACTCTCTCACTCATGTGGAGCGCACAACAGGGGGAGCCTCTGTCAATGGACACATTCGAACTCCATCAGCCGGGTATAAAAAATGGGTGCATTCTCCTCTAGGTTCAGTAAATGGAGGTGTTTCGGTGATCGTGGTCTCTTTCTCTACTGGCAGCATCGAAAAATCGGATGAAGAGCAAATTCTTTTCGTAAATACCAGCCATTATTAGACAAGCCTGCAAAAATTATGAAACCTACACGTTAGAACTCTACTAGATTAGATGGTATTTGGCTAAGAAAAGAATTTTTTTTATTTAAGTGGCAAGGGTCCACTGCCCCACTTTATCCCGCCATAACGGCCAAAATCCCACAAGAGCGGGATGAGGGAGGCCACTACAGCGGGATGTAAGCCACCAGAGCAGCCTTCATCTGGGACGAACTTCAAGCGCGATCATGGCACCTCTTCGTCCCAAAAACCTCGTTTTCGACAGAATTTCAGCAGAACAGAGTCTACAAAGTATCCTATGACCTAAATATGAACTTATTCTAGAAAAATAACTCCTAAAGAGTGTCCAAATCCGAGTTTTACACAAAGAAACCATTCAACTTCCCCCCATCCATTCAGAACCGTTTCGACCAAATTTTCATGAAATCCTTACACACAAAACATTGGAGAGATGTTGTGAACGTAAGGAAAGTGTCCATGCTACGTTTTTCTAGAAAATCAGGCAGCACTATTTAAACATTTTGAAAACTACCCCATGTCCTTCCTAAGCAATCGATTAGAGTCATACATTCGTTGTAAAGTAAGTATTGAATTAAATAGCGTAAGGATCAAGAAAATTACCTTGAAGTTGACTTTCGAAACGAAGTGACTAAGAGGATTTTGAGAGTTTTAAATGAGAAAAAAAAGGAAATGGCGAAACCATTCCCCTTTCCCCCCCTTTACTGTCTCCAGTATCCCACCACAGCGGGAGGTGCCTCGCTACTGCGGCCCAGCCTTAGCGGGAAGACTGGCACTCTGGAGGGGTCAAGTTGTGCAATTGGATGTGTTTCTTTGCTCTGTATGTTGCCTCATTTTCCCTAACTGGTCCCTTGAGTAAAGGACCCTTTTGTACTTAGAATTTGGAAAACTATGATCCTTCGTGGTTTCATAATAGCCCGATTCGTTAGTTTAGAGGTACGCCGAAAAGGGCACATGTTTATCCCTTCTCTAGTCATTCGAGGATAAACGAGAGGTAAATTGGTATCTATTGTAACGCTCCGAACCGTCGTTAGTTAGGAAAGACAAAACGTCGCGAAAAAACTAGGTCAATCATCTTGCCAGAGCAGGCCAGATTCCGCTAGGGAGGTGGTGCTTTAACGGGATAGTTCGTGCCAGAGCAGGATAGTCGAAAACAGAACATAAATAACGCGAAACCAATATTTTCTCCTTTTTCCCAAAACACCAAAAAGAGGTGGGGATCATCCTAGAAACCCTCAAAAGGCTGTTCTAGGCTTGGGAAGGAAGGAGAAAGAGATTTATAGCATAAGGATGTTAATAGCTTGCGGATTTTTGATTAAAATCCACCATCTCGTCGTCCAAAAGCCAGGACTTGGAGCTACAATCCCTCCGCGACTGCTTGGTGCCCAGGTACGCCAGGTTTACTATTGAGTAGTTGTAAATCTGTGATTCACTGTGTAGTATAATAGTAATTGATGGTAGAATTCATGTGTAGGCGTTAGTGCACCGTAAAAGGGATAGTCGTACATGTATTTCTAGTTGTTCCATCAGAATCATACCATAGGGGGACACCTAATCCTACGAACTAGGGTATGTGATTGCTTGATTTTATGTTTCGCGTGGTGTATGTTGGTAATTGTTTCATTGTAATGCATGTGTGTATGTGAATGAAACATTGTTGATCAAACCTAATGAAATGACTAAATATGTACAATTGCATGCCATAAACCTAATACTTGATTGTATGATTATGAGTATGTTCAATATGGGTGTGATCGTGGTGGTGATTATGCTTAGTGGATTGAGTGTCACGTACCAACACGTATATATGTATTGGATCGAGTGTCATGTTTCGACACACTAACATATATTGGATCGAGTGTCACGTTCCGTCACACTAACATATATTGGATCGGGTGTCACATACTGATACATATACATGCAATGGATCGGGTGTCACGTTCCGACACACTAACATGCATTGGATCGGGTGTCACATTCCGACACACTAACAGTTTGGGATGAGTTCCATGAAAGGACCATTGAACTGTCATATCTACTTGTTGTGAGAATGTGAAATTGTACATTGTCCCTGAAATGATGAGTGTATCGTATGTTTTGTATATGTATGTTTCTCATGTAGTGTTTAGTTGTTATATCTCATTAATGAATGAACGGTGAATGGTCAGTGTTGACACCCAATTTTGACCTAATATTTTTAAAATTCGTAACTTTTAAGTTTTATTTATTCAATAGTTCAAAATACGTTTTTTATAATTTTAAATAAATTTATCGGTATCTATTCTTATGTGTCATAATTTCAGGATTTTTTATCAGTTAATTTTAATTACATTATTTTTTGTCACAACCGGTTGAATACGTTTCAAATATTTGTTCATTTTTTTATAAAATCATTACTTCTGTTAAATTACATTTTTTATATGTCATTGGTTATATTCATTACATTTTTTCATATTTATTTTATCTGTTACATTTGTTAATATTCATTTTGATATTTTGTATAGTCTAAAAATTCATTCAATAAGGATAAACATTCATACATAGATATTTTATTAACCGATGGTTTTGATCCACAATTTTAAGATTGTGGTATTGTACTATTGGTGATTTTCAATTATCTTTTTAAAAAATAGTTTGCTCATTAAGTTAAGGAGGTGGTGAAATTTTTTTCGATTAGGGTTGAGAATTTTTAGATTTTTATTCACAAAGGAATTTACTTTTCATTATTTTCTAGTCACCACCACCCCGAATTTCGGCCAAGCTCCAGCAAATTCGACGCCCATTTTTTGTCTTCCTTTTTCGGTGACAAGGTTCTCCACCAGACCAACCTTCTGTCTATGGCTGGGCACCGAACCGGGTTGGATCGGTATCGGTCTGGTACCATTTCGATTCGTTTCGATCTGATAGTCTTCGGAATGGAATGAAATACCGTGAATTGGTACACGAGACGGAATGGTATCATGATTTGATATCGGTGTCCTAATACCGATTTATCTCGATTTATTTTGATTCCGATCCGATCCGGTCCGATTTTGATTAATTAATTTTTATTAATTAATTTATATTTTATATTATAATTTATATATATATAATATATATGTTAGCTGCAGCTATTAAAGGGCCCTTAATGTATGTATGTATATATATATATGTGTGTGTGTGTGTGTGTGTGTGTGTGTGTGTTAGCTGCAGCTATTAAAGGGCCCTTAATGTTCTCATAAGTTTATGAATTATGACTAAGTCTTAATTAATAATCTCTTAAACTTTGTTTTTCAAATCTCCTGTATTCAAAATGACTACAAACAATTGACCTATAGGCCAATGGACAAGCATGCAGCGGCAGCCTTAGGCCTTTCCCAACTCCCAAGCAGCAGCTTTTCTGAAAAGCTGCTGCCCCATCCCCAAGACCCCAACGGAAATAAATTCAACAACTATAAATTTCCAATTCCAACACATAATCACAATTTCTAAAAACTATATATACTCCCTCTCTTTATATTTTTAATTACAATTTACATATTTATAATATTTAATAATTAGTAATCATCAATTTCTCCCAATTCTCAATCTTTCTCAAAGTTTCAGACTTTCAATATTCAAGTTCCAAATTTCAATTTCGACATCAATTGAAATTTTCAGTTATAATTATTTTTTATTTATACAAACATTTGGTAACTTCGTTCCACTCTCTAATATTATATTTATTTTTTGTATTTATTATTTATAAATTGTTCTTGTTAAATTTCATTTTTTATAATTTATAATTTTATATCATGGAGTCTTCTAAAAAATGTGGAGATAAAAAAGGTATCGTACATAGAGTAAAAAATATGTTTACAAAAAATAAGAGCGATTTTAGTTCTTCTAAATCTAAATATCCTCTTGTTATAATGAATATTGAATAGAAATTAATTCAGATACTCCTATAATTCCCGAAGAGGTTTATGAAAGACTTTATGGTAATTATCAAGAAAATGAAAAAGTAGAAATTAATGAAGAAGATTTAGATGATACACTGACTAGTCTCGACCTCAATAGTACTGAAGTTCCACCTCAGGAGGACAATCCTTCGGTTGAAACTAGTCGTCCCCCTATTGTTCCAACTAGAGGTAAGACCAAGGTACAACGTACTTTAAAATCAAATGTGTGAAAATTTTGTTATTTGAATGAAGAAAAAACTTTTAGTATATGTAATCTTTGTAAACAACATTTTAAATATAAATCTGGTGGGAATAAAGGTTCAACGGAGGTATTAAAAAAGCATTTGATGCAAAAACATAGCAAAGAGTGGTTTGCATATTTATCTTCTCTTAATGTTTGTGAAGATTCTAGCATTGAAGCATCGGCTAGAGGGTCAAATCTGGTTCAAGGTGAATTAAATATTTCGAACCCAAGTGGTCCTCTTACACATCGAACCTATAATACGAATTGTGATCGTAAAAATTTTGCAAAAATGGTTGTTGTTTGTGGTTTACCTTTTACTTTTGGAGAACATCCGGATTTTATTGCATATATTCGTGATATATATAATCCTAGTTTTAAAAGTTTATCAAGAAGCATGGTAAAAAGAGATATTTTCGAATTTCAAGAAAAGCATTGTCAATTTTTGCGTGTCTATTTTGAAATAATGGATTGTAGAGTTGTTATTACCACTTATATGGGTCATAGTCCTAATGGTTTTGATTATTTAACTGTTACTGTGCATTGGATTGATTATAATTGAAATTTACAAAAAAGAATTATCGGTTATAAAATTTGTTAACAGAAAAAAATTGGAATGTATATTGCTACTACTGTGTTGGAAATTTTAGATTATTTCGGTCTTTATGATAAAGTCATTAGTGTTACTTTAGATAATGCTTCTACTGATTTAAATGCGATTAATATGATAGAACCTAGAATTTGTCCTATTAGTAAATATGTTTTTCATGATAGATGTGTTGAGCATGTATTAAATTTGATTGTTAGTGACGGTGTGAAATTATTTGAAAATAGTTGTAATAAAATTGATAATGCTTGTCTTTATATTTTTCATATGCATAGTAGTAGTAGAATTAACCAATTTAAAGAACTTTGTAATGCATGTAAACTTCCATTTAGAAAAGTTTCGAAAAATTTAAAAACTAGATGGAATTCCTTTTACGATATGCTTAAAGTTGCTTATACATATAGAGAATTTATTACTATGCAATTTAATAGTCATAATGTTTATCCTGAATTAAAACTTAATGATAGTGATTGAGATGATGTAAATGAACTTAGAATATTTTTAAAATCATTTTATGATGCTACTAAAAATTTTTCTGCAATGTATTATCCTACTATTTTCGAAATTTTAATACATATATGTGAGATTTCATCTCTCTTTTCTGAATATAAAACATATGAATTATTTACTAGTGCTATTGAAGTTATGATTACAAAATTTAAAAAATATTTTTTTCCTATCCCTCAAATTTATTTAACTGCAATTCTTTTCAATCTTGAATATAAAGAATATGGTGCAAAAGCTTTAGTTGAATGCATTTATAAAAAATTAGATATTAAACCAGAAGAACAACTTGATTTGGTAACATGTCAAAATAGTATAAAATTACTTGTTAAAAAAATATATGATAAATATTGTTTCTTAGATAATGTTGAAAATCCTCAAATGTATATGCCTCGAGTAGGTGCCCATGGTAGAGTGAAACATAAACTTGGTCTTGACTCTTCTAATAAATGTGAATTTGTTAAATATCTTGAACAGGGTACAGATAATTTTACAAACGAGGAAGGTATACCACAACTACGAGGAAGGGTTCGTTGAGTTTTAACTTTAATTCAAATTATCATTTCAATTATGTTGGTTATCTTTAGTGTCATTAATTTGTCCGACAAGTTATTAATGATTTTGAGCTCCTTTGATGGGTTTAACATGGATTATACTATCAGAAGTTTTTTTTCCTTTATTTACTGTTGTTGTGTCTTTCTTGGATTGTTTTAGAGTCATTTAATTACTTATTCATTTTATTCAATTGTTAAGAAAGAAGTTAAATTGATTGATGAAGAAATTATCGTTGATTTTCAAGGCCTCTCATGTTAATAAGACGGGTTTTCATTTTGAAGTTTTTATTTGATTTATTCATTTTTATTCATATTTCTTTGTTACTAACACTTTTGCTAAGTGTCTTTACAGGTATCCAGAGTTGCTTCCCATTGAATCTATTCGAATGGAGTTCGAATTATATTTTTTATTCACTATTGTGTATATTATCGATATTAGGTAAACCTTAGGCCCTTTTTGATATTATTGTTTTGTTTTATTACTTCTTCTTCTCAATTTGAAAAAATAAATTCAATCGGGATCCACAGTTGTGGATTTTAAAGGATGTCTAACACCTATCCTTCGAAATAACTTAAACCCCTTACCTAGAATCTAATGGTTTCATAGAGTTTTTCTTAAAATTAGTTGGCGACTCCTTTAAAATTCATTTATTTTTAAATTTCTTTCAAAATTGAATGAATTGATTATTTTTTGAATCACCACGACGTTTCTCTTTATTTTAATAAAGTAGGAATGTAAACAGAATGACGACTCTGTTGGGGATATAGAGGTTTTAATTATTATGAGTTTATTTTTTCAAATTGAGGAGTTATTCATTTATTATGTTATTCATTATATTTTGTATATTTTATCGATTATTTGTATATTGCACTTGTTATTTATTCATTATTTGTTTAACTATATATAAATGGTCATTGCATTCATGACAATTTTCGGCATGTATGTATAGTTTATTAAAAATGATTTTTGCATAATCGCAGCTAGACTTTTTATATTCGACCCTTTTTCAGAATGATCGACAATTTATTGGTACGTTAGACGACCAATGGTTGTCGTGAGTTCCAGCCTAAGTTATTCGTTTGGATTTTTGATCTTTTAAAAGTCACTCTTAGTCAACTAGCGTAGAACTTATTCAAATTTAGAATTTAACGCTTTTTGAACTAAGTTGACCCAATATCCAAGGCGTGTTGGGTCAATTAGAAGCCCACCTTGGATCTATTTCGCCCATTGGACAATAAAAGACAATCATGTGTATGTGTTTAAATTTGAAGTATATATCCGTCATTTGGCAAAATAATGTCCCTTGGGGTAGGGAGCTTAATAGTTTGTTCGAGTCGAAGAAGGATCAAGTTATCATTTCATCCAAAAGCATGGACATTCGGAGATGACAAGAAATCAAACAGAAGGACCGTTAATAGAGGCATAACTTAGGATGGTACCCCTGTGGGGGACTGATTATTTGCATCCCATTTCCTTACTATGTATCCTCATTCAGTTTTATTCATAAAATTTGTATAAATTTAAATTTTGGGATAATGTTGTCAAATTGCTTAATACATCCTTCAGATCGGTAGGCCTATTCTTGGCACAAAAGGGTCATATATTTATATAGGACGCGTAATAACTATTTGTATATTATATGTTATAATTGAGTTTGTCTTCAATCAAAGTAGTGTTTATGTAATTAATTCTTTGTGTGTTATTTTGCATTTTCCATTATGAGCACGAACTAACACTTTTACCTTTTGAGTTTTTCTTCTTTTTAAGCGAGAGGTTGATTTATGTCAGAGTTGGAAAGTCATTGTTCGTCTAAAGTTACAAGGGACAAGAGGATAAATGAAATTTGAGTCTTTAAATTTCACAAGACATTAATATCAAGTCAAAAGTATAAATCAGGAGAGTCTTTTACTATAAAGTCACACTTATTTATTTTTATTTTTTTATTATTTTACATGCTGGCCCTACTTTCACACATTTCTTATATTTTTTAAGGAAAATCATCCCCGACAACAGTTAGGGATGGTCATAACAATGTGTGGTTCTCGTGGATAATTGGGAGAACACACAATTTCAAGAGACATTTAAAAGAGAATACAACAACAAGTGATTACTGTAAAAAATTGGAGACCACATTCAAAAGGCAGTACGAAGATCGACAGTTGAGAGGATACAAAATATATTGTTGCAAACAGTCAGAAGACACTTTCTGACTAAAGATTTCAGTGGTATTATACTTATGAGTCATCACTCTATGTTCGTATAAGTTTTTGCACAATTTTATAACATATCTGCATGAACTACGCGAACCTGATTCTTGTCTCGATGATATACATAGGCAGCCCTTCTTGAGTTAGGTATTCATTCTTTTATTTCTTTTTTAAAAAATTCAAATAGTTTGTGTATATTTTCAAAGGCATATCTGCACGAACTATGGAAATTTGATTTTCATCTCGGTGAGATACACAAGCAGTCCTTCTTGGGTTCGGTATTCATTCTTTTAAATTAAAAAAAAAAAAAAGAGGTAGATAGTTTGTGCATATTTTCAAAGACATATCTCCACGAACTATGCGTACTTAATTCTCATATCAATGAGATACGTAGGCAATCTATCTTGGGTTCGATATTTTTTTTTCAAAAGTGAAATAAATAAATAAATAATAGTTTTTGCATATTTCATACTATATCTGCATGAACTACGCACACCTAATTCTCATCTCGATGAGATACGTAGGCAGCCCTTCTCGGATTCGATATTCATCCTTTCAAAAAACAAATACTGTGTACATATTATAAGGGTCATGTCTTCAGCTCAAATGAGACCAATTCAGTTAGGTGCATGTAAAAATATTTGATATGATGGAGATGACTGACTTTGTGGTAAGGTGTAGACTCTTTTGGTACCTCTCATTTGTACTTTTATGATGCTTGAAAATTTTCTTGTAGGCATTTAATGTAAGAATAAAATCAACCTCATGATTTCATGTGCATGATGTGGAGAACTTTTAGATCAAAATTTAATTGCATTGCACTGTTGATCTAGAACTTGGCCCAAATATTTTTCGAGGCGAAATCCTGAGTAATGTTTGGTTTAGGAAAGGATTGTAGTCCTTTTTTGAATCGATTGTGTCTTTCAAAACCTACCAAATGACATTATTCCCTAATTTTCCCCATTTTGAGCTTGAAGTCTTTTCTTTGGACAACCACATCCTAGTCATTACCTTTCTGCGTGCTTACATGCATTATCCCTCTTTTGGCCCAACCTTGTTGAGCGTACCAAAGATGTGTAAATTATAAGTGAAGATCATAGTTTAAAGTTGCCAAAGGCAAAGGATATTGAGTCTCTCAAAGTCAAAGAAGCAAAAACGACTTCTAGAGAAAGAAAAAGAAAGAAAGAAAGAAAGAAAGAAAGAAAGAAAAAAGGTTGAAAGAAATAAAGAAAGACAAAAGCACCCCTACAAGGTAAATGAAAGTCAAGAAGAAAAATACTTCAATAAAAGAGGAGAAAACTTCAAAAGAAGGGGGTGAGAAAAGGAAAAAACTCCAAGTAAAAAGGACTCAAAAGAAGTCAAAATAAAATAAAGGGGTGAAATAAGGAAAAGTTCCAACAAATAAGTATTCAGAAGAAGTCAAAAAAAGGGGGGACAACAAAGAGGATCAGACTTTAAAGGCGTATCAATCGTCAAAAGCATGAATTTAGTGTGACCTCAAGGAGGAATTAAGTTACTCTTATTTCAAATAAATATTCTACCCATCCCTAAACCTACATTACAAGCCAATGACAAGCTCTATATGATCTCATTCCAAATATTCTCACATTAGTGGATATTTACATAAGGGCTAAACATATGGTATCATAGTTGCATACATTGAACAGTGTGTGTGCACTTCAAAAAGTGTCCTCAAATAATATGCTTCAAATATGTGTGAAATATGAATTTTCTTGTTGCGAGGACAATTGAAACATGAGAATTGGTGATATTCAAAAGCTTTGTTTGAAGCAAGATGAACAAATCTTATTATTACTTAATTATGTTTGAGGTACCACTTGAAGCTATAGGAGTTACCATGAATTCAATATTAGTTAGAAAAAAAAAAGAGATTTACATGCGATCTCAACTCATGGTATCAATTGTAGTCAAGATTTAACTATCTCATCACATTATTTATTCTTAAAAAGATAAAAAAAAAATTTAAAAAAAAACAGAGGGGAGCAAACACCCGCTCTTTAATATTTTTCAAAGCATTTTTTTAAAATTCTTTCCATTAAAAAAAATTGTCTTTTATTTTTTGGGTTGGTCATTGTAAAAAGTGTCATTAGGCTAATCTTATCAATATGAGACGCCTATTTTACTTCATTGGATTGTTCGTCCCAATAATGTGACATCTCTTTTGTCTTTAGGCTTTGAATATGGTAAATAATATCATTTTTCTATTTCATCATGTTTATATTGTATATTTTCTACTGATGATTTTGTCTCAAATTTTTTGCAATATTTATCATCTACAGAATTGAAACTACATTTAACCTGATTCCTGGCTCAACAAGATATGTAGGTGCCACGACGGCCCGATCATATACCAATCTGATTTTCTTTTCTCCTTGTAATAAAAATCAGGACAGAATTTTTGAGATCTTAAAAATTCACACTAAAGATGTTATCTCCACCAAGTCAAGATTGGAGATTATTTTGAGATTTTTCAAAAGATCTAACTAGGACATAATTTTTTAAGGAGACCTCAAAAATTCCAACAAGTAATGTAAACTTCAAATGATATCCTGCATCGCTTAGAGTTTAAAGTTGACTTCAAAATCTCTAGCATTGCCATAATAGAGAAATAAATTCAGGATATGAGTCACCGACGCCTCGTACAAATCCCCAATAAGACATGAGTCACAATAAACACAAAATGGTCAAGAGTAAATTGTTGGTTGCTCACATGTGTCAAAGTGATCAGGCATTTTGTATACATTCTCTTTTAAAGAATCTTTTCTCAAGGTTTCTTGACTAAATCGCTAGCTAAGGCGACATTATGTCTACTAATCGTTCCTTTTCAAGTACAGGAACATGTGAAAGCATTGAGGCGCTGACACTTTCAAGACAAATTATCGAGTCATCCACCTCGTTATAGTTGAACAATCACCGAGTCATCCACCTCGCTATAGTGGACAATCATCGAGTCATCCACCTTGTTACAGTTGGACAATCATCGAGCCATCCACCACGTTATAGTTGGACAAGCACCGAGTCATCCACCTTGTTACAGTTGAATAATCATCGAGTCATCCACCTCGTCATAGTTGGACAATTATCGAGTCATCCACCTCGTTACAGTGGATAATTATCGAGTCATCCACCTCGTTACAGTTGGACAATCATCGAGTCATCCACCTCGTTACAATTGGACAATCATCGAGTCATCCACCTCATTACAGTGGACAATCATCGAGTTATCCACCTTGTTACAGTTGGACAACTATCGAGCTATCCATCTCGTTACAGTGGAAAATCATTGGGTCATCCATCACTTACATTTTTCATATGTTAAGAAGGCCATTGTATTTTTCATTTCTCGAGATGGTCATTGCATTTTTCATTTGCCAAGAAGGCCATTGCACTTTCATTCGCTAAAAAGGTCATTGCATTTAAGTTGCATTTATGCGGAAGTGAATGATATATACCCTATCTATTCCACTTTCAAGTCGGAGGAAACTTGTGTTGAAAGATATTTGCATTTAAGTCGCATATATTCAGAGGTGAAGGATATGCACCCTATCTATTCTATGTTCAAGTTGGATGAGACTTGTGTTGAAAGATATTTGCATTTAAGTCGCATCTATTCGGAGGTGAAGGATATACACCCTATCTATTTTATGTTCAAGTTGGAGGAGACTTGCGTTGAAAAATATTTGCATTTGAGTCGCATCTATTCAGAGGTGAAGGATGTGCACCCTATCTATTCTGCGTTCAAGTCGAAAGATACTTGCGTTGAAAGATATTTGCATTTAAGTCGCATTTATTCGGAGGTGAAAGATGTGCACAATATCTATTCTGTGTTCAAGTCGGAGAAGACTTGCATTGAAATATATTTACATTTAAGTCGCATCTATTTGGAGGTGAAAGATGTGCATCTTATCTATTCCGCGTTCAAGTCAGAGGAGATTTGCATTGAATGATATTTGCATTTAAATCACATCTTTTCGGAGGTGAAGGATGTGCACAATATATACTTCACGTTGAAGTCGAAGGAGGTTGGCGTTGAAAGATATACATTCAGATCCTATCGATGGATTATTTTCATTCGTCCTACCGATGGACATGCATTTAGATCCTACCGATGGATTATTTTTATTCGTCCTACTGAAGGACATACATTCAGATCCTTCCGATGGATCATTTTGATTTGTCCTATCGATGGATATACATTCAGATTCGATGGATCATTTTCATTCATCCTACCGATGGACATGCATTTATATTTATATGCTACTGATGAATCATTGTCATTCGTCGTATTGTAAGAGATGTAACCTTTTTCTTTAGTTCTATCTTGACTAATGAGTTTTATCTTTGTTTATTTTTACGAGAACATCCAAGAGGATGCATTCTCAACTAAGTCATAGGTGTGGATTACATTAACAAGAACACAATACAACGTGAAACCTTTTGGAAGCAAGTTGAGGATTGACTTCCACCACATTCCAACCACACTTATATGAAGGTCATGTGTTCCGCGAAAATCGAGTTTGTCAAGTTTCTTTGTCCATGATTTCTTTCATCAATTATATCCAACGAAAGGGAAAGCTGTTGACACCTAATTTTGGCATAACATTTTCAAAATTTGTAACTTTTAAGTTTTATTTATTAAATAGTTCAAAATACATCTTTATAATTTTAAATAAATTTATCGATATTTATCTTTATTTGTCAAAATTTCAGAATTTTTTATCAGTTAATTTTAATTACGTTATTTTTTGTTGCAGTCGATTGAATACGTTCAAATATTTATTTATTTTTTATAAAATCATTATTTCTGTTAAATTTCATATTTTACATGTCATTGGTTGCGTTCATTATATTTTTTCATATTCCTTTTATCTGTTACATTTGTTAGTATTCATTTTTATATTTTGCACAGTCTAAAAATTTATTCAATATGAATAAAATTTCATACACAGATATTTTATTAATCGATGATTTTGGTCCATAATTTTAATATAGTGACATTGTATTATTGGTGATTTTCAATTTCCTATTTAAAGAATAGTTTGCTCATTAAGTTAAGAGGGTAGCGAAATTTTTCTAGATTAGGGTTGAAAATTTTCAGATTTTTATTCACAGGGTTTTACTTTTCATTATTTTCCGTTCACCATCACCACGAATTCCGGCCAAGCTCCGGCAAACCCAACCCCCATTTTTTGTCTTCCTTTTGCGGTGACAAGGTTCTCCACCAGACCCCCCTTCTGTATATTCTCACTTCGCCATTTCCGGTGAAATGCCGGTGAAACCCCACCTCTTTCCGACCAAACAACTCAACAACTTCCAAACAGCCATTACTCCACCTGAAATAGACCAACAACTAGCTCGAAACAGACCTAAAAATCCCCACTGTCTCTGGTCTCTATTTCCGGCGAAACGCCACCCTCCAGACCACCCAACACCACCAAAACTCCAGCTTTCTTTCTTGTCAGACAGACTACAAAATAGCCACCAAAACCCCTTCGTTTTAATCCTTTTTTCCGTGAAAGAGTCACCAGAAACGACCCCAAGATCCAACCCCAAGCGGCCAGTCCCATTCCCATTCCCCTTTCACGTTTTCTTCTTCTCTTTTACATGTGATTTCGCTCGATGGCGAACAACAACCAGTCCTCGAGCTCCCAGATCAGCAAATAAACATCTAACAACTACAATAGTGCCATTTCGGTTGCCATCTCCGGCGAACTCCAAAGCTCCTGCAATAGACCATTACCACTTGAATCAAACCAGCTGCGTACCAGTTCCCAGGTCACGAACAGTTGTTCAAACTAAGAACCACCGGCGTGGCTCCAACTCCGGTAAATAAACAACCCTCTTTCACTTTGTTTTTCTTTTCAAATCTGGCCGGAGGGGTTCAAATTCCGACCACCTTTATTCTTATTTCTTGCATTATCCGATAAATATAGTAGTTTTTCGGTGACCACACTCATTTCTTCTCTTTGTTTAATTTTATCCTATATTTTTTATTATTGTGTATTCTTTTGAAGTAATGTTTGTTTATGAGGGTTAATTTGATTGTTTCATGCTCTTTTTTGGCTGATTCAGTAATTGATTTTATATAATTTCTTTTTTAGTGTGGAGTAGTAATTATTAACTCTCCTTTTCAATTATCTTGAGATGTTCATTTTGTGACTGGTTTGACATTTTCAGAAGCTTCGTTCTTATTTTTTTTAGTGGAGATTATTTAGTTTTACTCTTCGGATCGTTTGGTTTGAATATGAGTTATAATGGAATAAGTTATATCGGGATGAGTCATGTTAGGATAAATTATCTTGACATTATTTTTTATTAAGTGTTTGATTTGTTATATTTAAAATAATATATATTGATAAATTTTAAGAATAAATTATTTGTTTACAAAATTATCTTCACTTTATTTAAACTTTTTAAATTATTCTTTGTGAGCTTTAGTTATTCATTTTTTAAAATAAAATTTTTATTTTATTTAACTTAAATATTTTTATTTATGTATTCCCATGATAAGTACCATGTGCATTTAAAAATATAATTTTTTTCTTATTTAGCTTAAAAATAAAACTTTCCTCTTAAGTATATTAAAGAGAAGAAAATTTATGAGAAATCAAAATAAAATAAACATAATAATTAGTCAAATAAATTCATAAATAAAAATTATATTTATATAATATAATTTTTTAATAAAAAAATATGTATAATTATCATAAAAATAAGGAGTAGTAAATATTATTATACATGATATTAAAAAAATGTAAATATATATAAATGTGAAAAATGATATATAGAAAGGATTTAAAGGGACATATTTGTCATTTATTTATTTTATTTCGGGATAAATTATCCTGAGATTACTATGTCATTCATGGGAGGGATAACTTATCTCGGTACTAATTATTAATTTCGAGATAAGTTATTCCAAACTTGCCAACCAAACAACATAATTTTTTTTTTATTCCATCACTATTATTTCTAATCTCTCACACCAAACATATCCTTAAAGTTCTGTTTTCTTTCTCTATTTGCATATTACATTCCTTAGTTGATTAGCTTAATTGACAAAGATATTATATTATTTTCTTTGTTTTCTAGTAATATTTTGGTAAAGTTAATGTTGTGTTTTAGCTTTAATTCAAATTATCATTTCAATTATGTTGGTTATGTTATTAATTCATCCACCAAGTTATTAATGTTTTTGGGCTCCTTTGATGGGTTTCACATGGATTATACTATCAGAAGGCTTTTTTTTCTTTATTTACTGTTGTTTCTCGGTTGTTGTGTCTTTCTTGGATTGTTTTAGAGTCATTTAATTGCTTATTCATTATTGAATTGTTAAACAAACTAGTTAAATTGATCAATGAAGAAATTATCATCAATTTTCAAAGCCTCTCATATTAATAAAATATATTTTTATTTTGAAGTTTTTATTTGGTTTATTCATTTTATTTATATTTATTTATTACTAACACTTTTATTAAGTGTCTTTACAGGTACTCAAAGTTGCTTTCCATTGAACCTATTCATGGAGTTCGAATTATATTTTTTATTCAATATTGTGTATATTATTGATGTTAGGCAAACCTTAGGCTATTTTTGATATTATTGTTTTGTTTTATTACTTGTGTATTTCGTATTTTTGTTTTACTTGTATATTGTTCTATCTCTTGCTCAATTTGAAAAAATGAATTCAATCGGAACCTATAATTGTGGATTTTGAAGGATGCCTAACACATTTTCTTCAGAATAACTTGAACCCCTTATTTAGAATTTAATGATTTCGTAGATCATTTAATCGGTTTCTTAGATTTTCCTAAAATTAGGTAGTGACTTCTTTAAAATTCGTTAATTCTTAAAAAAATTTTAAAATTGAATTAATTAATTATTTTTTGTGCCACCACGACATTTCTCCTTATTTGAATAAAGTAGGGATGTAAACAGTCAGGTCCAAATTGGGATGTGGTATGGTAAGTGGAGACCGAAGGTCCAGGTGTTACTGCGTATTACCTTAGAGAAGTCGTTTGAGCTCTTAAAAGTGAAGAAGTGGAGAGGTATTGGTGTCGTAAATGTTAGGCAGCTGGATTGTACCTGGGAAGGGGATTCGTATTGAAACGTTTAGTGTGCCTTGATAGAACGGGCTACGGAGTCAAGGGTTGAGTAGTGAGGTGTAAGAAGTAAGGGTATGTCGTGAGTGAGTGGCCGGATTGGTAGTGGTTACATCCAGAATCTCCTCTAAAGGGTAGAATGGTTACGCTATGATCAAGAATGTAGCGCGCGAGGGTTAGAGTCAGGTGTATTAGTATACTTATTTAGTATTCGAGAATGGTAAAGGTGGAGGAATGAGCAGTCTCATTGCATGTTTTCTGCTAGTCGATTTCTTATATTATGCGGTGGATATCGGGTTGATCTATGATGTCTATCAGTATGTGTGGTTTGTACTGATACTATTCTTGCTATGCCTTTTTGGCATAGTCTGAGGGTCAGTGATGTTTCATAGGTAAAGACGAAGACAATCTCCAACAGCTTCTATTTTTTCTTCCATGTGGTGGAAGCTGCGTCATTTGGTATCATGTTTATACCTTGTAATCTTAGAAGCTCTTGTAGCTGTTTAGACTAGATCCCTAATGGTGTTAATTACTTTTCAAGTTAACTTTGAATCTTTTAAAACTCCTTATTTATAAATTTCTCACAAATGTCATTTAATTTCCAGTTTTCTTAATCTTCTGCCTGTTATTAACTGTTTGTGAATGGAGGGTTCTCTTACGTAGGTGTTAGAGTAGGTGCCCGCACGGCCTGGTGGGTTGGATCGTGACATATTTTGATGTTAAAACCCATAAATTAACAAAGGAAAATAAATATTTAGGATTATAGAAGCTTACCCAAATGGTTTAACATAGAAAATCCTTTCAAATGTCGCCACTAGGGGATTCACCAACCTCAAAAATAGAAAATGGAGCTTAAACCCCGAAATGACAGGCCAAAAACCCTTTCTGATATCACACAAACGATCAGGGGTTCGTAAAAGCAAACCTCGCTAAAAGCGCGACCTTTACAAAAGTGAAGCCTCCTTTACTTAAGCGAAGGTCACTTAACAGACAGGTCCTTCACTTAAGCGACAAGACTTTCGCAAGAACGAGGCCTGCAATATTAGAAAACATAGCCAACTCTTAAATCATTGAAAGGACTCTCGAGATTCGTTCGAAATTCCGTACACACAAGCCAAATATGTAAATCAATTATAGTCGACGTTCGGACTCAATGAAATCGTCAAAATACTAATATGAGGTCTCCTTGACCCGACATCCATGAAAACCACAAGAAACTTATTCAACTCCTAAAAGACTATAACAAGCTCGGGACATTTCAAAAATCAACCAAGACCTCAACTAGGCCTAAATCATTCCCCAAATTCAACGGAACTCTCGGAATTTCGATCTGAACATCCGAACACATATGTTGACCAAAGTCAACCCAAATCCTCAAATAGATTAGGAATCTGAAATTGACAACTCGCACAGCTCAGATACCACGTTACGGGATTGATAGAATCAACAGAATTCCATTTCGACATTCGAAACTCTAAAAGACTCCAAAACCACTTTCTT